>CM068375.1:106837895-107535395 GCA_034769895.1 Magicicada septendecula
TGGACGCATAGACAGACAGACAGATATACAACAGACACACACAAAGTAACACCGCTTACGTAGGAGAATTTGCCTTCAACTGATTGTAACTTTTAGGCTTCATTTTTATCTGAACCAATAAAATCAGTTTATTATCATTTTTCAAGGTAGGCCGTCGCCCACACGAGTGGTGAAAGCATAGCAAACAACCCACGGGATGGGCCGTTGTATATTACCATAACTGAGGTGGGTTGAGTAGGTAATGCACAGGCTTTTTAAACATCCCTTTTTTCAATATAATTTCTTTTCTTTGTTGCCTACAGGTTATATTGCATCCGAGTGGGTAAACAGAACCATATGTTTCTACTGCAGTAACGGCAAGGCAAAATTTTCTAGCGGAACATTCGAGTTTAAATGCTTAATTTTAGCTTACATGACGATAGAAGAGTGTGAGAAACTATTCCGTTCGTTGAATGCTAAGAACTTTTTATATCCGCAATTTTTTATCGATGAATAGGATTAAACAAGGATTAGACAAAAATAGTGGATAGATGGGAATCGATAGCTTGAGACACCAAGTCGAAAAATACCAAAGAACGCTGTATACAAATAAATTAATAAATATTATATATGTATATATAATTTTGTATATATGTAACTTCAAAAAATTTCTTGCAGTAGTATTGTCTATCATATTCCACACACACACTGTCACCGGACAAAAGGCTTGCCGCATGACAAATGGCGCCAATCGTACACTCTAGTTATTTTGGTGGCCCTAAAAAGGACCGAGTGGCGAGAAAGCTGATGTTGTTCGTGCCGCGCTGAGATGTTCGGCGGCTGCGCCCGCTGATCGTGGCGTACTGCAGTCCTCCTCTTCTTTCGGCACCGGTTGTAGAGTCGGCTGCCGGCCCAGCGAAATCCATCGCTGGCGCGGAACGGGAGTGCGAAGACGCAAGAACGGCGGCGGTTCTATTCTTCGGCTGTTCCTTCCGGCTGACTCCGCCCCGATGTCGTCCGAGAGAGGAGAGGAGATGAAGTGCGTTCGATGGCGTGGCGATGAAGAGTGCGCAAAATTTTCTGCCGGCCCGGGTTTTATTGACTAACCGGGATCGCTGATTGGCTCGCTCCGAGCACGTTGTTTGATTGGCTCGCTGTGTCCACCGCTGGTACTGGAGAGCAGATGTTCGCATACCGCTGCCGTCACAACTCCACCGGGTCTTGAATGCTCTCCGGTAGCCAGCCTACTGCTCTTCCCCAGATGTTGTGGAGGTGTCTGTTGGGCGCCATGTTGATTGGTGTGCCGGCTGGTAGCTCGCTGGCGTGGCTGGATCTTGCATCCGCAAGATGATCGTCGCCCCACGTTGGGCGCCACTTGTCACCGGACAAAAGGCTTGCCGCATGACAAATGGCGCCAATCGTACACTCTAGTTATTTTGGTGGCCCTAAAAAGGACCGAGTGGCGAGAAAGCTGATGTTGGTCGTGCCGCGCTGAGATGTTCGGCGGCTGCGCCCGCTGATCGTGGCGTACTGCAGTCCTCCTCTTCTTTCGGCACCGGTTGTAGAGTCGGCTGCCGGCCCAGCGAAATCCATCGCTGGCGCGGAACGGGAGTGCGAAGACGCAAGAACGGCGGCGGTTCTATTCTTCGGCTGTTCCTTCCGGCTGACTCCGCCCCGATGTCGTCCGAGAGAAGAGAGGAGATGAAGTGCGTTCGATGGCGTGGCGATGAAGAGTGCGCAAAATTTTTTTTTTTTTTTTTTTTCGCTTTGGGCTTTGCGGTTGTGCGTCGCAGAGACGAACCGCACGGGAACTGAGTTCCGAGCTACCATCTGGAGCTCCTGCCTCGTGGCCCTGCCCAAGTAGGGCGCGTGCTCTATAGCAGGCCTTTCTCGGCTGTTGTGCTAGCCTACGCTAGCGCAGTATACACCGAGGGCGTTTCCACGAATCACCTGGGCGTATACGGTACCTTCCCAGCCCAGTCACTAGAGGATTGCCTGGGAACCTCGCCGCACGTGCATAAAATTTGCGTGCAAGCCGCCTGAAAGTGTCGTCTAAGGAGCGGACGCCAAGTCCTCTCCTTAGAAGGCGAGATGAGAAGCGACGGGGGACTTTGGCCGCTAGCCGAAGCCCCCTGTCGAGGACGCTCTGCAATTTCTTTTTATGCATTGCGGCGAGGTAACCCCAGACCGGGCAGGCGTAGGTAATGACCGGCAGCAGATACGCGCCGACGATCATCCTACCCAATTTCCTGGTCATGGCTGAGCTGATCAGGAGTGGAAACAGTGCGCACAGGCGAGTGGATGCTCGCTTAAGAACTGTCTGTGCGTGGGTACGCCAGGTGAGCCGACGGTCAAGGTGTAAGCCGAGGTACTTGACCTCGTTGGACCAGCGCAAGTACGTTCTGCCGATACGTAGTTGCCTAACGGGGTTCTTCCGTCGCTTGGAGAATTCGACGGCTACACTCTTGGTGGCGTTGAGTTGCACTCTCCAATTCTCAGTCCAGTCCACGAGCGTGTCGAGCTGGCGCTGCAGTCGTAGGACGGCCCTTTCCTCATGACGATCGGCCGTAAATACGGCCGTGTCGTCAGCGAAGAGGGCCATCTGGACTCCAGGCTGTCTCGGCACGTCGTTGACGTAGATCGAGAACAGAAGGGGGCCTAGAACACTACCTTGAGGGACGCCGGCTGTGATTCGTCTCTCGGAAGAGACAGAATCGCCAACTCTCACGCAGAAGGTCCTCTCCGTCAGAAAGCTAGCAACCAGATGGAGGTAGCAGTCCGGGAGCTGGACTTCCCTAAGTTTGAATAAAAGGCCATCATGCCATACGCTGTCGAAGGCTTTCTCAACATCTAAGAAACAGCCAACGGTCCGTTCTCTCCGACACCCGGCTTCCGTGATGCTTTCCACCAGTCTCATCAGTTGATGAGTGGTCGAATGCCCCACACGAAAGCCGAACTGTTCGGGGACCAGCACGTCAAAGTTGGTTAGATGTTCTCGTACACGACGCTGTACGAGGCGCTCAAAAACCTTGGACGTAGCGGAAAGTAGGCTGATAGGCCGGAGGTTTTCCGAGCGGGTGGTATCCTTTCCCTGCTTCGGGATCACGATAACCGTCGCCTTTCTCCATTTCTTGGGAAAGTAGGCCAGTCTAAGACACGCGTTGAACAAATCAGTCAAGAATTGAACTCCAGGCTCGGGAAGAAGTCGTAGAGCGGTGTTGGTAACACCGTCCGGGCCTGGAGCCTTTCTTGGCTGAAGTTCAGCGAGCCGATCTGAGACCTCTTCCAAAGAGATGGGTTCGGGCTCCGCCGTGATCGGAAGAGACAGAAAGTCTTCCACAGCCATCTCGACTTGTTCGTCGAAGTCCCAGTCCATGGGCGGGTTGGGAGCGAACTGACGCTCGAAACACAAGCCCAAGTACTCGGCCTTCTCCTCCGGGCGACCCAGGAGTCGACCGAACGGTCCAACAATGTCGGGAAGTGGAGGTCGGCGCCTCCGTCCCGTCAATGCGGTAGGTATTCTGTACGGGTGAGATTGCGGGTCCGCATCCCCCGTTCGGGCCACGTCGAGTTCCCAACAGCTACGTCGGAACGCCTTCAGACTGCCACGCAGTCGTCCGGTGAGCCGATTGTATGCTGCCTTATCGGCCGGATCACGGGTCCTCTGCCAACGTTTCCGGAAGTAATTCCTCTCGCGAGCGAGAAGAGAGACTTCCTCAGGGATGCGTTGGTAGTCAGGCGTGAAGCCAGCTCGCGTACGTGAAGACACGCCTATAGCCGAGATGATTGCCTCTTCGATTCCCGCAACTGCTTCGTCTAGGAGGCGAACGGAATCGAGTGGGGCCGCTGGCGGCAATCTACGGCACAAGGCCGGGCCGTAGCGATCCCAATCGATGACCTTCTGCTTGTCAGAACGTGCATAGGCGTGCTGGGTAGCGACGTGGACCAAGATAGGGTTGTGGTCGGATGTCAGCTCCGTAAGTGAGAATACCTCGACCGGACAGACAATTCCTTGGGTCACCGCGATGTCCAGAACATCGGGAGCCGCGTTAGGCAGTGACGGAAAGAACGTGGGTTGCGCTGGACCAAACACCATCGCCCGGCGCGATTCAACAAAACTGAGCAAGCGCCTCCCGTTCGGAGTAGTCAGGCGACTACTCCAAACGCGATGCTTGCAATTCAGATCGCCGGCCAAAATTACCCTTCGATGGGAATCGAAGATGACGTCCAGGTCGCTGACAAGGAGTTCAGCTTGTGGGGGCTTGTAAGCTGAGACCACGAGGACGCCGCCAAGAGCTCCGTGGACCTCAATGGCGGTGGCCTCTAGGTTGGTAAGCTGCGGCAAAGCGACACGATGATGACCTATGGAGGTCCTCACCGCGATCGCCGTGCCGCCTCCTCGTCGGCCAACTCGGTCATCCCGATAGACCACGTAATTTGGTAATCGAAACCGGTTCGCCGGGGTCAGGTGGGTTTCCCCGAGGAGAAGTACGTCGGGTTTGAACCGAGCCAGGAATTCAAGAAGGTCGGAATGCTTGGTACCCATGTTGTTAGCATTCCAGGCTACGAGCGAGAGATCTCGTCTAAGGGCTCGGTTCATAGAAGACCTATGACTTCGCAGGCTTCCACCAAGAGCATGAATCTCTCAGTTGGGTCAGCAGTTTCCAGGCGGGCTCGGATGGACCTGAAGAGAGATGCGACTTTCGGGAGGTCGTAGCTAGACAGAAAGCCGCGGACGAACTGTGCGTCATTGGAACTGACGGACTGGGTGGTTTGCCTGGAAACTGAGGCCGCATAAGAGCGACCAGGTGTTACGGCAGATCGGGTCATGGTGGAAGCCATAGGACCAGGGCCAGACGGTTTTGGATCAGCGGCAGGAAAAGTACGCTGTTGCGCTTCGTCGGACTTATACCGGGAAGCAGGACTTTTCTTGGGCTGTGGGCAGGCAGGAGCTCGGGGCCGAGCATCCGGTGTGGGTATCCCTTTGTTCCTGGGTTTGATGCCTGCTCGCGGATGCGCAAAATTTTCTGCCGGCCCGGGTTTTATTGACTAACCGGGATCGCTGATTGGCTCGCTCCGAGCACGTTGTTTGATTGGCTCGCTGTGTCCACCGCTGGTACTGGAGAGCAGATGTTCGCATACCGCTGCCGTCACAACACACACACACTCTCTCTCTCTCTCTCCCCTCCCCCCCCCCGCGCGCGCGCGCGTGTGTGTGTGTGTGTGGAGAAAGAGAGAGAGTATACGTGTGTGTTTGTATTTATACAACTGGACATTTTAAAAACGACTATCTCCAAAATATAAAGAATATTTTTCTATCAAGACGAATTAATTTGTCCTGACAATATTTTTGTGGTATAGAATAGTTTGCACAAATTTATATTTAAAAAGTTTCTATTCTATAATTAATTTTAAA
Source organism: Magicicada septendecula (assembly GCA_034769895.1). Taxonomy (NCBI): domain Eukaryota; kingdom Metazoa; phylum Arthropoda; class Insecta; order Hemiptera; family Cicadidae; genus Magicicada; species Magicicada septendecula. The sequence continues at coordinate 106,843,291 of CM068375.1, forward strand.
TTTACAGAAACTAATGTTAGTGTCTTGCAAATGACGAATTTTAAATTTTATGACCCTCAAATGGTCTGTTTTTAATGTTGATTGAGCATGCTGGACTTACTACTACGCTGATATATGGGTGCAATTCCCGGAACAGAATTGCTGGACATCCATGTCTATGTAACTAAACTAACAACGTGTCGACTGATGTCAGTGTCACCATGGTAACTTATCAGTTTCAGAATGAAATATTAAAGCAAACAAACGCTTATCCTTTTGGACAGGCCAAACAGGTAATGCACTATAGCAATCATCATAAGAGGAACACAATACTTTTACAAGAATAGGGAATTTCTATTATCGTATTTACAACAAAGAATTTAAAATCAGGGTTTTTATTTTTTAACGATCATTTTTTATATAATCGTACTTGTAATCAAATGAATACATCTGCACCTAGCAACTATGTACTGTCAGTATTGTCACCTAGGCAAAGTCAGCACCACCAGTACAGGAACAACTGTCAGAACGTTTGGCTGGAGAAAATCTATGGAACGGGATCTATAATCGAAAGCCAAAACCAAGAAAAGAAAGCGTTTTCTCTAAACGAAGCTATCACTTTAATGAACACGGTAAAAACAGTTCCTGAACTGTATACTTCACTGCAAACAACTGACTAACGTAGAGATAACAAATAGGAAGAAACGCGAACAGATACAATGTCGAAGTGTTATATGGTGGCTGAAGGAAGAAAATCCATCTTGTCTGCAAAAACAAAAATTGTTATTGTACACAGTATTTATAAAACCCATCTGGACACACGGCATAGAACTGTGGATATGAGCCAGAAAATTATGCGTAGCTATTGCACAAAGAAGCAATCCTAAAAGTACTGCGTCTGATGACAAACGGTCCTTGGTATGTGACAAAAGCAAACCCAAATCCAAAGAGAGCGTTTGGATTTCTTTTGTTAAGCACGTCAACAAAAGTAGAAGCAGTTGACATCACGAAACACTGTCAATAATCTAATACCCTCATTACTGGAAAACCCCGATGCAGAAAGGCTGAAGAGCTGTTGGCCACAGACGTGAGAGAAACATAAAAGGAAACATCATTGGTAGAAGACTCATAACGACACAACAGAGTGTCAGGGCTACTTAAGGCAACACAACACATTAGCTCATAGGGTACACATTCACATTTTCCTTAGTATGCATTCTCTTCTTTTGTGCCAGTGGCGTTGGTCTTACTCGGTAAAGCTCTTCCGTTTTTCAGTACTATAACGTGTCGGCTACGTTATAATCCAGGGAACCCGTGATAATTGACTCTGGCCAATTATGCAGGCTGCCTACGTTGTAACAAACTAAAAAAAATAAACACATCACTAACAATAATTATAAGTACTCTATTAAAAGGAAACAGGGGAGGGAATTTTGCTGATTTATGCACTCAATTTAGTATGTAACAAAGATGACATCCCTTTATTTACGTATGATTGATAATACATTACAAATAAAATCTTTACTTACACAGAAATTGTAAAGGGGTTTTCTGTATTAAAAATGATCATACAGATAGTGTATTTACCTCGGATCCGAGTCTCTTTAAACTAGTTAGGAATTTTCAAATTTACTCTACTTCTTTAGTCAATTACATTATTACTTAAAATACCATTTGAAGAATGGTTTCATTTAGTTGAGCGATGTTTCAAAGTTACATCACAAGAGTTATGTTACAACGTATGATTTCTGAAATTACTTGTTACACCATAGTAATGCTTAACGCTTAGAGATTGTCATTTAAGTCTTTTTCATTTAAAATTACTTATATTTTAAAGGTACATTATTCACGGAAGACGAGCTTCCGCGTCACCTCTAGTTAAATGTTATCTGTCCATGTCCTGCCGCGTGATTCTTCAGTACTCTCTTAGTCGTGGGTTGCCATCGTGGTAGTCTTTCCAGTGGATGTCCTCGGAGTCAACTAATGATGAAGTCGATGTTATGGTGTCATCTAGCGTGAAGTCGTCCTGTTTCTCAGCGGTAGTGTAAATGCAGTTGAGGTCTTAGTCTTCACTATTCACAGTTATTCACATCACATATGTAATAGCGCAGTAGTATTGGAGTTTACATATTCGTTTCACATTATGTTGGAATTACACTTAACTTGAACCATATTTTATTTTTTTAATAGGAGATGTCACCTTATACACTTATTTTCTTCTTTCACATCTTTGTTTTAAAAACACACTACATCTTAGTTACATAGATCTATATCTCCACACTGTTAGTGGAAGCTAACAATCCAATAAAATTAAAAATAAACATTTTGTGCAGAGCCCCGCTTGGAGCTGTTTACAGTTTGAAAGTCGCATCATAAGTCCTACATTGTTACAACAGGAAAATTGTAACGACGCGGAGTGAATACTCCGCCATAATATAGTTCCAACTTTTAATTAGTACTACAGTCTTACAGTTCGACAAAATAAACAATCGAGACTTTGCTTGTCTACAGAATTTATTACAACTACTACTAGTCACTTTGAATTATTAATTATTTACATTATAGTTTAGAGGTATTTCTATTTAATGCCGGGTCGGTATGCAAGTTGGATCCGGTATACACAGGTCATAGCATGGTAAATTTAATAAATGGTTAACAGTTTTATTTTTGACTTTTGCTTTCTCAGTTTTAATTAATTATTTTAGTTAAATTCCCTTTTTAATTCTCATTACTATTATGAGTTAGTTCAGGGGTATTTGGTTTAATAGTGCGATTTAATGGTTTTTCACTAACTTCCCATTTTATATTTTTATTATTATTTTTTTATATTTTTTTTTAATTTAAATCGTCACATACTCCGCCGCTTAAAAGAGACATGGGGGGGAACTTTTAATAAGGTGATTTGTTTTTATTGAATTTTAGTATTGCAAACTCTCAAACCACAAATTGAGAGCGACCAATGACTGTTCTGCAACTGACATTTTGACTTACTACTTACTTTCTTCTTTCGTAAAGACGTCTTTATAAACTATAAACTTGTTGAAACCATGTGATACAGTATCTTATTCACTTGGTATTTCACATTTTTCTCTCTGTCCATCAATATTCTTTAATATGTCACTGTATTGGAACCAATCTGCAGTGGTTAGAGTAGATAAAGAGAAAATTGAAGAGATAGAGTTTCTGCGTGGAGTAAGACAAGGATGTATTCTATCTCCGCTTTTATTCAACATCTATTCGGAAGGTATTTTTAGAGAAGCTTTAGATAAATGTGATGTGAGAATCTCTGTGAACGGTGAAAGAATAAATAACATACGTTACGCGGATGACACCGTCATATACACAGATAGCTTAGAGGGGCTGCAAGAACTAATTAATAGAATGACAGTAAACAGCCGTCAACATGGTGTAGACATCGACGTTAATAAAACGAAGCTAATGATTGGATCTAAGGATTCTATCTCACAAACTGCACCCTCAATATAAACCAAAGGCCAGTTGAACGTGTAAGTCAATTTACATATCTTGGCACTATAGTCAATGAACAATGGGACCACTATCAAAAAATAAAGAGCAGAATTGAAAAGGCAAGAGCAGTGTACACTAGAATGAGAAGTGTATTCAAAAGCCACGATTTAACAATAAACACAAATATGAGACTTCTACGCTGCTACGTATTCTCGGTCCTCTTCTACGGTGTAGAATCTTGGATTTTGACTGAAGCCACAACTAAGAAATTGAAATTTTTCGAAATATGGCTCTATCGTAGAATACTGAGCCTTTCATGGACAGCACATATAACTAATGTTGAAGTTCTTAGAAAGATGAAGAAAGATAGGGAATTATTAATACAGTAAAGACAAGAAAGCTTCAGTATCTGGGACATCTCATGAGAAATGAACAGAGGTTGTACTTACTGCAGTCCATACTACAGGGCATACTTGGAAAGAGAATCGGTTGGGCGACCGAGAATATTATGGCTGAGAAATTTAAGGACCTGGTTTGTCATGAATACAACTGAAGTATTCCGTATAGTAGTGAAGAAAATTAAAATAACCTGTAAGATATCCAACATTCGAAAAGGATAGGAACTACCAGAAGAAGAAGATGTCACTTCAGTCTATTTTATTCGTATCTTAATATCCTGGTTTTATTTTTCTGCATAATAAAGCTTGTCTTTAGTTTTCCTTACTCCTGCAGTTATAGATTTTACTATATAATTATTTTTTTGGAATCGCATCAATCAAATCATCTTCGAGGAATAGATGAAACCATAATAATGCAACTAATATTAATATCTACTCGTATTTTGTTTTAGCATTACTGTTATAGCCAGTACATCACTATAAACTACTTGTAGGACTCATAACGTAACCCTGTCTTAATCCACCTTTAATCTCGAATAAAGTATCGTGTTATACCAATAGTAATTTTTGATAATCCATTTACTTTAACAATTGACAAGCTGAACAACATTTCGTTGATACGCAGCCGAAACTAAGAGTTTAACTACTTACGACTGTATCCAGGTAAACTATCGTGATAATTCTTAATTTAATGCTCAGTGTCAACCTTTTAGAACCAATTTGATTCTGCAAAATTCTTAAATCGAGTATTGCGTTAGAATATTTTGATCAAATATACAACGAAATACTGAATTATACGGCATACCTTTTGTATCACAAAACCAATATTCAGCGCAACAGGGAGCTGTCTCAGCGTCATACTGTAAGCGAAACAACTGACTCAGCAAGACGTCAATGAATATGAAAGGTATACAAAATGCGTCTATTCACTTCAGAATTGCCAGATTCTAAAAGAGTAAAGCTAAATGAAATTCGTTAGCAAAATTTCATTTTTGAAATTTATGAAAATATCTTTACTTCCTTTTTCAATATAATATTCTAAGTGTATAGAAATATTATGTTAAGTGTTAAATTTAATTTACTTTTTATGGAAAAAGCGAGCTTAATTTTTGAAACCATTCGTCGTTTCACAAAAATGGAATAATAAGGATAGTACCGATTAACTAAGAAAAATGTACTGCAATTGCTAAAAACAATACTTTCATTTAAATTTAGTTACGGACTTATAAGATACCTATTTACTGTCTCAGACAAGCAGAAGGCAAATAGAAAACCAGTCATGTTGAGCAAAATGCAGTGTGATAACTTACTGAATAACATCTACGTATGCTTTAAGTGTCGCAGAGAATTCCAAACCTCCTTAACGACACAAAACCCAGGGATCCTAGCACATTTCAGGAAGAATCGTGAATTTAAGAACAATTAAGGACAACAGCCTTATGCGTACCGACAAAAATATTATAAGGGGTACGTAAAAGTAGCTATAGCAAAAGGAACTTAAGAAAGCTCTATTTTCATAGGCACATCTGAGTAAACGTTTTAGACAACTATTCCGTAAACACCAATTCGAATGGCCAATAATACCACATTAGAAGATGCAATTTTTATTTGGTTTACACAAAGAAGCAGCTTCGGTGAGCCTATATTAGGATCAATGGTTTGCAAAAAAGCCTTAGAATTGAATGACAAATTAGGTGGATTACCGGATTTTAAGGCTAGCTCCGGATGGTTTAAGAATTTCAAGTTAAGGCATAGGATAAGGGAGCTAGAAATTCAAGAAGAGATTTTATCAGGAGATGTTAACTCTGCACAGAAATTTAAAACTGTGTTTATGAGTATGGTTAGTAAGCAGGGATACTCGAGGGATGATATCTACAATGCTGATGAAACTGATGTTAACTGGCGTTCTCTACCTCGAAAGTCTCTAGCTTCACGTCGAAAAATTTTCGCTCTTGGCTTTAAAGTCAGTAAGGACAGAATAACTGTTATGGTGTGTGGCAATGTCGGTGGGTCGCATTCCTTGTGATTAATGGTCATCGGGAATAGCAAACAACCTTGTTGCTTAAAATATGTACGCTGCCTGCCTGTCTCTTACAAGTCGCAAAGAAATTCCTGAATGACTGCCGAAATTTTTACTGACTAGTATATCAATGAACTCATGCCAAGTGTTAAGAAACATCGACAAAGGAAAGACAAAATAGGAAAAGTGTTCCTTACAATTGATAACGCCCCGACACATCCTTCTCTTGACAAAGTAAATAATATCGACGAACATTTTAAGGTACAATTCTTACCTCCAAATCCACTACTCCAACCATGGATCAGGGTTTCATAGAAAAAATGAAAAAAATGTATAGAAAACAGATACTGCATCGTCTGCTGCAAGCCGAACGAGACAAAGAAAGTGTTGTTGCTTTTGCTAAAACATATTAGCAGATGCTTGAATAACTCTTAAAAAAGACAATTTGCATAATGGATGGAAAAGGCTATGGCCTATTGAAGAAGATCAGATAGAAGAAAATTCATCCGAAAACGAAAGGGTGGAAGAAAATGTTTTAGATAAAGTAACCTCATTATTAAAGTTAATGCAAGGTTTCGAAGACTGCGACGAAAACGATCCAAGTGAGTAATAGAAAGTGATAAAAATGACCATGGATATCAAATTTTAAATAATGAAGAAATAACTAACACTATAACTGAGGTCGAGCCCCCAGACGATAACGAAAACGACGAAAGTGAAGAGACATCACTGATGAGGCATCAGCCGGACCTTCACACGCCAATCCATTCAACGCATTGGAAACTGCAATTTCTTGCCTGGAAAAGTAGCCCGAATGCTCTACTATGCAACTTTTGTTAGTAAAGAGACTCAGAGACCTGGCCTCCAATAAACCGACTTATTCAACAACAAAAATGTTGACTTTTTCTTAGTTCTGATCTGGTAATTAAATTTCTTCAGAATTTCTATTTAAAAAAATGTTTACAATATTTGTGTAAGCCTTTAGAATAAATATAGCGAAAACGAGGTTTCTAACCTAACGCTGAGTTTTCTTAAGTACCTCGTCTATCCTTATACTTTAGGTAGTGATTTTTTGTATATGTTCGAGAATCCGGACTGGGTTGAACACCAATTAGTATTCATTAGTAGTTAATGCAAAGCCAGAAGGTAAAAGGAAAGTTGGAAGGCAAAAACAGTTGCCAAGGAAACTGTCTCTCATCCGAAACAGTCTAGAGAAGTCAAACACATCGGTGTCTATCTTCCCCGACGGCTCAGCTGTTGCATGAGGACAGCGTCAGATTGTCGAGGCCAACTATTTCTTATACTTACCAGCCCGTCTGTAACCCGACAAAATATAGGTAAGATGATTGCCTGCCCGTATCTTCTCCCAACCATGATCTGTGCTGCCCTGATTTCAAAGAAGGAGATCAGATTTGATTGTACAACCCAGAGCGTCGTAATGGTCGCTCACCTAAACTTCAAACTAACGGGAAGGACATTGCAATGTGAAAAGGAGAATCAACGATGTTGTTTATCGGATTCAAAGGAAGGACAGCAGAAATTCAAGGTCGTCCACCTAGATCGCCTGGCCAAGTATTACTTCAGATACGCTTTGCCAGTTTGGGACGAACAGTAACAGTAACAGATGTGAAACGACTGAACGTTCTCGAACAATGGGGAGTGTCGTTCTACACGTTTCTCCGCTAGCCGAACAGGTGCGTCCCTCTGTCAAGGCCGCATTTAAGTACACTCTAGACTTTTCAAGTGATTTTTGACGCAAATCATGGAACATCTGCGCTCTATAAATAGGCATCAGCTGCTGCTTAGTTAGTTAGTTATAAGTGGCGATTTATTCAATTGCGGTTGGAGGTATTGTGGCAAAGTGATAATTAGTGTGGAACTACAACAGTTGACATTATTATTGCGTACGGACAAATTAAACTTGTTGTTTAATGTTGACTTGTACGAGTATAATCTTGTTGAATAATTTGTTGATTTCAAACTGTTATTTGTGAGAAACTAAGAATAAAACTCCGCAGATAATATAATTAGGCCTATAGAACATCGATTTTCCGTTTACTTCAACTATCTTTACTATTCAGGATACACTGAGCCGTAAATTTCAGAAAGTAGAGAATTTAGCATAGCAGTTATTGTGTTTTCCCAGGTGTGCACAACGATAGCCATGAATGTAGTATGAGAAATTTCCTGCACAGCGGAGAGATTTTATTTTGTTATTTTGAGTGAGGCGTAACAGCTTTACATTGGAACCAACAGGGATACATATTTAACCTGCGCGTTACGTCCAGTGGAGGTTACGTTTATGGGACTCGTTACTGTTTACTGTCTGAGAAAGTGTTCCGTATTTTTATAACTTTTATATTACGTGAATTTGTAAGTTTACTTTCCTTGAATACAGATTGTTCAATTGAGTTTTCTTAGGAAACTTCGTTGCAAGAAAGGAAGTTTCTACTTACCTTGCACACTTATTCGGTGTTAGTGACTAAGATATAAGAAAAGTTATCACATATTCTATCACGATTTTTATTTGTACACTGTATATTTATACTCATATTGTAATTCAAATTAAAATTTATTTAACTAAACGTCTAGATTTAAAAATCTAGTACCAGTTGCACAGGAGTCACAAACACTGTACTGCACATTGCACTGTCTGTTAACACTGTAACTAGAATAGGTTACATCAGAAAAATAGTGTAAAGATAACGTTTTTATCATAATTTTTGAAACATTCAATACGAGAACATATAAATGAATTGGACTTTGGCAATGACAACTTTAAAAATTTAGTAATATGACAAATTTATGAAACTGTATACAATTTAAAAATTACAAGCAATTCTTAAAGTATTATGTTTCGCATTCTCCAAATATAGTAACATGTAAAAAACGTGTTCTTATATTAAGTGTAGTAATGAATAAGAAAACAATAAAAATTGTTACCGCATACAATTCAATTTCTACCTCAGGCTGTGAAACTATGGAGTAAAACAAACATACCCTTTGACAACAGAAGAAAATAGAATTGTGTAACTGTTGGAATGTTAAAAAACGTCAAAAAACAATATTGTTAAGGGAAACATTTTCAACACTATAAACCAAAAATAACACAAATTGTATAATTATAACCAGGAAATGTAAAGCGAGAAAGTGTCTGGAAACGCGCACATGAAGCTTGAAATGTGTCGACTCTTGAATAATTACCCTCTAGGAAGGTAATGTCTAAGAAATACAATAAATGACTGATGTAACCGTAAACACTAAGCAAGGAAAAACTACATGATAAAGATTAGTCTTTTGGATAATTTGCATTAGAGTAAATATATAAACTCTAATTTTTCTCTCTTATTTGCATTACATTACGAGTGTCTCATTCACTTGTGATAAATAGCTTTGTTTCCATAGAAATAAATGACCATACTGATACCTTTAGCTCAGAAATAACAAAAATGCCTACACGACTCTTCGACTCTTAGCAGGCGACGGCGCTTGTCGCTGTTTCAGTCCTTTGGAGATCATTCTGCACGGCACAGTTGCGTAAAGTTCTATGCCATTCGAGATGCCCATTCCAGTTGTAGCTCGACTAGTCTACCGACATTCAGACCTCTTTGTCACTACAATGATAGGCGGTGAAGTATAAATACTCGATGTTGAAGAGGTAGAGTTTTAATCAAAACAACACTGGTGATTTTTACAAGTGCGGTTCGCAGTGATTGTTGCCGTTTAACGAGAAGTGACTACTGTGTAATTAATGTAAAATTGTAATACGATGACATTTATTGTTATTGTGTTAAAAATTTTAATTTAAATCATTTTATAACAGTGATTTTGTTGATTTTTAATTGCTATTGTGTTTAATTAAACTTTGTAATAAAGCGACTTCATTGGTGTCAGTTATTCTGTTTCCACTGTACATACGACGATCCGCCTAAAAAAATTCAACGAAGATTTGTAATTTATTCGTCATAAAGTGAAACGAGTTTAACAACTTCATGTAAATTAAAATTTTAACGCAAACTATATACATTTTAAGAAGCCATTTAACAAAACACATTTTATCAAACCATTCAACAAGAGAGTTGTTTTTTTTTTGTATCGGCCATCTGAGGACCACATGCCAATTTCAGTTCTTTATTCCTTGTTCTTTTCTTTTTCTTCAGTATAGTTTCATTTTTAACTACGTCTCTTCTTCCTGTCTTCAGACCACTTTGAACCTGCGTTTTTCTCTCACCTACCCTAGACTCCTTCCATTTTTAACACTTTTGCCCGAAAAACTTCTCTTTCAATTGCTTCTTCTGCGTTTATATTACTTTTTTCTAAATCCTTTTGGACTTCTTTAATCCAAATTAATTTTGACTTCTTTCCCCACAGATATCTGAAGATCTGTTTTGTTAACCTATTGTCATCCATTCTATATAAATGTCCAAAGTATAATAGTCTTATTTTTCTCATTACTTTTTGTTATATTTTCTTTACTTTGATATGCGAAGTATATACATCGCACTTCTGAACATAAGAAGGCGATTTTAACCAATACAGCCAATACAGGGTTTGCAGATCATTGCTTACAACACAATCACTTCATAGATACAAAAAACATAACACCACTCCACAACATACAAAAAGGTAAAAAAATGGATTTGTTAGAAATTCTAGAAATTAAAAAAGCGATAAAAAATAACAAAAATTTAACAAATGACCAACTGAATTCTGTGTATCCCCTTTATTAAAAGCTGTTATTTAGTTTAGTTTATTTTATATTTTGCATTCAGATTATATTTAGTTCAGTTAATTTTATATTTTGCATTCAGATTATATTTAGTTTAGTTAATTTTATATTTTGCACTCATGACTGAATTTAGTTTTTTAAAGACACCTGACCTTCCCTTGTCTCTTGCACACCCCCCTCTCCATCTCAATAACCCTCACAGATTTTCCGGATACGCCCTAAACAGATGGTCACCACCACTCACATCCTGTGTTTAGGTTTTCATTCATTCTCTCTTTGACAATGGCTTAGGTAGCCGATACAGCTGTCAGAGTTAAATAAAATCTGTGAAACTAACCAAGTGTTTTATATATTTTACAAAACCTTTATACTTTGATATATTCCATCATTACTTCTTAATTCCAACCTTCTAAAGTTTTCGTAGTCCTAATATGTTCCTAATAATTTGTCTATTCAATATTCTTACCTTGTATAAATTATAATTCAATGCTGGACATTTACTTGCATATAGGCATTCTGGCCTCAATACTGTACTGTAATGCCTTATTTTTATAGTTTAGATATGCAGTTTCATTGTAAATATTTTCAGTTATTCCATATGCGCTTTCCATTTTATGACTTATTTCTTCTATAGCAGATTTTTTAAAACCATTTTCTTAAATTATTTTCCCTAGATACTTCAATTTTCTAACCCTCTATATTCGACCAATATCTGTTAGCAGGAATGTTGGCGCATTTTTACTGTTCGTGAGAATTTAATTTTTTCTGCAGAAAATCTTAAGCTTGTTCTACTGGCAGAGTTTACATTTTTTATCGGCTATCTAAGGACCACATGTTAATTTCAATTTATTATTCATTGTTCTTTTCTTTTTCTCTAATATTCTTTCATCTTTTCACTGTGTCTCTTCTTCCTGTCTTCAGTCCATTTTTAACCTGCGTTTTTCTCTCTCCTACCCTCAACTGCGTCCATTTTAACACTTTTGCTCGAAAAACGTCTCTTTCAATTGCTTCTTCTGCGTGTATATTATTTTTTTCAAAATCCTTTTGAACTTCTTTAATTTAACTTGATGTTGACTTCTTCCCCCACAGATATTTGAAGATCTGCTTTGTTAACCTATTGTCGTCCATTCTATATAAATGTCCAAAAAATAATAGTCTTTTTCTCATTGTTCCTGTTATATTTTCTATATTTTGATATATTTTATCATTACTTCTTAATTTCCAACTCTCTGAAGTTTTTCGTGGCCCTAATATTTTCCTAAAAATTTGTCTTTCCAATATTTCTAGTTTGTCTAAATTATGATTCAATACTAGACATTCACTTGCATATAGGCATTCTGGTTTCACTACTATACTGTAATGTCTTATTTTCTCATTTTTAGATATGCAAATATTGTAAATTTTTTATTGTAAATATCTTTAGTTATACCATAAGCCCTTTCCATCTTATGAATATTATCAATGCAAAGTTTATATTATTATTTTATTTTTCTGTCTTCACAATACTTACTAAAACTACTTTTTACTAGTTGGCTAATACCTCTTTTTAACTATTATATTCTATAGATTTTCCCCCTAGTTTGCTTATTACCAAATTTTTTGTGCCCTTTCCTTACCATTTCCGTGTCGTGATTATCTGTCCTGCTTTTGTAAATATTATGAGTACCTAAGAATTTCCCATTATAGGTTATTGTTAAATTGGTGGTGCTGCTACCTTCAAGTTGTAGGTCCTGCATAGTTCTATGGATTTTTCAAAATTAGTTGCTATCTAAAACTATCGATCACATCCATTTGTGTATAGACCAATGAGGTGACTCGTATCAGGATCTGGTTTCCTATTAATGATGAAAAATAGCTGAAATAAAAATTGAGAAACTTAGGCTGCTAGATACGACCTCCACTCCATGCATCACACTGATAAAATATTTTACCGAAATCTGCTGTCGTAACACAGCGAATGAACCTGAAAGTCCAAAACACGATTCCTTTCACCAGAAGTAAAATCAAAATAAGAATGATGAAATAATATAAGTACCTTCATCAAGTTTGTGTGTTATTTACTCTTTACTAAAAAATTTACACGAAACGTTAGTAAACAGTAGGAAGCCATCAAAACAAATGAAAGGCTTAAACAATCTGCGTTATGCCGATAAAACTATCATAAACATTGCCAACCTAAGAAGTGTATTTTAAATATACTGAACAAGATGAAGGTACATTTTTGTGGTTAAATAATTTAGTTTACTAAATTTTTTAATCCGTCTACAGAATCTATTTATTTGTAAGCAGCAAAGGACGAAGTCGACTAATATAAATTGTGTGAGACGTGAAAGATCAGAACTAGTAATAAGACAAATCAGATTAGAACTCTTATAAAATTAGCAAGTGGACAATGTCTATTATTGTAGACTAAAATCGAAGCCTAAGTTTTATTGCCGAGACGTAACTTGGCCAAAGAATAAGATATTTGTTTGCTTTTACTCCGTTATGTAGTTAAAAATATAATTTAAAGCACGTATACAGCTAATACGTAATTTGCAACTGTCGTTTTACTTAGTAAATTTTATTACGAATTTTGAGGCACTTAATAAAACATAGTACATTAATGTGGTTAATTATGAAGACTAGACACAGTTCACTCTCAAAAGGAGTAAACTATAACAATAAAGAAATAACTTAATGCAAATTTACGTTAAAATTAATTACGGAAGGAATAAATAAATGAGAAGACGAAAACAGGAAATTGAAAACATTCTTGGGTGAACAGCTATAGGTACTCATTTCAATTAAAGAATTCCCTAGAGTTCAGTTAGACGAGTATTTTGATTCTCCATACAAGACAGAAATAACAAACACAAATAACCCTGTTGCACACCACTACAAATAAAATTTCCTATTAGCATTTTCAAACTTCACAGCACATCATCAGATGAGGAATATATCATAAGCCTATACCATATGAGCTGTGAAGCTTGAAAATGGTTATCGGAAATTTTATCTATAGTGCTATGCAATAGTGTTATTTCTGTTTGTGATTATAACCACTAACAAAAATATATTGTTTTAAAAAAGAAATACTTGTTTGTTAGATGATCTCAAAGGCCATGTCGATGAGCGTACCGGATAACATGAGACAATTAATCTATGTGAGATAATTAGTAAAGTAAACATCGTACTTGTGATTCGATCTATTTGCCTGTCTGAAGATCACAGCCCTTTCGATTGCCGTAGCAGTGTAATTTTCATACTCATTTTCCTTATAATTTCGTCACTGCAAGTTTTGTGTAATCCAAACGTAATAGCTTCATAGTAATCGGAAAAATATAGCACAAAGTATTTTTACCATAATCGTATCGACGATCGTCAAGTTCTTACATGGTTGTAGATGGCGTTTGATGTTTCTACTACTTGTGATGTATATAAGTTATGCTTAGTCGGGTACGCAGGCAATGTTGACGTGTTGCAGAACTGGCTCGCATAAAACTGAATCAGATCATGATGCGCGTGGTGGAGCGCGGACCGTCATTTGCAATCAGCAAAACAGAAATTGTGATCGTAACAAAGACATTTTTCTGCCTTATTTAAGTAAGCGACGTAGCGGTGCAGACCATCCCGGTAAGAAAATACCCGCCATCATGATCGACAGTAGGCTGAGGTTTAGGAGCAAATTAAACGCACAGCACACAAGGCTGTGAAGTTAGTGACTAAACTGACCAGGATCACGTCCAATGCTAGCTCCTTGAATACCTTGAGAAAAGAGAAATACTGGAAGCGTCTCGATTAGGTGCAGAAGCGATTTGGACTCCAAGTCACCTCCGCATAGCGCACTGTTTCTGAGCCGGCGGCTGTCCTGATAATTGTCGGGAAGTTTTCCATCTTTTTCCTCACTAGGGAGCGCCAGACCGTCTATCGGAGGTGGACGGATGATCAGGAAGGAAGGAAGCGGTAAGGTGGAGAAGATCGCACTTCCCGACTGTCAAATATCATGGGAACGTACGTCGACATAGCACGATGGACCGATAGGTGGCATGGCGAGGTCGGTTACTACATGCCCCAATTTATTAGTGGTCATAGATGCTTTTTATGGTACCTATATAGGATAGGAATTAAAGCATGTAATGCCCGGGAGTAGATTACTATACCGAGCACACTGTCTTTGAATATTAGGCTAATGGTGGACGCAACATTGAAGCTAACTGGAGACGGAGTTGTGTCACACCACTCGGGATGCCATTGTAGATACTACGAATCAAAGGGAAGCGCAGTAGGATCGGGTATCACATTACTTTTCTGGTATCATTTGAACGGAAAAGGGCGACCTTGAGTGTGTTAAACGCTTCCAGACCATAGTGTCCTAGTAGAATGGGGGATTTTATAGTCTGAACGGGAGTGCGATATTACAGGGTGTTTGCCCGTGTGTGTAATTTTTTTTTAACTCTCTACTCCAAAAAACCTATATTAAATGTACCGCATCATGTTTGTAAACTCTTATACTTATAGTTTTTTACATTCATTCTAAAAAAAAGGTTAAAACATGTACACAAGAGTTATAAAAATGTATCTTTATTTCTCATGTTGACAATCATCAGTAATAATTGTAAAAAATACAACCTACATATATATAATACACGTCCAAAAGCTATATTTTACAATAATCTATATATTATGTTACTATTAAGTTCCTAAAATTGTACAAGATTTAGGAAGATGTAAGTAAGTCGATTGAAGCTGCCCTTTCATTATATAAAGGAAAATAATTGTTACGTTACAAAAGTACGTCCTTTGATTGAGCTGAAATTCAAAAGTATCTATAAGCGTTTTACTCATTTAAATCGTTTTGTTATTTTCATTCATTTATAATTTACTTGTTATATTGACTACTCAACAACTGCAAACAATTTACACAAATTAAACAGAGTAATCAACATTATACTTACAAAGCACGCTGACTAATGAAAGACTCTAATTTTATTCCAATTAACTGTATTCACAAGGTAGGCCTATCGATTCTACTAACTATCGACTACAACTATTATAAAAAATACCCTTGCTTTTCTTTTCTTCTTTTTTTTTGGTGTTTTGAGGAAGGCTTCACAAAATACGTACATTATAATACTGTACAATTTTAGGATCCTTTTTGATTATAAACTACATAGACTTCGTCCTTGAAAATAAACATATATATATACAGATGTACAAAGAGTCAATGGATTCTATGTTATGTAATAATATAAAGACTACTGTGTGTCCCACTATATATGAGATATACGGAAGCTGAAACACATATGCACTTCATAATTGCACAGACATTTTTTAACGTATTTTTTAATGGTCCACCAATAAATAGTATGTAAATTTTCCAAGAAAAAAAAATCCCGTTAGGACAGCTTGAGATATACGTTTGGGTATCGTCAAAACTAACAGTGCCGTACGTAGAGTTGTACCCATCAGTGGTTGATTCTAATAAGGAACTTTTGAAATTGTACTTTCACAATATACCAAACGTTATAAACTGCGACTGCATTAACTTTTAACAACATGGGTAGTCATGTTTTTCTCATCTAAAATCGTAATCTTTTGTTCCATATTATAGACAACTGTACGGCTGACATTTTATATTTAGCAAAATTCAAGCATAACATTAAATATTTTGTAGAGAATTGTTATTTAACTTAAAATAAAGGAAGAAAAGATAAGAGACACTAAAAAAATCCAGATAGTATTGAGCATGAGTTGGATTAGCATCCAACTGTCCAATTTTGTTGCTAAGTCCAGTTAATTTAGGTCCATAATAAGTAATCATACTTTTCCATAATTTTCAATATAAAATATATTAAAATTTAATTTTTATTAACAAAATTAGAAATTTTGTTTTGGAACTAGCATTATACCACTATTCAAAGAAGTCACAAACAATTGGTAAATTTTGCTGTTTTTCTGTATCTATCAAGCATTCAGCACAAAAAGAAACACAAAAGACACAGAAAAACAAATCAGAAAAAACACAGGCAGGAAAAGTTTTCATATATATTTGGAGTAAACAACAAGCATTTTCGAGGAAAAGTTATATAAAATACATTGAGTAGACCGGCATTTAAAATGTGTAAACATTTAAGCAGGATGTAGAATACAGACAGAAACTTTTTAGCAATGTATTACATTGAAATAATTACAAATTAATAGTATTGCCAGATAAAAGTTTTAATAGCAACTTTAATGTAAACATTAACTTTACGTTTACTCCTTTACGAATACACTCGTATGAACTAATTATTTTGCTACCTTTAAAATTATTTATTGACAGATATGTTTCTTGTACACAATACAAAACTCCATTCTGATGCCAAGCATAAAGACATTCAAATCTTACATAAAATTACACTTATATTATTTTTAACATGAAAAATGGAGTACTTGAATCCCATCGCAAAAACTGTATTAGTTATACAAATTTTTACCATAGTATACAACAAATATTATATAAAAATACAACATTTAAAAATACACTTACACTATCGTTTGAGCTAAGGTTTAACTTCATTACCTTCTTACATCGATATGTAAAAGCACAGTAATGGTATTTCAATATTGGCAACATTGACAATACGGTTAATAATTTCGGATTAGTAACACATTTGCTACTTGCTTTGGGCGTAAAGTGAAATAGACTTTGCAAAATGAAAGTTTATGTAAATTAAAAAAGAGATAAAATTATCTGACATTATGTGATCAGGGAAAACAAATGAGATCATAATTTACCAGTATATTTTAAACTCATCACAACACATAGTAAGCTTTTAATTTTTCAATGTCATATTATAAGTAAGATATCATGAAAGAGATACTTAATTTTTTTTAAACCAATACCTTTTCGACATGTCTACTGTGTATTTATAATTAATATTTTAAAAACATATGACTTCTTGAAGCACAATTCCATTTAAACAATATTATTCCAGTTACACACTATTAAATTAAATGTAATTTGTTAATTTTTTATTTATTAGTATATATATTTATCTATACAACGCATTGCAATAGAGTTAATTAATAATAAGTTTAACAAAATTTTAATTTACACGTTTATTATAATTGTCGACAAATGACAAAAAAAAAATATATCCAACATATTAGTAGCCGAATAGATACAAATCTAATGTATGGGAAGTAAAAGTCTTGAAAAATTAAGAATTAAAAATAAATAAGTCATACTATTTGTCAAACATCTAATTAGAAAACGTCAAGTAAATCAAATAATCAGTTATAAAACTCATCACAAGGTAGAAAATGTACATAAACAGTGAATATACAGTAAATTTCTGTTTTTAACAATATAAATATGTTGACATAAATTTAAATTATAATATTATCTGCTAAAATTTGTTAGAATAACTTAAGCATTAAGAAATCTTTACATAGTGTTAAAAATAATGCCTTAATAATCTAACAAAGGGAGATAATGAAACATCAAAATTGAAACCATGGAAAGAGAGTTTAAATCAAACAGCCTTGCAATTGAAGATCAAACCCATAAAACATTTTAGGCCTTTTCTATGATGCACTTCCTTGCTAATATATGGTCCTAACTTTATAATATTCCATCTTATTTTATGCACACGCAATTTATTAATACTTGTGACACTCCGTAAACCCTATTTCTAGTCGTACATTTACGAACAAGATTAATATTTTTTCTTTGAAGATGTAAGAAACATTCTAAATCAATTTGCATTAACAATATTAAAAACAGAAAGCTCGAAGATAATAAAATAACATGGGCCTACATAACGTACGCAGGTTTATTTAACTTATATTAAACTATATTTAACTTATATATGCAATTTTATAAGTATTTGTTTAGCAAACAAAATAAAACTATACATTTTTATGTTAGTGTAAATTTGTGCGTGCGCGCTCGCGTATTTGTATATATTATTTCACCTTAGATTGGGTTAAAATAATTATATAAATTATAAAGACAAAACATTTCATGTTACAAATCAACTAAAATATTACTAAACGAAAGTATGTTGTGGGAACAAGGCAGGATTACAAGGCTAATAATATTAACACTCTCACGCAAACTAAATAAATGTTGTTGTAAATCTATAGGTGGTAAACTAGTAGACCAGAGTCATGGTTGCCACACTGTTCCGTCTGTTGCCTAACACGGAAAATTGATAGACAAACGTGCAAAATATACCACCAAGTGTTATCAGCACAGTCGCCATCTACCTTATGTATGCTTTCTATAATAATAACCTTTAGGTGGGTTCAACGGTAAACATGAATCCGTTTGTTTGTAACTTACAACGGTTACAAATTTGTAAGCTTTAAATATATAACATTCTCCATTTCGGTGTTAACATCAATAAACGTACATCTTTAATTTATAACTCATGTTTAGTTATAATGCAAACAAGTTAATAGTTTTAAGTTAAAACTTTTAACCGACTTTAATAACAGAAGACATATAAGAAAATAGCAGTAACTGGAAACAACAGTTATAACGTATTAAAATAAGATTCCAAAGGAAGTAGTTACACAATAGACCTGTGTAATCAAAAGAAGCTTGTAGTCTAATCCTTAAAGATGCAAGAAAAAATTTAAAGGAAGAAGAACGAGGAGGTGGAGGGAGGAGGAGGGGGAGGAGAAGAAGGGAGGAGGAGGAGGAGGAAACGAAGAAGACGAAGAAGAAGAAGAACCAAAACAAAAGCAGAAGGATATGATGTAATGAAGGTTCAGTATTTACATAACACAAAATTAGAAACGTTTGCAATGATGAATTTTATTCAGATAAATTTCAGAAAAACGGATGATACCTATCTCCAAAATAGTTGAAAATTTTTTTTCAGGACTGTTATATTAATATTGTAAGGACAAAACTAATTGTGAGGCGTAATGAGTAAAAACAACATAATGTGCACGGTATTCCATGAGGGGCAAGAAAACAAAAACCTTTTTATTTCTGGATCATCATCCTCTTTTTCAGATTTTCATGAGAAATGGATGTAACACTTACAATTTTTTACATTACATGACTCTTTCTCTAGCCAACGCAGATTGGTTATACACTAGTCTGTCATCAATAAATAATACCCCAACATAATTTTTGTCTTATGTATGTCGGTTCTCCTCATCCACTTTTGCAATCACTGCTGCAGCGGAATTTTCTATAATCTGTGAGAAAATTTTTCAAATTTTAACTGTCCTAATAAGTAACACTTAAATTTGTATAACATGTATAGGCTTAAAACCAGTTTGAGAAATAAGTACTGAGGTCAGAAAAAATTCGACTGGAATTTTCAACAAAGTTACGGAGATCTTGCACAACACCGTATTAATGGTAGACAGTCGTTTACTGATGATATGATAATACTTCAACAATCAAAACGCGACGTGAAATGTAAACCATGTAATTTTATAAGCAATTAAAACTAAATAATAAGTATTTTTGAATAATATAATATACCTACATATAAAAGAAATTTAAAATAGAACATACTCTTATAAGCAACTACGGAAAATAAAATATAAAAACGAAGAATTTAATTTTGCTTTGCTATTGTTACTTGGAGATTCATTTACATTTAAACTTACATATAACGTTCACACGTTAATCCCATCAATGGAAATGTTCTTTACTTTTATTTTTTTGTGATCATTCGGAACATTACCTACACAGAAGTTTAACCATCCAGCTGAAGATCAGCAACAATATTAAGAGCAGTGAAGAGAAGGATCTCAGGCTTAATGTAATTATTTAATGAGATTGGTGTTCAGTTGTTCGTGTACTTTGTTACACACATCTCAAACGTTTGTCATCAGAAAATATTTTGTTCTGCACCCCGTAATTACTGTTGGTGCTTTAGGAAGAATTAGTTGTAATTTTTAAATTATTTTTAGCATTGACCAATGTAACTCTTTTTGAATATCTTATTACTTTTTACACTATGCCATTTTTACAGGCAAAATTTAACTCACTTCGCAAAATGAATAAAAATTTCTTCCACGGTTTTGATATAAAATTTTAATGATACTTAACAACTACATTTTTTATACTTGACTACAGAATGGCACAATTTTTACAGCATTTTCTTCCAGTCTTATGGTGTGATGAGATCTCTACGTCCTGAGTCAACTTTTTCTTCACAGATTCTGTAAATGGAGAAGCGTAAAATTATTTACAACAATGACAGTATTAATTACCAAAAATTGTGGTTTCTAAATACAAAGTCCAAAACAACGGGTGCCGTGTAGTTTACCACCCATAGTTACAGGCATATAGTGTGGTTTCATTACTTTTAAAATTTTTGAAAATAATTACCGAAATTCCAACGTCGTCGTAGGCTGCTGTCGTACCGTTGATGCTTCATACAGCACGAGACGTTTTGGTGTCTCTACCGATATCAAGTCCTAACTGACCACAACAAACTATTCCAATAGATTTCCCGTACATATAGGCCTATACTAAACCAAATCGTTACGTAAATATATGCATATTGGAGGTAACATTCGTCCAGCCCTCCGCACCAGCGTCTGTGTCTTTCTTATTTGTTAAATGCCAAAGAGCCACCTCTAATTATAGACTTCATATTAGTTCAGCGCTTCGTGAAGCATCAATTATACAAACCAATTAAGAAATTTACAACAACCTACGACAAATTTGGAATTACACAAATCGCTGACATTTCCAACCTTGCTGAAAAAAAATAATAGATGAATAGAATTTCTGTAATTTTTGAATAACATTTCGGTAATACATAACCTTGTTTTTTGTGAGAACTTACTGGAACATCCATCTATTTTTAAGTTAGACACTTTTAAATTTAATTTTGTAAAACATTTTCTTAAGCTTATAAGAAGCTTAACAATTGTAGTAACCTGCTAAACTCTTCTTATTGATGGCCGCAAGGCTTTCACACAAAATTTTAGTTGGATTGACCTCTGGCGCTAGGCCCTCGTACCAGATGTTTATCAGTCTATGAGCGTGTTCCTTGTAACTGTGAGGCCCTGAAACACGTTTCATAAGGTAAACTTTGTTCTTAATTTTGGTAAGCGTAGATAAGTGTAAAACAAGAACCGCAGTTATGTAGGTTACAAAACTGAATATAACAGTCTCGAATCAATTGTTAATTATGTAAGTCTATGTTGAATTAACATTTTGAATGGAAAGTCATTTACCTGTATACTGGTGTTCAATAGCACGGATCTGTTCGTCAGTAAACGCCCAATGATGAGCCAAACGTTTCCAGTCATTTGGCTCCAACTGTTTGTACGCCAACTTCCACAACACTTGCTTGAATCTATCCTGTCCTTCCCAAGATGTAATTCCGTTCTCTTGTTTCAAACGCCACTTCCTTCTTGTCATTAGTGCAGAGTCTTCCTATATAACAAATATGAGTCAGACAACTTAAAATTAACTTTTAAAATGAAGAAACATGTGCAAGGAAATGACAATGACAGCACACATCCATTTATAGCAAGTAAGCAGTAAAAATTGCTATAGGCCTACTTGTATATAATTTGTAGAAATACCCAAAAGCCTAAGAAATAACACTGTTCCATACCACCTTAAACAAATTATTCCGATTGGCGTTTCCAAGCTTCACAGGTCATCATCAGATCGGAAATATCTCCAGATCAAATA
The DNA here is from genome assembly GCA_034769895.1 of Magicicada septendecula. NCBI lineage: Eukaryota > Metazoa > Arthropoda > Insecta > Hemiptera > Cicadidae > Magicicada > Magicicada septendecula. The sequence continues at coordinate 106,865,535 of CM068375.1, forward strand.
TTTCCGATCTGATGATGAGTTGGGAAGCTTGAAAGCGCCAATAGGAATAATTTTTCTATAGTGGTGTGCAACAGTTTATTTCTATTTGTGATTATAACCACTAACAACTTTATTAATTAAACAAAAGACTAAGTGTAGGGTTAGCGACAGCACAACTGAACATATAGGCTAGAAATGAGTAATTATATTGTAATAATAAAATGAAAAAGAGAAGGGAAAAACAATCTGTAAACCTCGATTGTCAAAAATTGGCGACTAAAAGTAGAAACTGCAAACAACAGAAACGTAGAAAAGGATGAAAACGTATTGTCAATAAACAAACAATTAAAGGAGCAAATAAAAGCAGAAATTAGCGTTCATTTTAAAGTATAGGCAACGTAAAATAAATGCTAACGAGGTATGCCAAGAAGGGGTATTTTTTCTTTTTACAATGTTTGACGAAGGATTCTTAATAATTATTTAGAAGGAATAAGAAGTCTCGTAATTCGCTTATTAAGTTTGGACAGACTTACAATTAGAAAAAACAGATTGTTAAATTTAAGTTAAAAAACGTGCATATAAAGTTGGTTTTACACTACTTAAAACCCTAAATAAAGACCATATAACGCCCTACATATATCCTAAGTATAAGACAACACACACAAGCGTATAATGTTGCTCTTTAGCTTCCTTCTGGATGTAGTAAAAGAAACATGGTGAACAGCTGCCAACCAATATGTGGAATAAGAATGAAAGGTGAAGAATAAGAGATATTAGAATTAATATATTTGCACTGACGGACATTGTTGAACTAAGCAGTATTTACACTTATGTATGAAATTAAATGTTTTTCTTATAACTATAATATAAGAACAAGAAACCTTAAAAATATGGTTAAACAAACTGTGCAATAACCTTAACTAACTGTGCAAGACAAATTATCTAAGTTTAGGAATGTATCGAATGGGAACTTAATATTTCTAGCTTACTATTTAATTCAAACATTACTTAAGGCAATCAGTAAAAATCAAATTAAATTAAAACACAATTTAACTTAATTTGTAACAATTTCGCACAGAATATGTGTCTCAAAGTTTAAATGAACCAAATTTTTGAGCTGTTACCTGCTCAGGATAATCGAGTCGTGCGGTTTTTATAATCATGTCTACAATCGCAGTAAAACTTCCCCTCGCCGCTATATATAATGGTGTTCTGCCGCCCTGAAACAAATTACATCCCTTGTTAGGAAATGTTTGTTACACTGAAGTAGAGTTGTGTTCTTGTGGAGAGGACAAAGTAGGCCTATGTCTCACCTGTTCCCTCTGTTCTATGTTAGCACCAGCCGCCAGCAGAATTTTACATATTTCCGTAAATCCATGTTCGGCAGCAATATGTATTGGAGATTGCAGTCTCTGAAAACACAAAATGCACTTTAAAAGCGTTACGTATTATATACACATGCGCGCATATTACCTGACTATATAATGACGTTTGTGTTATATAATGACTACGATGACTATGACTGTTTCTTGCAAATGTTGTATTTTATTTTTATTCACTTTACAGTATTGTAATTCTTTCACTACTTTATACTTTGTATTGGTATTTCGTAAGAATCTCCTTGCATTGTTTCATAATATTTAAGTATATTTTAGTATATTTCAGACTCCCATATTGAACTGCTGTGTTTGTCTACATAAATAGTTCGTTTTCCACAGAAATTACAAATATGTTAAGTTACTTGTAACTTACTTTGCCTAAATATTTTAGTTTACATTAATGGTAATTAAATATCAAATTTTAAATAAAATGCCATGTTTTGAATTTGTTTTTACGTGTTTTTCTTTTAATAATTGGTTTTATAGATTTAACCATTTGTAAATTTTTAGAAATAATAAATTTGTTTTAAGTATACGTTTATTGAATTTTAATGTATGTAAGAATGTTATATTGGCAAGTCACTAGCAGAAGGAACTAGGACGATGTTGGGATCTAAAAACGAGGCATAGACAAGGATATAAGAGGGAAGGATCTTGCGCATATCTTACAAAACGACTGATAATAAAGAAGAACGCAGTCTAAATATGTAGAAGAAAGTTTGTAGCAATGTACAAATGTACATGTACAAATAAGTGAGAATATGAAACCTATTTACATTGTAATTAATTCACATGTACACTGAAGGCAGTAATCAAACTTAAAAACCAATATTTACACTAAGTATATTCTAAACTTAAATATTATCACAAGAAACAATCTTTTTCACAAAAATCGATTCGGCATTTTGTAACAGTAAACAAGAGAATACATGGAAGTAGTCGTTATTTGTTGAACATACATTTAAATGTACATCCAATTAAGAAGAATTAAAGTTAATAATGACGTGTTTTGTTGTACATCAAAAGTGGTTTCAGTTAAAACATTTCTTCGTGTAATCTTGTAAATTTGATAATTTTAACGTGACGGTATGAGAGCACGCGATCAATAAGCGCTTACATTGTTCAAAGCGTTCAGGTTGGCGCCTTTGTTGATGAGCAATTCAACCGTTTCAATATCGTTTACTTCGCACGCTAAGTGTAAAGCTGTGTTGCCGTTCTGCAAACAAACATACAAAAACATGTTAGTAAAAGTAAGTAGTGCTTCAGTAGCTTCTGACTAGCCGCCGATAGACAATTGTTAACAGAAACATTAAGGTATTTGCAGAATAAACTAAGTCTGAAACGATTCTATGCACAATATGACAAACGTAATGACTCTGAAAATACAATATTATTAATTACAAGTATATAATGCAGTGACCCTAAACGTTATCTTCATTTCGGAGTATCAATCCAGAAATTGGTTTCCAGCAGTCTTGTGTTCAATTTTTAATAAGCTTCTCAGCATTAAAAAAAACCTATTACACACTAAAACTATAGCAAAGAAGACGGATAAATAAAAAAATTACAGGTATTGCACAAATGCAATGTACAGAGAAGGGCATTGAAAATGCTTCAATAAATCTAAAAAATATATATATTTATGTTCATTCACCAATCAATGAATTCATTCTTCATTTACCAATGTACAGATTATAAGTTAAATGTAGTCGCATTCATAAGCGAAGTGTTATATGTGTACTACGTTATTGACAACAAAGAATTAGTTTCTATGGAAACTCACCGGTTCCCATTTTCGATAACGCACCAGCGATCGGCCGCAAATGTGCGACACGTCCTTATAAACATTTTCAATGTTAAAAAGACTTGACCTTAGAAGTTTGTATAGGTTGTTATTGAAATCAATGCTGTTACAATGACAGCGATCTTTGCTGTGATGGAATTTGTGACAAGTGACAGAAAATAATTAGGAAAACATGATACGGAAAAAACAATATGAGGCAACAAAATTGAAAAATCAAACGTCAAATTCTATTTTAAAATATAGAAAACAAACAGTTTACGAAAAATATAAACATTTTTTAACGATCAAAACGTCAATATTAAAATAAGGATGACTTCAACAACCTATCTTGTCGAGCAACTGATTGCTTCATATACTGGGGAAGTACTTTTGGTGTCTTCACCAAATAAAAATGTATGGTAGGTCGCACCAATTTACGGTAACGTCGGAAATACGAACACTGCTAATGAAATTAGTCTAACTTAGCATGACAAATTGTCTGGCTTAAGCCTCTAAATAATGAAAATATATACCGTATTATAATTATTGCAATGAACCGTTATTATCTGTTGTGGTTGTGGTAAAATGTTTTTCTTGTTGCAATATTTTAAAGTTCCTACGATCGTAATGTTTTAAGCTGCCGTCTGCAGGGATTTGTAAATTTACGAGTAGCAATTAAAGTAGCGTAGTTCTTGGGTGTGGGCGGCAGTGCCATTCTTGGGTAACATATAAAAGTGACGAGTCAGTCGTGTGACACAATGATTCAGTCAAGTCACTGACTACTTTTCACCTTACAATGAGTAAATGTTTAGCGGTCGTAACAAATAAATAAATGTTATATGGCATAAATAGTGTTTTAAAGCACACAATACATATAAACAAATTACAAGCAATATATACTATTTTAGTTTTCTTATTACCCTATTTGCTTACGTATTAATTGAAACATATGTCCCATTCTTTCTTGTTATTTGTGTGTATATTGTTACACGGTTTATTGAAACAAAACATTTTATACTCATTATGAACGCATTAGAATTTATACAGATTGTAAAAAAAATATTAATAATAGTGATATTGATAGTAATATATACGGACAAAATAATTTCATCGTGTTATGAATTCTACGTGAACCCAATATTTGCCTTCGCAATTTGTCAGGCATGTTAGAGCGATGAGGTCAAATCATATTTCTCCCCTGCGGCATTCGTCGAGAGCTACGACTTCAATTTTCCCTGCCATATTTTGTGGTATACAGTTTTCATTTTTCCTTGCACAAATTAGTCAGAATTGTAGTCCCTAGCGAATGTCGCCGTTATGAACACGTCTTGTACAAGTGATGAATTCATAATACTACGTACGTAAATCAAAACTACAGCTCTTTATACTTACATATGATGTTCAGAATAAGACGTCTGAAAAATATGAAACGAATGTATATTGTAGTGAATATAAGGTAAATGATATGGAACAGAAAAGAGACTTAAATACATATAAAAACAATCATAATCATTTTATCTAAGTTTTATAAAACTTTTAACACCATTACTAAACTGTTTAGTCACTTGCATTAATAATATCCTCTTTGCCGTGCCTCATAACAGACATAAGAAACACGTTATTGTATGGAAAAGGATTTGTAGTGCTGTGGCCTAAAGTCTGAATCAGACACACTTAAAACACATGTGTTATGAAACACTTTCCATCAAACTTGCATTTAATTCAACAGTTTTGTCAACAAATGCAATAATTCCACGGCGATAAACAGTAAGCACCGAGCTCTTAGAAATCGCATTGCTACAGCACTCCTGTGACATACTTTTGTTGGTATGCTTAATCGGAAACTTTCTTGTTTTGTCTTAAAATGTTTCAATATTGAGATCACTGAGATCACTAGGCAACGAACGTTAGAATTAGGCTATACCAGGGGTTGATAGGATGAGTTAATGATACATCACTGATGACGATGTGTGTGTGTGTGTGTGTGTGTGTGTGTGTGTGTGTGTGTGTGTGTGTGTGTGTGTGTGTGTGTGTGTGTGTGTGTGTGTGTGTGTGTGTGTGTGTGTGTGTTCCAACATCGCTTTGTCAGACACCGAAGAACCAGTTAACCACTAGGGATAATTACCACTTTATTCATCAAATTCATCAACTCTATTCAAAAGGATTATTGTTCTGAAACCACACCCACGGGAAAATAACCCGCAACAGAATGTTAATACAAGTGAATCTGGATGGATAAGTTTTAATGTTTTCACATACCGCAATATTGTCACTTTGGAAAAACTAATAAAGCTAAGTGAAATAATATAACGTGATTTCATAACCATAAATTCTTGGAATTAACTATAAGCGCCAAGAGTAATTTGATGCGTAATGAGAACGTATATGGAACAGGGGTAAAGACATAATACCATTTTATAATGAAGCAGAGATTAATTTTATGCGTCATAAATGACCTTGATTGTGATTTATATATCCACAACTTTAATCACTTGTTTTACCCACAAACAACTACTACTATTACTACTACTACTACTACTACTACTACTACTACTACTACTACTACTTAATATTATTTTTTCTCTTGGCTGTCTCAAACCAATTCAGTTGATTTGTCAGGAAACTTCTGCCTATGTGAATACCAATATTCGTTTCTACACTAACCTCCAAATTTTATTCTATAGAAATTCCCAGATGAGAATAGACAGAATGCGATGTCATCCGAAATGTGTGCTATTAGTCATTCCGTGTCATAACATTCATACGCACTGCTACTCACTGCCGTAAAAATATTATTACATAAATATGTGTTCATAGTTTGTTTTAAAATATAACAAACGTCTACATTTTCTTATTTTACATGAGTTACATTTATTTTTAATTTAATTTTGAATAAACATTAACATAATTCGAAACCTATATGCACCCTAAAACTGAAGAAAATGATGTTGTATTTACGTAAAGAATCTTCCAAAAAATGTTGTAGTTAGTACTTTGTTTTCTTCACATTTAATGTGGGTTTCAGACTAATATTTACATTATAATTATGCCTGAAAGTGCATGTGTACCATTATCTCCATGCATAAGTACCTTTTACTACGATGTATTGTGCCCACACAATTCAATATTACAACTTTCCCGTGAGTGTGAGGAACAATACTTCGGAAAAACGGGCAGGTCTCTGGGCGTTTGAACACATGAAAAATGTCCAGTTAGGCAACATCTCAAGATTGGCGAAACGTGCTTGGGACAAACAGCACAGAATACAGTGGGACGTAGTGCCTGTAGTAGATAGAGTCTAATAAGCTTGGACACTGTAAATACAAGCGAAACGTCTTTCATCACGGTTAACGATAACTGTTTGATCAAAGGAGGCAAGGACATCTCTCAAATTTGGTTAATATGTTGAGGAGTACTATGATAGTCCTTAAGGGTGGTGACAGGTGGTAATAGGTTGAAAATTTTTGTTAGTTTTTGAAATTTTCGTGTGGGTTTTGAATTTTCCTTTTACGTACGAGTGAGAATTATGTGACCGGGTGTGCTTTTTGAGGTAGGCGGGGGTATAAACATGAAAGAGACCGTCTTTCCAGACGTTGTTAGGTCTTTCAACGGGTCTTTGCACCGTGACTCACAGGTAAGGAAGGTTTATTTTATTTTACATTTTTTTGTAGTTTATTCTTGTATTTCTATTCTTATATGTTTTCCACAATGTTTGCAAAACTTACATTCTTATGTTAAGATTTTGACCATAATTATGTATATTTTGCCAATATTTTGTTTATAATCTTTTACTGTAGATTGTTTTACGTTTTTTAGCTTCTGAGGACAAACTCAGATTCCAGGGATTGGAACGCTAAGCGAGAAATATTACGATGGAATCAGTTTGACTTGAGGATTTATCCGATACCTCTTACTTCCCTTACTCGGACGACAGTCTATGAACATGCGCTAAATCAGAGCGGTTAAAATCATGTCGGATTGTACTAAAGTCAGTCGTCGTCCTCCTTCGTCGGTTGACGCATCTATTAAGTTTTCTCCGGCAGTAAATTTGTTTCATACTATCTCACTTGTCCACTTCCCTACATGTGACATTTTACACTACTCTAAATTCCAACGGTGCTTAACTTTTCTTTGACAATTCTTAACATCCAAAACCGTAAAAGCAAAGTTATTAGTGGCAAACTTTGTTTTTAAAATTACCCATATTTTTTCGTTGAGGTCCAGATCGGGTTGATTCGGCGGCAGATAAAAAACCGTTTCGGCGTATTTTCTATCAATTTTATCTATTTATCAATATTTGTTTTATTACGTTTTAGTAGATGGTAGATCTCTGGTTAAGTCTTTGATCTATTCAAACAAATATCTTATCCAATCAGTCATTGAGTCATGTTTCCCTATTTTTTTAATGGATTACGACAACACTGAGGTAGGAAGCATTACCTACAACTATTATGGAATTTTGTGATATCTTGGTAATAACTTGTCTTGCATTCATCTAAAAAATGTGTTTAATTAATTACTGAATCGTAGTCCACCAGTTTGTTTTCAAACTCAAATGTAAGGAATGGATAATTAGTAAACCAATATTTCCAAACTGAGTGAATTACAAATGTCGCTTTCCTTTCGAAATCAGAGTCCTTAATCCTTGTGACGGACCTACATCCCGTCCAGCTCTAATGGTATGTTGTGTTTATCAACCTCGTATACAATAGGCCTAAAGGGAACAATAAAATGAAATAGAACGCAGATACAAAATTTGAGTGTGTCTTATATTATTTCTTTCCATATAAATTCTATTACCAGACATATGAACCTAAGATTTTTAGGACACTATTTAAAGTTTTGTCACTGTCACAAAAATTGATTCCCGTTTTTTGTAATTTAATCTTTTTTAACGGTAGACGTCAGTTTTCTCTCGCTCAAATAAAAATCGCATACTAATCACTGAATATACTCGTGATTAAAATTATCAACGCACCATTTGTCTTTTGTGTTATTTTTGTATTTGGTGTTTTACAAAAAATTGACGAACCTTCACTGGTTGCATACCCTTCGCTTTCAATTTTATAAATACTTTTTTTTATAACATTAACAACATCAACAATAACGACATAATACATAAAATAATAATAATATTAACACTTTGCAAATTTATATATTACTAACAAAATGTATAGCATTTTGTAATAACAATTCTTGTCGATTGTAAACCATACCCTTTCCTTTACTCGGCCGCAACAGAACCCCGTCTTTTGTTTCCCGGTAAAAAATTTAATTACACTGTAAATTTAAAATTGATTTAGTAATATTTTTAATTGTAATTGTTTCATTTTTAAAATTTATTATTTAATATTTTCTATACATTAATTATGAAGAACTTAGCCTTTTGCAGGTAATTTAATTTTACACTCACAGTGTTGAGCTAACGACTCTTACAATAGATACCGGTGTAGCATAATAAAATGCAACTCTATAATGCACAGTAAAAGTTTCCGACAGGAATACAGCACAATAAAAGATAAATACGTATCATCATTAACAACTTCTCAAAGGCTGCATCAAATTCGCGCCAAACTGTAGCTTGTTTACTATGTTATCCCAGTCCTAAAACAAATTAGCCTAATCCAATAGACAAATGCCCCCTCACAAACAAGACGGTATACTCCGATGTTCTTCAATGACGCTGCATAAGGCTGTGCACAAGGCTCTATATTCTCCCATTAATTATAAGGTTAGACGTCAGATGGTTGTTTCAAATTTATACAAAACAAACAAATGAAAAACAAATAAGTCTGAAAATTTTATGAAAATAACTTACGTTGCTCTGTTTGTCCAAGTTACAGCCACTCTGTATCAAGGCGTCAAGGATGCCTCTACAGCTCGAACTACTCGCTATGTGCAACGCAGTGTATCCTTTCTGGAATGATAATAATGAGAGTCAAGATTGTGTACACTTTTCTACTAAGCAACGTTTTTATAAAATGTTAACTAAAGCAGTCTTTACTGTTTTGTTAATAACAAATATTAGAAAAAATAGAAGAGAGTGGAATGCAAAGCCGGGAAAAATAAAAGTTTTTAACATTTCAATTAAAAGGTACACACATTATTAAATTAGTTATTATTCATGCACTAAACGTAGTAATGCCAAAACGGGAATATAAAGAATAGCATTAAATTTACTACAAAAATTTAGATTGAACACGAATTATTTTTACCTAAAAAAATTAACTTAAAGAAACATACGCTGCAAACAACTGTAGAGGTCTAAAACGAAGAAACAATGCAAATAGTCGCATACATAACAAAACAGTTTGTCCAATTAGCATAGGTGGAAGAGAATTAGAAACTACAAAAAGAGCAAAATATTAAGACGTTATAGTCCGAGTAAGTCGATGAAGAACAGGAGTCAATAAATACTGATGGGGAAAAATATTGGGACTACTATCTAAGGATTATTAAAGCGGGAAGTAAACTTCAATGAGACTCAACGGTTAAAGTTATTAATACAAATACTGAGGAAACAAGAGGAAACGGTAAAAAAAAAAAACAACATCGTGGGGGTACGAAGCAGAAGGATTCACTCTTAATTTGATACTATTAAGTTTATACGTTGTAAAATTTGTAAAAGGCATGAGGGAACAGAATAAAAGAAACAAAAAACACAGATTCAGAAAAAATAAAAGGAAATTAAAATTAAAAATAAAAATATAACTGTCTTCAAACATTAAATTAAGAGTGAAGGAGGTCGCTATTCTAAGAAAAGCGGTTTTAAAGTGCTCTCCTACAAACATTTACAACTATGAAACAGTGAGATTAAACAAGCAACTATAAAAATACTTATTTGTTTTTGTAACTTCTAAAATTTCAATGCCAGTCGTGTGCTTTACATAATCGTGTTCTGCAAAGTGAAAGTCTCAGTGCATTAACGAGTAATCAATTCATATTTTTTTATGATGTTTCCATAAAGACCTGTTTAGTGATTGTGTTGAAATTTCAATTTGTGTGTGTTTATTTTTTATATAGCGATTATTAATACCATTACAATTTTTAAATGCTTTACTATATTTAACTTTTATTTCTATAGTTCTTTATTTTTATAGTTATTTATATAGTTCTTTAATGCCAAATGAGTTTTCATTGTAGAATAATGTACGATCTGTATCCTAATCCTGAGGAGTGAAATCTTTTACAACGTTAACCAGTGATATCAAAAATTCAAATTTTGGGAAGGAAAGGGTGAGGGCGAATGTCTAGCGTTTTCAGACTATAACTTTGTCAGCCTGAATAAAAGATATTGCACATTTCAAACTGGGATCACATCTCAGTAGTTGCGAAAGGACTCAGCATTGATGACTTCTCTCCTTCCTCTACTACAATTTTGCGTTTAACCATTGCAGTTCTGAAGTCAGGGGCGCTGAGGACATAGAGAACATTTGTGGGAAAGTGACTCTTTGCACGCGTTATGTGGACGGTAGGATAACGCAATGATCGCGTTCCTTCAGTCTACGATTTTTGTAGACGTCAGTTCCAGAATGTATTTGGTTATTCTACCGGCATCCAGATTATGTTTTTTTAACATATTACACCACAAAAGCCAAGTATAAAAACACTTTATCTGAATCAGCCAGTCAGTTTTTGGATTAACGATGCTCGTTATTGTGATTGTTGTTCTGTGTTTTACAGCAGATTAGTGTAAGGTGATTATTATGAATTATCGTTTGTTGACGTCTATAATTATTGATTTGCAATATTTATTACGACTGTGATAATTAGGTGATATTTATTAGTTGCTGATTAAGCGTGTGTTGAACGATAGTCAGAACGTATTGCTTTCGAGATTTTATTGTCGTTTTATTTATAAACTGTCACTCAAGTTCTAAATAATAATTTCTCTGATGTTCAGTTATTTGATATCAATCTTTGAAACACGACGGTACTTGCGACCTCCGTAACAATAACGATAGATTTAGAAACCGAAATTTGAGAAAAATTGACAATGTTAGTAAAATTACTGAGCTACCTTTAAAATAAAATTTTTGGGCCACTAATCATCAGGAAGATGCTTAAAGAAGTCGTTTGGTGTAACACTCAGTATCCAAGTAAGAAAAAAAAGAAAGTATTCTTTGCAATTAAGTTTACTTTCAGTAAATATTAGTAAGTTAATATACGCTAAATAGAGACAAAATGTATAAAGTTACCTAATTTAGTTCATATGAAAAATGAAAGGAAAAATCAGTGAATTTTATCGATTCTGGTAAATTAATATGACTTGAAATATTAACTGTCAACTCACGGCTTTCATCCATCGGTTACTGGCTAACTTTCATTGTTCATTGAAACAGAATGTTACCAACAGAGCGAGAATTGTGAGGTTTTGCGAGAATTTTCTACTAGATAAATAGCGTGTATGTATACGTTATACCATGTGTAATAACTACTCTTAATATAGGCTTAATAACGATAAAACTGATTACTTCCGATCAGTTGGTGCAAACAGTGGTGTCTGTTACCTGAAAGGATCAACAATTAGTTACGATTCTGTAATTGTTTTGTGTTATTTTTCTTCACAGTGTTGCTGATGTAGTGTGTTATGTCTTTTATGAACGGTAAAATTTTTTCTTCCACTTGTCCTCTTTCTCTCTTTCTTGGGCGTGTTTTTGGGATACTGCCAATCTGTGTACGCGTCCCACAGACAAATGTGGGTCAACATATCTTAAATTACAAAATTTGTCACGACTATTCATTTTTAAAACTTGTGGTTACACGACTATACATTTTTGTTACAGAAACAATTTCAACCAGACCAAATCATAAATCTCTATAACATTTGTATAGCTTACATATACTTTGAATCACAAAATATATTAAGTGTATCGCTTGAACATTAATCAAACATTGACAGAAAGGAAACCTGAACGTGTACTACAAATTCAAGAATTACAAAAATGAAAATAAGTAAATAAATTAAATCATAAATAAAAGTAATAATAAGAAATCTAACAAAATTATTATAAACACAACAGCAACACATACCTCAGGCAAAGTAACGGCCATATAATAACGTCTGTAGAAATTAAACAATGTTGTTTCGTGTTTACAGCTAGTTCGAACAGCTCCACAGTGACACCAATGCGCAGTTTGAATGCTGTTAAGTCATTTTCATTGCTGCTTCTATGATTTTAACCGTGGTCGTACCGATTTCAGTTTTCATCAGAGGAGAAAAGCTTTCAGTGATGCTATTGTTGTCGTTTTAAGGTGTATGAGAGTGCAAAATCCTTTGAAGACTTTCAACACTGTCCGCAAAAAATGTCCAGCAACAGAATGTATGCTTATACAGAATGTTAAAAGCTCCGACTGCTTTCACAAAATTAAAAATCTCCTACCTTCAAACATTAGGCAATGGTCCCTGTCTGTAGTAGCACAACAGGTCTATAGTTCCATCACCGCCAGAGTTAAATCAGCTATCTAGTAACCACGTGGGTTGTGCGTAGTTGTGGGTACGCGTGTGGGCGTGTGTAGTGTAATTGTGCCGTTACTTAGTGTCCCTCTTAGTGTGTAAGTGTTCCACGTATAGTATTACTTATTTAACCCACGCATACCAAATAAAACCGTTGTATTATTTGTCGCTCCGTCAGGTATGGGCAGAGGATCACGTCGTGTTCGTGACTGGATGGCACGCCCTCAGCACAGCCATTGCGATTGTGAGTTACAAACTAAACCACTGTGCCAGCCCGCGCTACAAATTCCAAACAACTTGTAGAATTAATGTATAAAAAATAATTCGTTAGAAGGGGGTGGATACCCTTCAAGAGTTTAGAACTGTCTCATGACGGCGAAGAGCCAAATTGATCATAGATTATTTATAGTCGCAGAACACATATTATAACAACACAAACATTGTAATATAATTTAATTTGTGTAGCCCCAAGTTCAGGGCCAATTTATATAACACAACAAATCATATAATGTATTGAATTCATGTAATGTAATCGTAATAAGAAAATGATACGTTATTTAAGTTTGAAATTGTTCCATTATTTATTTTTTTATTAAACAAAATGTTTCATTTCGCATATAGAAATACTACTCATTATTATATCGTTTGTACGACTCCTTCGTACACAACTTATAGCTAACAATTTACATACACAGGTTATACATAAATCTTATTATCTAATTTTAATTAATTAAATATTTATTTTGTTCTCGTCTTACTCATTGTGTGATCATCTTTTTTGCAATTTCTGATTAATTTACTTTAATATTGAAGTTACTTGTATTCCTATTTCTTTAATATTAATTAGTTTTAAAACTTTCTACTGCATATCAATTCTCCTTTATCAAGCAAGACTTTATTAATTACGTTAAATCAAAAAATCAAATATTTTTCTTATCATTTATGTTACTCTCAATTACTAAATTTTATACAAGAGATATTATTCTAAATTTTATTCAGATTTTACATTTATGTACAATTAGTTATTTTAATACAGGTTGAATGTCTTGCACTCTAACTTTAATTAGTGTCTTTCCAATGTCTGTAATTACATTGGTTTTTCATCACCTCGTTTGACGTGGTTAATCATCCGTACGTCCTGCTTTGGTCCTCAGTCTGTGTCCTCCGTGTCCTCTTGGTCCTCTGGTCGGATTCTACTGCATGTACGGTTTACGAGTCGTCACGCCTCACATCATATGCTGGGGGTGTGTCCATAGACCTCCTTGTATGTGCTCTGCTGCTCTGGTTGGACTTCAGTTTGTCCTGTGCCTCTTACTATAAATTTAAAATAGCGTCGTCGACTGACATAGCCTCCTGTGGCAACGGTTGAATCGAGAAGAAGAAGCTTTATTAGCGCGACCTGGTATTTATAGTCAGGTCGTGCAAAAACTCATGTCTGAACAATTTTTAACTTGTCAGATTTTGTCGAAGCGTCACTTCCCCCACTCTTGTTCAATTTACTATTTTCGCCTATTTTCACGAATTACGAAGTTTGTTTCACATCACTCGATGCTCAATCGATCACTAATGTTTACTATACGTAAATTACACTTCTTTATTGTAATTACAGAAAGAGCTATTCACTTTTTCCGTATAGTAATTGCACTTTTCGTCATTTCGGCACGGTCCTTTTTTGCATATATGGAGGAGTTGAAAGTTAGTTGTGAAATCAGTGTAATTATGATTTCTGTCCATCAAATGACGTGCGTAATTTGACATTGTTTTGCTAAAGTCTTTTTTGGGTAAATGTTCTTTAAAGCGTTTTATAAACGCTCTACCAGTCTGGCCAATGTAGAAGCTATCACAGTTATTGCATGTAATTTTATTCACCTTTAATTTCTATACACTTTGGTGTCTTTTGTTTTACCCTATCGTACATATTTTCCTTATAATTAAAATAAAATATAAAACTATTCTACTTGAAAAGGTTGGTTACATTTCAAGAACGGACAGGCATCACACACACAAACAAAATACGCGTGTACAGAACGCTAGCGACAGGTGCGTCGGGAATGCGTGTCCATGCATGAATTCTGCGCTCCCTATTTTTAACTACGATACAGCTTATGCAATCTGAATCATATTTATTAATTCATATTTATTTATTTTTATTATTTATTTCATTTATTTTGGCAATACTTAGTACCGTTAATGGTTGTACCGTTACAATATATTACCCTTTTTCCCAGAACACGAAGAATGTTGTGTCCCACTGATGAAATAAGTGCATTGAAAGACAAACATCGTATCCTAAAAAAAATAATATAATTTTTCGTGTTCAGTTTTAACAGAAATATTTATGTATTTGCGGACTTATACCATGTAACTTCAACTATATGTCCTTATCCTCATACACTAACCGGGAAGTTGAAAAATGAGACTAAACTGACGCACACTGCGAATTAATACACAATTAGGGTAACCACTTTTACTGTCAAGAACGAATTATCTGTATGAATAATCCGAAACCAGAACTTTAGAATCTCTCAACACACAGCTGGAAAAGTAATGGTAAAAAAGTCGGTTCTAATGAAGGTAATAGTACTGTTGGATAGCACTGTGATTAATATACACCCCGCTTAAGTTAAATTAACATAATTGCAATGTATAAGCGTTTACTTACATTGTTTTCACCGTCCGCATTGACTCCAGACTGAAGCAAAATGGTAGTCACCACCGTTTGTTTGTTTTCTACAGCTATGTGCAATGGAGTGTTGCCGTCTTCGTCCTTAGCTTCTACGTCGGTGTCCTGCCTCACCAGAAACTCCACCACGTCCGTATGTCCTTTCTCACAGGCAAGATGTAAAGGAGTTCTCCCTTGCTGTTTGAAAACAATGTCAACGTGAAAATGTTCGAACATGACTATTAAATAAAATGTTTACACTCAAATTGTCTACAGTTACAGAATTCATATTTTACTTACTTATTATAAAATCTTAATATGAGTATAAGTATGCTATAAAAATTGATTTTTATAATAATTGTTGTTATTTATATTATTAAAAAATGGTCATAATTTTTTTTTAATTTTCACCGCTATATGTAATCACACACACACACACACACACACACACACACACACAAGTAAATTTTACCGTACTGAATAATGTGATACATACATAGTGGTTTAAACCGGTAACATTATTAAAAAGTTAATAGGAATTTTGATGGTTTATAATCTTTATTATCAACTTACAAAATCAATGTAAATGGTGAAATCATACGACTATCTGCTTGAAAATTTTAATTGTCAAAAAATTTGGTGTATTTTTAAATTTACTTCTTATACACGTATCAGACTTTCAAATGTTTGATTTTATTCCTAGGCGAGAAGTGTTGTATTCTTAACTAAATTTCTACATATGAATAGTGTAAAATAATTTACCTCTTTTTTGTCCGTCTGGTGGCTTTTCCTATTTTATACTACTACGCGTTTCGGGACATATGTCCCATCATCAAGTACAATTCCTTGGTAAAGTTCGTCAAATAATAAGAATATTAAAACAATTTACATATAATTTACACATGTCATAACTATATATAAAAAATCTGAACACGGAAACACACACGTGTCGTTGGTGCGCACCACGGAACACTACGGTCGACTGTTGTGCTTATGTTGTTATTGGCCGTGCACTATGAACCGCGTTTTCTAGTCTTATCGCTGTGCCGTAAAGCGAGTTGGATTAAAAGTTCAGTTGTTCGTTCAGACTTCTTTAGTGTTTTTATTTTTAAAGGCCTTATATATTTCAAACTCCTCGACAGCACTCATATATCTTCCTTTTTTGCATATATGGAGGGGTTGAAAGTTAGTTGTGAAATCAGTATAATTATGATTTCTGTCCATCAAATGACGTGCGTAATTTGACATTGTTTTGCTAAAGTCTTTTTTGGGTAAATGTTCTTTAAAGCGTTTTATAAACGCTCTGCCAGTCTGGCCAAAGTAGAAGCTATCACAGTCATTGCATGTAATTTTATAAACGCCTGTCTTGTCTTCAGCTGATTTTGATGGTTTAGGTCGGAGTATCTTACTAACATTGTTATTAGTGCGGAATGCCATTTTTATATTTATCTCACTGAATGTACTGTTTAAAATTTTTGGTAGGGTGTTACCATTGTCTGATGATATATATCTAATCTTATTTCTATTAAGATTATTAAGGACAGTCCCGCCCTTTTAAGTGCCATCGGTTTGTATTATTTTAATTAAAAAATATATATATTATTGTAGCAACGAATAGATACTTACATTTTATATGAAACATTTAGCTAAAATTGTCAACTACAGTATATAGGTTATTTGATTATGTAAAAATGTTGCAATTATACATAGGCAGTGTTGCAGTACAGTATAAAAATCAGTATCAATTGTTTTGTTTCTCCCTTGTTTTTGATGTTGAGGTCACATTGAGTAGCATAAGGTTTGCTTTCCTCAAACTGATAAGGAGGCATTAGTAATAAATATAATTGAACTAAAAGTATAGTAATAGAAACATGCTGATTCCTTTGTATAAGAGAGTTTTTGCTAATATCCACATGTACGGTAATTTTTTCGGATCAATTTTGCATGTCCCAGTTTGGAGCACTAAGCCGATTAACGCCAGCGTTTTGCATATGACAAGAGAACAAATTGCCTATGCCAGTAAAGCGGATTATAATTGTCTATTCAGAGATAATTGATAACTACCAGATCATGTGTAACCGACTTGAAATTATACATTTCGCAGTCCAGTGTGCAAAATCATTTCTACACTGAATAATCAAGTAGGGCCTACGCCTATTACTCTGTTAGGCAATGTATATTAAAAATAAGACGTAACTGTAATTGTGTAAAAAATCAAATCTTGTTGAAACATAAACAAAATATCGGTATGGAGAACCATACATGACTTCCATGTTCTAAGATTTATATTTAAAATCATTTTCGAAATGAAAGTTTTCCATAGAAACTACTTCTTTCCAGTACTTCCGAAATGAAATTGCTTCAGCCTTAACCACAGTACTGTGGTCACTAACGTATACCACCACACGTTATCGTACTCGATTTTCACTGACGATGGCAGTCGACGGCACTGCCGAAACGTCTGGTTTTGCAGAAAACATTGTACTACGGCCAAACAGCCCGGGAAGGAATATTAACAACAAACTACTACTTTATTGCCGATAATGTAGTACACATATAAAAATTATCCCCTCCCCCTTCAACTATAATTATCATTTATAGAAAATTACCCCCACCTCGTTCAACTAGCCTCTTCATTTATAGATATTTCATCTACGTTTCTACAGTGGATTATTAAGATCTTCTTATCAGGATACTTTATTTATCAAAATTAAATACTTTACTCTTGTTACACCAAAAACTGTTTCCTGTAAACTGCCCTTTCACCGGAACCGATCTTCACCAAAATCAATAGGCCTTGAGTCTTCTACAACTCAGGCACACATGTGAAAAATTATTTGATTCTGTTCGAATTTACGGCAGTTATCGTTCGTCATAGAAAACAATTAACCTTGTTATCATATAAAACGTTGCAGGTAAACTACCCCTTTCTCTTAACTGATCTTCACCAAAATCAAGAGGTCTTGAGCCCTCTACAATTCAGGGATGCATGCAAACCATTATTTGATTCTGTTTGAATGTGCGGCAGTTATCGTTCCTCATAGAAAAAATTACCCTTGTTATCACATAAAACGTTGCAGGTAAACTACCCCTTAGTAGTATGGTCAGTAGACCAGTGGATATGGCACCTGGTTACTAATCTAGAGTTCCCGAGTTCAATTCCCGGACCCGCACCATAAAATCAAGGTGCGTTTTTCATCCCCCAGGTCGACTCAGCCTGTTACAAATGAGTACCTGGGATAACATCCTGGGGATAATAATGGGCGGCTGAAGCGTAGTGCTGGCCACACTGCCTTCCTTGTATGCCGTACGGCTCACATTAGGCAGCCTACCCTGCCTACTCCTAAGCTACTTCGGTGGTATACATGAGAGCCTTAATTATGGTTAGTAACCATTAAATTAAAGAGTCTATGTTTAAAGAGGCGTAATAACATTAAGAGAAATGCAGAACTGAAATGACAAAGACCTCAGTACGTTCGTCCTTAAGAAGAACTAAAGAAAGAAAACTTCCTTCTACCATAATTGCGCGCGCGCGAGCGTGTGTGTGTGTGTGTCTCTCTGATTTTGTCAATATTGGCCAACTAATAGTCAAGATGGGTTGAATAGAGCGTAACTTCATAATCGTAGTTTTAATGAGGGAACAGTGAATAGGCGAAGAAGATAAATATAAGATGAAAAAAAGATATAATAGTCAGAATTCAGACTATTATAATTTATTGCTACTACTGTACTGATCCGTTATTGAAGTGTCCTGCTCTTGCCCGTATCCGGTATCCCGTCAGCCTCCTGGTCTTAAATCTTGTTCCGACGTGGCCTTTTAATTTCCTTTAGATCATGCTGCCTTTCAACGTACCGTATTTCAGCAACTTTTGGATATACGTCATAGAAGTTGTTTTGGAGTTACTGTTTTGGCATCTACGTACGTACCAAGGCCTGAATAATAATCTTTCTTATCATATCTCTTATTATAATAGGTAAGACAACTATGATGTTCGTAACCTATTTACTCCTAAGCCACTGCATCTATCATTCTTTATTTCTAATGCTATCAACACCTCTTCAATATGTTTAGTTATTTGCCATATTTATAGGCGCATAAAAAATTTTGAAACGTTACTAAACACATTTCTTTTGTAGTAAATCCTCTACAGGATCAAGTTGATAGATCCTCTTGAAATTTATTTTCTACAAAAAGTTTTCTTTCTATACTCTGTTCAATGACAGGAGTCCGCTGAATTTAGAACTTTTACACTATTTGAGGTAAAACAATAAATAAATGCACCACAATAATCCTCCTTCTTTGTCTTACATGTCCGAGTATTTTGAGATAATTTCATTACCGGTACTTTAGTGCAGTGGGATAAAAAGTCACTGTTACTTTCCTCCTTTCTGACACGAGGGTAAAATTTTTAAATTTACTGTAAACCAAACGAGAACAAAAAAATAGTCCTAAAGTATAATTTGTAGATATGTCCTATAGTCTATCTGAAATTTTGTTCTCGTACCTATGAATCATTAAGGGTTATTATATTTTTCTTGTGTCATGCTATTATGTAACCTAAAAATCCAAGAGTATAAATTTGGTTTCATTTTAGACTACAGTACATATTAACTACAAAAATGTTTATGATGCGGGAGAAAAAATAGGTCCTATACTCACATACGGTGCGCAATTATCTCTCCCTGTGCCGCGATACAAACAATTGCACGGTTCACGACTATTGGGACTAACTGCTAAATAAGCATGAGTAAATAAATTTATGAACTCATGTACTACATTGAGGTACTGTGTACAGTGATACAGAAACTCGCTTTACTGTTGACTTACTCGTGTGCAAAACGTGCTCTCTATGCTCCACTACTCTACTGTAAGGTATAATAGAATTTAAAGTTGTGTTAATATTTTCATTTTTGCTTTAAAAAAATTTTCAAGCGTCTGCTATCACTCCTCTCTCATGGCTCTTAACTGATTGTGGAACCTTTGCGAAAACTTGTCTTCTTAGATGCCTTGTGACTACTCGCGTTCTTTTACTCAATATTTTTGAAACATATATAAATTATTAAAAACAAGTGATTAGTTGTTGGTTACTGAAAGCTGCACGACACTATTCTCACAACACGCTACAAACTCAGGAAACACGACGTGCACAAATATGGGACGTGCACAGATCTGCGAACTCTCATCAAACTACAATTCATGTTGTTTTTCTCACTGCGAGAAGAATTAAATCATATCATGTTTTTAACAATACAAACTATTTTTAGCAATTTTTATATACTAAAAGTATTACTGACCAACAGTTTTCATGTTTTATATGTCGGCATGAAATATGTCAACTCAACCCATAAAGACGTTATTTTTTTGCGAAATCGATCGAGTGCGACGGTTTATGTCTCGAACAAACTATTATATTTGTACAAACATTTACTACTGACGTACAATAAGTTTCTACCATTTAATAAATATGTCTATGCGTGAGCTCGCTGGCTTGCGTATACATTTGGTACTGTTTCTATTTTTACTTGTGCATCTTCTTTTAACATCTTGTTAATATAAAGTATTAATTCATGTTTACTTAAAGAATTTTTTTAGTAAAAAAGTAAGACAATTTTCAATTATTTAAAAAAAGTAAATAAATAACAATTAAAGTCTATAAGAGTCCTAAAGTCTTAAATTGATCTTTAATGTGTTTATGTAAACATTAACTATGATATTTTTAAACGTCAACCAGATATTCTAATTATTTAAAAAACTGCAAATGATTCTAAATACAGTGTGCGCGTGTGTCCGCGCGCTCATGGAATTTTATTTAGCTTACTTGGTCCAATAACAAACAAAGTTAATACATAACTTTATTAGCTCTACGTAATGATATATTATTACTATTATTATTTAATAACAATGTGCTCTTTATACTTAGATTTATTCTTCTGTCTATGTTTCGCGACTAGTTGAACGCGAGGACACAAATAATCTCAGTATGGAAATAATTATACAACCGGACGAACCGTCGCTTTAAAGTTCTGTTAAATACCTGATTAAACATACATTTATATAAATCAGATTCACATGATTATTACTTATTAATGCATTGGGAGATATTAATACAAATTTTTACCAATTATATAGTACAAATTACTTCTTAAAATATAGCCTTTACAGAATTAGCATACGTTTACAGAGAATTAATAACTTCCGTAAAATTAAATGCAGAAGAATAAAAAGTTTATATAGTCTAATGCGTATGACATAATTATAAAAACTCCTTGATGAGAAAAATTTTGTTATAAACTTATCTACTTTTGTTACAGATAAACAAAGTGGATGCTTGCGGTAGAACAGCAATGTCCGTGGTTTCTGGCACATTTTGCTCAACTGGAAATCAACAAACATTGCAAAACATATGAAACTTATCGGTCAATTTCGGATGTAAACAAACATTTACTTGGCGTATTTATTTAATTTTTCCATATATTTTGTAAAATGTATACGCTTCTAAACTCAAAATTTATTTTTCTTTGAAGTGTGAATTCTCTCTTTCTCCTTCTATGCTTTCAGTAACACTTTATTTCATTTACAGAAACTAATATTCATATATCTGCAAACGTATAATTTTTCATAACCATTTCCCCATTTAGTCCATAAAGTCTTCCCCAACAATCAGTTTTGTGTGTCGTGTTTATGAAAAAATTTATAAATAATCATAATTTCTCATAATCAGTTTTTAATATTAGGTCTACAATCTTCCCTCCGCGGAGATAAAGTTACAAGTTTCTCCGTTACTTACCTCTTCCTATAACCACGTTGTGTTATATTTACTATATATATTGCAACGATACCAATTAAAACTGCATAGATATATTGAAATTATTACAACAGAGTTTATATCTGGAGGTAGGAAAATTTATTAAATTAAAACATTAAAATATACTATTGTCTTATTACTTTCTAATATTAATTTTTTTTTTATTTATCTTTCAATAATTGAGTCTATTTGCTGTTTTACAACTACGTTACTTGTTGCGATGGATTCCGCTGTTTTCGTAGCTTCTCGACGCAGTTCGACTGGACCGCTGCAACACTGCACGCCGACCGTTCGAATATCACTAACGCTGACAATTCACGTCGTTGCACCCACGCACACTGCGATACGAACTGTTACTCTTTACAATTTAAATTTACTTAATCTCAGGGATTTTTACTGGGTAAAATAGATTGTGTATTGATCTTACACAAACTCCGGTTTCTTGAAGTGTTCTCGCGTAACTATCAAAATATATCGGCAGATATTTTGTCCCTAGCGGATATCTTCCACTATACGCGAAAAGCACTAGAATGATCTACTTTTTTTTATTTCAGTTCTCTAATTGGTAATGGTTTCGAAGACCTCGAACCGTGAACCAACTTCTAAGTCTACAGGAAAACGACCTGTCTTATCACGAAAAACTCGTGGCAGCGAGTACGTTTTTCTAAACGAGTCCTTAGAAGAAAACTGAGCGAAGTGCTCTCGACAGAGGACCAACTCAAATAACTTTTAGACATTCTGATTGATTGAAACTTTAGCAACGTCACAGATGAGAACACAGATATACTGAAATCAGGCTTAAACTCTGTCCGATTCTGCAAAGGCCTGTCTAAATTTAATCTACAAATTTTATTAATTTCTAGGAGATAACGGAAAAAAGACTTTATAAAAAAAAACATAAAAAGTACAGTTGTGGAGAATTGAGTAGGCTATATGGAAAATGTAGCTTATAACCATGAGAATACTCTGTTCAAGTTTCAGAACGAAATGTTAATTTTCCTCGAAGTTATTAAATAAAATGTAAATCACACGCGCACCCGCGCACCCGCGCACCCGCGCACTTACACACAAATATTTCACATGACATAAAAGAGAATAAAATTGTTAACATTTTGATATAACATACTTTTTTAAACTTAGCTTGGTTAAAAACTTATGACTACTTTACAAAGATAGAACAAAATCAAATTAAAACATCAGAAAATGTTATATAGCATTAATATTCCACTTAAATTAACTTCATATCCTGTGTACTGTTGATACGTACTGTATATATGTACAGTATATGCGTGTATCATTTTGTGTATAGTACACTTAATTTATATTTTCCAAAATGACAATAATGTGGCTGTTACCAGACACAAACAACTATGAAAAAAATATATACAATAATATATAATACAGAAAATAAAATAAAATACAGAAAATCTAACAGTCTCTAATTTTATCAGTAAGTGAAAACTTCATGGTAACGTTTCTTTCTTTTGAGCAGAGGTAAGGCCAATAAGAATGTTTTAATTTTGAATAATTTAGCAAAAAAGAAATTTAGTTACACTTACGTGGTACAGAAATATTTTATTGTAAAATTACATATATACAAGTAGATAAATTTTGGAAGTTGATGATGAATTTTCTTATAACGTAGTGCGGTTCCTACGTTTGAAACATTTTTCGCGGAGCCAGGTGGCATCATCCTCACCACTTTGTTTGTTGGACCGGTCAACTACGGAGTAGTAAGGTTAGGTAAGTACAAGTATTAAGGTCTTGTTTCTCTGCTATACATGACTTTATTTTTTCCGTGTGACTACACAGCGGCTGTAGCCTACTGCTTTTACAAACAACTGTGATTTATTTGGTTTTCAACATTGCGCTGACACTGGGTGTTTAACGTTTCAGTAAAGTATAAGCGGCAGAATCTAGACGAAATATTGCTGAAATGTCGTATAAAACATTAAACATTTTTTCGTACACCAAATTTTTTGAAACTCTTTAAACTACTATACTGTCAAACTGATAATCTATTTTTGTCCAATAAACATTTTTCTGAGGTAGTAACTCAGGACTTTTAGTTTACAAAATATACAACGCTTTTTTGCGCAGATTGGGTTTTGTTTTTGTGTGGGCTAATTACTATGGTTTTTGTATTGTCATTAAATTACAATGTTATTCTGTACATAAATTATAATGTTGCATTTTTTAAAACAGAGTACTAAAATAACAAATATTTGAGGCCTTTTTTAAATAAACAAGTATTTACCTTGTTGGCAGTCTTTGTGTTGGCACCGACTTGAACTAACCGGGCTACAATCTCTCTGTGGCCGGCGATTGCAGCATGGTGTAAGGCTGCTTGCCCTTCGCAGTCTATAATATCTACGTCTACATGTTCCAGCGTGTCCATCAGGAACTGTACTACAGATAGCCTGTTATTTCTAGCTGCGCACATCAGTAATGTGTAGCCTTTCTGTAACAGACAGTTATATCATCACAGACCCTTCAGCTAGTATTATCGCTAAACAGTACCTTGAATCTGTACATTAAACCTAATAATAGAATTTTACTTTTGAAAGAAACTAAAAATTCTTATTACCGCTTTGTGTAAGTATTCAAATGAATAAAAATATTTAAAATACGGTATCATTGGAGACTCTTCCAGACGACACCTGACGCGTGTCAAGGTAATGCATAAACGTACCTACAAGAAAATTCCAAGCTTTTTTGCTAAATTAATGAGATTATGTCATCACATTGTAGTCAGAAGATCCCAGTGTCACATTGCCGTCACGACGTGGGAAGAAAATAAATGCTATAAGACAAACAATTCAAAAGGTCAAAAGCGCCACAACGATTTGAATGATATCAATGGCACAGAAGACCAAAGTGTCACAACTGTGGGAAACGTTGGTGTTGCATGAACAAACGGAAGAAGAAGTAGCAGAGGAAGTACCACCTGGAAAACTACCTATGGTCGTCGAGGAAAGGCTTTTGCTTGTTACTGAGTCAATGGAAGCGCCCGAGGGAGAAGTTGCTGAAGTGGACGTTACAAGAGAGGTTATTGATGAAAACCAAACAGACGAGACCAGCGTATACCATTATGCCTAATAGCGTTTAGGTCATCAGTACACGACACAACCGGCATGACTCCAGCAAAACTAGTGTTTGAGCGCGAGATTTGTCTTCCTGGGGGCACGATGTTGGGATCACTTGAAACTCAATTCGAAGAGCAGCAGAATTATTCTTGGCAAGTAGATAACCAACTACCTAGACCACCTAGATTTACTGGCATAGTGTTACTACAGAGACGATTTGCGAGTTCGGGGCGAACAGGCTCAAGGAGGGGCCAATACTACGCCGACATTGAATACATTGCGTGTTACTTAACGCCGCATCATTTGAGAATCTTCCAGACGATAGGCCTACACGGTACGTGTCAATCTTGTGCACCGACTTAGCTACTAACTACAACGAGGTATATATAAGAATCACCGGCCGGCTTATCAGTCAGCTACAGCGGGAGATTTATTCAGTACGAATCAAATGATTGATGCGGATTAGTGGAAAGTGATTTTGTGTTAATTAGCGCAAAACTGTAATATTATATGATGATATTATTGTTGGACAAATTTAACTTGACTGAATGCTAGAGAGTGTTTTGATGATTTATAACTGCTGTTGTTTCTAATTTAAGCTTATAATTAGCGACTTTATCGGTGTCAGTTATTCTGTGTCCACTGTACACACAAATATCTGGTGTGACCGTATTAACAATGTACATTGGTACATCGTTTTTTTTAAAACATACTTAATGACCACAAAGTAGTGTTGTCATCATAATGTTCCATACGTTTTATCCAATGAAATATGTGTCCTGAAATCTCTATTTTTATTAGTGTCAATAATTTTTCTTTAAGAACTGTGTCAAAAGCACATCCGAAATCTACGAATACTGCGAATGACAATCAGATACACCAAAAAATAAATTTTCTACGAGTAAACAGTTTTAATTGCCTATGGTTGTAACTCCCTTATATTAACTTGAGCGTCATAAATTCTACTATCGATTACTTCCTGATTTTCACTTCTTGTATAATTATCACGTTACCGTCTTTCAATTTGGTAATAATTGTAATAATATTTGTCGTATAAATAATCAAGTTTACTTATTCCTCTACCAGGGACATTTATAAAATATCTGTGCACTATTTAGATTTTCTACACACAATTTTTTTTTAACAGTTGGTAAGTACTAGCATTTTTATAACTACGTTATTTCTTTAAAGAATCAACTATTATACCAGGAATTAGGATAAGACTGCTAGAAAAGGATGGGTAATAACTGCAAACTAGAAGAACGGGTTTTATAACTGACCATAACGTTAACACAGCGTTACATACAAATGAAGAAATTCTTCTACCATTGCTACATCTTCACTACTTTTAATGTTACGTAACTACATATAGTCGTGATCCTACAATCTGCTATTACTACAAAAAAAATACAATTATGTTTTAAAAAACCCACGAAACACAAGCGTTTACACCATTACGTTCATGCAAATTACGTTGAAGGAATTCATACTTAGTGATACAAGTGTCTTAAAAATAATTTCCGTCAGGTTACAAAGAAAATCAATATTTTAATTGTTTATTTTAAATTTAATTTAAACTTTCATAAGGCTTTTCGCTTTTCTTTGGGTTTCCAATGTGCCATAAGGGATTCATTCTTTTTTCATTGCTAACATTAAAATTATGTATTACCTCATCGGAAAGGAGGCACAGGAAAGAGAAGAAGTACCGCCAGCGCCAAAAAGTAGCGGACGCTACGGAGCAGGATTGAGATACAGCGATGATTACAGCGTTCTACTAAATACATTTACCATAGATAGAGATAGCAAACAGAAAATTTTCATAACTCATTATAGGTAGCAATGGGAGATCAGTTTATCATTATCACTGACAAAATCAAGGCAGAAATTGGCTGCTGTAAATGTAGTTGAACATGTGGGGAACATGTAGTTGAACTAACAACCACGGAAAACTCCTAACACCTAGTTAGAAAAGCAAAACGAAGGAGATTTAGTCCGGTGAGAGTACTATTTCCATCCAGCTTATAAAATATTTACTTGTTAGTCAGTGTATGCGGTTTTTAACTAAGATTGAATTTTTGCTTCTGGGTATTACATCTAAAGATGTTGCTTAATATTTGTCAAACGTGTAGATAGACATATGATTAGCCTATTTTATGTTTTTGCTTTGTGTTCTAAAGTTTTCTTTTACTTTGCACATGCACTACATTTTCTTTTATCTTCCCCTATTTTTAGACTAGTCTATCTTCTAACAGTGGCGTACCTAGGCGTTTTGGCGCCCGGGGGAAGAAGAAGATCCCCGGCCTTCACAATTAAAAGGGGACAAAAGAACAAAAATGAAGGCCCATCCAGTGGACAAAGTACTTAATAAATGCAAATGTGTAGATTTTTATATGAAAGCACGTCCAGAAAACGTCTTAAGAATATTTGTTAAGTCAAAATTAAGAAATGACATATTATAAGTTTAATATTAGGCCTACCGGTAATCAGTTTGTATACGTTTTTTTATTAATAAATGTAGACTACAAAAATGTAGTAATATAACTAATGTATAACATAAAAATGTTATAACAAATATCCAAATTCCTTGTAGGTCTAAAGCGCATCGTCAAAAAAATATCCTAAAGCAACATAAAGTTAAACAAAGAACTAAATTAAAAGTAATAAAATAAATCACTTAACATTACTTCCGTTAATGGTTCCGTCTTCTATTAATAAACACTTAATATTTATTTTTTATATTATTTAATAAAGTCGGCTATTAAATCATATAATCTAAAGACGAAGCAGTGTCGTTTTCAATTGAGAGTATCGCTAGATTTGATACTCTGTCCTGAGATATTGTTGATCGTAGGTACGATTTAATCAATGTAAGTTTACTAAACGATCTTTCACAAGAAGACAGACACGGGTAAAGTAAGAAACATTTTTAAAGGTGTTGCTAGTGTTTTGTAGGCTTCTAATCCCATTGAAGAAATGTATTGTAGCAGTCCGTGAGGTGTAAAATCCATTTGCTCTAAATTAACGTTTGCCCTTTTTAATAAAAGTACAACATCTTTCAAGTCATTGAACAATTCTACACTGTTTAGGTCACGTGGATACAGTTTTGCAAGCACTGTACACTGAATATTGATTTGCTAAAGCTGTTCCTTAAAATGTATATCCCCATCATTTACGTACGCCTCAAATTTACAGAGGAATCCAAAGCGTTTCCTAACTCTTTTACGTTAAAGAAACGGCTTGGAATTTCAACTGACATTTTATCCAAACTTTCTATTAGAGAACGTCGCATTTCTTGCTAAACGGTTAACGCAGAGTCTTCTGCATACTCCCTGGCATCGTGAGCTTCTTTCTTATCTTTTTTATGATACTGACTCCCCACCATTAATAAGTCTCCCTCTGTTTAAAGAACGTTCCAATTCCTTCCATTCCAAAAAAGCAGACCAATGAGCAGGACTATTTTCATGATCCTGAATACGGGGATTTAACTTTCACCACGACGAAAACCCACTTTCACTACTGAACTGGTTTCTTTGATAGTTTTGTTTTGTGGAAATAAAGTGCAACGAAAACAAAATAGAAATTTTTTAGTTGGAGAAAAACACATCCAAGTGCGATTTATCTTTTCGCCATTTTGCACTTGTTTAAGGATCATCAATCTTCATCTTCAGAAAAATGGCTGTCCTTGTTCTGCAACTGACATGTTCCTCTATTCACCATTGCATCTCGGAAGGATTGAGATGTCTCGCTTCGCCAAACTCCCATATCTTGTAGAGCAGCACCGAGAACACGGTCTACATTGTTGCTAGTAATATTCTGTCCTTCATAGCCTGTAATTTCAAGACTGCACGATGCAACATCAACCATGGTAATAGAATCAACTGAATCTTGTAACTGTACTTTGACACTTTCACAGTTTGAAGTATTCACGTCGTTAACTTTATTGTATTTATCAACAGCCTCGTCGCTAACAACATCCATTTTAGGATTGCAAGTTGATTCCTTGTTAATTGTAACATTTTGACACTCATGGTTCGATTTTCCTTGAATAAAAGATTTCATAAACTCTTTGGAACTTGTTGTAGCTCTTAATCTTTCTTCCCTTCTCTTCCGAAATTAGGCCCCACTGAGTTTACTTCGTTTCATATCTGCTTCAAATAAAATTAAAAAATATTGATTTTCAATAATTATATTAGTATGATGAAGCATACACGTGAAGTATTATATGCCTAGATATAGCCACAAGACGCATAAACCAAAAACAAACCGCACACTCAAGATACTCCTACACAACTGAGAATCAAGACTTTCGCTGCGTCGAACCGGGAAGAACTGCACACACGTTGCTCACGTAACGTTTTTTTATACGTTTATAAATAATATATTCGTCTGTATATGAATAGCAATTAAGAATATCTACACAAAGCTAATACTGTATGATCATCAGTTTTCCTTTGAGGCACAACAACTCACTACAAAGTCGCAAAAAATATTGTAGACAGCAAGTGAATACAAAGAGCATGAACACTGATAAAAAATCTTACTGTACAAATTGTTTGTACTTTTATAAACTGAAAACAATTTTTTCAAGTCTATGCTCACTTTGCCTCCCTCCTGGCTATGAGGCCCGGGGCGGGTGCCCCCTTGGCCCCCCTTAGCTACGCCTCTGTCTTCTAATATACTTTGTAACTCGCCATATTGCCTGAGTTTAAGTCAGAGCTTTAAATAGGAGATATTTCGTTGTAATTTTACCAGCGACACGTTTCGGTGATAGCACTGCTGTATTACTTATAAAGTGAAGCTACACAAGCGTGATTATAAAACTGGATATAAAACATGAGAGCCTTGATATGCCAAGCTTGGACGAATAGATCTAGATCATATTAATGGCAGGAGAGCAAACGGTAAATATTCCTTGTACATTTTGCGTGATTAAGTAGTTGTGCCTGCAAGTTTGAACTGTTTAGTACAGAATTACTTGAACTAGAGCTTAATTTAAGTGTTGAACGTAGTTAAGGGATCTCTGTGCCTGCTACAATTATACCTTCCCATCAGTGTAGACTGCATGAATGAAAATGATATCTATGGTGGGAAGCGGACACAAGGCGAGCGGTCCAATAACACGTGTGGACACGGTAGTAGCAAATTTGTTATATCTAAGACATACGTTGTACAGTAATTAATTATTTATAATTTAAACTACGGGTGCGATTTAAAACAGAATGAATGAACCTTCTACCAATCAGCATGAGAAGTCAATAAACTCTAAAATTGAAAGTACGTTTACTGTAGCTTAAAGCGTTTTTCATTCTACTGGATGTTTATTAAGCGTTGATTAGTCTCAGCTGTTTTCAGACAGCTGTTCCAAAGTAACTGTTTGAAATGTTTATAAAGTGTTGTGTTCGTTCGGTGCCGGCAGTGAGAGGACGAGGTGTTGTGTGTGTGTGTGTGTGTGTGTGTGTGTGTGTGTGTGTGTGTGTGTGTGTGTGTGTGTGTGTGTGTGTGTGTGTGTGTGTGTGTGTGTGTGTGTGTGTGTGTGTGTGTGTGTGTGTGTGTGTGTGTGTGTGTGTGTGTGTGTGTGTGTGTGTGTGTGTGTGTGTGTGTGTGTGTGTGTGTGTGGAGAGGAGGGTAGGAGAAGAATTAGAGAATCGGTGGGGTTAAGAAGCCATAAAAGATGGTGGTTTTGTTCGCGGTAAGTAAAATGTATGTGTTTTGTAAAACTATAGACAACAAACAGTGCGAAAGACGAACATCCGTTTATGAACAACTTTATAGTGTTCCGATTGGCAGTATGAAACAGAATATACAAAGACTGTTTCATCATCAACAGCGTCCGTTTTTATTTAAAATACTTTTTGAATCACATTTCTTTTAAGTTATTTGCTTTTTGTATATACCTGCAGATTTAAGAAATTAATTTAAAATTGTTCTATCAAGTAATGTTTCTTTTTACGAATTATTGTTGAAAGTATTATTTAAATATCATTTGTGTTAGTGTCATAAGTGTTTATGATATATTTTGTCCAAAAATTTATTTATTTCAATCTTATTTATATATTATTGTTACGATATTACAGAACAATCTACGTGTTTCTCGAATGTTCCAGTGGAATCCGGCTGTAATGTGTGTGCGTACGTGATTCTCAACGCGTTAGGTAGACTGTTCAGAAGTCGCGCGGCCACGCGCACTGTGTCAAGTCCGCAATGAATTATGCTCTAATGTTTTCCTTTATTGCTGATGCGTAGTATCGACTATTCTGGAACAATTCTACTATCTATTTAAACGACGACAGCTTCGCTTAGCAGTCAGTTTGAGTTGCGATTTATTAAAGTGCGGTTCGTAGTATGGTGGTGAAGTGTTATGTGTTTTATATTAGTAGATATTTTTATTGCGTGTGAACAACTTATTTTATTTGTTGTAAGAAACTCTCTTGTTGATTACAAACTGTTTAATTGTGATAATTAAAGCTGGTGATTAGTGACGTAAGTGGTGCCTTGTATTTTGTTTTTCACTGTACCATACATACTGTCTGGCCGTAATTTGAAGATCGAGCAGTGGGTAAGGTGGGAGAAGCAGGCCGGACACTACGGTTGGCTAAGTGGGGGTGTTGTAATCTCTAAGGTGAGAACATTACCTCGTCTCACTAGTCCCTCACCCCTCCCGGCAATTAGCCCGTCTCTTGACCTCTTAATACATTCACGGATTCCTCGCGTGGCTTCCACTAGAGAAATTTGTTTGCGCTCTTCAGAACACTTCGTTGTTATCATTATTACATTTATTATTTACTTCGTTGTCATGGTTTAAAATTTATTATTACTTCGTTGTTATCGTTATTAAATATATTATTTACTTCGTTGTTATCGTTATTAAATTTATTATTTACTTCGTTGTCAGCAAATTTTAAACAGTGAACTGTTATTTTTGTGCGTTTTCAAAACATGGAACAACAAAATATTACGTCAACACCTACTACTAGCTTCAGGACTCCGAAAACAAACCGGAAGGTAATTCGCAGTAGGGAGCGCGCCGTTGTCAGCAACATAATAGAAGCATGTGTACAGGAGGCTAGTTCAGGAACTCTGCTGGCACCTATTACTTGCCCTAATGCCCTAACAAGAGAGGAGCCCTTTATACGAGAAAAGGGATAGCAACTATTGGACGAGTTAGGAAAGAAAGGAAAGATTCTCCAAGAGGGGATCTAAAGTCATCACAGAAACCACGAAAAAGGGTGCCTGTTGTGATTGACAACTTTGACAGAAGTGTAATTCGCCATACAATAGAGCACTTTTATTTACAATTACAAATTGTGCCTTCCGTCAGAAAACTGCTGGCTACACTGAAAGAGATAATTAATTTCCCATACGGCAAAACAAAACTTAAACAACTATTACACGATATGGGGTTTAAGTGGAAACGGTCCTGCAGTAAAAGAAAAGTGCTAGTAGAGCGTAATGACATCATTGATTGGCGGTGCTGTTATCTGATGAAAATGAGGAGGTATCGAGAAGAACAATAACAGACTTTCTTCCTCGATCAAACTTGGGCAGACCCAAATATCACGTTCCAGAAATGCTGGCAAGGGCCAGGTGTAACGGGCGTCGCCGAAAACATTAGTGAAACCAGTAGATTTATTATTGTCCACATTATTTCCAATGATGGTTTTTTGCCTGGAGCGGAATTGATTTTTAAGGCTGGGAATACTAAGGGAGACTACCACGGCCAAATGAATTCCGAAAATTTTTGAAAATGGGTGAAAGAGAAAGTGATTCCTGGTCTTCCTCCTCAAAGTGTTGTAATTATGGACAACGCGCCGTACCACTGTGCAGAACACAACAAGCCGCCCGTAAGATCGTCGACCAAAACGCAGATGATTACGTGGTTACAACAGAATGGAATTGTAGCCGATGAAACCTTCAGGAAAACTACGCTGTACGAGCTAATAAAAGCGAAGGAACGGCCGGGAAAGGTTTACAAAATAGATATGGTGTTCGAGGCCCACGGTCACACTGTCATGCGTCTTCCACCGTACAACTGCGACCTCAACCCGATGGAACTAGCTTGGGCGAAGTTGAAACGACACATCCGCTCCAAAAATATTACAGGAGAATTGACCATGACGAAACTGAAGGAGCTAATTGATGAAGGTAAGCTGAACAAAATCATATTACCACGTACTTTAGAAGCAAATATAGTGGAACTTGTTCATAACGAACGCGTAAATTTCTTCCTTGTAACCGATATTCGTTTTACCCGCGAAATACGGAAAATTTTCCCATAAAGAGATAGGCTTCATATTGACAAAAGATAATTTAAAAAAAAAGATGTATGAATTACAAAATTTAATTTCAAAAAATAAATTAATTAAGGAAATGCATAAACTAGAAAATTTAGTCATGTAAATTAACATTTTTGTTTAGTAGGCTATACACTAAAATAATTAAGTTACCTGTAGTTCACTACAGTTGACTGTAGTACACAGAAGCTCGAGTAAATTTAAATCTAATGTTACAATTCAAATGCCGATAAACAGTATTTCTTAGACACTGTTGAATTAGAAGTACCGCTTCCTAAATCCCGAGTTAATCGTACTTTTCCATAAACCGTTAAGATTTAACGTTTGATGCCTGATATTTTATGAATTTTACGTTGACGACGACGATAGCGATGACGCCGACAACGACGACGATGACGATGATGAATCAGAAGAAGACACGTGTGCATAGGGTGAGAGTTTGTAATCGGACTTGGCATATGCCTTTGTATTATTATTTGTTACAATTATTATTTCAGTACATGTATTCACAGCTAAACTAAGTCGATCGTGTTTTCATATAGCAAACATTACGTTTAAGTTCACTTTATGTACTTGTGTATTTAGTTTTAATGTGCTAAATACATAAATTTATTATTGGATAAATAATAAAAATTCAGTTTTCGTACATAATATTATTTGATATTTCTTTAACTTTCAACACCGCTTGTTCTCACATTTTTAATCACGTTACCATACTTTTAATCGTCTTTTTGTTGTTGAATACAAAAATTATTTATGTGTGATACATTTACAGGGGAAGTTACTAATGTGATTACTTGTACACTTGAAACTACGGCTTTTGTAAAAATCAGTTTGCTGACGCTGAGTAGAGAGGAACTGCGCTCTTACTAGCGTAGGCAAACCAAACGGCTAGTACACGTTTTTTACCCGACATTGCTTACAAGCGGCAGCGTGGTGGGGAGAGCTGATTCAATCATCCGGTCGCGGCCAGACAGTACGACGATCAGTAGACCGTCGTAACATAATGTTGTAAATTTATATTAAATGAGTATGACACATAATGTTTACTGCAATCTAAACAACTATTCATGAATATGGTAGTGTTAAAGCGAAAAAGTAATGGAATAATTTAAAAGAAAATAATGGACCTGAAATAAAATAAATTTAAAAATCCTTATGGCATCTGACATATAAATAAAATATTGTAACTATATAACCACTTAGCGTTTACATCAATTTTTTTAGCAGCAAGTTTCTTTAAATTTTTCTCTGGAGGGTTAAAAGTTCTGTTCTTTGATTGTTGAGCACTTCCTGCAGTTACAATCACTTTTCAATTTAAAACAACATTCTTTAATTATATTTGTAATGGCAATAATCAGAATTATGATGGAGGAAAAAAATTTGTTTTCTTTATCCATATTCTTTATGTTTTAGCTAAACTTCTTGCCTTCCTCTTGATTTATATCTCCAAGGTTTTTTGAAAAAAAAAACTCGATATGAGAAAAGAGGAAATGAATCTTTACACTCAAATTGCTGCCTAATTTCTTCATATTGTTCAACACATTCTTAAATATTATATAGTATCGGTTTTCAAAAAAATTGGAAACCACGATTTAGAAAAAATTCTTTAAAACAAACCCAATTATTTTTCTCCGTCAGAGTCATGGCATTCTCAAAATTGCTGTCTTTTAAATTTTTACGTATTTGAGAGCTAACATAATCTCTTTTTTTAGGTTTTAACTTAATAATTTAGGAAACTTTGTAGTAAGGTTTTAAAGCAGGCTCTATCTTATGGGAAAATGATTTTAAATTGTTTTGTTATTCCGAATTTCATATGTAAGACAAAGTCAAGTATTTTTCCTTTTTACTAAAGTTTATTAACAACACATTTTTGCACCATTATCTGCTTTTTTCTAGGCTACTTTATTAATACTGGTCTTCATCACGGCTGCCACACTCACAGATGAAGCAAATCATTTTTTTTTATACTGTGTTTGGTTTACGTAAGTAGCAACTTTAAATAATCCATGGCTTTACATAAATTCCCACAAACTACCCCCAATGCCTTTCATAGTTCCATAGTTCTTTAATAATATGATACTATCGAGATGACATTACTGTCTTTAAATTTTCTCCGGTATTCGAAGGGTTGTAAGCAGAATGGAATTATTAAAGGCGTGAGATGACCAGGTAGTGATCAGACTCAAATTCTACACCTCTGTGTAACATTGCACCGAGCTATTTAAAATGACTACGCTGTGTTATTAGAGTACACATCATTACTGATTTGAAGTTTTGTCTAGTCAGTGTATACCCACTAATGTGTATACTAATGCGCTTATTGTTTCATAGGCATCAAATATTCTTAATTTGTGTTGGGTGCAAAATATTACTCTATCCTCATTTCCATTTATTAGATCTTCACTAAAATGCCCATATATCTGATCTTTTTTCTTTGTGTTGTGGTATTGAGGATGCCTAATAAAACGACTTCCGTTCTCTTGTTGATTTAGCTGGCGTCTCCTTAAAACGCATCTTTTGTTTCTTCCGTAACATTCTCATCTGGAGTAGTCACGACTACTACACCCACGTTTCCTTTATTTGTTACGTGAGCTTCTACGATTCTTCCATTCAATATTTCCATTCCTTTAGACACATTTTACGTCTCTTACTAATTACAACAAGAATAGCACGTTGCTGTCACTTTACTTACACTACTGCATATGTGAAGGTAACTTTTTGTTTCTTCACTACCCTTTCTTTTCTTTTTGTTTCATTGATGCAAACACGTATTATTAATCTTTAACCTACAAATCTTTCCATTTCATCAAAGACTCCTTCAGACGTTTTGCTGTAGATTATTGTCTTAAATCCCATCCTGGAGGATCAGGATTTGTTATCAAGCCTGAATCTCCTAGATAGGCTGCTTCGCTGTAGCTTCGCAGTCATACCTGCCCTAAGAATTGTGAAACAGGAAAAGAATCCACTAGCCCTCGGAAACCTAATAGTTCGACTGAAGTTGGGTTAACCTAATCAGAAACTCGGGGTTGAAGAACAAGAGGTGGCCAAGGAAACCTAGAACACATCATCTGGGCAGGAGTACAGACGTCTGGTATAAGTGAGTAGAGATAATAACAGTGGAATATAATTGCTGCCAGATCTTGTGCACCCCAGACTAAACTAGCATCATCCATAAGGAGTCAAAGTGATGCTCATTTATCTGTGGAGGTGCCCGAAGAGGTCCAGAAAACCCCTCCATTTGGTCAGAAGTGATGTAATCCTTTAATATCACAAATCTCCAAATACTGATGGTATTTGTGATGGTCACCATGGTACATAAATAGAATCATATCACACGTCGTATTATTTTCAGTATACATACTGTAACGTGACCTACGATAGCACCAAGTTTACAAGTATAGAAGAAAAGCTGTATACTAAAGGAAAATAAAAAATTATTAAAAGAGGAATGATAGAACAACACCACTAACTAATTTTGACTTAGACAATGACGATGACTAGACCCAATAGATTGGATAAAGTGAGACAGAGAAAATAATTCAAGCCACAATATAACAACAGTTATAAACACCCAATTGTTAAAAAGAATTATATATAAAAAAAGTACAAAATTAGATAGGAAAATAAATAATATGTAACCTATAGGAAAGATAAAAAGAAAATGAAATGTAAAAACAAATATACTGAACAAATTACTTTTGAAGTAAACTATCAAATACACTAATATAATATGAACTAGAGTAACATTAATTCATTAGGTAAGCGGTGATAGGTAATAAACATTGATAGGACCCAGTAAAAAGTGATAAATACAAAAAAAAGTGATAAATGAATAAGAAATATATACAATATAATAAATATAATCAATAATGAACCATTATAGGATCCAATGTTAATAAATGAACTACATAAACACACTAGTTAAGAAAGTGCAGTGTAGTCAGTAATAAAGATATAAACTTTTAATAATAGATTGTAAGTAATCTATTAACCCAAATATAATAACTAAACAGTGTAAATTATAAGGGACAGTTATAAGTAATCATGGGCCTAGTGTAATGGAAAAGGAAAGATTGTATTAAAATATAAAAATATTTGTGGGAAACAAACCACTGGAAATTGTATTACATTATGTTAAATAAGTTTGTTAGTATAGTATAAGGATGATAAGGGATATATTGTTTTATGATTAATGAATAAAATTAACAAAGTTATATTAACCACATTGCAAATAAGTATAAAAGACTAATATGTCAGGTTGAATACAGTAAGGGGAGTTAGACACTATATTCTCTAAAGTGAGTTTATAAGGAAATATTAGTGCATATTTAATGTTCAATTTTGTTATAGGTTTCTTTGATTGTAATTAACCAAAATATTATTATGTTGCAAATTATGTTAAACAAAACCGTTTAAACACATGTAAACTTTAGATACAGGCATGGGCCTAAAAAGAGTTATTAAGTAGTTATATTATATTATATGATGATTAAAATTAATCAAATGTTATGATTTAAGTTAGTTCGTTACAGTAATTATGTTTAGTAACATATAAAATTAACAAAGATGACTATAAGCAATTGTAATGAGTATAGGGTAGGTGAATTATGAACTCTAGGCATTAGGCCTAGAACTGATAACCAGAAATTTGTAAAATTTAAGATAAAGCAATAGCCATTGATAAAATAAATTGTATAACCTGTTTAGGTTTCATAATAATAGTGTAGGATACAAAACTGAATAGATAATAATTAGTTTAAATGTAATTAACTAAAGAAAAACCAAAGGAAAAATAGTAATCTGTTATAAGTTGACAAAAAGTAAACGTGTGAGGTATCAAAATAATTTGTAAACAAAAAGCAAACTAATGGTATTATTGTATTTAAGATTACAAATAGTATAAGGGAGTTATAATAAGTTAAAGATTTTTAATAATTTTGTATAGAAAAAACGTTAGTTTATATAACAATGTTATAAATTATCAATCAATGGGAACCAGTGTTAGAAGGAGAGTTTCCATAACAACGAAACCTTGTTAGAAAAAAACCGTTAATAAATTGTATCATTCCATTATTAGAGCTTGATGAGGGCAGATGTATTAAAACCACAAAGAATAAAAACAAAAAAAATTATCGAAAGTAATGTTCAAACTAATAAATTAAAACACAGAAGTAACACTAATACTAACGAATTAATAAATTTACCAGAAGAAATTAAAATTAGCCAGGAGGATTGCTGAAGAATCCCAAGATTGGAATACAAACCAACTGGAGGAAGAAAATATATGAACCACATAAATGAACAATGGAACCAGCCATAACCAGGAGGACTGATGGAAAATGAACATCTTAACCAGAGAACTACGAAAATTGAAACCCGTAATTAACCGAAATACCCAAGAAAGGACAAGCAGCAGCATTCGTTGAGAATTATTATCCCGGATAGCAGAGACGAAGGATTGTTAAGTATTTTTTTTTAATACGACTTCACAGTAAAAACACCAGAAAATCAACCATAAGTGAACTACACTTTCCACATCATTTATCACTTTTAATAAACACTTGAACTTGATTCTATTTAACAAACACCTCAAATTGAATAACTATCTCAATCCAACATTGATTTTTAAGGAATATGTTTTAAAACGTAAAGGTTACTAAACGTAAATAACCTCCAACCGCTAATTCCCGTAGCTATAGTTTACCACTGTAATTATAAGTATATCACCTGTTCTATAATATTTATATGCTATTTGTAAAATTTTGTACTTTTATTAGTCCATTTAACAACATTTTCTGTAGTCACAAGATCTTCGACCTGAGATTATAAATAAACGAAATTGTCAACAACCATCAACGAGAGTCTCGCTATACGGCTGGAGAGAACAACCAACCGCGAATAATTAAATATGCCGGCGCAAAAATAAGAATTATAATATGAAGGAAATTGTAGAATTCGAACCCAATTGATAATTGTTAATAAACTTAATAGAAACATTAAACTGTATGTTTGATTTATTCAACTAATAATTAAAATTTGAACACAAAATATAGAATAGAATATGTTTGATTTATTCAACTAATAATTAAAATTTGAGCACAAAATATAGAATAGTAAACTTTACAATTTTGGTTTACTAAGAAGAGTTGGCCAACCCGACGTCGAGGCAGTAAATACGAATTGCAATGGCCGAACTGGTGAGTAGACACTCGACACTAATAGAAACATTATAAACACGAATTATCGATACGTTACAAATTGACTACAACAACGTAAGCATTTACAACCGTAATCATCGGACTATTACAATACATATACAAACAATATGTAATATATAATTTTTTCCAGTGTAAAAATATGATTTACGCAATACTTAGTTGAAAAGTAGAATGTGACAATTATTACCATATTATCTTGTCTGATATTTTATATACATTTATTTACAATAATTATATTGTAATTAATATACGCAGTAAAATAATTCAGTTTTTAACTAATTATAAAATACATAAATAATTAGATCGAATTTGAAACTTAAGAAAACTTCCAGCCAGTGGACACTAAAACCAGAATGGGGCTCATGGGTTAACTTAAAAACGTACAATATAAACAAAGATACGGAATTATACTCTTTCGACATTTCAAACATGTGCACACATATCGTCATTGACGATACTGCAAATATTATAAGAAAAGTATGTATTACTGATTTTAAATTGTTTTTATGAATTAAGCAATTAGAAAGTTGTGTAAATATACTAGGTTAATAACAAACTACGTACAAGGAAAGGATTTAAAAGTATTCAGTTCGATGTCTCAGCTTGTAAGCACATTTTATCATAAATAAAATTATTTTTAATAGTTACATTGTTTTTTCGCTGCTTTTAGAAAACGCCGTTTTTTCGTTTTATTTATATCGTTAGGTGTTTCGTTATATGTCGAATCAGTTTACTGACCTAGGACCGCAAGGTGTACAGATGTGAACCGGGCACCATAGTGCCGTATATGAAGTTCTCACTTCAAAAACCAAACAATGTAACGTGGCCAGAAAAATCTCTCGAGATAAATGTGTCGAGATTGATTCTCGGGGAACACACTCAATTGAAGCCTTCTAACTCTAGACGATACTTTCGCAAATACGAAAGGCGCAAACAGACTGCCACTGAATGCATCGGAAGAATGGAAGGAGTATTATGGGAAACGTTTTATGGAAGACGGTACATATATAACGACAAATTAGGATCGTTAGACATAAATTAGTGTTTCTTAGTCAAAAATCAAGACATGCAATCTAATGGCAATTGCACTAAAGAGATTAAAGAACTGCCAGATTCCCGATCTTAGAAGAATATTAATTGAACTAATGATGAATGACCCAGGAGATATATTTGAAATACTGTCCATGCGAATGAAAACAAGCAAACATAACATCACTATGTAAAAAGAGTAATCGGCATAAATACGAGAATTATCCTCGTGAACTTAGTGTAATGAGTTTCATTGTACAGTTGTATGTGACAAATATAAAAAACCGAATAGTAGCTGCAACAGAAGAGCAAAGTGGTTTCCGTGGGAGAAAGTCTTTTACTGACGTGCGGCAGATATGTTTTGCTTGCTGTATCAGCTTTGTAAGAAGGCTGTCGCCTGTGGATTGGTGTCCAGACTCCGTTGCATTAGAAATAAAGATATCATAACACACATTTGTGTCGACAAAACAATTTGTACATTATAAATAGTAGGCGACAACCTCTATCCCAGTTTGGTTTATTTCTTGTCTGTTTTAATATTTACGTACCTCAGACCTTAAAACAGACCTCTAATTTTAACCATGTGATATATGTTTTGACGTTGAGAAATGTATACAAAAAAAGTCAATAGATTTCAACACATATGTTGAACTATAAATAGAACACTGAAAAATAAAACGAGACGTGAGAATAATTAAAATTTTCCAAAACAATATGGCAAGTGCTATTATATGGCAGTGAATCATGGATTAAAAAACAAAGAGAAAAAGTAACATACAATCAGCAGAGTTGAGATTTTTAAGAAACGTTAAAGAATGCACAAGAAGGATCGTATAAGAAATGAAGATATACGGGAAAAATGAAATATATATATAATCTTAGTGAGAAAATTTAAGTATACAGGGGAAAACGGAGACAGCATTTAAGTCGCGTGGATGAAGATAGAATACCAGTAATTTTAAACAAATAGCCTACAAGCCTTCTGGAAGAAGCGATGTTGAAAGGCCAGGAAATAAATCGATCTGAGAATGTAAAGTCGGAACAGGAACATTGCCTAATACCTGAATTGTAGAAGAAGAAGAAGATTTACGTTGATATTTCCCTGTGTCAATTGTCTCCTCATATTTCTTTATGGTCATTGTGATACACGGCAATGATGCTAATGTACACACATTGATTATATAAATAGTGAGTAGCGTGTGCTTGCTGTCAGTATAACGACATTAAAACGAGTCGGCAACGAGTGTATAACGTGCGTTGCGTGTGACCTACACCGTGCGTGTGGTTATGTAAAGTAGGGTGTCGCGTGTCGTGACGCAAAGCTAAGAACACATCATTTAACGGAAAAATGTTTTATTTCCGTCACTCTTTTGCATTATGTATTAGTTTGTAAAATGCACCGGTTCGGTATACTTACCGTACCACAGAGAACTCTGTTGCCCTACAGAGGAAACGTCACAAATTTCTGTGCTTTAATATTGTCAAAACCTGTACTGTATAAAACGAAAAAAAAGTACTACACTATTATAATTTATGAGCAGTATTGTTGAACTGGACGACAAGTTATTTATAAAGTATTTACTACTTACACTTTGACATTCTTGGCTAGCACCGTAAATGAGGACGTTAGTAGGTGGCCATAGCTTCCTTATAGGCTTATTTAAATCCCCTTATCTTTCGAAACCCGTTTCGACAGAGAACTTGGGGAGACCAATATTTCGAAACGTAGGGAGTAGGGCTGCGGCTGCAGAATCTACTTAAGAACATATTTGTCGATATGTTTGTGTGTGTTGCGGAGAGTTGTTTAATTTAAATTTCACAGCGAGAACATCTCCCCATATTTAAGAAGGCCATCTATAACTACTCCGAGAACATCTGTAGCTCCAGTGCCAAGCGTTAAGAAAGGAAAAGCGTCAACAAACCTCTCCGCATAAAATAAAGAGTACAACTTCCCAACAAACACTACAATCCAAAAGCGGTGATCAGAAAAGAAAGGCGTCAAAGCGTCTATAGGAAACAAAAAACCGAAGCAGTAAAAATCCTATTAAATATTCACAAATTATATATTTATGTACAACTTTGTGTGAGTGTGTGTTCGCGCGTGTGTATATGTCTGCATGTGTGTTTACTCTTGCGGAAGGCAAGGGTAAAAGAAGAAAACATGTTAAATGATGGCATGGAACAATAAATATTTAATATTGGGATAAAACGTTTGTATTTGTAATGTTTGCTTTTATATTTTATAACACACACACATACACCACACGCGCGCGCGCGCGTATGTATATATATATTTTTTATAAGCAATCTCGTATGTATTGTGTGAGGGGCTATTTTGCTATGTGACAGGAGATTGAATTCTCTGCGATCTCCCTTCACTGGCAACGGCAATATTCCAAGCGTCACAAAGCTGTCAGAGCGGGAAATTATAAAGCTCCCACCTGTCACCTTTAGTTCTATCAGTTGTAGTAAAAAATTGCGTTCTTTCGTCTGTTCAATTGTATGATACTCAGTTATCATGGTTCATGTGGAAACGGTTAGAAAAATATTGACATGTTGTCTCTCATGAAGTCGCGTCCTGTCTTCTTTTATTCGTTATCTCTTGCTAACATTCTAATCAATAGGCTTTGTCGAAACAAAATATTTGTATTAATTTAGTCTCTATGCAAAAATATTCTAATGTGACCATACAATATCGACTCTAGCAAAGTAATATTTGGATATAGTAATTGCTAAGAAGCATTCATATGTACATTCCACATCGTCAAGCAGAGAAAGTCTTTGACGTTGACATGTAGAGAAAGTTGAGACATGTAATACTTGCCTAGGTAGTACGTTTATGATTCGTGTACAAAATATTATATTAAGCATATAATATATATTAAGCATATATTATATTAACCTTATATTAAGGTTGTGCATTGCTGTTCCGACTATTCACTGATTTTACTCTCCTACTTTTCCATCGTATCTTCTATTTAACAAAGCTTTATCCTTGTTTCTCATAATAGATTGCCCCAAACATACTTCTTAGTATTTTATTATGGAATATATTTAAACTGTCCTTTGGTAGTATCGACATGCCTGGCATTAATATTAAAGCGAATACGTTAACGCACAATAACTTTTACATTGTGTCATCATCGTCGTCGTCGTCATCTCCATTATCAGAACAACGACACCACCAATATTATCGTCGTAGTCGTAGTCGTAGTCGTAGTTGTTCTTGTCTTGTTGTTATTATTACTTTTTTATTTTTATTACAGATGATGATGATTATGGTGATGGGAAACTG
This sequence comes from Magicicada septendecula, assembly GCA_034769895.1. NCBI lineage: Eukaryota > Metazoa > Arthropoda > Insecta > Hemiptera > Cicadidae > Magicicada > Magicicada septendecula. Next base: position 106,909,523 of record CM068375.1, read on the forward strand.
AAATGTTTTTCAGTGATTTCTATTCTGCAATGAAGTTGTGCATTTCTCTGTAACAACATAAATGTATTTATGTGGGCGATCCCTCCTTACTAAACGAATGTGCCTTCAATAAGGACATCTACCAGCTTCTCGTTCACCAAGTGTACTGTTCAGCTCCTGTTATTTTGTTTATAATTCTTTAAACTGTACTATGTATTATATTTCAATAAATACCCATTCACTTGTTTTCCTAACTATGTTTGTTATCTCAACGGTGTATTTGTAACACCCTGTGGTTCTAGATGGATCGTATTATTTTTATCATTGATAAACTTACCAATTTAAAACAAAACAGCAGTTTAATAAACGAAGATAAGCTCACACGGCCGATGTCAAGACGATTAAATAGCCTGTTGTCAGGCCGTAATCCAAGTTCTGCTTGTTTAATATTAGAAGTTCCGGCTGTACCCTGGTAGCCGTTTTAAGTGGAGTTCTCAATTGCCCGCGGAGGACTACATGTAATGCATCCACGTAGGACTAACGAGAAAGAGACGTATTAACACTTAGTTCTATGCAGGCAGATAAGATCTCGCTTTCTGCTCCAATGAAAATAAATGGTATAGCCGGAAAGTCTGGTGTCCCATATGAAGACTTTGGGCCATGGTCTAACAAGCTGGTAAGTTTTATTCCCATTAACAGCAATTTGTTAGTCTCAATAATATTAATCTGCTTTTCCATATACGTTCTATTTTACCATCAACTTCATGTACTTTGATATTCCAGTCTCGTATATTTCATTTGTCTTGCTCCTACTTATTGTCAGAATATATTTACGATTTCCTAATATACCTCATTTATTAGGCCTATATTGCCCACTTCGACTATATTTTTACTAAACTCTTGCTATAACTATCGAACATGTTGGCCTAACATTGTAAGCACTCTGTCACAGTGAACTGAATGATATTTACCGGAGAACTGTTAAGAAGTCAATTGCCCATTAGAAGTTAGATGAGTATTAATGCTAATGACAGTTGTTTAAATAATGCTTCAAATTATATCAGTTATATGCATAGTGATACGTTTAGATGTTCAAGTTGTTTCTTGTTAACATACACTATTTAATTATGTAATATGATAAAAGATTCAGCAGCGAGTACAGACATTTCATATTATTTTGATAATTTTTTAAAATAAAAGCTAATCAATTTTGACATTATATTTCTTTTCTTATAAGAAATTCAGGAATCTGAAAGTCTTCTAACTAGTACAATACACTTTTAGTATGTCTAGCACAGTCAAGAGACACGCAGGTACTCTACATAAAATATTAGTACACAGTTCTAAAAAGGAGTTTGCAATTTGTACAATTTATGTTTATACATTTGACACAACCGCTTCCCGTAAATTGCTTACCTTGTTAACGGCGAGAACATTGGCACCACAGTTAATAAGCAGTTGCACAGCATCAGCGTGGCCGTGCCAGGCAGCCATCAGTAGAGGTCTCATTCCGTACTGAAAAAAGTGCGTACTGTTAACAAACACTGCGTGAACTTACTACAATACGTTTATTTAGAAATATTGTTTGACCGTATATAGATACAACAATACACAATAAAATTACACACATTAACAGAAATATAATGAAAGTTTTATATTAACAGTATTTATAAAAGTTTGCAAATATCAAAATAATGTTATATGTTTAGAAATCTTCCTATAACAGCACTAACCATATTGAAGATTTGGAGTATAATTCGTTCTCCAAACATTCGCGTTTTCAGCCATTTGAACCAAATCTCCTTATTCAAAGTTTCTTCTTTTAATATTTTTAATATTTCTTCTTTTTAGTACTTGGTCTCTTTTAGCGCACCATTGAAACTTCTACACTGATAATTTACATTTGATGATATATTTTTAAAAAATAACAATTTTTTTCTGTCCTTAATATGCCGTCTAGTTCGTTTATATTTTCTCCTTATTTCAGATTTACGAGAAATTGTTACAGCAGCTTCAGAGGTTGGATTTCAACTGATAGGTTTGAAATCTATGTTAGGCTGGCGAGAATTGGTGGTAATGTACGACAAAGGGTGCATTGGTAAGCCGTTGGACAAAGGTGTTCTATTGTTGTTAACAAAAAGTACCGTTACTGGCTAATTATGAAGAGTATAAAGTACACTTTTGTGTGAAGAAAATTATAACTTGTTTCTTAAACGAATGTAAGTCTAAGTATAAAATATGTACAGGACAAAGGTGATTAAAATAGGTCTGCATACAATAAGCCATAGCGTTTGACTGACAGTAAAACAATGTGAAGTTCTCACTATATTGTAAACTATATAAAAACATATATAACCAGTATATATAAAATAAAACAGATTTAAATTATTCACAGAATTAATGTTGGGACTGTCATCTGTACAAAAATGACAATTGGGAAAGATTTGTGACTAATAAACTAATACTAATATACATAAAGTATAGTACATTTGTTAAATGTTTATAAATGACATAGTTTTGTCTAATTTACATTAACCAAATTACAAGTAATACAATACGTTTCCCAGTGTAATGCAATATATGTGAATGTATAATAATAATAGACTAGTATGACAGAGATTTAATGATTGACTGAAATGATGAGCCATCTACTATAAAACAACGTGTACCGGTACTTAAAAATAAATTATCATCATCATCATCTTTACGGACTATACCTGTAGAGCTGGTCACTCTAGACACACGAGGGTGAATTCGAAGAACCGGACAATTATCATTTGCAAGATCGTCCACCTTAGATCGCTTGGTCAAGTATTACTTCAGAGGCGGTTTGCCAGTTCGGGACGAACAGGCTTAAGGAGGGGGAAGTGTTACGAGAAACCTACCAAACAACCAAGAATATTCTCCACTTCCCCCGTCCAGTGTGACAGCTGTTGCCTCATTCAAGTAGGTTATTCTAGTGATTTCCAGGAACACTTGAGATAAGCACTAAACGCCGGCGCGGCGTGAAGTAATGAGGGAAATCTGTACTGGGCCTCAGCGCGGCGTATATAAAGCCATAGCAGCCGGGTTGTCAGTCAGTTACGTGAGCGATTTTTGCTAGTGAGGACTGAGTTTTTGTCGACGTGAAGAATTATTGTGCTAATACAGTTGTGTTTTTATATTAGTTGACATTTTTATTGCGTGTGAACAATTTTTTATTTGGTTTGTTGTAAGAGACAGTGTTGTTAATTACGAACTGTTTAACTGTGGAAATTAAAGCTGGTGATTAGTGACTTAATTGGTGTCTTGTATTTTTGTTCACTATACAAAAGTAGACCGTAGTAACAATATGCTGTGTTTAGAGTAACGAATAAAACTCTATCTCAGAAAACAAATGCGTGGAGATACTGACAAAAAGATTATGAAAACTTGTAGATGCGTCGAAACTGTAATTGGAAAAGACTGTTGTGATGAACAACCTTCACGATGATTGTACAGGTTGTAAAGAAAAGAGTCAGTCTTACGTTGAAGGGTTTCAGATGTGCGGATAGATCCGAAAACAGCTCTGGTGACGAAATTTAGCATAAGCAAAGTAAAAGAACCTTCACTGTACACCTGGACTAGGCCAGTGACAGGTTACCTATGAACATCAAAAATTATGAGTAAGACTACCGCAGACACTCCGACCAAGTGAGAAACCCGTAAGTATCGTAACAGGAAGTTTTGTAATACTCGAAGTTTAAGAGAAAAGAGTGAGTGGTACGGTATAGAAATTCTTGGTGAAATGATTTAGTTAAAAGTATCTACCCATTACAAAATAAAATGGGGAACATATAATGCCGACATCTGTCTGTTGTAACATATGGTAATAAAATATTACAAAAGTAAGAAAAAAGTGAAAGAGTGTGAGGGGGAGAGGGAAAGTCAGACAGACAGATACACACAGAGATAAAAGCTTTACTGATTGCATCCGTTTTTAAAAGTATACGGCCCTTAAATAATAAATATATTCTTCGTAAAATTCAATAAACGTAGTGTAACGGTTTCCCTGCAACCATCCGCTCAGGGGATGGTCGATTAATGTAACAGAGAAAAAATATTTTTTATATAAAAGTAATGTAGGTCTGTAAAATATTTGAGAATTGTACTGTTTTGGATTTCAAGTTGTCATTTATAAGTATGATGTGAAAAACGTCACCTATAGGAAATAATTAAACACTGTGTTATAAGGGTGTAAAAACTGAACTCTATTCAATAACAACTGCTATCCAATCGCAACCCGTTTATACATTTCTTGCAGTTATGACACAAATGTATTGAATTTTTTATCTCCGTTTTACTTATTTATGTAATTATTTTAAGAAAATCACTCGTTTTCTTATTTCTTAAGCCGTATATCTAAAACCATAATTTAGCCATACATTTCCTACGAAATAAATGTCCGTTCAACAAAAACGTTAAATTAATAGCCAATGTAGGTCTACTAAAATGTACATAAAAATACGAGGATCAGTTGAAAAGTTCGCGGAGCGACACCTATAGCTCAGTGGTGGAACTAAAATCTTTCGTGTGCTGCAAGACGTATATTTCACATGAACACCTGTTCATTTCCAGATATATTTCTCAATTTATTCACTTTTTACCAGCTGTTTGAAATTTTCCTGTCACGCGTTTTTTTTTTAAATGCACAAAATTAAACATTGTGTTGTGATTAAATCTCTGTTAAAAACATTTTAGCGCCCGAAAATCAAAACTAAATTGTAAACGTGTTAGGAGATACTGCGCCTTCACAAACAACGGTAAAACCAGTGGTTTGTAAGTCAGCATTCGAGTTTAAACGTGGTCGTAAAAGGACTGAAGACTATCCCAGCAGTAGACGTCCAAAAAGTGAAAAAAAAATCGCATTATTGAAACAATTTCATATGGTGTTGGAAGATTGAGGAGGGGATGGCGTTGCTGAAATCATAGGCATCTTATTTGAGCGTGTTCATCATACTTTAACTCAAGAACATGGTGTTAAAAAGCGTTGTGCAAGATAGCTGCCGCATGTGTAGCTGTTGCATTTTTTGGACGTCCAGATGATGTCCAGATCCATGCACTGGATTCTAGATGATGTTTTTTAGACCACGTTTTCAACGCTCATACGACTACGTTTAAACTCAAGTGTCTACTTACAAACCGTTGGTTTCTGAAGTCGCAGCATCTCTTGACACATTTACAATTTCGTTTTGAATTTCCGTTAGCGCTAAACAATTTTTAACAAAGAATCACACCACGATGTTTGATTTTGTCCGTTCTTCAAAACACACATTACACGTCAATTTTAAACATCTTCTAAACAATGAATAAACTGATAAATAGATTTGGAATTAACAGGAGTTTACATAAAACACAAATCTTGCAGTACATGAAAATTATTCGTTTTGCCGTTAAGCTACAGATGTCGTTCTGCAAACTTTTCAACTGATCTTCGTATATTTATTTTGTCTGTCACTTTTGTCTTTTGTCTGTTTGCCTCATATAGGCTATATAAAAAATAAATGATCTCTCTAATTGTTTGTAGTTTTTGTGTAGCTTTGTAGAACTCTTGACAAGGATAGCAATCACACCCGCAAAACATAAAATATTAAGTTTTCTTCAACTTTCTATGAGTCCATAAGTAAAAAGTGTCTTTCGTTTCCTATCCTGTCTTTTAGCCTTACTAAAAGCATCCTGTATCATACAGATTAAAAAAATAATGTTTCCAAATTAGTCAACCAATCTTGTAATAGGTAGAAAACAATATTTTGCATTTCCATTTTTCCTCCAAAATTTAATATTAAGGCCTAATATTTATGTGGCTGCCAGATATTTCGTCTATATATGACAATAATATCAGCCAGTTTAAGTATTTTAAATATCTTATGTCAGTCAATTTTGTAAAATGAATTTCCTTTTACTACGTATACGAAGAATGTTAGCGTTTGTTCCTTTAACTTTCATTCAGTTACTCGTCGTAGATTCAATATAGCTTTTAGGCTACAGTCCGTCTATCCCTTCAGAATAAACTGATCTTCTGTAAGCATGCCCTCTATTATTATTTGTACCTTATTTTGAAATATTTTCGTACCTTATGAATACAATTTCGTAAGCTAATTTTACAGTACGTTTTGCATTTATTTAATTAAATCTTTGATAATTTGTTTGATCGTTGTCAACATTTTGACATTTATTTAGCAGGATTTAAGATCGTAATCATAGTAACCTACGTCCTACACTCATATTAAATATTTTGCCTATGTATTGAAGTTACTGGACCATAAAGGCTAATCTGGTAGATTAAGAGATAGTTTGCATATTCTGACGGATTTTGTTTTTATTTTAAATGTCCACGAAGGTGATCCAAGGTAACATATTCACAAGTTTATTCACACACCTACTCACACAATGAATGTATTGTTTTGTTTCTTGTTATGTTCTTGCATTGATTACTTAAATATTTGTTAGCATTTACATTGGTCTGTGAAGAAAACTAACTTTAACGAAACATTAAAAAAAACTTTTAAATTGCATGTACTGAATTGACTATTTACCTCAAATTCTTATATGATTTATTCAATTTATGCTCCGAAATTAGGAGTACGCTTACTTCCTGTTACTTTGTTAGACTTACTGCTCATCACTTATCTTTTTGGCAGTGTTTGACAGTGATAATAAAAATGTCACTGACTATGATAAGGTGTACTATAGCAAATGCTGTGTACCTTGTCTCTTGCTTCGATGTCACACTTGGCGCCAATCAGCATGTCCATGATCTCCGTGTTGCCTCTCGAGGACGCCCAGTGTATCGGCGCTCGACCATACTGAAATTACACAAACGGTGTCAATGAATACACTCAGAAAAGTTACAGAAACTATGAACTGAATTGAATCAAAACGTTATACTTCAAACAAGAAGTCGATTATACCTTATAATTATAAAAAACATCAATTTCAAACATGTACAAAATACAGTGACAATCGTAATCGTAATTGCTTTTCAAGGAAACAGGTATTTATGTTAAAGTTTAAGGCGATCAACAGAATAGGTAATGATTTTATCAATTTGTTAGCTTATCATTTTGGTCAAGTTATATCAAATTTACTACTAGTATGATATGTAGGCCTAATTATTATTAGCTACATAACTAATTATCATATCACTATGTTAATACCAAATACGAATTTGCAATAATAAGAATATAAATACAAATGAAAAAATATATATAAATAAAAGGTTGACTAACAACAACAACAACAATAATAATAATATTAATAATAATAATAATCATCATCATCATCATCTGGTAATATTAATATTAAAGAATGGGTTAATAATTATTATCCTTATTATAATTGTATTTCACCGCTGTCAACATAGCTTGTATTTGTCCACTAGTTTGTGCTTTGCTAGTTTGAACAGCAACGTTACTTCGAAGTTTCAGTTTCTATGCCGCCTCTGTTGTTGGTGTTGTTACTTCGTCGCGGCTAATTTCGAGCAAACAAGACGTACGTTAGCAACCAGTGGCTAACTCCATCAAGAAATTTAGTACAATTCGGAAACTGCTAATTCGAAACGGTATGTCTACGGATGGATATTAGGAATATAAAATTGGCAGGCCGATGATGTACATGTGTAGGGAGCCGGAGATCCCTTCCACGGCTACATTTGACAACATTGACATAATATGTTGGACAGAAAATAAAGTAGCAATCAGAGATAATACTGTTGCACCACTATAGAAAAAGTTTTCCGACAAGCGCTTGCAAACGTCACAGCTCATCACCAGATCGGAAAACAATGTTGGAAAAAAATGATTTTTTCCGATCTGATAAGCTGTGAGCTTGAAAGCGCTAATTGGAAAACTTTTTCTATAGTGGTGCGCAACAGTGTTATTTCTGTTTGTGAGTATAACTACTAACAAAACATTATTAATGAATATTCTGTAAACTAGCAATAGTTTGTAAATGATCACGCTTCTGCATAAGAAAGTATTTATACTAGACTTGGCTTTCGCAAGTTTTTTTTTAAAAATAAGTTCTAAAACAATCTTGGTTTATTAATTCTAGTGAATTATAGTACAAAAATAAAACAATAAATAGTTTTAGTGATTTTCACTCGTCATTTATTAAAATTATATATCCATGACAGCTGTTTCGGTAGCACAGCTGTCATGGATATATAATTTTAATAAATGACGAGTGAAAATCACTAAAACTATTTATTGTTTTATTTTTGTACTATAATTTACAATGGATTTTCACCAAGTAAAGGCATCAAGCATTAATTAATTCTAGTGGAGAAGTGTGGGTAGATTTGAAAACGTTATTTTAAAAAAAAACCTACACTGTATAAAGAAAGTTGTATTTGGATAAATCAAGTAAGTTTAAAAGAAATGGCATTTTAAACTCTCCATAATGAAAATTATGCAGTCATATTGTTACTTGTTGGTTCGACTGATATAACTTACGTTTGGCTACAAATGTTGAGGAAATGTCAGCATATAGCAAATTGTTTAAAAACCTATATATTTAATTTTGTAAATTTCGTCCTAATAGTTTGAAACCGTGTAAACAAGTATTATTATACCTAGTGTCATAAAAATATAGGTTTACATTATCTTATATTTTATTTAAATAAAATTATTTGTGACTGACGAGTAAAAAGGAAGCTTCCTAGCCAATCAGTGTTGAATCAATAGGAAAGCGTCTATGGAGAAGTACCCGGTTGTTGCTAGTATTCATGATCGTTTGAGAAGGAGTTTAGGATGTGTTTGTGTTTGTGTGTGTGTGTGTGTGTGTGTGTGTGTAATTACACACACACACACACACACACACAAGTGTAATGAATTATTTGTTTGTAGTTTTGGACTTGCTAATGGTGGCGAGACGGAAGTCACTGTTCAGCACGACGCAGAAGCTTTTCATCAACACAGTACGACAAAGTTGGAACATACCATTTTTTTTTTTCAAGGAAAACGTGCGCTACAGGTATTTTATATAATGTATACAATAAAGATACAGGAAGAACGGAATTCTGTCACAAGGCTAAATTAATGATCCGATAGCTGTTCAAACAGAATATATAAAATATTTGTTTACTTTTTTAGTTTTCCCAAAAAGGTTTAGCTTGATTACCTAAAAAATTACAAGTATTGGAATAAGATTATTTTTTTATTTAATGTCACTTAATTTTAAGTTATTATTAAGATATTTTATTTTTGTTTGTTTAAACGTTTAGTGACGAGCTGCTTGTTTACTGTGATCATCTAGTGTAACCGACATATGGATTTGAAACCTGAATGATGATTCCTGCATAACTCTTATAACCTACATGAAAGGTATTATATGTTATGGTTTGCATCAAATCTCATAAATTTGTTTTATATATTTGAGTCTAATTACGTAATAGTATTATCGAAATATTATTGCAACCTATTTCAAAACCTAAATTTATTTTGTAAAAGCACATGTACAATATCGCTTGAAGTGATTTAATTAAATCGTTCATCAATTTATAATAATGTAATCTCTCCAGTTAGTAAAAAAAATATTCTTGTTGTTTAAAATAAAATACAACAAAAAGTATACACAAAATATTTGGTTTCTATATACAATAATATATTGATTATTTGTATTACAAAGATGAGTTGTTTTTGGAATACACAAATTTTCCAGACAATTCGGCAATCATATTTAAAGATTTCAACTCTTAATATACAACAAAATATTGGAAAATTGTTATTAAATATTATTGCAACAATAATGGAAAAATAACAACTTTAAAATTACAATTTTCAAAATCACTAGAATTTTCATAATCATTAATTATTACATAAAATGTCAAACTACTAGGCATTATTGCATTCCTAGAAAATTTGTTCTCTGGAAATTCAAACACTGATTTGTGAGTAGCTATTTAATAGAATTCAACCTCCAAATACATTTTTTTCTAGATAATTGACATTCTAGACAATTGCTTCCCTTTTAACTACTCTCTACTGTATTAGTTTTATTAAGTTTGTAACTTCCTTTTGTTTTCTCTGTATGCTCAGGTTGATATTTAAAGAAACAAACGGCATATTTTAGAACGGCATTTTTTGTTGATTAAAGTAATTTACGCAACCATTATCCGCTGTAAAAGTATGGCTTATATGATTATTAACTAAAACAGACTTGTCACTTTAATTTATTTTGTGTTCAAGTGTTCTAAAAAAAGAAAAGTTGTAATTTCCGAAAAGCAAAGTTCCTAATTTTGTAACATCCCTTCGATATGACACTAATTTGACCTTCGACACTTTGTTACTATTTTAACGAAAAATATAGACAACCGTAGTAAAACTACAAAACCTTATTAGGTCTAAAACGTTTTGACTACAAAAAGTTGATGATCAGTTTTCTTTAGACACGCGGGCCCAGAAGTACTCGTTTTTGAAAATAAACACTTCTAATTTTAAAGTGCAATAGAATATTGAGATTACAGTAGAAAACATTTCTTCCCACCTACAAGGAATGACGATAAAACAAACTAAATAAAATTACATAAATCTTTGTATATTATGATACATAATACATATAATACGTGCACACACATAAAGCACAATACTTTTGAATAGCTTAGAAACAAAGAACGTTTAATTTATTAATTTAGACACTGTACGTTTTACGATACTTTTAGGCAAATTTTCGCATGACCAAAAACATAATTTACAGTAAAATTCTGAAACAAGGAGGAGCGTCCATTTTTTTGAATTAATATCACAAGTAAGGAAGAGCAAGGTATTAAAAGAAAGTCATACAATTTAATTGTAAATTAGACACTATCAGAAGAATAAAAATTTCTTGTGAAAACAGATGTTTTATAAAACAGCTATAGAGAATTATTTGTTATGACATGTATCGATGTGAAACGTACGAGGTTGTGATAGTAATGAGAGTTTCAGGAGTGAATGAAATATGTTCTCTATCGTAACAAAGATAACACAAGGGAACAGACGAAATTTGAAGTCATGTTTAGTACGAGTGACAGATGTATGCATTATCAAACAATTACAGACCTATAAACCCAGCTGGTGAAATGGTTCATTTTAGATTATGGAAACAATGAAGTTGCTAATAAATGAGGCTGGAGATGGCTAAAGTCCAGTCCGTTAAGTGATAAGAGAAAAGAAGAAGAATGCCTAATGTACTACAAATTTTATAAATTGGTATTTGTATGATGACATATTCCTGGACGAAATGAAACGGAAAGACAGAGAAGCGGTCCGTATAGAGAACAAATGACAACCAATCTACGTTTTGTCCTCCTGGACTAAGGAGGACAGGAGAAGAATAGGTGACTTATTAAATAAACATGCGAACTGGCAGCATATACTCCCTCCCGTACACACACACACACACTCAATCACTCACTCACGCCATCACCCACACCAATGCACTAATATTGTACAACGGATACATGAAATATCAAATTTTATTATGGTAAAATTACTGGAAAGTTAAAACTGTGCCGTAAGGAAACAGATAGAGTTATAAATATAGAACTGCAAGAAAATCCTTTGTGAATTAAAAGGCAGACCCATAGTTATCTTAACGACTGTATACGACGAAGAAGCTTGAAGCAACAAAGTTACGAAATTACAAATGCATACTCTGACATGTACTAACGTTGTTCCTGGAGTTGATGTCTACATGCTCCCGCAGGACCTTCTTGACAGCGTCTCCATCATTCTTAATAACGGCCTCGTGAAGTAGCAAGTCGTTTTTCAAAACTGTAACATATAACACCAACAACGAATTAAATTTAAATAATCATATGTTCCCTTTAACACTTCTAAATTTTACAAGTATTTTCTTAAACGTGGCACTTAATTGCATGTAAGTCACTTCTGCTGAAATATAAAATATTCCAATATTTAAAGTTTTGCAGTTAACATTAGTATAATATATTCACAAAATGTTGTTAAATTTTATTATATACACCAAGTTTGGCGTTGGCAGTTTTTGAATCATAAATTAAGGCATATGTTTTTTGTATACCAGTGTCTGTTGGTGTAGTACAGAACGGTCGCGTTATCCATACAACGTGACACATTCGTGCATCCATATTCAAAAGTGTTTAGCTGAATTGGTCATTGATTATTATTTCTGTACAGTCTTATACCGGTATCCCACACCTCTACACCAGTTAAGAATTTAATTTTAAAGATATAGTTGTTTATTATGCAAGTCAAATGCTGAATTTCCTCTTATTAGCCAGTACAAATTCTAAATTTAATATTCAATTCGTAAAAACTTAAGTAATCGACATACTCTAAACTCTTCTTCAATATTTTCTCTTACATAGGATTCGTTCATAAAATTGTGTCTGCCCAGTTGCCGTTTTGTTTTTCAGTATGATTTTGTATCAGAGTGAGTTCTGTTTGTAAAAGTCTCCTTGTAGCCTAATTTGAAATTTGATCATCTAATTTTTAAAATTCGATCTTTTAATCTACTCTTTATTAGACATAGCCTATTACTACTACCCTTCTTGCTATTTCTTCTTTTAGTTTATATCCTCATTTGTAACATTATAGTCAGGTCAGTGTTTCCCAAAAGCATAATTTTCCGGGTCGCGAAGTTAAAATGTTGAAATAACCGGGTCACGAAAAAAAAAGTTTGGGTAACGCTGCATTATAGCATCAGGGGCATGTAATATACTGCCTTCTTCTCCAGTATATTGTATACGGATTATGCTGGCAAAATCACGTTATATTATATACTGACAAAATGTACAGATAAAAGGAGACATTACTGTATAAAAGGAGACATTTTTATCTCAAATAAAATGTGGAATATTTAGTTTTTTGCATCTTGATTAATGCTTTACTCTCAGATCAATCCATTTGTACTTTGTCGCTTTTCCTCTTGTTACTTTCGATAAAATATCGTTTTGTCTTTCTATGTCCTTGTATGTACAGACACCTAGGAAGCAAAAGTTGTAGTTGGTTGACGTTACAGTGAAGGTGCTTACCATTATTCTGTACGAGAAGTACCATAGGTGCCATAACCGAAGATTGTCTCCACCTTGGCCGCCATTAATTTAGATTAGTGTTGCAGCCATGACCTATATGCGGTCACCTAACATTTAGGAATTAATCCCCAGTAACAAGGATGTGGATATCGCTGGTGACCATCTGAGTGGTTAGTACACCGCTATTAGAGGTATTGTGTGTGTGTGTGTGTGTGTGTGTGTGTGTGTGTGTGTGTGTGTGTGTGTGTGTGTGTGTGTGTGTGTGTGTGTGTGTGTGTGTGTGTGTGTGTGTGTGTGTGTGTGTGTGTGTGTGTGTGTGTGTGTGTGTGTGTGTGTGTGTGTGTGTGATTAAAATTTATCCACATTATGTTCATATTTTAGAGTTTGCAGATCTTGCCTTGTTCTGAAGTAGCCTAGACCGTTCTCTTTCTTATTCGCTTGCCGAAATTTCTTTTGAATGTGTTGATGATGCTAGCTTTAATTTTGTCTTGAAATTGATATTGTGTCCAGTTGCATTATAATACTGAAGTATTTTCCTGTTGTTCTTGTAACTGAACCATACATTTTCTTTCCATAAGTGTTAGCCTGGATCATCCTGCTGACTCATCGAGATATTAGTTTTGGTAAGCGGTGTGACAGGGGCGAATCCAGACATACATATTTTAAGGATGGGAACAAAATTAATTAAATTCCTTTCTTTAAAATTTAGATTTGTGATATGCTTCAAAAAGATTATTCGACGTTTTAAAAATACAACTAAACTGTATTATAGCAAACCGATTAAAATTGGTTTTTGTACAAATTAAAGGTACGAATAGTATCTACTCGCCTCGACTGCTGCGGCGACTAGACATCGACCCCTCCGGTGGGCTCTGTTCATCACTGTCGACGCTCAACATGGCCGTCCTCCCTATCCGTTACATACTCTTGGCACTTATTTTCAACAACACTGCAACTGCAACAAGACATTAATAGTTACATTAAGCATAATTACAAATGTTATCACATAATACAATACGAAAGAATATTTAAAAAGTGGAGTAGTGTATTGACTTATTCATGTCTCATGTCAGCTATGGAAGTTGTTGGCTAACACCGTAGGAATCCATACTTTGGGACTGCACTTCGTAATAGCATAGGTGCAGTTAAACCCTGACGATCTCAAATTCCCTAGTGTTGCAGTTATTCGGCACTCCTGCCGAATGCAACAACCGCTTATACCCAATTAAAGTTTAAATAGGCGCGCGACGGAACAATTATCCGTCGTTTGGTCAAAGTTTCCCTGACGTCACACCACTAGTGTAGCCGTCTGGTCCGGCAAGTTCTTGTTCAGTCGACCACCTGACCGCATAGTGAGCAGAGCTGCCCGTCGCCGCCCATCCGGCGCCTTCGATTCGTAAGACTCGATAACTAAGATATTTATAATTGTTCAGTCACCATAAATCAATACTGGTAACGAATTGTATTCGTTTGTCACGTTTGTAAAAAAGAATTACATGTGTTTTATGTAAAAGATTGTAATTTGTAACAGACCATGATGTAACATGTTCGTAACAGTAAGCCTCTTAAGTAAAACCAATTTCAGCCAGTCAGTTTAGAGAAAAAGAAAGATGTGTAATTTTTTAATGTCAATTGTAATGTTGTTATAGAATAATTTAGGACGTAATTTTGTAATTATTGCAACTGTAATTTTGTAAATGGCGATCAGATATTATGTGATTGAATGTGCAAGTACAGTAACTGTAAACCCGTACTAAAAGTTCTCGAATTTCCAGTGTGTACAACTTGGTTCCACGAACGGGGCCAGGAACACCAGAGATTTGATCCAGTACGTGATTTCTTCACTTTACTTACGGCGACTCAACCTGCGAACAGCGCAGAAACGCGCCCATGGCCGACGTACGCATGGTGTGACCAGCGACAACAGGACGCTAGTAAACGCATCGCACACTTTCAGTAACAATATATTTCATTAATTACATCCAGCAGCAGTTCCCAGTTTTCAGACAACTATTAAAAAAGGAACATGAAATAAATTGCTCGCTTTGCGCGACATGAACTTGTATCTTTTACAAGAACATTATAGTATAAGGAAGTGTTAGAAATTCATCAACACATCATAGCATGTGTGTTACGTACAATTAAAATTGTAAACTAGTATTGATTTGTGTGGCTGATTTAATTTAATTAATTTGAATCTGCATTCAATTTACTCAGTAAATCGGCATCTAGTAACCGATCTTTTCAGAATTTAACTTTATTCAGTATTTATGTATTCAGTATTTAACTTATTCAGTATTTAACTTGTTTAGTATTTAATTGTTCAGTAACTGATCTTTATTTGCTGGGTGACCCATAATTACGCAAAATTAAGAAGCTGATTTTATTCCGAAGTAAATAAACTCATCTTAACTCTGCTCACTAGCTAGTTGTACCGACTCCTTTTTTTACGCACTATTCTCCTTTATATTTAAGTTAGTTATTATGAGTATTTTAGATGTACCTTATGTTCGTAACGTGTTATAGGTGGTAGCGGATATTATATTATTGTGGTACATTATGATATTGTGGTATATTGTGTGTCACGTTTAATTTTGGGGCTCAGCGGTAAAAACGTGGTACACCAGCAGGACGTCACCTCCTACCTACAATGCACCTTCCCTGGGATTTAACTTGTGTAATTGATTGTAGACGTTACTATTTTTACCGCACACAAACTCTCAAATTATGAAACCTTGATATTTTAATATTAAGTATTACTTAAATAGTGAATGCGCTTTCTTGATTCTCAAAAAAAAAAATATATATTTTCAAGGTCTCATTGGTACAATAATAACATGTAAGTGATTTCGTATTACATAAATTATAGAATGAAATTAGGTTACCTTTTTGCCTGGATTAAACAAACAGGTATTATAGCTGTGCAGATAAAGCAGGCTTACAAGGCAGTCATTAGCTCTTTTCAACATGCGGCTAGAAGGATAAACGAAATGCAGAACCTAACAGTTGAACTTAAAAGTAAGCTAAATTGTTTAGTGGTGTCCTTACAACAGAATGGGGGAGAAACATAATGAAGGAGCAAGATGTTCTCTATTCTAAATCGAAAATCGTCAAATATTTACAAGGGTAAAGGAAAACAAGAGATGAATCGTAATCTATTCGTATGCAGCCTACAGGTGGCCCTCTATCTTCGGACATTCGACATTTGTATATTTTGCTTCTCCTGACATTAAAAAGTTGGCTATCTTTTGCCAAATTTTGTGTAATATTTCAAAGTTTCGTATATTCTACATGAAGGCGAGGAGGTGAATACGCGTGTAGACAATTCCACTTATTCGTTATTATCCTTTACTTATATTCGTTATAAAACATTTATGCAATTTTTATTAAATCGTATGTTTTTAAAGTTAAACAGGGCAGTTTTAGCATGACATGTTTTGTAATTACCCTGATCCATGAACGTAAATAATGAACAATATTAATTACTTTAATTTTTGTATATCATAGTACTTAATTGTAGGTTGTTTTACAAGCACCGTTAAAAACCTAACTAATGTACAATTATTAATTTATAATGTTATTGTATTATACAATTATTATAATAACCGTGGTAATTTTTATAAACTTAATCAAAAATCTTAACCCTTGGTTAATCCTCGTATAAACTTAAACTATAAACTTAATCCACTAACACAACTTTCTTCATTAAACTTAATCATGAATATTATGCAATTTCAGTATACAATGTTGTATTACAGTTTATAACCGTCATTTATAATTTAAATATACAACTTCAAATGGTGTACAGTAACTAAAAATAGTTTGACTTTCAAGTAGGCTTACACGATTCTTGGGAGCGCATAATCAGGTTACAACCTCAATGCTACTTGTTTGGCTAAACGTCACGAATTATCCACTATTTGGGTAGAACCACTTATGGGATTCACATATTTTTGTGATTACTTGGCTAAATGTACAAATGTATATAGTTTTATAATATTATAGTAACTCTGACACCAGACAGAAATTACTGCAGAAACTACGACGACAGTCGACAGTCTCTTCACTAACTGGAAATATTTGAGCGTTACCACTATTTTTGACAGCATATAAAAATATATTGCTGTAATATGTGGTTGTGCACCAACTGCTCCAAGAAACCCACTGCTGTGGCGATGCTTGACTAACTAGGTTTATGCGACAACAAACCAATGTTTACTAGATTCGGACGACAGTAATTACCTTACCAATTGTAATTGGATTCCTCAATTTACCTTCCACGCTCATTTCGCTCATATAATTTGTCCTGTGACTATAATGTTTCAGTTGATTTCTATGTTCTTCTTGTAAAATTCGTTGCTAGAATTTATTCCGATTACCAGTAACATGTTCAAATAAATACACTGCAAGTACGTATTTATTTGACGATATTACACGGGAGACCTGCAGAAAACTAAACGAGTTACTTACAAAGGAATAATGTACTACCAATAAGTAGAACAAAATATTTTACCGAGTTTTATCTGAGAAGAGGCTAAAAAATACTTTAGACACTTTCGATACCCTACCAGTCCTACATAGGCTCATTTAAGATGTTTTGGGATTGAACGAAATTTACGTGCCGCGAGCATGTATAGGTGTTGTTTGGTTATGTATAATAATTTTACTTTGAAAAACATTGTTTACTGCCTATTACTTATAATTAATTGAAATATGCTAACGAAATTTGTTCAAAGCAGTTATTGGATAAACACTGCTACTGGCTAGGCGAATTATCTTTCAAATAGCCTAAGACAAAATCCTGACCAAATACTTGTCAGCTGTTGTAGGTATATACTGTACCTACCTGTCAGTTGTACTCATGCTATTGTGTGTTTAGTCGTGGAGTGGTGTTATGGTTGGGTTTTAGTTATGGATGGAGTAACAGTGTTATTCTATAACGGAAATACGCCAAACCCTTTTTTATGGCTTAAAGGTCTGCTAACCAAAACCATCTGCTCTAGTCTTATTGAGCTTAAAGCAAAATTCGATGCATATTCTTTTTTGTTTGATCATCAGCTATTTTGACTGCCCAAGAATCACAAAAATACATGAAATACAAAAACCCCAAGTTTACTCTAACGAACACTGAGTCTACTCTAAAAGATTTAAGTTGGTAAACATATTCTTAAATGATGCACAGAATTAAACATAAGATTTCAAGACTGAACTGAAGTCGTCTTTATGTGGATTACTCAAATGCTAAGAATTTTTGTTAGTAACTGTAAGTATTAAAGCTACACCTCTACATTACTGTATATAAGCATAGTACGTAAATATAATTGGGTTATGAAAGTTTTAATACCACGAAAATTTTATAACATACCAAGAAAGGTCGTGTGATAGGTTTGTAGCAGCAGTAAAAAATAATGTTCATAGATATCAGATGATTGCCTATAAATTATTAAGGCACTTCAGTAATACCGAAAGAGATAGAGCATTTTTGAATATCGTAACACAAAGTCAGTTTATCGTAACTTACATTTAAGTACCGTAACCAAACTTCGATTTGTTACGGTAAACAACGTTCAGAAAGACGTTCTGGTAAACAAAGCTGAGATTTTATCAGACGTTGATCCTATAACACAAAAAAGTTAGAAGTAGTTAAAGAAGTTAACAAATAGAAAGCAACTGTTTTTAAACATTGGTGATTATGGTCTAAGTCACGTTTTTGATAACAAATTACCTTATTTCAAATCCGTCCTGTGACTTCGTTGCGTTGTTTTTGTTGTTACGCGTTTCGGGAACTATGTCCCATCATCAGACGTATCACTCGGGAAGAGATCGTCAAATATTAAAATTCATAGAAGTACCTTATTTAAACACACGTGTTCGACTCGGTGCGCACCGTGCAACGTTCGGTCGGATACTGAATTCTTGGACTTCCAGTTATTGCCAGGTTGTTTATCTGAAACAAATGCAACGCGGTGTCGTACAGTGGGTTGGATTTAAAATTCAATTTATCATTCAGTATGCCATCATGGTTGTTCGTGCTGTTATAAATTTTGTATATTTTAAAATCCTCTAATGCGTCCATGTAGCGACCCTTGTTACAGTAATGTACAGGTATAAGATTAGACCTTAAATCCGTGTAAGTATGGTTGTTTGAAATCAAATGGCGTGCGTAATTTGACTTAATGTTTTCAAGTGAATATATGTTATTTACATGTATATTTAATTACGAAGTCACAGGACGGATTTGAAATAAGGTAATTTATTATCAACTGTTTTTCTTGTGATAAACCAGAATTCTTAAAATATGGAAAACAAGAATTATTAACTTGATTTTTGACTTTATTAATAAATGTTGGGGAAAATTTGAGATATTGATTACAGTCAAAAATGATATCTTTGTTTAAGGAGGAGCAATAAAAGATTTATAATAATTGCTAAATAATTAGCTTTTGAAATATCTGAATAAATTATATTAAAAACCTAAGCTTCTAAAGCTTATGCCTGTTGCACTATTCTTAGAAGAAAATAGCGGTTTTATAATTGGATGATCCTGCAGTGGCGATACTTATTTGTTAAAGCAAACTAACTAGATAGAGATGAGCCATGAAATTAGAGACGCACTTAGCTTTTATCGATCATAAAAAGTCGTTTGATACGTTATATAGAAGTAAATTGCGGGATATTTTAAAATGTAGATTATTTCCTTGTACACTTCATTGACAGTCTGTATGGAGAGACAACTGATCGCATAAATTTAGTGGCCATAACATAGTTGTAGCCAGAAAAATTTGTACCCTTTCTGCAAGTTTTTTATATATGCTCAAAATTTACGAAAATGAATGATCGTTTGTCCTACAGGATACAAATCTCAGAGAATGGTCCGTTAACACACTACTGTATCCAGATGACCACATAATTATAGGGAAAAGTGAAAATTAAAAGTTACATATATGTCTCTTCGTACATAGAATACAATCTGCCAGAAATGCAATTTAAAAAAAACTCTAATACTAAAACAAATAAAAAATTATCCCCTGTCCCTTCAACTATCATTTCCATTTATAGAAAATTACCCCCTCCCCTTCAACTAACGCTTTTTATTTATAGATATTTCATCTACCTTTCTACAGTGGATTATTATGACCGTCTTTTCAAGATACTTTATTTATCAAAATTAAGTACGTTACTCTTGTTAAAACATAAAACGTTGCAGGTAACCTACCCCTTCCACTTAACCGATCTCCACCAAAATCAATAGGCTTTGAGTATTCTACAACTCAGGCACTATGTAAAAAGTTATTTGATTTTATTTGAGTTTGAGGCAGTTATCGTCCCCATAGAAAAAATTACTATTGTTAAAACATAAAATGTTGCTGGTAAACTACCCGTTCCCTTTAACCGATCTTCACCAAACTCAATAGGCCTTGAATACTCTACAACTCAGGCACAAAAAAAATTATTTGATTCTGTTTGAATTTGCGGCAGTTATCGTTCGCCAAAGAAAACATTCTTCACACAGGCACACACACACACACACACACACACACAGACTTTTCGGAAAATGACTTTCCTTCATGTTTTGAGGGTAGTACAATCAAAGTCAGCCCTTATCGCGAACACGATTTTTTTCGCCATCACCATACTTCCATTTACTTATGGAACATGGAAGTAATTAAAAGTGCGTTATAGATTACTGCTTATTTTGTAAAATTGTACTAGAGTTAACATGTTAACTAACTTTAATGTACTTATTTTAATTTAAAGTTATATTAAAATTATTCTGGTTACAGTATACGTATTTTTAAAATGTACATATTCATTGATGGATGACGTGTGGACGTGTGTAACCTTTGTTACTATCTTCACTCTCGCCACTGACAGCCTACAAGTTTTCGGTGCATCACGTAATTCCAATGTGTGCTGCTGCTAACTAATTTTGTTTTCTTTGTGAAGATGATGCTAATCGTTAAGGTTCTTAATTGCTCCGAAAGGTATTTGTATCGAAACAAACTAATAACATGCAATAATAAACTTAAAAACTGTGTGGTAAGTGATCAACACGTCGAGAAATCTGGTATTCTGAAGACAAAAAAAAGTAAGACAAGAAATTATCATCCAGTCACTGTCTATGAATAAAAATTTAATAAAGCATAGTTTCAACATAATCAAATCTTGGTAATGTCGTTGAGGTTAACTGATGTTATATACTTTCTAACATAAGCTTAATAGAGTCCACAAACAATCTTATTATAATACAGTGTTGCTGATTGCAATTAAAAGGCGATATTATGAATATTGTAACAGTTTTATCCTGGTACTGAATTAATTCAAATCCACTATTATGTAATTATGCATGTAACAGTATGCTTGAATTTAATAAATAAGTGACAATAAATTCAGTTTTGTTGTTAAAATTTTACTTTTATCTATACGCAAGTGCACATGTTAAGATAAACATTAACTTTTTCGCCTGCCTAGAGATCTACGTAATGTATAACAGTTACGAGTAATTATTTGTTTTGACTTTTCGTTGCCCATCTTTTAATCCACATTAACGCACCGTTGTTGTCTATATTCACCGTTTTCATATTCAGTGCATTGTGAATATCTTCATTTTTAGTGCAGTCTTATGTAGTGCAGTTTTCAGCAACTCGTAAGTCTTACTGTGCATTTTGCAGTCTCCATTGTTACTTTATTCTATTCTCCCGACTCAACCCACGCGACCGTGTGTCACAGTTGGACCTGCCAACGCTTTGGGAAATTACACTTTTTTCTTCTTCTTCAGGCTGTGGACCGTACGATCCGTTGCCCACTCCTTGGTCCGACCATCTTTTCTTTGTTGTTCCAATATTCCGTCGTCCTTTCGGATTATAAACCAAAATTTGTTTGGTATCCTGTTCTTATGCATCCTTTCAACATGGTCCGTCCGATCCTGTCTGCATAGTTTTATCCTTTCGTTTAGACTGTATATTCCAAGGATGTTCCTTATATCACAATTTCTTAGCCGGTCCCTCCGTGATTCTCTTAGTACTGATCGTAAAAATCTTATTTCACTAGCCTGTATCCGGCTTTGGGTCTTTGCGTTCAGTGTCCAAACCTCACTGTCACAAAAGCCGCACGGCACAGCCATTTTTTTATAAAATTTCTAAAAAGTATCTCTTCTGACCTTTCCATTCAATGTTCTTCTATCGTTCCACACATTTGATTAAACTTCTCTATTTTTTTGTCCACATTTATCTCACCGACATAAGGCAAGTCACATTCAAGGGACCTGATTTAATGCACTTGCTCAGTTAGTTGATCATTCCGTACTTGTTTACATCTTACAGGAAAGCAAAATTTACAGTCCATGGACTTAGTCTTGATAACAGAAATTTTCAGACCGTACATCCTGATTATCTGCTGCAATACATAGAGGGCCCTCTGCATATTCATTGTCTGCTATTATGCCCTGACCGTCAGCAAACATTAAAGTTTTGACGAAATTACGTTTACTTAACTGTCACTGAAGATCGGTATTTCTAGCCTCTGCTTCCCCTCTCTAACGCATCGTCCAAATATAAATTTAAAAATGTGGGTGAAATGCCGCACCCTTGTCTAACCCCTTTATTTATCACCAGATTCAGTTTTCACAATGATCTCTGTGTTCTTGTACATGCTCCTAATGACATCTATTAGGTAACCAAATATACTGTAACTAACAGTCTATGGCCTTTCTGTGATGTTGTTATTTCGTTTACATGTTTTGAGGCACTTGCCTCATCATCAGAACTTTACAAACGAAATAACAACATCACAGAAAGGCCATAGACGGTGAGTTACAGTATATTTGGTTAACAAACACGTGGCTTGGGACTACAATAGGAGTTATTCCATTTAAATTAAAAATCTATTAGGTGCTTTGGTACGCGTCTTCTGTACATTATTTTCCACAGCTTATTTCGGGCTCACATTATTAAAAGGCATTTATGTAGTCGACAAAAACCATGTGTGTCTCAAGACTATACACTCTTATCTTTTCTATCAACAGCTTTCATGCAAATATGTTATCAGAGTACGCTCTGCCTGCATCGTATACTTCTTCTACAGTGTACTCTAATAAAAATTCAAAGTATACCATTAATACCAACTAATTACATTCCAGATGAATCACTTAGTACGCATTCGGTTTTAAAAGCAGACAAGTGAGAGGGTGCACATGTGTGTGTTTGTGTGTCTCCATTTTATAATATAGAATTTTGTTGAATTACAAGTAAGCAGTTTTGCTACACATCTGAAATCTGGGACACAACCGATTTACACCCATAAATCGGGACTGCACAGCAAATGTGACGTGAAGATTTATTGTAATGGTGCCAAACAGCTGACGTGGATTACATTACACAAATAGAAAACTGATAGTTCGCTGTCGTCACATCCAGTACAAATGTTTGTTTTCGATTATTTTTCTCGTAACAATTGACGGTTTGGAAAAATTTTCAACCTTTCCATAACGTATTTATAGAGTCAAGATGCTTGTGTCACAATATGATACTTTGAAATTTTACAAAGAGGTGCTGATTGTTTATTTGACTATTATCAGGAGAAATGAATGATCGGATTAAATTAGTCTGATATACGAGTAACATGTTGACATAATTTTATTGCGAAACATGTTTATGTATTTTAGTAATGTAAATTGTTTTTTATATGACGGAGGGCACACCTATTCTAAACGACTGAGACGAATATTAAAAGTCTGTTTTTAAAATTTTGAGACAAAAATAATATTTTAAATCAGAAATGGAAACACTCTTCGTCATTCAAATAGTAATAATGAGATATACAAGTGGTGACTTAATTTTTTTTAATCGTAAATAGATAACTTTGTCAAATACGTGACATGAACTTGAAGGGATTTGTGAGTACAATATTCTGAAATATAATCTTATATTAACTTAATGATATCAACCTCTGTAATAGCATGCAGTGGTTTATTTCTATTTGAATGCATATTATCACATAGTAGGGCAATATTGAGAAGGTGAAATAAAGTTTATTAAAATTTTTAATGAACATAACATTTTAACATCAAGGTTAAAAGAATAAAAGTTTACTAAATTCAGTGAGATTTCTCGTTGTAGAAATACCGTACAAACTTTTATTGAATTTAACATGAAATTCTAGATGAGCTGACCACCATAAAAGAATGGTGCTCTATTTACGAAATTTAATGTACAAAAATATATTATACAATTTGATTTTTGAGAGAAGGTTAAAGAATTTTGTAAATAACTTTACAAATTTATAAACGTTCAGTGGAGTTTAGACGTGAAGGTTATTATAAAATGTTTGTATTCTACCATTTACACAAATTTCAAAACAACGAATGCTAATTAGGTATTAACAATTTTGAGTACCATTTCATTCTTTGCACACAAAAATGTGTGTGTGTGCGCGCGCGCGCGCTCGCTTACACCTGTGGGGAAGGCTGTGATGACTGTGTTTACCATAGCGGGTGGCCTTTACAATGTTGATCGTTATTATGGATTCTAGTGTTATCGCGCACCTTTTTATCGATAATTTTAAAACATCGTGAAATTTACTATGAAACGTACCATTATGTATAACTGTGTCATTTCTGCTATCTATACATAGAGGAAAGGCTTGCCGCAAAATCAGTTGTGTACTGCGAATCGAAGCAATGCCTTATCAGTTAGTTGTAGTTATGAGTTCCGCATTGTGAAGCGAAGCGATACAGACGTCTTATTAGCAGTAGTAAATTTCGATTCAGTGTGCGAGTTTAAACGGGCCTATAGTAAAACTGAAACCTAATGGCACAAAGTACGCGAGGAGCCTTCTCGCAGAGGGGATTGCTGATGTAGAGGGAGTCGCTGCGAGATGTGAACCTCTCGACGGTTAAGGGCAGCCAGCCTATGAGTAGAAAGTCTAATAGTAAACAAAACTCCCGTATTGTTGAGGTATATTGTGAAATCTATCTCCCCCTTACTGATGCAGCTCTCTCGCTCTCTCTCTGTCTCTCTCGCTCTCTCTCTTTCTTTCCCTGAGGCACGTTGACACAGGTAGAACGAGCATCCGCCGTCTGCGTCTTATTGCCTGGGGTCGGAATATAATAAGAAAATATAAATAAATCTATTACAAGTCAACACTGAATCCATAACTACACGCTACCCACTGGCCAGTTGTGTGTAGATTACAATGAACAATTTGGATGGAGTGAATTCAGTGAAGATATATTACTGCTTAATAAAATATGGTTCGTAAGTTTAGACAAAACATGAACTTAAGTAAATGGATTGTATGCGTAGGATAGTGCAGATATAAGTGAAACATCAATTCATGTAGGCACATATAAATACTACCGAGTGAATGGTAATCCTAAAAGTGGGGAACTAGATAGAAATAGTTTAAGGAACTCCGAATATTGTAGTTCAACTGGCCACTGATATAAGTATAATATATACGCCTACTTTTTCGTTTCACCATTGAATGTAATATATATTATGAATGTTTGTGTATCTCAATAACGATACTTACTGATCATGACATACTTACTCATTCACTGTACTTACTCCTTGAATATACCTTATTCAATGTAAACAATAACACTGTAAACCCAAGTCAACGCAAACTCAAGTTTTATGTTAAAATCTCGTAAAGAATATCGTATCGATCACATGCTGTTTGGGAGAGCTAACTTCGTGTTGTGCTTTCATTGAGATTGATGAGTGCCCGCCATGGGACCTGCGACCTACAATATCCGTTAGAAGCAACGGCTTTCACGAGATAATGCATCTTACTGATTACTATCGACAGTGTGTTTCTATGTTAGGAATAAGGTAAGTGAAAAAAATTACTTTGAGTCAAATCGACGTTTGTTAGCATGTTGTAAATCTCAGTATAGCGAATAGTTATACGTCAGTATAACTACTTATAGATCATTTATTTAGTTCCCAACAATTCAATCACAGTATAGTAATAGGGTAGCGTACAACAACGCAGAGTTTCTACTACAAAAAGTCAGCCTTACATTTTGTTCATTTAAACTTGATGTAGCCTGGTTTTACAAAAAAAAAAAATCGACAACCAAGTTACTCCCGGATATAGGAATCACCCCCACCAACGTAATAACAATAGTCCCATCCGAGGACGGATGAACGGTTGAAGGTACAAGACACTCCCTTTTTAAGGTGGGCAACTATCCCTAAAAGGATGAACCACACATACTCATTTAAGGCATAAAATACAGAAGACAATGCCAAATTATTTCATAAAGAATGACAACGGAATCCCAAAATGGACAGATTACATGATCTTAAAGGTGGCAGCCCAATACGCGGTACAATACACTTTGTTGCAACAAATTGGTAATCTGTTTAAGGGACGTTATGTGATACATGAATTCGTCAATGTACAAGGATCAGATAGAACAAGATAATTGTATTATAGTTACCGAAGGGATTAATGAGAAAAGATTTCAAAGACCAAAAATTTCCATGAGGAAGTATCCGATATTTCTTGCATTTCAATCCACAACTGTAACACGTAATCAAACAAATAAAATTTGTTAGAAAAGTAAACTTTATTTATGAACAACAATATGTATTACTACAAATCAGTAGCGTTTTGGCAGTGACATATCACCAGCTGCAGAAACGTGTTTTGCTTTGCACGGGTGCTAGCAATAGTTTCATTAGTTAAAACGTACGTACTAAGTTTTGGCTATAGGCCTACCTACGTAATGAGGTTAACCATCACAGCAAATTTTCTGCAACGTAGTTTAATATTATAATAAAAAGTACCTAATATTATAAATCTCCATTCATTCAGTCACAACACAAACGGCCACTCACTTATTAAACAACAAACATGAAACATGTTGGAAATATTGCATAGTGACATTGTTTGTAAACATTCAATTACAAACTCGGCTGCGCAGTTATAACTGCCACAGCACATTGTAAGCTGGTCACGATTTGGTAAGTTGGAAACGAATAACCGTTCAACCAATTATTGAGCATTAGTTTGACGTCATTCTGCGCTACATTTGAAACGGCACATCTCGAGTAATAACTATACTGCTCATGCAATCTGAGATAATGCTAGCGCCTAGCAGTAAAGTTTCTAATTCTCTAAACGACGACTAGTGTTTAAAGTAAAAACAACTGCGTACACAAGAATTGCAATTATTTCTATAAGAATTACCGACATGCTGCAACACAGCTGCACATTCAGACAAACGTACGAACCCGTGGTCACTCCATTCTCACAAGTATAACAAGCATCATGTTTATTGACTCGAGAAAAGTTTGAGGAAAAGTTTCGCGATATTAAGGATGTTTGAATACAGTCCAGTGTTTTGTTTTGTATACAATGTCATGTTTGTTTTTGTATTTGATTAAATAGCTTAAGAATTAATGAAATTAATATATCAAGTAAGCAGCTGAATACGCTTCAGTACTTAAGAAGCTCGGCATGTGTTCAACATTCAACAATTATAATGACGACTACAATTTTTTTTTGAATAAGAGACTAAAAGACTAAACCTTACAAGTGTGTAATTTATTTGTTTTAAAAAAACTCAGTAATTTGTTCTCCTTGAATGTTTAATTATGACAAAAGAAAGAAGCCTTAACATGTTACAGTTTTAGTGTATCTTTCTTCCGCTGTCTCCCAGTATTAACGAATAGAAGTGTATCGATGTTGCTAAGTAAGCATATATATAAATATAAAAAAGATATGTATTACTGACACACTTCCAGACATGACAGAAGCTTTAAAATCTGTTCTACGGAAGCCGAAACCCCGTAGGCCCATAGAAATTTGAAAATTCTCAAAATCCCTAGAGGCGCCAAACTTAGAGGATTGAAAATTGACTTATAAGAAACAGTCGCATGAGTACGCGAATGTAACCACTTCCTTCGTCCAGCGGGGAACATTCTTCAAAAACGATGACCTATAGTTTTTTTGTTTAAAAGTTTCCTGAAAGTCCTAAATAAATTAAAATCAAAACTCAAAAAAATTTTAGGAAAAGTTTTGAGATATTAAGGACTGATGCATATATCCTCAGTATGCAGCATGAAAGGGAATGAGTAACGCTGTCCTTTAAAAACTCTCACTTATTAATCTACTAGCTGTCACCCGCGGCTTCGCATGCAAATATTTGACTTTCAATAAGTATTTTAATATAATTTTTATCGTCTATGTCTATATGGCGTTCTGTCAGCTTGTATAACAATTTTGTACTCATTAGTCAAATTCTTTCCAAAGCTGTTTTCAACACTTGTACTAAATTATTATGTTGGTGGTTATCAGCCTTTGGAGATTTAAAATTACCCGTTTATAAAGCCTTTGGAGATATTTATAAAGTACCTGTTAAATCAAAAACGTTAAATTCTTTATTTTAAGTGTTACTGTGTTAGAAGCATTGTATAACATATTAAACGTTACGTTTTCTTCAACCATGGCTATTATTTATTTCGCCACTAAACTAAAAACCAAAACCGTTGTCACCTAATCTCACAAATGACAACAACACGTATTTTCGCTTTGCATTAAGTAACAGGACAATTTACAATTAGTACAGTTCTTCTTTTCTACATCGTAATATATCGACCCAATCGCATATTATATAATACATTAAAAATGTACTGCAGGAACTGATAAATGTACTGTTCCGATGCTGCTAAATAGCTTTTGTTTATTTACTTGTTACTATGGTAATTAATTCTGGTCTCCAGGGTGGTTGTTGACTTCTTTAGTAGTAGTATTTAATATTTTTTATTACTTATTCATTGCATCATCAGAAATACGTATAAATATAAATTTTATAATCGTTTAAGACAATTACAAAATTTATAAACGTAACTGTATTCAAAATTACAAAATACATAGATGCAATTGCATATTAAAAATATTAAAACTTGCAGGAACGGATAAAAGTACATTTTCGATGCCGCTAAATATCATTTGTATATATTTTACTTGTTACTACTGTAATTAATTCTGGTCTCCATAGTGTTGTTGACATCTTTATACGCGTCAACGAAAGGACATAATTAAAAGGGCCTAAATCGTGCAAACGGAGTAGAATATCAAATTCTAAGACAGTATTTTTGGCCTTGTGCTAAAGGTTACCTGTGCAAAATTTGGTGGCAATCGGTGTAACGGTGTGGTTTTATATTCAGTACCCATAAATCCTCAGACATTGAGTTTTATAAATATAGATATTCTGATACTTATTATTCTTTAAATGAAAGTGTATTTAGATAACAGTACTCATAAAAATTAAAAAAAGTTATAACTTTCCCATTTTGGTTGGAAAAGAGTGGATCACTAACAGAAATGTTATTACGGGGCCGGAGCTGTGTTGTGCTTATGTGGGGCGATGTATATATACTTGTATCACGTGATATGCAGGAATCGGCCAAACACATAACCACCCACCTGACGCCATTCGGCTCAGGCTCAACAGTACCATTTTAGTAACATTGTTTACTGAGGTAAATGGCGGATATAGAGTTTTAGAATTAATAGTCGTAGGCCAGCACAGTTCCATAATACATTTTAATTATTATATGTTGAATTTGTTGGAATTCTATTCGTTAAGTTTTGTATTCGTTATTTTCATTTTTCTTAGCCATTTAATTTAAACGACTAGCTTTTCCATTTTTATTCACTATAGCAGCTTATTCGGATTTAATACCGTAGTCTAGTTTACTCTACTGTGTTCCTTTTATTTGTATTCAGTACTGTACTGATTTTTATTCAGTACCTTAATATCGGTTATTCGTAGGCTTACTCAGTTCTGTAGCTTACTTCAACATGCAACGGGCATTTCGAGGTGCACGAGGAGTCAAGTGAACAACCAAATCTCCAACGTCCACCAACCTGACAGATGACATTGGACGACTGAAGAAAAAGAAAGAAAAGAGACTCGAGAATGAAAAAGAGGAGAAAAGAAGAAGAAGAAGAAGAAGAAGAAGAAGAAGAAGAAGAAGAAGAAGAAGAAGAAGAAGAAGAAGAAGAAAAAAAATTTAAGGAAGTAAAATATAAGGAGGAGAGAAAAACAAATTAAAATGGAAAGAGAAAAAGCTTTGGAGAATTTATAAATTTAGTTCAAACAATGTAGGGAGAAACACTAAAAAAGAGAGAAATATCTAAACAATTTAAGAGTAGAGAACAAATAAAGAATAGGTAATGAAACTGAAGAAGAAAGACAGGAAAAATTAGACGAATTAAAAAATAAACGACGATAAAAAACCCAAAATGAGACAAAACGTGAGCGGAAAAACTGTTACAAACTTTAACCGTTCGAGGTAGTCAATTTCTAGTGTCAAGAAAGATTGTGACTGGGCCACACATCGTAATTGGTAGGATGAGAGTAATCTGTCACCTAAAGTGGCTCGTTTCTTCATTAGCGAAACTAGCTTCCTCGAACCTGCTGCCTTAAAGAGAAGTTGAGCTGGAAAAATTTCTGCGAGCCACCTAACCTCTGTACAGTCTTCTAACCGGTGCTCATCCCCACTCTAAAGATTTTCTTGATAGCACTAGAAAGTGTAATTCGGCTTTGAAAATGACATCATTCGGTGCTAAAATCATTTAACACAGGAAATTCATGGCGACGTTTAAAGTGCAGAGACTAGTTTAGCACCTTACCGGATCTCCTTTATCACCTGCTGACAAATGTAAATCCAAAGTTTTACAGATATATTTTACAGGCGACGAGTCACACTTGCGTTACAAAAACAACCCAGGTCGCATCCCCAGGCTGGTGAAAGGTCTGCAAACTATGCTAGAGACTAATAGCCTCTATGTCCGCAGCTTCAAAACCACTCTGAAGCATAAAGAGATCTGGCAGTCATCGTTTACGCAAAGTCCCTCACAGCTCTCACATAGGACGTTTCCCGTGGAGTGTTATAGTAGTGGAGGGATTTGAACGTAAACCCAAGGACGGCAAACTGACACACAAGTCACACGACGTCCTGTAATAGCCACTGCTTCTTCCTCGAGGCAAGGATGGAGACTGTTTACTACTCAAACACACTGATTGTAAGCACTAAGTTTCAACTATGAACTTCTATGCTTATCAGCTCATGTTCCGGTCAGATGACTTCAACAGTCTACATTATTTAGAAGATTATGGAGTCAACGCTTAGGAGATATATTTGCCAAAATTGAAAGTGAATGCTTACTTTACATGCGAATCGAGCAGGCAGCATTCCGGTTGGAAAATTACATCCAGCTAAGAGACGATATCACCTTCGATGGAAACGCTGGCAACGTGAGAAACTATTTAATTCTGCCGTTCTCTATCATGGGAGGGCCACGTTATACGTTCGAAAAAACCCAGGACGCGATGACTTATGTGCGGACTTACTCACTCATTACGTTTACGTGTAATCCGAAGTGGAGAAAAATAGAATTGGAGCTGTTTGCAATATAAACAGCAGACCTCTTACAAAAGGCACCACGTTGTTGCAAGAGTGTTTCAGTTAAAGGTGATATGCATGATAAATCATCTTAGAAGCGGAAGAATCTTCGGACCTGTCTCTTGCCACATGTACCCCATCGAGTGGCAGGAACGAGGCCTTTCGTAAGTGCATACCTTGACATGGCTGGAGAAAAATTGAAACCTATAATGCGACTAATTCAGTCATGTGTGCTGTACTCCCTGACCCTAAAATTTTGTAATTGTAAAAACCAGTATGTCACATGGACCCTGCTGTTCTCTGAATTATGACAACCCATACATAAAATGTAAGCAATGCATAAAAGTGTACCTATGGGCAGTGCACAAATTATCTTGCGCACACTTCAAGATAATTAGTAACGATGAGCTACCACGGCCGCTGGGTAGTACATCACTCGCCACTGCTGTGTCGTACACTCAAGACCCACGTCAGCGTGGAATATTGTAGATCAGTAAAGTCAATCAAATATTTTTTAAGTATATTAATAAGGGATCACAGGGTTCGCTATTAAAAATGGATCGAGATTTTGCAGTAACAGACTGGAAAATATAGAAGCACTTCTGAAGCCGTGTGAAGAATATTTTCTTTCCCAATCCATGATAGAGAGCCTACTGTGGTGCATCTGGCAGTCCACTTGGAGTATGACCAACGTGTGTATTTCGATTCTAACAATGTTCAAATTGGCGACACAGCTGCCACCACACTCACGGCTTTCTTGAGTCTTAGCAGTAGGTCTACTAATGACTTTGTCAAGACTTTGTTGTACTCTGAGGTTCCCTCAGAACAGTTAATGGCTGTGGCTGCCCTGATTACCAATTATCGTTCAAGGCTCTTCGAATCCTCGAGTACGACAGTAACTGGCAGTAGACTCTTGAAGAATCATCGTTCATAGACTCTCCCAAAAAACGGAGCAACCTTTTCAACGTAATGTTAGCTTTTGGTAAAGTTTCCAATCACTTACAGCAGTGGCTGAAATTCAAGGACACGCTCTTTGAAGATTACTTGCATCAGGCCAAAATCACAGACGCTATATGCAGTTTCAATTCCGTCGTTTACAACCGGTCTTTAGGAATATCTTTATCTTACTACCGACCCCAAGAACATCTTTAAGGCTCTATTACATTAATAGAAGATTGCAAATATTTTTAATGAATTAAGTCTTCACAAACAAAATAGGTGTCATAAATATTTTTATTAAGAGTAAAATGTATTACAAGATGCCCTCAAAAAACAGCCATATTTGTCCGAATTTGAAGATATTGTGGAGATTCTTCAATATTAGATTAAACAACTGAAGTATAAATATTTCTCAGCAAACAGAAAAACGAACTCAAATTGTTTTTGTCAAACAATAGTGGGCTAGACTCAGTTTTAAATAAGTGCAAACAATACGAACGAAGACAATGCAGGCGATTGCGGAAAACTTTGAGCATTATTTCCTCTGCTAGCCAAACAGTAGCTTGCATTTCAAAGCACCCGGCTATTGTGCTATTTTCTCTCTCATTAATCCCGGCATAAAGTTGTGTACAAATTGTATTGCTTGTATTTTTTACGGTCTTTCTGCGTTGTGAAACAATTTAAGGTTTTTAGTTGACTAGGTATATTCTCTGTTGACTCACACGAATATGTGTGTATAAGCATTTATTTATAGGGTTATATCACATGTATAAATAGTATCTATCTATCTGTTTATGTTTATATATTTAAGACACCTTAGTATTTACATAATTGTCATTTTGTCTTTAAAATGACAAAATATATTGCTAGATATTTCGTGAATGCACACAGACATATAATGTGCAAATAAATTTCTATGTAGTTGTTGTTTTTGTTTTATATTTTAGCTTGCTTTACGTTACAATTCACAAAAATTATACAACTACGAGTAGTGTAAATAATGAAGGACGTTTACATTTATTAGACACCTAGTAAGAATTGAACAGGTGTATTGAAATGCGGGTATTAATACAGAATACGAAACAGGAACCAACAATATATGTCCAAATGTCAACAAATAGCGATCAAAAACATACACTGCACTAAATACGGAATATATAAATTGAAGTAAAAATTTTAATTAACAAGATTCATGTCAAATACACAGACATTTGAGGTTACAAAATCAGACAGTTATCAAACCAATTTAACTATTAAAAAAATAAATACAATTTATCAATTCACATGAATTTCTAACTTGATTTTGTTCTCCAAAACATGTTCTTTCATTCATTTTAATTTCATTTACTTTTTTAGATTTTTACAGCAAATTTTTTGTAGGCGTTGCATCATTTAAATTTATCTTATAATAATTTCTCTGGTTTCTGTCATCTTGACGTAATTAAGTATATATCTACATATAGTTATAGGGTATCATAGAGTTTGAGATTATAAATAATAACAAAGTAAATCCATTACAACAGTTTCTTATGTGCCTACTGCCAATTTGTCTATCTCAAATTTACTTTACAAACTTTATTCCCTATCTAATAACTCACAAGAGAATTAAAACATTTTTAAATGCATACAGAACTTTAGTGTGATGGAAATAAATTAAAATCATAAATTTCATAAATAAGTTACCCAATTACGGCAGCTTCACAGAAATCATTTAATTTACTAATTTTTAATTACTGTCGATGTCAAACTCAATACGTTTTTTGATAACGATGTAGTTACATATATTGCGTGTAGCTAGCCTCCAGTAGAATGTTTCGCAAAAAGCATCGTTAGAATGAGAGATGGTTAACATGTGCAACATGTTACATGACACTGATCACATATTACGTAAGAATCTACGAGTTCTACAAGCTTCACATTTTCAAACAGTTTTGTAAGTTAATTATTTTATTAATTATTTATTCCAGCTGTACAATGTTTACACATTTTTCGGAACAAAAAATTACAGAAATTATTGAATTTGTATCTTCCACTGATTTTCTTCAATTTCTCATTCCCTCAATATAGTCCCGACTTTCTTCTATCCAGGTAATCGGTGGTCTTCCGGTTTTCTCTCTTCCTGGTAGGGTTCATTTCATAACTCTTCTTGGCAGTCTTTCCTGTGTGTTAGTTAATTATTCTGGATATAAATAGAGCAATCCACATCGAACTAATGCGAATAGTTAGCTGACTACTGCGAACCGAAGTGGTGACGCTTATCAGCTGTATGTGCAATTCACTATCTATTAATTGACAGCGGTGTTTAGTGTAAAATTGCGGTTGTTAATTATTGTGTTCGGACATTTGCAATTGGTGATTTTTATTATTTATTGCGGCAGTATGTACTGGGAAATTCTGAACGTCGAAAAATGTTGTATACGCGTGTTCAGTCATTTACGGTACTGTTACAAGGGGATGAGACTTGCTATCGTGTAGCAACAATACATTTGTAGTGAACTAGATATTTGCCGCCGGTTATGCCTTATATCGAGCTACTTGCACAGTGTTATGTGATGCGTCATCAATTCTGTTATGCAGTCAACAGTAATTCTACTAACTGTTTTGCGTGCATCCGTGTGAGAGCATGTTGTGAATATAATTACTCTACTGGCTTCCCAATCTTGAGCTAACTCAAGCCTCAGAGTTAATGCCCGTGGTGTTTACTCATCAAGGGGATTTATGAATTGAATAGAGTCTCAGTCATCCAACACAAATAAAAGGGTGAGCTTACCGTCGGATATATGGAAGAATTATATAATAATAGAAGGAAATCTAGTAAATGTTATCTGTATTTATTTGTGCAGATATGTATGAACAAGTTGTTTTAGCAAATGCGCATTTTCGCGGAACTAAACTAGTTTCAAGGGTGAGTTTCATTGTACAGTATTACAAAAACTATTTTTCACCCATAGAATGTTACAGTTAAAGTTGAAAAAATAAAGGTAGGAATTGTAGAATATTTTCAAGCTGATTTCCGTTTCGTTGCTGTCAGATCACGCCATCTCTGAAAGAGTGTCCTACAGATTATTTGTATGCTCCATTTTCCGGTACTCAGTACAGCATTAAACTCGACGCTACCTTATCCCTTACTCGTTATGTTACGTGTCTTTCCCTACACGTTCTTCCATTTTATTGTCATCACTACTTTATGAACACTCGATGGGTTATATCTATATTCTTGACCATTGTTCATTAAAATTTTGTGCCGTACTTCTTCATACTGCTATATCGGATGAAACGGACTATCTGATAAGTATAGCTTGGAAAACTGCGATTCTACTGTACTTTGCTAATACATTTGTTTTAAATGCTCCGTATGCAAACATAGCAGCAACATATTATGTCAACCAGGCTGTTGTTCTACCCTAACAGTTGGCTGACGGGGTTAGACTGACTTGACATTGAGAAGCACATGCAGCACCAAAATGAATTGACGTTATGTAAAGCCAGATCTCATCCACTCAGCTACACCATCGTGGTTTTCTTGATTATAAATAGCGTAGAGTAAAAATTATCTTTAAATAAATCTATGTTCTTATCTCTCGGGAAACCCATATTGTTACGTCAAAACCATATTTACTACAGAAACGACAGAATTCCTAGAAGAAAAAATTGTATAGCCTATGTCGAATAGCAGGGAGTGGTTGTGGAAGAATAATTTCTTTGATAACATTTAAAATAAAACTGGAAAATTTATCAATACGTTATGTAATTAATTATACTTTTAGTCTGAGTGACAAGTAATCTTTTGTTTCAGGAACACAAAAGTTTAACTTTTAACTTAATAGAGTGATTAATTGAAGTTGTTATTAAGAAATATTATCGTCCTTTTATTCATCACTTCCAGTGTAGCCGTAATTAAAATGTACTTTGTTGAAACGCTATAGTTATAGGATTAAATTTGTCTAATCTAAAAATACAGACTTGGTTCGGCTTTTGTTATATAATATTTATGCTTTGCTGTTTAACGAAAACATGTTATATTAATATATTTAAACTTTCAAAGTATTTTAAACGCTTGACTTATTTATGAAAAAACGCCATATACTACGTACCTAAATAGAATTACAAAGTTCTAAGTCTCAAAAATAATTATAATTACAAAATCTGCTTGATTTCAAAATTTGTTCTATCCACAGTCACAAAAATATGACCCGATACGATAACTGTTACATTTTTTGAGTTTCTAAGATGAAACATACATACGTTTATATCACGTCTTCAAGACTTATCAGTGAACTTATTTTACATTCACATTTAAACCGTGTTTGTTCTCTCTTTACAAGAATATAGAGACAAATTTAAAGTTCTTATTTGTGACTTTTTATTAATTGGTTTAACAAGAAATAAGAGACGCTATTTCTTACACTGGTTGCCAAAAATCATCTAGATAAGTGAATATAAAGCTCAAACCGCCAGAAGTATTTTCACCTGTTAATTTAAATTACTATAAATATAAGACAGTCCTGAGAAAAGCATAGACGTTTTATAAAATTAGCTTCAAACAAAGGAAATGTGAGAACAAATTCGTAAGTTAGCAAATAAGTTAGCTTACTACGTATCGTATATTCCTAACATTTTAACTTTTATTTGCCACTCTTATCCACAGTCAGTATTTGAGATAATTATTCCATGATCCACATAGAAATTATCCGAAAAAATCCTCCACGCAGTGAGCTTCATTTGTCGGAGATGAATGTTCTTATCGGATAAAAGTGATATAGATACATAAAATATACTATAGTAAATACTGCATGCGACAGGGCTGAAGAAGATTAAGGTACGTAATACAAAGCTTTGGGTGGAATTTTACCCATCTAAAATTAAAACGATGTAAACTTGAATGTGTAAACAAGAGCGTACACATATCATAAATATGCTGTTTGTATAAAACATTCTACACTGTTCCCATACGTGCATCAGTGTTTACAGGATGAACAATTTATTTACCTCACCTGTCACTCAGCAGTAACATCTACGTCACTAAAGAATCTTATAATACATTTTTTACAGAACCAGCAATTCCTTCATTTAAAAATAATATTTCCACAAACGAACAAACTTTAGCTATTAAATTGAAATTTAGTAAAACTTTTCAAACCAACGTTTCAAAATTTAGTAAATACATTTACCACCTAATACATCACGTGCGATTTTGTTCGTTTACCCGCAAGTGTTTTGAAACATCATTAGAAGATATGCAGTCCATGGAATAGTGCTTAACAGTTCAATATAATAGATACATTACAATAGACATAATGTAATATAAGAGAAGAGCTACAGGTATTCTCCATAAATGATAAAGTCCAGACATATCGCGGGGAATGGATACAGCATCTCGACTGAATGACGTTTCTATGTACACCGTCTGGTATACGAGATGTAGGGAAATCGAGAATGAGATAGAGATACTCTGTTAAGACAGAATAGGCAAAGTGAGGTGCAGAAGTAGGTGAAGAATGTAACATAAGTTAAATATTACAATGAAACACACAGTATTTCCTAAAAGCGTGTAAGATATTGATGGGCACTAAATATGCCAACGTTGAACGATTTCCGTGATGTGCATCAAGATAGCAAGTACGTTTTGAAATAAATGAGTGTATTAAGTTATATGATCTGTATTGTATTGTAGTATTAATACGAGCCTTTTATCTTCATGTTTAAACGACGTACATGTAAATCCTGACTCACGACTTACTAAATCCTGATTTGTTGCTAACGGTTCGACACATATCTCAGAATGTGTAAAGCCAAAACCGAACAAAATCATACACCGAGTAAACAGTATACATTTTTATTTACGGCCCACTATGAGTTCCAAGTAATATGCATTCTGGAGAACAATAAACTTTATTAAATGATGCAGCTCAAAGTTTTGTTCGTTTCGCATGTAACAATTTAAAATACTTTGTAGAATTGTATTTTTGGGTTATAACATCATAGGTTATGTTAAGTTTTGTCTTATCACGTGATAATTGTAAATGTCAATCTGGAAATACAATAGTGTATTTGTCAGGAACCAGTGATCAACAGGCTCATCAGTATAGAGTTGTAATTTTATCAGGAAAATACGTTAATTGATTACTCGTCGCTTTAAATTCTTTACCAAAACAAAATAAATTGACAACAGCAAACATCAAAAGTAAAGTAAAAAATTAAAGTTAAAGTAGAAACATTTCAAAGCAAAGTATGAAAAAATTACAAAAGTCTTTATAAACAATTAAACTATATTTTGAAAAACTTGAATAGAATGAAATGGTTAAATGCAAAGGGTCGTTATTGGACTTGTTTAGAAAAGGTGTACGTAGGAGACGATGTGAGGAGAGAGACACTTATTTATTAAGTACCAACAATAAATAATATGTGTATGCAAAACGATAAACGCAAACTAACAATCAGCAACGGAAATTCGACACACTTACAACTATATAGTGTTGTTCGAAAATGCATCTCTACAGCGTTATTACATCGCCAAAACTCTAGCCGTCTGGCTCCACCTGTTGATTTTTGTGACGTTCTGGAGAGGAGAAAGTAAACGTCTCGTTGACTGTTGTTTCGTCATAAAACAACATTTAAATCTGCCAATAAGATAGTTTTAAAACGAGTTTTATACCCTACAGCTGGAAGCTTAAAAATGCGTACGATATATGAGTAGATACTATATCTACACTGCGAGTGGTATGGATGTACCAGGGAAAATTTTCTCAATATTGCCGTTAAGAAGTTAAACAACGCTGCATTGCTATTGACTAGACCACAATGAAACATAGTATTTAAATTCTACTGTTCATCGTTGTTCTCAACGTATCAGCCAGTTTAGTGCATATGTGCTGTGAATTCTATATTTTAATTTGTACAGTGCTTATAAAATACTGCTATGGAAATATATTCCTCATTACAGTTTTATTTTACTTTTCCTCCCCTCTTCCGTTTCTTGTTTTCTCCTAAAGGATTGACAGTTACTTTAGGTTTTAACACCATTTGTTCTTTCACGATATTTATATTTTAAAATAATTCTTTTGCAATGCAATGAATGTCCTGTTCCCTTTTTTAGGTTTATGCGTAAATCTTATTAGATACCAAAACGCTAGATCTCTTACTTCCTACTGTAAATCCTATTAGTAAGTCATCTGGCTTTTAATCTGGTCATATGCTCAAAGTATCTCAAGTATTATGTATTAATTTATTTTAGTAATCCATTTTATTATCTACATGTCTTCCACCCTTACCTGCAATTCTTCCAATTAAGTATTCCTTTGACAATTTGCCCATGATATTTTGAGGAAAACTCATTTTCATAACCATAATGGATTCAAAATCTTCAATTCCTTTTCAACGTTTCCATTGGAAAAACGTTTGACACATATTGGGGACTTTCTTAGTCTCTCCTGCTATTCAGCCTGAAGCAGGTTTTGTCGTTTCCTCCGTGCAGTCCTCGTCATTGATAGACAACACACAGTCTTGTTGTAAGGGTACACAGTTGTTCGTACATTATAATTTATCATCTAATTAAATATTGAGATTTAATTATTGTTCACACAATATATATAATGATTTTTGTCTTACATTAATTCATTTTCAAATTGTGAACGCTAATAAAGTTATCTATTCTTGTTTCTCTATGGATTTTAATTTACCAGCATTTAACAAAACTGTACATAACTTACTAAGAAAACTGAATTATGAAAGAAACGGCGAACGAGAATTTTGATAGGAGAAGAGAAGCAAATTTGTTGCAGGTTACTGTGGAAATAAATAACAGCTGTTCTGTTTTCTTCATTCCGACACACATTCTGTCATCTTGCAATGGTGTAACTTTAATTATATCTTGTTAAAGATATTTATAAGGAAGGCTTAAAAATCATAATACTTGTTTTTTTTTTTACACTTTTCAGAAAAAATATTTTATAACCTTTCTACCATTCCGATATCGTCACACTAACAAAACGAAATAAATTGACTAATCATTTTATGTAATTCATATGGAATTATATAATGCTGCAGTGTTTTTGATTATGGAATTTAAGAAAACTAATCTGCAGTTCAAGAATAGTGTCCTAAGTTGCGGAATAAACTAGTAAATTATATTTGTGCCAATATTCTTTTGTATTAAATATGTGACGTTGACTAGGCCTACCCTATAAATGAAAATCAGCGTGACTATCTCAGACGTTTCATAGCAGTTAATTTGATTCCAGTAAGCGTGACTGTCTCAGATGTTTCAAGCAGTTAATTTGTTTGCAGTAATTCAAGAAAATGTTTATTATTAGTGTGATTATTATTTGTGATTTCTAATGTTGATGACTACAGTGGTTGTATTTATAATGTGATTGTAGCGCAATTGTAATTGTAAAAACGAATCGTTTAATAAAATGTTTAAAAAAACTGGTGATAGTTTTACTGCAACTGATGTTAAGTAAAGTTTCATCTCAAACATTGTAAAATTTTCTACCTCGTGAAACCTTACAAGAACAGCTATCACATTTTATTTTTAATTAAGAAAATTAAGTAGCCTATAGTACACGATTATTAATTCGTATAAGCAGTTTTTTGATATTTTACACAATTAGTTCCTTATATATTTTGTTAAAAAGATCTTTTCCATCGTTGTCACTATTAGCATAAAATTCAGTCAGATTGAATTGTCAAAGTTGTATGTTATAACAAAGAATAGTAACGCACATGATTGGGTAGGTCTTGAGAAACGTGAAGACACCGAGGCTTCATGTATTGCAAAACGGTCGGCTACCGACAGAGAAATTTTGCAGTAACAATGTTGAAGCAAATGCCAATGATGATACTTGTTAAAAAATTTAATTAATATAAATCTAACTAACTTAAAACTAATTACACAATCTACAGGTATTCAAAATTATTATTTAATTTTTAAACCAAACATTTTGTAAATATAATTACTGCTCAATATGAAACGAATAATATATATCATGGTAAAGTTACTTTAATTTGTGTCACTGATAATACCATGTTTATCAGTGTTGGTAAACCATTTCAATAATGAAAGGTTTGTTAATAAACAAATTAAAACCAGAACGTTTTTATTAAAAATTAACGAGTTAGTTTAAAAAATATAAATTTTTTGTTTTAAAAATTTTATCCTAAAGATGTTTTAACTCGTGTATGTTTAGTGTATTACAGAATTTTCTATCTCACCATTGTGAGGATACTTTATTTCGTCATTAAAATTCATTACAATTTCTTTTTGTTACTTAAGTGTAGTAATAGTAGTGTTGCCTTGCAACAGGAAAAGAACAATTCAAGAGCGTGTTGTTAGGGAAACGTGGTGATTGATGAAATCACTACCTAAGGTATAATAAGCTGTAGACAGCAAAGTTTAGAAGATTATCGAAAGCATACACGACTTATACAAACAATAGAGTTAGAGGTAAAGGCTTTTGTACATCACAATGACCAAAGACGTAAGTAGAGGTCATTTTCATAACTATATGACTTTGTGATAACACAAAGTTTAACAACTGTTTCTTTGCAATTAACAACGATTCACTAAATTTATTACGTCAGTATTGTAATTGTTTACTGTAAATAATAATTAAATTGAATGAGTTAAAGAAATTTTCATTAATTTGACTTTGAATAAAATAATTTAATAATCCATAAAGTTGTTAATTTATTATATGATTTTTAATAATATATGTGGTGTTAATTTATTTCCAACACGTCATAATTTGCTGTCTTTGTAACTGAATTATAGCAACAATGTTTGAAACTTTTGTTTACATGTATTGCCATAATTTTAAACTTCACTGTAATGAGTAGTTTATTGATGTTTCGTTATCAAAATTTGACCTTCCGTACTGAGATAAGCAATTAAATAACAAATCGTATAATAACAGGCTTTAAATGTATAAGGTACAAGCGTTTAAAGTACGTATCAAATTAACATACTTATGGTACACGTGCTGCAAGCAAATGGTCGAATATAACCATCAGTTTCAGAACTGCGCTCTTCAAACTTTGCAAAAGTTCCCTTTTCAATTGCCACTCATACGTCGGCGAAACAGTCTCCACACCATGAATCGCCGCCAAGGGAATGATAACTGTAGCAAATGCGTCAGCTGAATGTGAGCTAGCAAACTACTTATACGATGGTTTGAGCCTATAATCAGTCGCATATTATCATTGTTAAGTATAATACTACAGACATCGACTGCCATCGATAGTATTCCAATAAACGCAACATTTTGACCACAGGTAAACTGTGGTCGCCTTCAAGAAAGTTAAAAAAATAAAAAAGATATTATTTAGTTATCTGTCAAAAACGCAAAGATGTTGTTGAAAAACAAAATAAAATTTAATCGAAACAAAAAATAAGTGAACTAAATTAAAGTATAATTTCCGCAGAGTAGGTGCAAAAATTGCGAGGCATTCTATGGAGTGTAATCAAATTGGTGACACAGTGTGCCGCAAATTTCTTGAAATACCGTGTTCGTAAATTTTAGTCTAACTTAGACTACGATATTTTATGTGGTAGAATTAATTTTATACAACAGTCAACAAAATAATCACATTTTTACTTAATACATTCCATGGAAAAATCACTTTTCCCTGCGAATTTTAGACAGAACAGTGCATCACTATTCTTCACAATAAAAATAAAAATACTGAAATATTATTTAAAAAATAAGAGCTAAAATTAATACATAACTAGCTAATTGATATCACTTAGTAACTAACTGAAAACGCATATTAGTCGTTTGTATAATAAATTCTGACTATGTGCTCGTTGCCAATGTTTTCGCTTTGTACAGGTCGCAGTTATGCTAACTGTAAGGTTGGAAAGATTCTCGATGTCATCATGTTCATTCTTGATCAAGGTAACCCCTACGCCAGATAAGTATTGCTCCCTACGTATGAATCGCTGCCTGGCGCAAATTAGACAACCTAGGACGGCGGCTTTCCCACGCTCTGTTGGCTAGTCCAGCGTCGAAAGAAATTCAGTTTAAGACAGGACAGAATCAGCTCGAGCCGCCTCGGCGTGCTGGCTTCCTAGGGACGGGAAACCGGGAGATGTTCCAAGTGCCAACTTGCGGGAGCTTCTGGGCATCGCAACTTACCGTACCGGCGAATGCATGGCCGCGCCTGCCGTCCACGCCAGCGCAGTTTTAAGATCCTGCAGGTGTATCCTTAAGGGAACCAGACAGCACGTGGAACCAGACAGCAACAATCAACGAACTCGTTTCCTACATTCGATATCATGCAAAGAGAACCCGCATCCCACCTTCTTGTCTTACTACCAACTGTACGGAAGGAACCTGGCATTTTTGGGGACTACGTACACACACCAAGCCGCAAGACGCCCCGCGCAATGCCTGTCTTTGTGAAGGTTTACTGTATTCGTCTACAGATGATAACATTTTTCAGTTTGTTATCTGTAACTCATTACACATCACATTGTTATTTTATGCATTATCACGATCAATCATATAAGCAACAGTAAATTCATGGTTATTGGTTTATTTTCTCCTGTGTATGACGCTGGGGCAATAATTTAGCACGTGTATTTAAGAAATCATTTTTGTTTTTTAAACATTTATGATCAGTTTATTTAACAAATTGTAAAAAAAAAGACAAAACGTAATAAAAAAATACTATTAGAACCAAATTTTGTAAATACACTTTATAATGTATTCCCTCACTATATAGTCATGAATCAGAGTACAACAGTTGCTGTCGCACACTTTTCTAGGAAACAACGAGATACTGTACTATCAAAAGCTAAACTGCACAAATTTTAATACTACAGAACTAAGCTTCTTCGGTCTCACATAGACGTTACGAGAACGCAAACACGTCTACACTATCAATCGTT
This sequence comes from Magicicada septendecula, assembly GCA_034769895.1. Taxonomy (NCBI): domain Eukaryota; kingdom Metazoa; phylum Arthropoda; class Insecta; order Hemiptera; family Cicadidae; genus Magicicada; species Magicicada septendecula. Next base: position 106,953,768 of record CM068375.1, read on the forward strand.
ACCTAGAGAAATGAAAAGCAAATATTTGTGCTGAATGTGACGACAACAACGGACTATCAGTTTTGCATTTGAATGAGGGAACCCAACCTGACAGCTCCGTTAAAAGAAATCTTTACCGTCATTTTCTGTGCAGTGAAGGTTTTGTCATGTCTGTTGTAGTCTAAATCATGTTTTGAATTTACTGACTTTATGTTATGTAAATGAAATAACTTTTATTTTTTAAAACCAGTAAGCTCCCTCAGTTACAGAACTAGTTCACAATCTTTAACTAAGTACATTGACTATTAAAAAATTTTATTATTAAATAACTCGTCAGTTATCAGATAAATTACAGCATCCCACGATTGCTCAACTACTTTTTACTGAAGTGACTTGTGTAAAGCAGCCAAACATACGATAAACACTATGAATTCAGTTTATATGTTGGTTTTACCAAAATATAAATCTAATTGACTTCAATATGTAGATATTCTCTAAAATTTTCCTACGATAATGACAAAAGACATTTCAATTTTTATTCTAATATTTAAAATGTTATTCAAACGTATTAAACTTTTTTGACATAGGCCTATATTAGTAACGAATTTAGTATTTCTCAAATGCACATATTGTTAGTAGGGTTAGAATTAATGCTGTATACTACATTCTTTTTTATACTGTACAAGCCTAAATCAATAAGTATCAGCAAATAATTTTTATAATATATTATAACAACAGTAGGCCTACAAATCTGACAGTTAGCTCATTTTTCAACATAGTCCTATTGTTTTTCAATACACTTGGTCCATCGTTTTACAAGCTTCCTGACGTCGTCAGAACAGAAGTTTTTCGGCTGAGCATTAAGCCACGTATGCACCGCTTCCTTCACTTCTTAGTCTCTGGACAATCGACGGCACATTAAGGCATCTTTAAGTTGACCAAAGAGATAGTAATCCGACGAGACGAGATCGGGGATGCATGTAGTATGATCTAACACCTTGATAAACCATGTCTCAAGGGTTTGGACAGTGAGAGCGGCATTGTGTGGGAACGCGTTGTCATGCAACAAAAGCACTGCATCAGAAAATATACCTCAGCGTTTGGATCGAATTGCAAACTTTATTCAGTTCATTGGACAGCATCATACTGTAACTTGCACTATTTAGTGATGAGCCCTTTTCTGAGTACTGTTGCAGTATTGGCCGTTGTTAAGTCCCAGAATATTGTGAGCATTATCTTTTCTGCAGAGGGTTGACTGAATTCCTTTTCGACAGGAGGTTCGGGATGTTCTCATTATTGGCGTTTCCTTTCAGGGTGAAACTGGTGGATCTGCGTTTTACTTCCAGTGAATATTGCTTTACTTTCATTAGCCCAGTAAGCGTTAACAGATGACCACACGATTGCGCTTCTGCTCTCCAGTGAGCTGTTTTAGGAACGATCTTGCACAGACTATACGAAAGCCAAGCCTATTATGAATAATTTCGGATGCTATACCATAACCAATTTTCAGATAGAACGCCACTTCATCGATAGTCACTCTTCGGTTGGTCTGAATCATGGGTGAATAATTTCACTTGTTCAATAATGGCATCAGTAGTGGAAGAGGTTAGGCATACCGATGGCTTTCATCGGTCTTGATGGTTCTCCAACCGTTTTGAATGTTTCAATCTAATCATATACACTTCACTGTGATAAAACATTATCCCCATATTTGTTTGAAAATCTTCTCTGGATTTCGGTTTCTGATACACATTCAGACCACAAAAACCTATGCTGTTCTTCGTTGGTGCGAACGGAGAGAAGGGTAGCCATATTTATTATGCAACAATCCGCAGCTGACTAATGCGACCGACGGTCTAACAGTCCACAAGCGGATGCAACGGTAACATGCTTTTGCATACAATACCATTAAGTAGTACTGTACTACCAAGCTACAGACGATTATGTTGCGGATATGTATTGTCTGACCATCGTTCTTGCACCTAGGTATGGTTACAGATTAGAAATAATCTCACAGAAAAACACTTCTTTGCAGGACTGTCTTTAAACAGGCATCATATCAAACAAATTACAAGTTAGGAATATTGTTAAATATCAATTTAAAATTGAAGAATGTGTGTGTATGTTGCTTATACTCGTACTCATTATAATTTTATATTTTTATAATTTTTATTATCTAACAATAACTCAACGGCATATATAAAATTGTTTGCCGTTTTACTGAATAAAAGTTTCACAATTATAATATTAAATTTAATCATTTTTCGTTTAGATAATGAAAACTCTTTCTTAGAGTAGGCAGTACACCATTAAATTAGTTTATTAAATTCTTTTATATATATATATATATAAATATATAATATATATACAATATATAAATTAAGTAATAATATATAATAATAATATAAATATATATTATAATATTATAAATATATAATAATATAATATAAATTAAGTAAACATTACCAAAAGGAATATTAGTTTATCTTAACTCACAAGAATAAAAAATATATGGCATGTTCACAAATTAAAACTTTTCTGCGAGATGCTTGCGCCTCAGATTTTATTAGACACTACTGCCCAGCAAAAGACTCAGTTCTAATACGAAAATTTTGTCAAACAATACTTACTAAAATAAAGTAGAACTAGCATTTATGATTTGCTTTTGTTTTACTTATCATGTGTTTATAGTATTATTTTGTGTCAGTCAACGCATTAGTGAGCCATACACTCACCCGAAGTCTTCCCTCTTATGAAATCTCAGATCAACGTTGGCAGCTGATTGTAAGAAAGAAAATGTCTGGTTTAACCGGCATTAATTTAATGTAGATTCAATTTGTTTCTCTAGTCGATAATTGGTAATCGATATTGTGTATACTATTTAGTTGTCATCCCGTTAAATGTTTATATTCTTTTATCAATTTCAATCGTTCTCTTTTTGTCGTAATATATTTTTTGTTCGTACATGATTATACGTTACTTACGTAATGATTTCGTAGTTACTAAGAATCGTTATCGTAGATACGCTATCATTAATAAACTAAGTAAAAAGTGACGAAAAATTATTCTTTGTTGTTACGTTTTATGGTATCATTCCTCACTCCTATCATAAATTAATACTTCCAACAGAAATATAGTGTAATGGCAGTTAATAAAGATTAACTAATTAAACAATGATTGAAGTTAGTGGCTGAAATATTTGCTGAATAAATTGTAAAGTTTTTATAAGTTCTTACTACTGATTTACTTGATAAATTAATGTTTTCCACACAAATTTAACTAAAATTTGTAAAGGATACAGGTTATAATTTTTAAGATTCTTTAGAGTCTACGTTTCTATGATAATATTAAAATTTGACGCAGTCACTATTATATTAAATATTAAAATAAGTCACTATATATTTATACTTATTACCTACAATTTATGCGTAAATGGAAATGCCCAAAGCCCGCATTGCTAGATTCAAGTATAGGTCGAGTCCCAAGGATTTTGTAACCTTTAATTTTATTGGTAGGGTGTGGTCATGGTAGCAGAACTAGCTGTAGCTTATAATGCATTCATAAATTTACAGTGACAGGAAATGTCAGTGAAATGAAGTACATTTTATAAAAAGTCTGCAAAGTAATCACAGAGATAGAGTTTGATGATGTGTAGAATGATTTGTAACTGGACATTTTCGTTACTTAATAATAACATATCATATTGGTTCGCAGCCGAACTTGATTCTGATTGCACGATGAATGTTTAGACGTGATTCTTAGACTTATTGATGTTATTGTCTGATTGGCTGTTATACTCTACGTGTGAAAGGCCGATTGGTTAACTGAGTATTGTCACAAGCTCTGTTCTATCTGCGAATATTTACGAATTTTAATTATAACAATAATAGTGACACATGCGTTAACGTGCGCGTGTATGTATATACCCTTATTTACAAATTTCTGTTAAATAACAAGCCTGTAGATTTTGATTTTGACTTTTACAATTGCTTGAAATTATCTACCTACTTGATTTGATTGACTTATAATATTACGTTTTAATTGCGTAATCAAACGCTGGACACTGGAATCACATTATCCCCATACCGCCTCAGAGTTTTAATAATTAAATCCCACACATGTTTGCTATTCCCCTCCACTTTTGTCATTAATTAGGTAAATTAGATTTATATCTAACCAAAAATTTGTACATACACTTGAAAATTTTTCTTTTGTGGGAAGGGGTTCTCAGATTTAAAAATGTGTGAGCGTTAGACTTCCATTATAATTCTAAGTGTCCTGGATTAGATTTTCGACAGAATCATGAAATTACGATTATGTAATTGCAATTTTTAATCTATGGCCACCTCTGCCAGTGTAAATGAGTATGTACGATAACACCTAGGGCAATATTAGGCTGAAACGTGGTGATGACTCCAACGTCTCCTTAAATGTGTACAGCCTAATTGACATATACACTGTTTTCCCTGAACAATTTAAATGACGAAAAAAATTTTTGCTAACAATATCAACACTTTTATTTATTTTTTAATAACGTGCATTCCATTTTTTGCAAGGCTGTATTTATTAATTATTGCTTATGAGTTAGTAAGCAATTATCATTTCCTTTGTTTTATTAGGTAGTAACTTAAAATTGATGAATGTTATTTTAAGTAATAAAATTAATAGGCATACATCAGCTTCTCTTTGTGCCCCAAGAATATAAGGCAATTGAAAGCTCGTGTTGAGTTAAGCAGTAAATACATAAATAAATGCATCCAAAAACAGGAAGCCCATTTCAAAGAAAATCAAATTTCTAAGAAAGATTTATATAGGTACGTATTCAAATAATAACTTTACAGATTAATAAGAGAACTCTATTTTCTTTTACGTAAGATTTCCTTTAGTTAATGTAATACCATATAATTTAGGCCTATATCAAGTATTTTTCGTAAAGTAATTGTATTTATTTATATGTTCAGAAAACGTCATCACTAGAAATTCACACTGAAATTTAATATCAATTTTTGGTACATTAATTATACAATTAGTCAATTATTCAAATACACTTTCTGAATTGAAAAAAGGAAGGATAATTAATTATAAACTAAAATTATTAGCAAGTTAGAAGTATCGTTGCAAAGTTGCAAACATAAAACATATACTGTCTGCCATGTATGCGTCAGATATACTGAAACAAAAATTTGAATTATTGTTCGCAGAGGCAGTCACGTTACGTTGTGTGCCAAATTGTTTCCACGCGAATACGCCATCATGTAACTGCTGGGGTTGGAACACTTGCTCCGAGTGACACTTGCTCTCAGTGACGTTTGCTCTGAATGTACATGTGTTATCAACGAGCTGATAAAATACGCGCGTACGAACACACGCGCGCGCGCGCACGACAAATGCGTTTACCAAATACAAGTACTTTGTCTACTTCATTCTTCCAGTCCTGTTTAATTAATATAGAGACAATGTTTCAGTCTTACTGGCCGAATAAGGATGATTCTGATTTTTCCACAAATGTGTATATAATGCTAAATTCTATTCTACGTGCATGCTTCTGCATCTGCGATTATCCAGCTAACAGCGAGAGGAAAGCGCTAGTCCAATGGAAAATGTATCATTTTCATAAAATTTAACCTTTCCCTTAAGTTTCCTTTAAAAAAATATATATTTACATAATTATTTGTCCATAATTACGTAACAATAATACACACACGGTTACCGCATAATAATAATACACAATAATACACACGTTTAGTAACTGCCTAGCCGATCTGATTTTGGCAGAGTGTTGGATTATTTACTGAAACAACCCAGATGACACAGCCCCTACGATGGAGCGCCCACGTTATAATGATATGTGTGACTTCCGTAAAATAATATCATGTGAGTTATGAAAACAATTTCATTGTAAATTTTATTTTAAAGAGTTCGGCGTTTCGTCTATTGATGAGAAGTTACAGAAATTGAAGCCTTAACGTCGTATTTGGCTACGTATTTATAATGGCTATTTTTCACTATGAATTTCATGGTCCCTATCAATGCAGCTGAGAATTACTTTTACCCTTAAATTGTTTTCCATATTTTCATTATATAATTTTAAGTTTTATAAGCTTGACTACGACAGTGAATGTATATACACTTAAATGTGTGTGTGTCGCGCGCGCGCACACACACACATTCACACACATAAACAACATACTATATTTAATTGAACGCATACAATCAAAGTGTGTCTTTACAGGTCTACTTATATTTATACAGAAGTCTGTGTAAATAGATAGATCTGCATATGTACATACAAAGTAGGCTTACGCCATAAATATATACCAAACCATGAATATGTACCAAACACGTACATACAAAAGTGCTAGCTCTTGTCTCACGTTAACGTGAATAACGTGGCATAATATTCTTATCGCTTGAGTCTCCAAACAAAATATTTTATTACTTATATTCTATTTTTCAACAGAAGCGAGTGTATGTGTATACAAAGAAAAACCATTCTGATTGGCCAAATGTAATGTGAATAAGATTCGCATAACCATATAAAATCAAAACGCATAATTGTATCACGTAAATGCAGAAATGGTAAATTGAATTTTGGACAATCAGTTTATGAAAAAATTAAAAAATGCCGGAGTAAATGTCTTAAAAACTACACAATTAAAACGTACGTACCCTGCTAATAGTAAAAAGGGTGTCTCATTTTTCAACGTATCCGTGAAATATGTGTGACAAGAAATGTTAAGCTTAGCCACCACACTACATTAAACAACTGGAAATACCTTGACTGCCGCTCAGTTGTAGGAATTTTGTATTATTACTTTGAAGTCTCGGTAAACGCGTATAGCAATACTATACACACGTTTTGTAATCCTGTTACGGACAAAATAAGAAGCTTATAATTAAGGAAAATATTTTAGCTAAAACATAACAAACTTAAAAAAATAATATTCAAAACATATTTAAATACTTACATTTTATAAAAGAAAAAAAAAACACATGCAACAAACGAACCGTAACAATGAACACCGTTTCCATGACTGTTAAATTTCTATCACAATAATTTTGTTGATTCGACAGTAAATAACGTTTCGTTTGGTGTCCTCCCAGGTAGATATATATATATATATATATATATATATATATATATATATATTATTTTGTTCCTATATGTGTATAGTTCTTGTATATTTATTCTTCGGCTTCTTCCTTCTCCCAGAATTAGCCTACAAACATTCCCCAGGATGTATTGTAGTCTAATATTTGTCTCCGCAAGCCCTTCTCTCTCCGCCCTTTCTACGCCCCTTTTCGTTCATTCTTATTTTCTTCTGTTATCCCTACTTCCGAACGTGTTTCGTTACTTATCTTGTTTGCTGTTCATCTGGGATACTTACTCTCCCCTCTCTGGTTTACTACATCGCATTCTTTCTATTATTCTAACATTCTTTCTATCCTTTCTACTACTACTCTTATATGAGTGGTTTTGCAACTTAAGATTCCGGTGTGAAAAAGAATTTACTGTTAAAAATACAATATATACCTACACGTTTGTTAAATACTGTGTCACATTTCGGTTTTAGTTTCACATTTTAAATTGACAATAGGTGACGAGGAATAATAATTATACATAATGTTTATGATAATTATCTTAACACTGTAACATCTCCCAGAATCTAATTAAGCTATCAGTGTTACCAATATTGTTTATAACAAGACCCTTTAAGTAAGAAAATTAATAAAACAACATAACACGGAATTTTCGATTAAGAAACTATCTCTTGCCTTATGGTAATAATGAATAATCGTAACAGCATTATTATAAATGTTTACAATAAATAGTATACTTTTCAGCTTCAACCGTATCTGCGCGTGGTGAATGAAAACATCGGAAGACTCCGTTTTGGTGAACATTGCCCTCCGAAGACTTCACATCCCATCGGTCGTACTCAACACGTGTATCAGTAACTGAGGTAAACTTACATAGACTAACGTCTGTGTAAGAATTTTAGTTATAATTTCTAACCACTTTCATCACTGCATATTAAGTATTTGTATCTCACTCATCACTTTCAAAAGTGCTGTACAATAATTTCAAAAATATATTAATAGTTTGTTAGTTTTAATATTTTATTAACTTAAGTAACGTGACTTTTTAGAATTATTGCACGTTAATATTAATTTTAGATTATTAGTAACTATATATGTTTTATTTTATTTTTAACGTTCAGTTTATCATGTTTTGTGTCCATTACGCTTCTTATGTTCATAATGTCATGTTCCCTTGTTTTTGTTACTCATGTTTATTATTTTAATGTTTAATTTGTTTTATGATCATTATGTGCATTACGATATGTTCGTTTGTTCATTAAGTTCATTATTCTCAGTACGTTACTTTGTACATTAAGACAACAGTGTTGCGTCCATCAATCTAATAACTTTAATATATTTATTATGTGCTTTATAATCATTTTCTCGTTACGTTTAAATGTATTTCACTTTTCACTATGCTCAGTACGTGTATCAATTAAGTTCACTTATTTAAATTCAGTGTGTATTTGACGCACTTTTTAAAATATTTAATTATGTTCATTACATACAATGTGTAGATAATATATCTATTGTGTCTACTATGTATAATATACCTATTGTGTTTATTATGCCATTGTGTCTATTATATTGAACGTATACGTTATTTTCATCATGTTCTGTACATTCATTATATTTATATAATAATTATGTGTATATATTATGTTAATTTTTTATCCGTTATGTTTAGTTTCTTAATATATTTATTATGTTCCATGGTTAATATGCACTTTATGTTCATTTACTCTTCATGTTTAAATCTACTTTATTTTTAATTTGTTCATTATGTGTATTGCATTTTTTATGCTCATTATTTTCAATATTTTAATATTCTTCATTGTACACAATACGTGTGTTATGTATAACATGATTTTGATGTTTATTATGTTCATTATGTCCATTTTTGTTTAACATATACATTGTTTTCATTATTGGGTGGTATAGAGTCAGCCTCCATATACGATAATTAATTATGTATATAATGTTATGTTTCTTATAACATTGCCAATTATATTTATTTCATGCATTATGCTTATATAGTAATGTTTATTATAACATATGACATAATATGTTTATTATGTCCATTATGTTAACATATACATTATTAATTAATAACATGCTTGGTATATTAATTACGCATATTTGAATAATTATGTTTATTTTTGTTTTCGTTCATTATGCTTATTGTGCTCCAACGGTCACTATGTACAGTGTATTCATCCGCTCATTGTGTTAATGTACTCAATTTTTAATATGTAAGTATGTTAATTAAATTAATTATATTAATTGAACTCATTATTTTAAATATAATAATTATATTTCTTGTAACTGTATAAACACAACGTTATGCTTATTGTGTCTATTATTTACGATATGTTTACTGTGTTTATTATGTCATTATTTCCATTATGTTTAACACACACATTATCTACATTATGTTCAGCATATTCCATATTCCTTACGCATATTACAATAATTAATTATGTTTGTAATGTTATATTTCTTATGGCAATGTCAGTCATATGTATTTTTACATCAAGTTATAAAGTCATATTATGTTTAATATGTTTTCAGTTAGTTTTTATTATGTTCAGGTGTACATTATTTTTATAATATTTATTATGTTTATCGTATTCACTGTATTATTATGATTATGATATTATGCCAATTGTAATTATACTCATTATATCAAGTACGAAAATTGTGTTTACTGTGTTATGTTAGTTCATTACACAAATTAAGGTTATTTACCTTATTTGTGTTCGTTTAAATATACGTACTTTAATTAAGTTACAGACTATTACTACTGTGCTATTATTACTGTGGCTATTATACTGTGTTTATTAATTTAAATATTTTCATTTAGCTTAGTGTGTACGGTAAGTTATGTTCGTAATTTTATGATTATTATGTTTATTGTGTATTATGTTCGTTACTTAAATTATGTATAGACTTATCACCATTATCATCACCGTCCTCATCTTTATCGTCTTGCGTGAAGCATTAGGCCCTATGTCCGTTGCGCTCTTTAGCTGTGGTACAATTCACACTAAACCACCGCCACAGAGAAACGAGTCTGTAGTTAACGATGGGCACGACAAGGAAGGAATGTTGTGGTCTTTATGCGTGTAGATGTCACGTTATTACCAACTGAGGTCCCGCAACAAAGCGTGAAGATTAACACCATTCAATGCAAGCTCTCTTTCACTGAGTTACCGATCCCAGAGTCAAGGTATAAATGTTACGGTTCTTATATCTGTGTTACGGTTACACATATTTTTACTGTGTATGTTATGTTGAGTATGTTCATTATTTTCATTATGTACATAATTATAATTGTCCTCATTACTTTCAATATGTTCATTATGTTCATCCTACACTATGTTCGCTGTTACAATTTTATGTATATTATGTGTGTTATGTATAATATGTTTGTTTGTTATCAACATGAAGTACATACTTTTATTATACTACATGTGTGCAATATGTTCATTATGCACATTTTCATGATTCTCATTGTATTTACGTTCACAATGTTACGTTTATTTTTTTATATTTATTATATTCATTTTATCCTGTATATATATATATATATATATATATATATATATATATAATGCTATATTTATTATGTATAATATGTTTATTATGTCTGTTGTCCTTTCTGTGTCTATTATGTTTATTATATTTATTATGTTTTATGATTGTTATCTTTCCCAAGTTATAGTTAGTTATAGGTGTTTACAATGGCATGTTTCTATTGTAACTGTAAGAGCTCAGTGGAGCTCTCATCCACCGAGTTACCCCAGAGGCAAGGTAAAAATGTTACGATTCCTATATATATTGTGTAAATATTTTTACTGTGTGTGTTAGGCTAACTATGTTTATTATTTTCATTATGTACATTATTACAATTGTGCTCGTTATTTTCAGTATGTTCATTCTACATTATGTTTGTTATGTTTACATTGTTATGTATATTATATCTATTATTTATAATATGTTTGTTATCAACATTAAGTACATATTTTCAATATAGTAATTGTGTACAATATGTTCATATGTTCATTATGCACATTACTTCACGATTTTCACTGTGTTTAGGTTTACAATGTTACGTTTATTTTTTATATTACTTATGTCTATTAAATTCTGTATATTCCTAATGTCTGTTTTTTAATATTTATTAGGTCCGTTGTGTTTATTTTGTCTATTGTTTTTATTATGTTTGTAATATTTATTATGTTTTATTATTGTTATCTTTCCCAAGTTATAAGCAGTTATAGGCGTTTAAATCTCAACAACAAAGAATGAAAAGCAAGAGAATGAAGAGGCCTGCATCTACTGGAAGTAACACTGTGCAACCCACTGTGATACATGCAATGGAAAGGGAGGATAATGGTTCTTTTGGGACACGCATAGACTTCGGTGTGGCGATACAGCGAATACTGGACAAGAAATATGATTAACCATAATAATTCACAATACGATTAAAGCTATCACGAGGAACGAGGTGGTAGAAGAAGGACTAAGAACCAACGCGAGTTAGCACAACACTAGTAGGTTAATCTGAAGATGGATGGAGACATCAGAGAATACACAAAACGAATAAAAAGGACAGATTAGGACTATCGCAAGGAGCAAGGAGACATAAGAAAGGCAAATAAAAGACTAGAGTTACCACGGTAGTTGTGCGTTAGTGACAGGATGGATGGAAACGGCAGGGAATGTACAAAATGAATGAAAAGGACAGATTAGGACTGTCATGAAGAACAAGGGAACCGAAAAAAGACAAAGAACAGAAACGAGTTAGCACAGCACTAGTGCGTTAGTATCAGGATGGATGGAGACAGCACAGTATGCATAAGACGGAATGAAAAGGACAGATTAGGACTATAATGAGGAACTAGGAGACAGAAAAAAGACAAAGAACAGATTGGATATACCATAGCAGTAGGACGGATGGTGACTGCAGAGAATATATAAAACTAATGAAGGGGCAGATTGGAACTAGATTACCCCTCAGTGTTGCACAGCATTATATAGCCAGGAAATGGTGGTATGGCACACGCCGTGCGCAGACACGTCTAGATTCCGTGGCAATGACAAAGTACATGACGCAGAAGGAACGTGATTGGAGGATAAAATTTACAACACGATGAAGGCTATCATGAGAAACAAGGAGACAAAAGAATGAGTAAGAATAAAAGGAATTAGCACAGCACTCTTGCCTTAGTTCCAGATAGATGGAAGCAGGAGGGAACACCTGAGTGAAGAAAATAACAAACGAAAATAAGAAATTAGGATGAAATGGATTGCAATCCAAACGCCTTTAGGACTCATGCATGACAAATAAGAGGGCAGATTAGGACTATCGCGATAAACAAGAAGACAGAAAGAGTCAAAGAACATAAGCGAGATAGCACAGAACTAATGGCATAATGGCAGGATAGATGGAGTCAGCAGTAAAGTCGAAAAAAGAAACAAACGAATGAAAAGGACAAATAAGGATAAATTTCAAGCTGTGCAAACTGATTGACGGCCCTTGCGTGGCGAATAAGAGGGGTTTTAGTGGGTGAGAGTCCCACACGCCAGTGCACACAGGTGGGTTGGTGTCCATAATGGATTTCCCCTCTTAAAAAAAAAATAATAATAACAAGGTAAGTGTTACTTTAGTACTAACCTATTTATAGCTTTACCTGTAAATTAAGTATCAACTTTTTAAAATAGTGCAACGTTGAGACTTTATGCCAAATGACTTATACGGTCGCTCCGCCCTAAAAAGGGGATTGGAACATTTGCTCGCAGTGACACATAATTTTAGTGACATTTGCGTATGTACGTTTGTTATCAAAGAGTTGATAAAACGCGCGCACGAACACACACACCCAATCACACATGACATGTGTATACCAAATAATCAAGAACATTGTCTACTTCATTCTTCCAGTCCTGTTAAATTAATATACAGGCAAAGTTCCAAACTTACTGGCCGGACAAGAAGGATTCTGATTTTTCCACAAATGTGTATGTAACGCTAAATTGTATTCTAAGTGGTGCCTCTTCATCTGAGATATTCTAGTATGACGGCCTGTATTATCAATTTAAATTATAACCGTTTAAATTTTATAAAGGTAAATACTATAAGAATAAATAGTAGAGAAAGATGCTATACTAGAGAAATACTAGATGCTATACTAGAGATATGCCGGCCGCACACCGGTGGCGACGAGACAGCTTGCGACGAGTCATTTTTGTCAGAGACCGACTCGAGTACGAAGTAGACGTGGGTTGTTATGGATCATCCGCGCACCGGGCGCGACACTTGTCTCAGGCAGTCGGAGACTGCTTGAAGCAAAAGAGTGACGGTGTCTGGAATTACGTCTCGTCGCATGGGAGCTCGAGTCATACCGGTTTGCGCATGCGCCGAAACACATGCGAGTGCCATCCAGCTACCCGCACAGCAGTCTAACGTAATTTTTTACATAGTTTAGTTATTGTGCGTGTTTGTTGAATCATAAATATGGATCAACAAACTCGATGCGGACAAACTTGTTGTTTTGGTTCAAGCAAGGCCTGCATTATACGATTATAAAATGAAAGACCAATCCAGCAAGGTTGTTATCGATCACCTATGGGATGAAGTATCGAAAGAAATGAATGCTACAGGTAAAAGCAAATTATTTTATTTGACAATTCATTACTTACGTATTGAGTATCCTAATAAGGCATTTAGAAATTAAATTAAAACAAAAATATTAAACAAAGACAAGAATAATTAACAAAATTTTTAAATATTTAGTAAATACACTTGTGTCGATGTTGTTAAATGGTTATGTTTTGACCGAATTTTCATATAGAAACAACGCTACCAAGATGGTCGTCATGGTAAGAATTTGACACCTACCCTAACAAAGTTTGTTTGCGTGCTCAGTACATTTTGTTTTCACTTTATTAGAACAAAGTTTTTTTAATATGTTTGTCATGAAATGCAATGGGAACATGAAAAGTAACACTTAGTTTGAAATGAAAAATTAAATTAGGCTAATGTCGTAATTCAAACTTACGACCTGCTGATTGGTGAGTGCATATGCTACTGTTGAGCTACTGTATTTTAGTGTAGGTTTCCTCACCTAATTATTCCTCCAACGAATTTTGGAAATTTGATAAAGTTCTCAAGCATCCTGAAAAACTATATATGTGTACAAATAATAAAATAAAAATAAAAATATGTTTATTAATAACGCAGGTTTTATTACAATACAATAAAACACAAAAGTTGAATTTCATATTTTAGGCTACTAGAAATACTTATCTTGTTTGCTCAGACAGTTTTACTACGTTCATTCAAAAAGGGCTATTTTATTTTGCCAAGGAACACTACCATAGTTTGAATTAAAAAAAATCGACATATTTATTACGAACAGCGTATGCTGTACTGGATCCTCTATGCAAGTTCACTTCATCTTGATCATTGTCATCTTCCTGGAGATCAACCAGCTCTTGATGGATATCTGATAGTTTTCCCTCCTTTCCTCGTAACATGTTATGAAGAATGCAACAAGCAAGCGTGATCTTATTAGCTGTTTCTAGTGTTACCAGCATGGTAGTTTCAAACAATCGAAATTTTTTTGCAAGTATACCAAACGCACACTCAACGACGCGACGTGCTCTAGAGTGGCGATAATTATATATTCGCTTTTCACGTGTCAGAGCTTTCTTTGGAAAAGGCCTCATTAAATTAAGTGTCAGAGGGTAAGCTTCATCACCAACGAATACATATGGTAGATTGTGTGCGTTCTGTTGACCCACTGGCAAATTAAGTCTGTTTTGATAAAATGCTTGTCCGAAGTGAGAAGCACCGACAATACCACTGTCCCTGTTTCGTCCGTAGTCGTCCACATCAACGGCTATAAATTTACCATCAGCATCAACAACACCTTGTAATACAATGGAATGAAAATTCTTGTAATTAAAATATGCAGAGCAAGCATTCACAGGGCATTCAAGACGCACGTGTTTCCCGTCTATCGCACCACAACAATTGGGATAGTCCCAGAGCTCTTCAAAACGTCTTGCAATTTCTTTCCACTTTTCCACTGTAGGTGGAATCATATACAGCGGATGTAGCACTTCCCAAATAGCTTCGCAGGTATCCAAAACGATTTTTCCAATAGTTGTAGCACCAGTCCGAAAGTAGTAGTGAAGAGATTGAAATCGCTCACCAGTTGCCAGGAATCTGGAAAAATGTTATAATACAATTTTGTATGATTTTTGTATGATCATCATTATCTGTTAACCAAAACACACACACTGACATGCAATGCACAACAGATTAATACAATAAATAATAAAAATGTTAGTTTGCTATACAGACAAAAAAATGAATGAAATTATTGTCACATGTGTGTCTTTTCAGGTTCAGATTGTCGCATGAAATGGCATAACCTGCGAAGTAGCTACTCTCGATACTTGAGAGACATTAAAAATCAGCCGAGTGGTTCTGGATGTAACAAGAAAAATAAATGGTACTTGGCGGATGCCATGAGTTTCCTGGACAATTACGTTAACCAGCATAAACAAACGGCTAGCAACATGAAGTGCGCAGAAGATGAAGAAAGTGAGGTGCTGACAAGCGATAAAGAAACCTACGAAGATCCAATCCCTGTCATTCTGAATCTCATTCAGGTTCAGGTTCATTCAAGCCATCCTCGTCGAGTAAGCAATGGAAACAGTCTCCGGCGGAGGTGTTAGCAGCGCCGATGACTAAGTTTTTGGAAACATTTTCTGAATCACGAGTGAAAGAACGAGAGTCGCCTCGTGTGAACTTTTTTCGAGGGTGTTGCCAGATATTGAAAAATTAGCTCCCAAAAGGCAAAGGATGTTCAAGGCGGAATTAGTTCAGCTCGTCAACAAACTGGTGGACGAAGAAGAGGAGAAAACGTCTGAATTTTTATCTAGGCCATCGTCTACATACAGTGCAACAGCATATTCCCCTCCGACTCAGATTGATACTATTCACAGATATAAAGGACATTCTTCTACTCAATATACGACACTTCAACCAAGCAATCGCTTTCAACAACAACGTGGCACTCATTGGATGAACTGAGCTGTATATTGGACAATTTAAAACAGAGTGAATTCAATGTTTTTTAACCCAAAATTTAATTATGCGCTTTGTAAATGTTTCTTTCATATAAGGTAAACCCGGGAGACATGACGCAGCGGGAGATTTGCCGCACTTCTTTCTTTACAGTGAAGCAGAGGGGTTAGTTTTTATAATTTTATAATCATATATTAAAACGTGCGTCATATCTCCCGGGTTTACCTTAATAAAACTAAAATAAATACCAAAAACTCTTACTTTTTTATTATACTTTTTTACTTTTTATTTATGTTAGTTATACTAGTTTAAACAATAGTATAATATTTATACTAGTTTTCTACTAGTATTTATAGTCTTTTTTTACTAGTTATTTATACTTTTCATTCTGATTTTATAGGATCATTGTAATTATTTGGAAAAAAATAAAAAACATCAAAAACAATTCTTAGTTTCGGGCCCACTACATGCGGTAAATAAAACAAAGTTCGTTCGTCTGTGTGGACGTAAGCTAAAACAACCGAAATAATCACAACAAAAATTGGCATGAATATTAATTACTTCCCTTATGAATTGCATAAATTCTTTATCATAATTTATTAAGAAAATTATTAAATAAAAATAACATTGTACAGAGCACTTACCTTAGCGTAATCAATAACCTCTCTGCGGGTGTCACACTCCTCCGATAATTAGTATTTTGTCTCTCAATTTTATCACTTATTAACTCTAATAAATAGTCAAAACTATTTATACTCATTCTCGTAAAATTGAAGAACTTCTTTTCGTTTTCCCGTAGTTCATTCAAAAAGTTTATGAGGTTTCTTTTCTGGTTAATTGGATGTGTCCAAAACTTACGAACTGGTCTTTCTTCCTCCAAACATGTCAGATAATAATAGAACACAATAGCCACATCTTCATCACACGCCATATATCCTCAGAATGAGAAATGTTCCCCGAGTCACCAGCGACGGTCAGAGACAGTCTGAAACCAAAAAATTCGTCTCTGACGTTTTTGTCCCGAGACAATTCGTCGCTGACAGTTTCGTCGCGTCCGGTGTGCGGCCGGCCTAGTGTGCTAGATTTTTATTTTAATTACTTATTACTCTATTATACTTACTTAAGGAGATATTTAGCTACAGTGTACTGTTTCTGGAGAACATCACAGAAAGGTAGTCTTTTGTAGATGTCGGAAACCTACTTTGCGTTTTTTTTAATTCTTTATTTAATAGCTTGATAGAAAATGCAAAGAGTCTTTTATACAATAATTACAATTTGTTTTCTTTAAATGTTTTTAAAATTCATATAAATTTTTCAGAGTATGGTTTTTTTACTGTAATTTTTGACTGAAAGCTAAGTTTGAAGTTTCCCCAAATCTTCAAATTTTCCAAAAGTCTTGGAAATAAATTGATATTATCTTCAAAAGAAGAGTTTCTCTCTTCTTGTCTTTAATGTTGAGGGATATTCTGTCAAATGTGTGACCGTAGTACTCAGTGTCTTTTCGGAGAACGTTGATCACCAAGTAAAGTGAAAGAGAATTAATGAAAAATAGTGAAAGGTACATCAATAAACAACAATTTCACGGTATCACAACATAGAAACAATACTTTTTTGTAAACTAAATGGTGTGACGACTGAATCAGTCTAAAAGTTAACATATTGGTTAGGATTCTTCAAGTTTCCAGTTTTAAAATCGATTGGTAGTACTTTATAGGAATATCGCTGAAATGAAACAAAGTTTAAAAAGAAATCTGCTGGTACACCTGAAAAGTACTTGTGGGTGAAACTTTCAATATGAGAAGCATCCAAATCGTAATTGTGTGTGTGTGTGTGTGCGTGCGTGCGTGCGTGCGCGGGCGCGCGCGCGTACGTAATGCACTTAATAACAACAAAATACTAACAGGAATTAAATAATAATAATAATAAAAACAACAAATCATGATGTTGGGCCCATGCCCGTTTGACGCCTAGAGAGATCGGACTTCCCTCTCTAGGCGTCAAACGGGCATGGGCCCAACCTCAGTGCTGCCCTAGTGGCAAGTTGCCCTCCGGTTGTCCGGAAGCGTTCCCTTGAACTAGTTTCAAATCATGATGTGTTTAACGATAAGAGTAACAGTTATAATAAATAATTCATATAATTAACTAACCTATATAATTATAATTAATTATACTTAATTGTAATTAATATTATTAGTAATTTCAATAACGATATCGAAATATCTAGGACTTGGGCGCAGAGACTTTGATCAGTCTAACTAAAAGAACTGCAAATGATGTTTTTAAACGATAGTTGAATGTCGTCAATATAAACGTTATAGTTTTTAATTAACTGTTAAGATGAAATAACAGACTTATTGTTGGACTTATGCAGTCAGGTTGACCAGGTAACAGTTTATAAAACTTATCGTTAGCTTCTGTGCAAATGTAACTGCTTAATACCATACTACACTTCCTGGAATCATTATGAATTTCCTAGAACCATTGTTGCTCCGATCAAATGTTATTCAGAGCAAGTGTCACAACTTCGTAACTGCTGCTACTCAATGTTGACGTAACACAAAATCTATGTTCCTAGTTTGAGTCTGTAGCCTACCGGTTGATTTTACGTTAATTCTTGTTACCGAAGATGGAGAACTACGAGAGAGAGTGTCTAAAACACGAATCAATATTAATAACTTTATTCACGGTCTTCCAAAACTACTAGTTTGAAATGTCTGGGATAATATTTCTGGAAACGTGAGAATCAAATTTTTTTTTTACTTTGTACTGTTTTACTATTTCAGATATTAGTCGTTCTGCTGATTCTTGTTTTACACTGTTATACTTAATAAGTTTTAATACAAGATTATATTGATCTGCACAAATTACGAAATTTTAACTCTACTAAAACCATTTCTCTGACGCCCCTTCACTGGAGGTAAATTGTTCACATTTGTACGGGAAAACGGAACTGCCATCACTTGGTAATTGATTAACCAATTCATTCCTTAATATCTAGTTTAGAATATATGAAAATCAGTTAACTTATTACAATTAAGGTCATTCTGATTTGGATATGATATTATCCTCACAATGAGCATCAATAAAAGCGCATGCGTCCTCAGTCGCTTGCGTCTTCAATCTGGAACTTCACAGGCCAAATGGAAGACGTTAGGTTGACCTCTTGATTTCTCTTTGTCCTGTTTTAAACCTTTGAAAATTTGTTTTAAAATTTTCTTTGCAGTAATTTGATTAAAAAAACTTTTTTGGCGTTCTAAAGGCGATTCTCTAATTGACTAGTAGTAGCCTACCGTTACTAACATAGTCATCTAAATACTCTGTCTAATTAAGTGCTCCCAGTAATTGAAATTGTCTATCGATCGCAGTATCACAATATTCTTCTTAACTTCAGACATTTATGAGTAAATTATTTCTTCACTGCTCACTCCATTGTCAACAAAATCCTATACATGTTCTTTCTAATATATTATATAACGGTAATATATTACGAAAAAGGAGACGGATGCAACGGGTCTAGGAAGGACATGATAAGGAGATGTAGACATGTACGGTCGTGTTTGTATCGTGGTGGCGTAGATAAGAAGACTGTCCCATATAATAACCACTCTCTGTGTTGACTGCTCATTATCATTAAAACTGTTCAGATCTTAACGTCAGCTAACGACATGCGTGGTCGTGTTTGTGTTTCAACATTGTCTGTTCACTAACGTTACCAAAGGCAGGGCAACCTACCTTAACGATGCCTAACAAGCAGACTGTCATCTGATAATACAATTTGAATTCACTCGCTAATGAGTCACCTGAGGCTACTTTATGCCTACGTAGGGTTAACTTACGTCTGGCGACCCCAGGTAAAATGTAAGCTCATTAACAAGTACATTAACAATGTTATGTTTATGTTTATGTTTATGTTTATGTTTATGCATCAACTGTAATTACAGCTTTATAACCCTCTCACACAGCGTTTCATCTCCTCGGTTAAATAATTATGGTTAAGAAGCGAGCGACTTCTACGATGTTTTATATCACTAACATGCTTCTCCCTATGTGAAAAAACGCTTAAAAATAAAATTTACTTGAGTATCGTGTTCAGGAATGATAAATATTATAAAATACAATGCCACTATATATAAAGAAACTTTAAAAGCATTTATGTCTAAAATGTTGCAGTATATTAATACTGCAATTCAATTTGTGTTTAAGGTGCTTATAAACAGATAGATCTATCAGTGTTCTCACTGTGTTAGACAGAAACAGGCGTGTCTTCAAAGTAAAAGAATAAGGAAAAGGAAAAAAGAATAAAATCTTAGTAGTAATTTATACAAAATAAAAATTAATTTAATATAAATCAAGTAGAAAAATAGTTTACAAAACTAGACGCATGGATGGTGAACGTGATATCGGCTTACCCAAAAAAGGTTAAGAAATATTTTTCGCAATGCCACAAAAGAAATATTAATGGATTGGATTATATGGGATTCAGACTCAAATAATAAAGTACATCAACACAGCAAAGAATACAAAATTCCAAAGCGACGTTATTTCCAGGAGCATAGTGGGCATAAATTATGAACTTAAAGATAAAGTTACTTGTACGTGACTTTAATAGGATTGAAAACACAATTATTGTTTCAGATATATAAATGAAATGGCGTATCCAAATGTGAATCACACAAAGTATACGAGACTAGTGAAGGAACTGTGTGTCATTTACCTCAATGGTATAACGTTCCTGCCTCCAGCAGGAAGCATATGTCGTGTCACTCAACTGTAACTTCTACATTCTTGGAGAGAAACTATAAATAGAAGACAACGAATTAGTCAACAAGTCAGCAACTGGTCCCTTGTAAGAAACGCCGTGTGATAAATCAGGACCTGTATTCAACTGTTACACTTTTGTTTCCTGTAGAAAATTACAAACACTTGTGAAACACCATATATGTATGTAAATTCTATACCATATATTACGTATATTCTATATATGTAAATATAGAAGAAATGGAGGTTCATGTGTTCAAAGTGTTAAAAGCATCTTTGATTTTTTAAAGTACTGAAGAAACATATTCTTCATCTTTTATTTCTTCTTATCTTCGCCTCAGGTGTTAGTCGTTCTTTCCTGTCATGACTCCAAAGCTGCTCAATTGCCTTCTATAGAGTCCTTCTGTTTATATATACTTGTTCACAAAAATATAAACCGCGTGGTTCGCTTGATAGTGTGGGCACTTTTATACTGATTCGTCCCTTGAAATCATTATAATAATTTTTTCGCCATTTATGTCTGGCTTTCTTTCATCATAATGTTATGACTTTACGAGTTGGCCCTGTAGAATGCTGGTTATTGACTACGTCATTTACAGTGTTTTCATGTTTCTGTTGTTTGTATTTTGTCTTCACGAGTAATTGTCAAGTTATTACATTTCTGTTACATATTCCATTGCGCTTTAATTTAGTTATTTAATTTCCCTTTTTGTTATTCGTCATTTTAAAAATACCTCTATTTGAAAGTTTAATTGCCTGTGTTTACTGAAACGTAAAAATCGGTTAGGAGAATCATACAAGACTTCCATGTTCTAAGATTTATATTTAAAATCAGTTACTTGAATTCGGTTCGATAATTTCAAAAAAAATATCTCCCATCCTCAAACTATTTTTCACTATTTATAGACATTTTTGTTATTATCGGTTGTCGTTTAATATAATATTATTTTTGAGTCACTTCATCTATAAAAATTAGGTACTTTACTCTTGTAAAGAAATTTAACTACGCACATAATAATCCCTAATCCTCATGATACAGTGGAAACAAAATACAAGACACCAATTAAGTCACTAATCACCAGGATTAATTTTCACAGTTAAACAGTTCGTAATTAACAACACAGTCTCTTACAACAAATCGAATAAAAATTGTTCACACGCAATAAAATATCCACTAAAATTAAACACAATTGTATTACAATTATCCCGCCCGATTATTAAACACTTCACTAATAACCACTTGAACGCACACAGTAATATCGCCCGATAATCGCTTGTAATCACCCGACAATAAACTCGAACTGCACTGTAAATATATCGCAACTGTACTGAAAACTAAGACCGCTGCCGCCATGTATTTATACCTCCGCTCACAGACCAGAACGTTCCAAACTACGTCTTAGCGCCAATGTGTACTACTTAATTAATTGCGGCCTTTACTCAGTCCGCGCGGCTGGCGGCATCGAGAAAACTCTCGCGGATGCGTTGACAGTCACGTATGCCACACACATTAGAGCGAGATTCTTCTGGCACATTCGACAAACAGGTAGACTGTTCTGTAATGTCGTAACAGATATTTACGCTTTCATAGAATAATAGTTTTATCATAGGCCTATGTAATTGTAAGGTATCTTATCCTTCAAAATTAAATACTCGTACTTTACTTGATTACAATTTTTGTTAATAACTGAATCTGATTATTCAAATTTTATCACACTACTTATTTTATATTTTTAAAGTTTATCTAAGCGTTGTACATTTTAACGTCTTAATATAATTTTCTTTTATATTGGTAGCAATTATTATGTGTAACAAAACAAAACACAAAATTTAAAATTGAACTATAAACAAAATGTGTTAATTTACTCAGGATTTACTGAAACCACCTACGCTATAGCTATTGTTTATCCCCAGGAACAATCACGGTTAACTGTGATAAATGTAAATAAATAATTGAAATATAGAATGCAGACTTCCCTTAAACTAACATCCACTCAGTGACGTCTTTATTTCCATACAGACATGACGCTATTGCTCTAACAGCGTAACATTAAAAACGCTGAATCTAGAAATATCTAAAATTCAATTTACTTTTCGTTTGATATTCTTGTTAAATAGCCTACTACATTAATTACTAAAAGTAACTGGCGATATTCAAACTCAAATTTTTTAAAGTATGTGTTAATTGCACAGTGTGTCCTAAAATTTATGCTACGGTTTAACACGAAACTGTCACTGAAGCAAAGGAATTCCATACACAAAGCGTAAGTTAAATTATAGAACAAGTCCAGTGTTGTTCTGTGGGATTCGCATATTTCAATGTATGAGGTGGCTCTGCGTACATCTATTTGGCAATCACTTTTATTCCATACACGACACATCATCGCAGCTGATAAACTGATAGACTCTACTTCTTCCATTAATTACTGCGATTAATCTTGAATGCTACTAATTGGTTCAGTGTACCGCACTGCTTAAGAAAACCCTAGAGAAAAATCGATAAACTTTAAGTCTCCAGAGAGTCGGGACTTTCTTACCAACCCTTTCAGTCTAGCATATCTCATCAAGAAAGTCCTTAACAAGGTTGACATAGTGTGGAAGACCAACATCTTATTGAAAATCACATTGTCATCATTGTTATATAGTAAGGCAAACAGCATAAACGTATCGAAACTCTTGTTGGGTATTACTGAGCGCTTCGAAAAGAAACTACTCACACGGTCTTTAGCAAGAGCGCACCAAATGTTTACTTTAGCTCTCCCAGTTAAGTAAAGGCATGTGAACAGTCACTAGAATACATTATTTAAGTGTGTCTATGAACATGTCTTGAATCATGTTTAGTTTTAAAACTGAATTTATACTTTCTAGAAATTGTTAACCATTGTCATTCAGGAGGCCAACGACAAAATTGTATGTCACCTCGACTCATCTTATGTAACTGCTGAACTTTGTCTTCTTCTTCTTCTTCTTCTTCTTCTTCTTCTTCTTCTTCTTCTTCTTCTTCTTCTTCTTCTTCTTCTTCTTCTTCTTCTTCTTCTTCTACACTTCAGGCATTAGGCAATGTGCTTGTTTTGACTTTACATTATCAGATCCATTTCTTTCTTGGCCTTTCTACATCCCTTGTTCCAGAAGGCTTATATTTGTTTACAATTACTGGTATTCTCTTTTCATTCATGTGAATTAAATGTTCACCCCATTTTCCCCTGTATTCTTTAATTTTCTCATTTAGATTGTATATATTAAATGTTTCCCGTATGTCTTCATGTCTTATATGATCCCTTCTTGTGCATCCTTTAACCCTTCTTTAAAATCTCAACTCTGCTGATTGTATGATGCCATTAATCAGTAAGACTCAGGGGTTTTTTGAAACTTTTTAGGAAGTCCCATATCTCAGGTACATTTACGAATTGAAACAGTTTCCAAACGGGGCTGAACAATCTGTGAGTGGATCGCATGATTTTACGCTTTTCTGTTGTGTCCGGTTCGTGTCTCAGCAGGCTGATTATATTATTTTAATGTTTATGTAAACACCACCCTCGTTTTCAGCTTTGCTTAACTCAAAGAAAAAATTATACTTCAGTTACAGGTGAAATTCAAAGAAAAAATATTCATTAAACCGAAAACAGCGGACCGCATAATGAATTAGGTTTTTCAGAACTTTAAATGAGTTCGAAAGGTGAGTTTTAGAGTATTATTTATGAACTACATGAAAACGTATTGGGGCATTTGTAAATAAGTGTAGATAATTAACTTGAAAAGTTTTTTATGCAACTAGGACGCGAATTGATACTGCGATATGCATTTTTGGATTTACATTTGTAATCTCTTATCTAAATCCTTGCAAGTATCAGTGACACATGTTACACATTTCTACTGGAATCTAATACAATAAGAAACTCACTAAAAATAAAAGTAAATTTAACTATTCTTGTAGGAATATATACTGAAAAAAAACTAAAAAAGGTTTTAATACAAAAAACAAAGGTTTGGCAAAGGATTTGTGAAAGAATTTTTCATATAGAAGAATAAAACGATTTTAAGAATGTTATATTATAAAAATGTTACATCGTTTTAGTAAACACTGTGTTCCTTAAGAAAGTAAAAGATATGCTTAATAATTTATCCATCTAATGAACTATATAATATATAACACATAAAATATAATTATTTTTATGTGTGTGGGGGGGAGGGGCCCCGTGCGCGCGCTCTTTGGCGAGCTTTTGTTGGTGTGAGTTCGAGCGCTCATTGTGTTGATTTTAAAACATTCTCACACGTATTTCGAATTCCAAGCCTAGTCGCTATTCTGCACTGTTTAATTCCCGCTCTTCTACATATTTCATTAAACTTTACGGCAAACTTTCACTCCCATTATTCTGTTTTTAATGTTTTCATTGCCTTTAACTTCTTTAACTTTCCTACTATTAGTCACCGACATAGTTGTACTCACTACAGCCTAATACTTGATCTCCATTCTTAAGTTTCATTATGCTACTAAGCGCATGCAAGCAGACAAATTTTAATTTTACACTGTTTAACTAACTTATGTTCCATAAGGAAATGGAAGTATAGTCATGGCGAAAAAAATCGTGTTCGAGTTAATGGCAGATTCTGATTGTACTACCCTCAAAAAAGTCATTTTTCGAAAAGTGTCTGTGTGTCTATCTGTCTATCTTTCTGTCTGTCTGTAGAATTTTTTCTATATTCAAATTCAAACAGAATCAAATAATTTTTTGCATACAGCTCTGAATTTTAGAGGACTCAATGCCTATTGTTTTTGGTGAAGATCGGTTAAGGAAAAGGGGTAGTTTACCTGCAACGTTTTACGTTTTAACAAAAGTAAATTGCTTAATTTTGATAAATAAAGTATCCTGAAAAGAAGGTCATAAAAATCCACTGTAGAAAGGTAGATGAAATATCTATAAATGAATCGGGTAGTTGAAGGGAGGAGGGGGTAATTTTTTTAATAAATTAAAATGGTATTTGATGATGGAGGAAGTAAATTTTATAAGTTTTATATGTGTAATACGTTAATGACAACAAAGAAGTAGTTTCTATGGAAACACTTCATTTCACTTTAACAAAATTAAATGTTTTTCATTTTAATTTAAATATTATATGAGTGAAAACATATCGTTCCTGGCAGGCAAGCATATCTCAATTATATAATGTTTACGTTCGCAAAGTTTTATTATTGTGATTACTACAATAAAAAGGCAGGCAGGACACACACACACAATTCGCGTTATTTCTGGCCTCACTCATTTTTATTTTCTTACGTTTGCACGCTTTTTAAATGGAAAGTGTCGAAACCCCCATCAACACAACGTGTGCAAGCCGATAAGGTGTCCGGCGTGGACAGCGGTTTGCTTCCTGTGGATCGCTCACCAGTGTAACTGCACGTGTTTACAGAGAACGGTTCATAGACAGACTTTTCGTCGTTAGGGAGTGAACCCTCTGCAAGATGCTCACGGTCCATGAGAGACTTCAGAGCTATCCTTCTTTTCCGCGTGTTTGTTCTGTGAAACGTACACTGTAGATTCGCAGCTTTATTCTGAACAACGCTCCATAGGGAATGTTGAATTTTTTTTCCACGGTGTACCATCATACACACTAAAACCTGCTCTGATGTTTTGATTACGGACATAATAATATTAAAACTTTGGAAACTTGAGCACTACTTAATGGAGATCAAAAATTAACTTTTACAAGCCATTAATTTTATGCATATTTTGAAGCAATAAATGTTTTAATAAATTAATACAATCTGTGTACTTATTTTTGTTATAATATAAGAATTACAAACTAACATGTGCATGTGTGTATGTACGAAAAATATATAAATATTTTTCTCCTCTGGAAAATTGTTGCCCCTCCTGGAAAATATTTTGACAATAATTATTTAATTGTTATTTCTTTACAACATGAAATCGTCAAACTACACCCTTGTTGCCTGTTAAAATGTTTTCACATATACGATTGTGCTTGTTGCTTTACATGTAAACTGGTTGATGTATAATTTTGTATTATTTAATATTTACTTCTTCCTTTTCAGAAAATATGTTTGAGTTCTCTGTTGTGTCTTTCCCGATGTTGTAGATCAGAGTTAATCGGTATCACACCATCACTTTCCAAATATGACAAATATCAGTTTCCTTTACAATCGCAGACATCGAAATTTTGTCAGCAAACGTTATCTTAATTTTTCTCTCCTCCTTTGACAAAAAGCAACTCTGGATAAGTTTTAAACTTTCTTATGACGTACAGTGTTCATAGCATTCAGCTGTCTTCTTCTTCTTCTTCTTCCTTGTTAGGACTTTGTCCTGTTCTATAACAACTGTCTTACATACTGTCACTCTTCCTTGGCCGACCAATGTTCCTCTTGGTGTTTGGTTGGCTATCTCTAGCCTTTTTCACTAGCCTTGTGCCATTCATTCTTGATATGTGTTCATTCCACATCCTTCTTCTTTCCGCAATCCAAGAATTAATATTTGTTACATTACACGTTTTTTCTTATACTATTCTTTAGCAACCTATCGTACCTTGTCATTCCTAGTACCTCCGTAATATACTAATTTCTATAGTTTTTTGTTTGCTTTGATTGTTGCTGTGTCTGGCTTAGTCTCTGAAGCGTAGGATATTACTGGACGTATTGTGCTTTAGTAAATCATAATTTTTGCTTCTTGTGTGAGATATTTATTATTCCATATAAGATTAATCATGCATCCAGCAATTCGTTTTGCTTTCATCATTTGATGTTCTATTTCTTCATCTGCTCTATTGCTACTTGTAAGCCTTGTTCCTAAGTAGTGTCTATCCGCATTACTTCTTCTATTATTCTGTCATTTATCACAAGCTTACACCATAATGGGTCATGTTAAATTGTAATTGATTTTTTTCTCTTCCGTTATCTGCATGATATATTTCTGGTAGGCTTTGTTAATATTATACACAAGCCTTGTAAGTCACGTTCATTTTCCGCTATTAAAATGACGTTATCTCCATAACATATAATATTAAACACACTTCTACCCATACCATGCACTGTCATGTGTTTTACCTACTTAAGAATTTCATTTATAACTAGATTGAAGAGTATGGGACTTAGGGAATCCCCCTGCTTGATCCATTTCGTGACAGGTATATTATCTGATAACTCGCCATTTTCTTTTACTCACATTGAAGTGTTCGTGTAGATCTCTTTTTATTTGCTTTGTGATATCGATTGGAATTCCTCGTTGTTGCAAAATCTGTAACACGTCCGGCACTCGGGCCGTATCAAATGCCTTTTCGATATCTATCAGACACATCAAAGGTCGTTTTCGGAACTCAATTGCTTTTTCTTTTATTTGTTGAATTACAAACAATGCATGATTACAAGACCTTCCAGTCAGCTGTTTTTATTTTATATATTTCCATTATTTCGTTTTCCTTATATATGTCTTATTTCCATAACAATCTTGTCATTGTTTCGCATTATCTCCGCATACCTATCATCTCTCACTTGGCCTACACTCCGGCTTCTACATTTTTGCTTCCATTGTATTATTTATTTTAGTCTTTACTGTTAAATTACGTGTCCAGCTAATGTTAGTATATATAATTTACAAATTCAGCTATAGCGGCACCTTAGTTTTAAACTCATAATATATCCTTGTGCTACTTGCCCTGTCTTGTTTCAGTACTGGACCATTAATTATTCACAAGATTTACAGTCTCTCCTCAACCTTGACAGTCACTCCCCGTATTTACAACCTATAACCTATCATTACTTTCTAGACTAACCATAGTTTTATGTATAATGGGCAGCTTAGAATTAACGTCTTCTGCATATAATAACAGCTACAGTGATACTGACACCATACACATAACATAAAATTTATTTACCCGTTGCCAAAAGGGCTCACTAAATGTGCTGAAGGAAACATTGAGCGTAACGCACAAGTGCCAAAAACAACAGCTTCGATTACACCTGTTACTAAGCTACAGTATTAAGCAACCAGTTCCTATTTTATCTGACTTTTATACAAGCCGATTATTATATCGATATAAGAACTGCGACTGTGAAAAATGCCCCAGTCAATAACAGTATTACACGGGGAATAAAAAAGGTGAGTAAAAAATACTGGTTGTGCACGGATACTGACCAGATTCGCCGGTGAAAATACTCTTCTATTTAATTCATTTTTTAAGAGGAAAATTCTATTCTCATATATCTTATTTTTCTTCGTCTTCTATTTCTTGTTATGGTCCCTATTCCTTTCGGATGTTCGTAACTACCTTACCTGTGCTTTTTCTGCTAGGGGTTTTTCTAAATAACTATGTTGTTGACTTGGAAGTTTAATTACTGAGATTTCCTAAACATAAGATTCTCCTCCTACTAACACCTTCCTTTTTAGGTATCTTTCCATATAGAGTGGACTTCATCAGATTGATATCTCCTTCGTTCCTCATAATTTGACTGAGGTACTGGAGTTTTCTTAATTTTAAAGTCATCAAAACTTCCTTTTTTCTTTTTCTCCTGTAAAGGATCTTTGTATTTGTGACATGATCTGTCTATGACATTTCCAGCATCCTTCAATAGAGCCACATCTCATCTGCTTCTAATCTTTTACCTAGTGGCTGTGGCTCTCTCAGATTGCATGTTTCCACACTATAATGTAGGAAAGACAACATAGCGTAGAAGTCTTATCATATTAGTCATTGTTAAATCACAAATTAAAAAAATATCCCACTTTGTTGACTGTATTGACCGCATGCCTGGCTTTCCTACTGCGAGACTTTACTTTATTAGCATTGTTCCACTGGTGTTTACGATGGTACAGAGATGAGTGTATTTATCTACATGTTCCTCAGGGTTCTGATCGATCTTCAGATGGCATGTAGGGATACAGCTTCTGAAAATGACCATAGATTTTGTCTTAAGTTAATGTCAAGACCTTATACGCTGTTATTCTACTGATAAACACATTGCAAACTCTCCAGACTATATGCTAAAATGACTATCTGCAGGTTAATCGTTTGCGTATAGAATGTTGTTTATCAATTGCCCGTCGAATACAATTCCCGCTTTCTCGTCTTCTAGTTCGTCCCTGATGATATATTCTGAATTTTATATTCTGAATAAAATAGCAATTGGGACATTATACAACTCAGCCTTGCTCTACATCGAATATGTACATCTTCCGTGTTCTCACCTCCCAGTCCTACAGAAGCATTCTGATACCAGTACAAGTTGACAATTATTTTACCATAAATAGTATAAACATAATACGTATATCACCTACACAAGCTAATAGACATGGCAAGGGATACAAAAAATAAAATAAAATAAATAATATTAAACCTAGCAATGCAGCCGTAATCGGCGATTAAGTTTGTCAAAACGATACTTATATTAACACTTTAAGAAATAAGAGTTGCCAAACATGTGTTCTAAGTCATATGATACACTTATTTGATGTACAACTATGTAGATACATTACATAAACACAAATGCTGCAATCTTTGCATATAGGCTAAAAAAGGTACTACAGAAAGTAACTCTAAATTAAATGTACCCAGAAATAAAATACAAAATATTGTTGCCGGTTATTTTGTAGGAACGCTTATACGGTTATTCTGCAAACTGGAATATACGATACATAAACAATGGTAATAACAATACTACGACCTTAAAAATAAGTGAGTCTGTACTATAACACCAGCATAGGGAAGATACAGGAATTTTTAAGGAGTATATGTACAATGGAGTTATGTGAGTTGAACGCAAATTCGAGGAGGTATCATTTTAACCAATTATATAGTCTATATGCGCCATTATGGGACTCCAAACATTGTGGTTAATATGCTGAGATAGAATATTGTTTCTAATGTAATGGACTGAAGGTGCTTGCAGATCTTAGTAATTAGTAGTAGTAATTCCAATTTAAAAGCTGGGATTGCGGTTCCCAACACTTTTTCCGTGACGGTTACCTATCCTTGCATACTTTTAGGAGCAGACTTTTGGTAAAGTTCGTAATACTTTATAATAAATGTTTGTGAAGCGTAAATTTAATTTTGTATAACTCATAAATTTTGCTTTAGTTAACCTTGCGCTTTAGGAGTAAGAGCGACGCGTTTCTATGGAAATAATGACGTCAGGGCGTCGGTGTTGGTTAGAGGGAAGTCAGCGTTTTGGGTTTTAATTATTTATTTACGTACAGCCCAATTCAACGAGATCTTTCTCAGCGATAAACCGAGAATTACGGTATACATCATGTGCACACTACTAAAACTTTGTTTCACTTCAAATTTAATTCAAACTGCTGTGCACTTTTTTACTTCATGCATTACATTTGTACTAATTACTTTACTGTACATTAAGTTAAAGGAATTTTAATTAATTTTATTATACATTGTGTTTAAATACTGTATAAATCGTGTATTAAACAGCGGTTGTAACAACTAATAGTCCAGACACAGTATGGCAGATGTTTATATCACATTTTTGGTTTAAAAGTAAATAAATACGATTAATTTTCTTCTTTGAAATAAGATATATTGGCAAAAATGGAACCAAGTATAAAGATGCAGTGAACTGTAGGGATTAGATATGATCTTCATCTGTCCTATTATAACGGCTGCAAAAGTTTTTAGCGAGTCGTGTTACAATGATCCCAGTGGTGCAAAGCAGAAAACACTGTTCCTTATGTTAAGGAAATTTAGCTCAGGCTCATGAAGAAAATAATTCCAATGCACGTCTCATCGTTATGTATAATTACTTATATAGTATAAGGACTATATATTGTCCCTATAAGGACTATATATTGTCCCTAAGCAGATGTTCCATATCTATACCTGAAGGGAAGTGCTGGGCACACTATTTCATTTTGCATACCGTACGGCTTATGTAGGCATCCTATCGAATTTTTTCTAACTACCTCGGTTGTCAGTTATCTTATGGAAACCGCAAACCGCTTTATTAAAAACTTACTTTTTATTTTGTAGTGCCCTTTCGGTCATCGGTTGTACCCAATTACTCATACTAGGCCACCACTGACTTTTATCTTTTTGTTTCTGTTTCACTAAACAAAAAAGTAGCAAACAAACTGTTTGCCGTAATGAAACGAATAAGTACAAAGAAAACATAGGGCTTTCAAGCACTGGGGAAAGGGATACAAACCATCTACAAAATGACATGTAGTTATTAAATGTAGTAACTTTTCTTCAAGATCTTCAAAAGGTGTGAGAATGGGTGAAAAATAATACATATAGCCTCTCTCTCACTCTCTCTTTCTCTTTCGCTCTTTCTCTCTCTGTGTGTGTGTGTGTGTGTGTGTGTGGGTGTGTGTGTGTGTGTGTGTGTGTGTGTGTGTGTTGCAATGTTACAAGTATTATAAAATGAATACACTTTAGTCCATGTACCCAACGCAACTGTAAAGTGTTAAACACCGGCTAGGTAGTAGGATTTTTGTGTGTTCGTTGCGTTAAGTATATGTGGTTGCACAAAAAACGTACCGTATTTTTAAATAGAGGAGTGAGACGTTGATCACTTGTACAATTAATTAAAACATAGTAAGAGAATCAATCAACGGTTTATTAAGTATTGAGAAAATAGTAATATTTTATTAACATTTGAAACTAGAAAATTCAAAATATTCTCTTTTGTATGTCGTTTTTATTATTGAACTTTCTGCAATAATTTTGGATCACCATACACGTTCGAATCTCCTTATCCTAATTGTGTTTTTAGAATTGTGATATGTCGTTTGTAACAGGTAAAAAACATATATTTATTAAATTATTTTAATCGTATTAATATCTGATTTAATAATATAAACCAACAACCATACGTAGTATAATGCATGACTGCTCCGGCTCACACACTCAGACAAATATAATAACTTACACTGTAAACAATTCCGTCGGGCAGGTGTATGCTTTAGACAGTCTATGGCATGTCCACGCCTGTACTTTCACCCACAAAAATTTTTAAACTATTTATCCTACGCTCTTCACACTAATTATTTACAAAATACTGCCCTAGGTAAATATGCAAATAACTGTATTGTTGCAATATATAGTGATTATGCGTAGGTACGTAAATTACGTAAACGACTTTGTGCCCAGACAAAAATACGGAATGATGATTCATTGAAAATAAATCAGTTTTGTACAATGGTTGAAGTTTAAAAGTTCTTACTACTGATTTAGTTTTTTAAATTAATCTGCTAACCAACACGAATTACTAAAAAAATCGTCTTATGTAAATTTTCCTTTTACGTATCCTGAAGAGCGATGTCCGTAGCTGGAGCCCGGCGACATGATGATTTGCAGCCTACAGCTCCTAATCCTGCGCGCTATGTCCGTAACAATGTAGGTGCTAAAGTCGGTCAAAGTCAAAGTCGCTTACGGATTGTTATCTGATGCGAAATTCGTACTTGCCGCGAGTGTATTGGGCTTACACTAAATTCAGTACAGTTCAAGTGTCTGGGCAAAAACGTATGCGGCCAATTTCCTCTAACAGGTAAAGTACTCGGTTTTAACTCCGGTCCATGACTACACTTGTTTGTAATATTTTTGGAACCCAGGAAACGTATCCGATATCAGCAGATTTCAATGCGGTGAACTTCCAAACTTGTGGCCGTTTTCCTTCAAAACGTATCGTCTGTAGAGAGGACAATGTGCGTCACGAGTGACGTATGAACTGAATTAACGCAGAGCTTTACTAATCCTTGACTGAATTCCTAAAACTCTAATTAATCCAATTCTTAATTCTTCTGTACATAAAGCTAATCTAAGTGGAAGGTTTACAATCAAGTTACGGAAATGTCCTATTGTGCTCAAGATTTGTTCTGATCCTGCACAGAAATTATACATAATTTTACGTTATTTTTATGGCTTTTCAAGTACAACTCATACTTAAAATTAAAAATTGTTAAGTCATGGGAAACAACCTAAACCAACTACTCATGTAACCAATCATGACCAAATAAATATTTATTTATTTTTATAACAACTAAGAAAACTGTTGGAGTACTTGACAACATTGAAGAGAAGTTGCAGTATTCATTACAAATTATTAATCTATATGTAATTATTACGTAATATGTAATACATTACAGGTAAGGTTTAAGTAATAGCGTATAATATTTTTGTTACGATTGTCCATTGTTAGGAAATTTAGAATTAAAAATTCTGTCAGTCGCCGTTTGGAAAATTTGTAATATAATGTTTAAATATGTTTTGTACTTATAATAAATAAACTTACTGCGCATACAAAATTCAACTCTACACCTACCCAGTTCAGCAGAAAATAATGTTTTTTTAACACATACAGATGAAAAGAGCATTTCTCGGCTTATTGGTCACAATTGCCTCAATTTAATGAGTAAAATCATTTCTCAAATTTTGGCACTATCTACTGAAAAGAACCCAAAAGTTAAAACTCACGCGCACACACCACAATTACACGAATTTTAAGTCTAACTTGGAACTAATACACATTTGTGAAAAGGGTCGAATCATGAACGCCTTAGAGGGGTTTGAAATTTACAGAGCATCACAGACGTAAACAGTCCCGGTTTAGTATTGAATGACCAGCTGCAATTTAAATCCAATCCACTGTGCGATACCGCATTGAACATGCTTTACAAGATTAGACACGAACAACCGCTCAGTGGTCGACCAAACGTGAATAGATGCGCCTACTGAAGCGTACACAGTGCAAAAGAATTGGATTTTTAACCTATGACGACCTCCTATGACGGATATTTTAAGATCTGATGATGAAGCATATGCTTTTAAAAGCGTCATCAATATAAAAAAGTCACAAGGCGGATTGGAAAAAAGTTAGCTTATCTAAATTGCAATTGGCCTGTAACGTGATGAATTAAAATAATAGTAGCAGCAGCAGCAGTAGTAGTAGTACTAGTAGCAGCAGCAGCAATAATAGTACAAGCGTTATTATTATTATTAGTAGTAGTAGTAGTAGTAGTAGTAGTAGTAGTAGTAGTAGAAGTTACAGTTGAAGATCAGTGAATGAAAACCCAGACACAAAATAGTACATAGTATAAGGCTTCTGTACGTGTTTTATTTCTCTATTACGTCGTTTATAAGCTATACTTTTACGACAGGATTTTACGATACTCGTGCAGTTTTCTCATGTAATGGCGGTATTAGCACGGTTATTTCTCGCGTCGGTGTGTTCCTTTATACGTATTGATTTGGAAGTTACAGAGGTCAGATAACGTCTGTGTCAGCTTTGTTGAATGAAATCCACTTGGGTTACTCGGATTCAGCTGCACTTAACCTACTTAGACGTAGCACAGATAACGTCATCATATTGAACACCTGTGCAGCACCTGGTACAGTACACCGTG
Source organism: Magicicada septendecula (assembly GCA_034769895.1). Taxonomy (NCBI): domain Eukaryota; kingdom Metazoa; phylum Arthropoda; class Insecta; order Hemiptera; family Cicadidae; genus Magicicada; species Magicicada septendecula. The sequence continues at coordinate 106,989,051 of CM068375.1, forward strand.
TTTCCCATAAGTGGAATAGTTGTCATTTAAATACCCTTTTATCAATTTTGCCACATTTTATCGGTTTATCTGCCGCCTTCAAAGTACATCACATCATGATTAGTTTCTTTATTAGATTCACCTCTTTCACCAGTACCATTCTTTGATTTTATTCTTCCGTATCATATCTTGTAGTTCTGAATTCCAAGTAAATTTTATTAATTTTTAGATAAAATATGTCACTTTGCAACTGAAGAAGATTTGAACAGAGTTGCCGCCATAATGGTTCGAAGAAACAAAATAATAAAAACAGACTGAGGGAAGTTCCAAGTATTACAGTTTGGCTTATAGAAGATATCACAAATACAAAGTGACAAACTGAAAGGAGTGGTCCTCTATAGTACTATATACACTTCGTTCTGTCACAATGTTTACACGCAACATAATAAGAAACCAAACTAATGAATGAGAAATTCCAAGGTTTACAGATTCCTTTACAGGTACATCATAAATAAACAGAGAATATCGTAAGACTCGTAAAAGGATTGTCCACATATAGACTCATATACACTACCAAAACAAGTATCCTTAATGAACATCAGATTAATTTAAATTTCCGAAACGAATACTAAACAAGCAAAAAGTCACATAAGCCGATCAAAATCTGAAAAGCATAAGAGAATGCATAGATAAGGATATGAGAAAGAGGGGTATTGAATAACCGAAAAATTAAAAATGATTAAAAATAATTTTTAAAAAATTGCCTAATTATGATATCAATTTACCATGTGTTTTGTTTTTCTGTATAAAATTCTTTGAATATTATCGTTAAAGAATTGTTAAAGTTGCTATGTGCTTATTTATACTGTAACATTTTGTTTGTGTATGCAGTTATGTAGTAAACAGATGTTTGTATTTCTCAGATGTTTTCTTCCAGTCTATGAGTATCTATGTTCTGCTACGCGTGTCTGTTTGTTCGTTCCAAAACCACTTTCTGCATGACGTTTTACAGAAGTTTCTACAAACAGAAATAACACTGTTGCAGACCACTATAGAAAACGTTTTTCCGATTACCGATTTCAAGCTTCACAGCTCATTATCAGATCGGAAATATGATCTGATATTTCCGATCTGATGTTTAGCTGTGAAGCTTGTAAGCGCTAATAGGAAAGTGTTTCCTATAGTGGTGTGCAACAGTGTTATTTCTGTTTGTGGTTATAACCACTAACACAACTTTATTAATTAAATGAAGTTTCTACATTAAGGTTTTCCTGTCTCTTCTGTTTTCGAATAGTCCATCGTTTTTCCAGTCTTATAGTTTCGATAATTGGATGTGTTTCAGTGATATTAGATATTATTTGGCTGCGTTCGAATCCTAAGGTATGTCCTGTACTCTCATAGTATGATAGGAACCAGGTGTACATCGGTCTTCACCGATTTTCTGTGATGTTTCGAGCGCTTTGGTATGCTCCAGTTTGATAGGACTAATGTGTTGTGTTGAGGCAAGGTTTTCTGTGGGTGAGAGAAGATGCATTTCAGATTTTGTGATTTGGTGTTCTGAACAAGTTCCCGATCTTTCTGTTGTGTTTTGTACAGTGTATATTCTGTGTTTCCTGAATATTCTGCTGAGTCATTACGTGTTTCCCCTTTCATACTGTAGTACAATTCTGTTTACTGTAGTCCCTTAACCTTTCCAGGGGCACGTTCTTTGACTAAGTATTGTGCTGATTTGTCTGGTGTGTTTCTGTTCTCTTGAATTATAAGATCACTGCAGTAAGTATACAAAGCACCGATGCAGATAATACCAATAGAGAACTCGCAAACTTTATAGAATTATTAGTATTATTATATAATAACTTTATTATACTAATTATTGAAGTGAAATCTTCATATACGGCGCTATGGTGCTTGTGTCACTCCTGTTTACCTCGTTCTGTTAGAGAAGTAACTAATACAATGCGTCACGAAATAAGTTAAACGAAAAAGCAGTGTTGGCAAGTCATTCAAACCTCTTTTCCCCACATAGGTAAATCAAATTTCCCCAATGCCACAAATAAGCGTCCTTTAAGCAAAGCGTAATATTTCAAAGATGTGAGCATATTCTAGAGGTTCAGATACCATTACAAGGATAACGTAAATATTAAAACAATTTTACTTATGACAAAAGAAAATTTACTCACATGCTAAGAGATCTAGCTGAACACTTTTGAAATATTTTTCTTGTACTTAGTTTAGTACTAACTCAACATATTTACACACTTGCCAATTGTGTATTCATAAAAAACTTAAAAATCAGTTACAGCTATCTTTTATTCTAATAATATTATAATATTTACAGTATTATCAATGATACTGTTTGTGAAAACGTGTAGAAAAACAAAGTAGTTGTATGATGCACTTATGCTTTGTATAAGTTAAGTCTTGTTTAAGTTGTCACAAACCAAAGATGATTTCTAGGTATCAAACATTAAAAACATTACTGCATTAATGTTATGTAAAGAAAGTTTTCCACGTTTCCTAATTTAATAACAGTAACTGGACGAACAAGAACGTGAAAAAGCGACGGACAGTATTTCATCTCTTAGTTGATGGTTAATGAGTGCGATGATGATGATTATGATGTTTATGCGGTAAACCAAAATTAACTGACTACATATATGAATTCATACACGTATTACTGTTGCACCCTATAGCACTACATTGTGACACAGAAATCACAATAAGTTTTATAATCCCTGTAGTCGTGAAAGCATTATATGTTATGTCCCTACTATTATAGGATACAATAATTGCATTTGGTAGGCAAATCTCTTCTGTATTTACAGTCTGACCTAGCTTGGATAAATACCCTACGAAATGCAAAAATTTGATAAAGCTATAGTAATTGGTAGTGACTATATAAGTTGTAGTCTATATAAGTTGTTATATAAGTTGGTAGTGACTAGTAACGTCTGTAGACTATACGATAAATATGCTTATAATCAACACCAATCTAATTAATACAGTAGGGTTTAATGATTTTACTACTGCCTAGAAATTATAGGATTACTATATAACTGTTCCACGAAGGCAGGGTAGGTTGCATCATGAGGTTTTACTTACACTACTTTTGAATCTACATAATCCATTCAGTTTGCATAACCTTCCATCTTTGTTGTGGTAAGTAATATTTAATATTAAAATGTTTTAGTACTTACTTAATCTATTAAACAACTGTTCGTCATTAAATCGTTTCAATGGATTTTCCGAGTTCCGTAAATACGTCTTTGGTGCACGAAAATTATAACTATATGAAAAATATATTGTACTAACCGTCTGTGACTTCTCGTATATGATGTCATTTCCTATTGCGACATGTTTCGGGACACTTGTCCCATTTTCAAAGCATAAAATTTGTAGCACATATCATTCACTTATATACTTGTCAAACGTTAAAATCCATGCGTTATGATGACCACAAATAGCACATTTTAACATAACGAACTATATTATTTTTTGTAACATGAATGTGCACATCGGGCAAACAGTGTACCCTGCGTTGTGAACAGGACCCAGCTTTTCTACTTTGCATCCAAGTCGTCTACATGTTAATTAATTTATTAATTAAATTAAATAATTAAATTAATTAATTTAAATTAATTCCATGTTAATTGCTTGTAAAACATTAAGAACATAAATTTAATAACGGACCTAGGGCGCAGCAAAACACCGTTTAAGGTTAACGTCGGGTCCGGGTGCCTTCCTCGCTTTTGACAGAAGTGTACACACATCGCCTTTGTTGCCGAGAAAGAAAGCCTATATTGTTAGCATTTTCTAATAATGCAAAATATTTATAGCGCCTTGGATTTTACGCTTGATCATCTCCGTTGCTTTGGCCGAGTAGAACAAAGCAAGATCGGCAACGTACAAGCACTTCACTATTATCTAACGTATTATTCATGATTTTAATATTCACTGCTCTAAATATTTTACGTTTACATCCATGTTTTTAATCCATACCACACACAAAATTCATACCACAAACAATGATTAGTGATTAGAGTATATACGCCTACTACCGTTGTTTAACCAATGTTTGTAAAGATTTGTAAAGTGTAAGCAATAAATGTAATTATAACCATAACTTCTGTCGACCAACCAATAACCAATACTTTCTTTATCCAATACGTCATTGTTCCAGTAGTATACTCACTTTATCTTTAATTTCTATTAGTTCAATTTCACTCACTGCTAACGATGGGTACTGTAAGCTTTAGATATTGTTACGACGGTCTAACTGATTGTTGTATGGTAGGGCCTACAGTGGAAAACAAAATACATGACACCATCTAAATTACTAATCACCAGGATTAATTATTATCACAATTAAACAGTTTGTAATCAACAAGATAGTCTCTTACAACAAATCAAAATAAAGATTGTTCACAGGCGATAATAATGTCAACTAATATAAAACACAATTGTATTACAATTGTCCCGCACAATTATAAAACACATAATACTTCGCCACAATACTTCGAACCGCACTGTGTAAATCGGCTGACAATAACTGAACTAAGCGTCGCTGAGTTCTTGTACTTATACCCCGCTGAAATTCCAGCAAATTCCATACTACGCGTCAAGAACGCTACTAGGGAACACCAGAACGTAATTGATTGCGACCTTGACACAGTGCGCGAGGCCGGCAATTCTGGAACAGTCTGGCTAACGCATGTTGAGATCACGTACGAACACAACATTACAACCGGATTTCACTGGAATAGGCGAGAATGTTCTGTAATAGTGTAACACTTTTCCCGCATTACGTAACAATATATTTTAATAGTATTAGGATATTTTAGATATTTCATACGCATTACGTAACAATATATTTTAATAGTATTAGGATATTTTAGATATTTCATACGCATTACGTAACAATATATTTTAATAGTATTAGGATATTTTAGATATTTCATACGCATTACGTAACAATATATTTTAATAGTATTAGGATATTTTAGATATTTCATACGCATTACATAACAAAATATTTTAATAGTATTAGGATATTTTAGATATTTCATACGCAAATTGGGTTTAATTAACAAGTCAGATTTATTTTTAAGAAATAGTTATTATTTACAAACGTTTGTTGGTTTTGTTACCTCTATTGGCTAATGGTATTATTTTCTTATTTTTCTCACTGAAGCCATCGTCATTAGATATAAATAAACCTAGTTTCATAAATTAATAGTTGCAATCAAATGTAATATGTCCATCGTATGCCTTCAGACGAAACAACATCTAATGCATTGAATTATGTGACGAGAAGTCAAAAGGTGAACGGTAATAGATATTAAGTGAGTTTCCAATGTGATATTTGCTTCAAACATTTTGATAATTGGGATTCCGTTAATTGCGACGTATCGAACATTATATACGTAATTACCGATGCAAAAGATAACATTAAAATGTTGTATACAATAAAATTGCTTTGTTGAATATATATTGGCAGGTAAGTAAAGACTTTTTGAAATCTAGAAACCACGAGTCAGTTAGAAGTCATAAACAAAATTATTAATTGCATTAAATCAGAATAATGTTTGTACACAAAACTGAAAAACTATGACGTTTGGCATTATAAACTGTCATTCCGTCTCAAAGAAGGGGCAAACAAAGTATATTTAATTATAGGAAAACATTTACTTAGGTAATTATAGGAAAATTATAGGTATTAGTAACTTTGAGAATAATTTTATTCATAAAGATGAATGAATGACACGGTTCTATGATGTTTTATATCGTCTTGGTTACGTGCATATTGCACGTTATGTCTTAGTGTTTAAAATTGGTTTAAAATAAGTAAAATTAACTGTTTATTTGTTTCAACTGTTCTTAAGTACAATTAACGGCTCCAGTGATTGTTAGTTGTTTATACGACTACTGTATTTTATTTTTTGTATTAAGAATAATTGTTAAATTAATTTTATTTGGGTAATAGTGAATAATACCATGTTACTAAAGGTGATTGTTACCTGTTACTAATGAAAATTCATGATTGCACCTCTGTTGGTTAGTAAAATAACAGATATTTGAATATCCTAATATATTTAAAATATAGCACATATTTAGCTAAAGTTTAAAGAATTTGCTAGAAACATATATCAACCCGTTTTCTCTACGATGAATGGGATTGAAGTTCTAAAACAAGTCTGAAGTAAATAAAAATCTCTTGTAATAAAGCTTTAAAGGTTTAACAAAAGGACCTCGTGTGTAACCTTTATTCCATTCTGCGCTACGACTGAGCTACGTCTATTTCCAGATGTAATCAAACTCAAGGATACTTAGTCCTTAATTTTTTTTAAATTTGTGAAAACAAAGTTTTTGATAAGACGTCATTTCTAGCCTAACGATGTGCACCTGTATACATATCTATTCAATTTTGTAGCCAATTCCTGTTTTGATTCAGTTATTTACAGTTTTCAACGCGTACTGGATCTTCTCGTTTATGTGACCTCTATTTATCTCTATATGAGGTGTGCTGAATTCTCTTTTTAATTGCTTTGGCCATCTACTATTTGTTAATTTTACGACTGCCAAGACCAGTTCAAATACAACTTGCCTTTATAACTGCACATCGAGTCAGCTTCATTACCTAATGGCAGTATTATGTATTCTGTCTCTTTGTGTTATCCCCAGCATCAATCGTTCCATTGCCAGTTGCACTATACTTAATTGCTGGTTGCAATTAGGCAATTAAACCCACATGAATCAATCTGTTTGGCTTTATCAGACTAAATATTTTAGTGAATTCTGCTTAAAATTAATAATTAATTTACGCCAAAAATCTACATTCTATTACAGAATACATATGTTTTGACTAATTACTTCCTGAGTAGCTTATCAGTACCAGTACCGCTATTGAAATGTTATATTGCTGTTTTTATGAGGCACGTAGAAACTCATTTAACTCTTATCAAATATTCATAATACAAAATACAATTACCTTATCTACATGAAGGGTGGAACACATACAAATAACAGTTCACAGGAAATTGATTTTAGTAATATACGAAAATTATATACATTACATGGACAATGAGTAAGACTATACTGTCTGTAAAATACTACAACACAGTCACAATTATTTTTTGTCCTGTTTAATAAAGTTTGTAATTATAATACTATTTTAATTATGCCTACTGATAATAACATCTGGTAAACTATTGACATTTACAAGTGTCTGCTTATTAATATTTGTAATAATCATCATCAAGCCTATATTAATAATTTATTTTTCAACGGCCCTGCAGATCTTCCCTTGTATCTTTCCCAACGTCCTTGAAGATTCCTGTTTATCAAGGATGCAGGAGAAATAAGTTCTGATGAAGATCGTGCATAAAACAATACGCATATCTTGGTATGTAGCCTACATGCCACAAAATTTAGACGTATTTCTAAGGGAGGACGCCAACACAACGTAGAAGAACGAGGGAACTACCCATAAAACAACAAGTCACACGATTATACATAGTCCTACACATAAATAAACACTTATCAGAACGATACCTGTTTTCTTAAATTTATTATGCTCTGCACTTTTTTAGCCATTTTATCCGCTCTGTAGGGAACCAAAAAGTATAATTTTTGTTCGTTAATTTTCTTATTGGAACATACTTTATAAGTTATCCACCTATGTGGTGCCGATGGTTACCTACGCGATCCCCGTTTGCGGCTACTTGGCCAAGACACATAAGCGAAGGCTTCAGTCTCTCCTTGACCGAGGATTGCGCTGGGCATGCAAAGCCCACTATCTGACATCAAATAGAACCATCCGTGAAGCCCTGCGTGTCCGTTCCCTGGAGCCACTATACGGACACTGTCCCGCAAATTCTATCGTCGCTCCGCTCGATTCCAGGGCAACCACCTCATTAGCGCTCTTGGTCGCTACCAATCTGTGCCAGGAGAATCTTGGACCCGACCTCAGCGTATTCTCACCCTCAGTTAACTGATACTTAATTGACACCGACGGCCGGTAGCAGGCCACACCCTAAACCCAGCCCCATCTATCGTCCCTTCGGCAGGAGCTCTATTTGAAGCTCGGGACACAGTGTACGAACGGGCATGCCCTTCGTCCCGCACAGCCCTCGAACTTCTACTTTTTAAGCAAGATCTCGTCTTGAAAGTAAGCTGCCATATCTGTATCCCACGGTAGACTTTATTTCAACCAGCTATTTAACAGCATTATAGAGCTCAAGGTAACAACATTTTCTTTCCACTAATGAAAAAGACTACTTCACCTATGTAAAACACGGGAGTCATGAAATCATCAGGTAATTAAAGCAGTCAGTTTCCTTTTTAACGTCAACCTCAACACTTGCTGTGCCAAATCCAAAATATACATACCACACGGAGAGATAAAATTATTGTAATGGCTTAAGTTGATATCGTTCATATAAGTGAAAAATTCAGTTTTGATCCTTTAATAGAAATGCGCCTTACAGTATAAAGAGCGGTCATCGCAGTTTCCGCCAGCTACATTGAAATCACCAGTCGAAACGTCTCGATAACGACCTACCTCTAAATTCTTTCCAAATATTTTAATGTACCACGTCTTCAGGCTTATCATATAATAGCAATAATAATTATTATAATATAAAGAAAAGTAGGCTTAGTATCAGCTGGTTATCCTTACTTTTATCCCTTGGGTGTTCGTTTACTCAATGTGTCTTTTATGATATTGTGTTCTTGTTGCTTAAACAATAAGCATTTGATTCTTACAATATTGTTTTCTACTACTAATGCTACCATTACTACTTATCTGGATATGAATATGATGATGATGACGAAGATTATAAGGAATAATTCACATGATCTTTATATTACCAAAATTATGATTTAATAACGGAAAACAGTTTCTATAAAGTATTAAAACAAAAATTATTTTTACATCTGACTTTTTTCTGAAAATTAGGTTAGTGGTTTCATCAAAATATATATGCCCGAAATGTCAACAGGGCCCGTTTTCGGTGAGTCGAGATTATATGAATTTAACACAAACAATATAGAAATTGAAAAGATATCAAAGGAAGACTAAACATGAAAACATTTTTAAATTATAGGTTTTTTGTTATAAAATATAAATTATTATACACATTTTTATAAAATATTAATAATTGAATATACTAAAATTTACGTGTTTATACGTATAGTTTCTATTCAAAAGTACATCACTCTTTTGAAGTATGAACAAAAGTTAAGGAAACAGTACTTACTTTTCAGTGTGTAAGTAGTATAAAAGTGGGGGTACGAGAACACTTCCGGGTTCCGAACGAAAACACTACCGGGTTCCAGTTCATGACGTCATAGAGGCACTGGCAGCTGGTGTCCGAGCTGTCCATGTGACGTCACTGTTTTGTGTGTGTGTGTGTGTGTGTGTGTGTGTGTGTGTGTGTGTGTGTGTGTGTGTGTGTGTGTGTGTGTGTGTGTGTGTGTGTGTGTGTGTGTGTGTGTGTGTGTGTGTGTGTGTGTGTGTGTGTGTGTGTGTGTGTGTGTGTGTGTGTGTGAAACACTTCCGTGTTCCAGTTCATAACGTCACACAGAGACCCTAGTCGCTGGCGTCCGCATGGCTAAAACCTGTTTCAAGACGTCACGGAGGCCGTGGTTTCTGCATGTCCGCAATTTGGTAGCCGAAAACAATGTGTAGCGGATGGGGGTACCCGGAATTCGGCGGTTGCCCGGACGCACAGAGGCGATGTCATCGGGTACCGTTACGCGAAATTTTGGGAGGCATCGGGTACCGAAATTTGGTGATATGGTCCATCGGGTACCGTTACCCGAAATGTTTAAATCAACGGATGGGGGTACCCGAAATTGTTGGTGTCCGAATTTTGACACCCGAAATGTTTAAATCAACGGATGGGGGTACGCGAAAGGTGGGTACGCCCTAACCGGGTTCCAGTTCATGACATCACACAGAGGCCCTGGCAGCTGGTGTCCGAATGTTAAAACACTTCCGGGTTCCAGTTCATGACGTCACACAGAGGCCCTAGTCGATGGTCTCCGTGCATGTCCAAAATTTGGTAGCCGAAAACAATGTGTAGCGGATGGGTGGGGGTACCCGGAATTCGGTGGTTGACGAGGTCCTGGACGAGCCGTCACGGAGACAATGGTACAGTTAACCGAAATTTCTGATGTTCGAAACTTGGTACACAAAATATTTAAATCAACTGATGGGGGGTACGCCCTAAAACAAGTCCTGCATAACGTCACACAGAGGACCTGCTCTCCGAGCGTTCCATATGTGTCACTGTCCATAGAGGGCGTATACAACTAGAATTCAGAATATTAGAAATAAAATAAATATATTTAATAAGAAGTAGAAAAGTTATATAAGTTTTTAAGAGGTATATGATAAAAAGATGTAACGAAGGTAGGTAATTATCAATGTGGCAATTTTGTAAATTGTTAGAGATTGTTTTTGGTGAGTGATGGAGAAAAATGTAAGAGTCTAAATTTATATCTAAGGAGAGTAACATGAGTAGTCTAATTTTATATTGAATACTACAAAGATGAAACAGAGGAATTATGTAAATAGAGTCTAATTTTTAATTCAATCAGAGTCACATTAAGAATCTTAAATTATAATAACTGTTGTACATCATAAAAGTAATGTAACTTGGAAAAGAAAATAAAGCAAAGGAGTTTGAATAGTGATTCCAGAGTTTGATTATAATATTGAATAAATAAATAATAATACAAACAAAAATATAACAATATCCTGAATAGAACGACGACAGAAGAGGAAAACCTTGGACTGGAGAAGAGTTTCAGTGGCCCTAACGAATAATTAAGTGTTCAAAGGAGACATCGGTGTTGCAGTAATCTTGGAGAGCGGCATTCAGCGGTAAGAGCAATAAGAGATTAGTGTGAAGAAACAGATTGCCAAGCTGAATATTGCTGTTGAAGAAAGGTAAACAACAACCAGAAGTGAACCCGTGGCAGCTAGAAGAATTCAGAGACGGTTAAGTTACATTAATACGTTACTTATTTTTTACATGGTTAATTACCAAAGTACTACCTATTAACTGAATCTGGGTTGGTTTAAAGAAAAGAAATTAATAGATATAATCGTAAATACGATAAGATAACTTAATAATCATTAACCCTGAGAGAAAGAGTTTCTTTACATGTACTGGTAAATAAAAATAAAAAAATATAATAACAGTAGGTACAGATCTTTATTACAATACCTGTAATAAAAATTAAACCAGTACAATATATATCTATGTTTTACTATTGATATCATTCATCTGTAACGTCAGGACGTCATTAAACATCAAATTTCGGTGTCAGGTAACCATTACTCCAAACTTTTCGCGTAACGGTACACGATGGCCCATACCAAATCTGCTACATGCAGAAACCAACTACCATCCCCTCTGTGATGTCATTAATCACCTAATTTCGGTGTCAGGTACCCGATGCCCGCAAATTTTAACCGACCAATTTCGCGTATTGGTACACTACCCTCCCGTCCAGAGCTAAGCGGAGTGTGGGGGTACCCGATGACCCAAATTTCGCTTAACGGTACCTTATTATCCACCACACCGCCTCGCCTTGCAGAAACCACGGCCTCTGTGTCGGCACAGTGCTGAACCTGAACCCGGAAGTGTTTCAGACATGCAGGACTTGTTTTAGGGCGTACCCACCTTTAAAATTTCGGGTACCCCCATCCTTTGATTTAAATATTTCGTGTGGCAAATTTCGGACACCAAAAATTTCGGGTAACGGGAGGGCTATAATTTATTTTTATGTACAAATTAATATCCAATAGGAACCACAAGCCACTGACACCAATGACATAACATATACCCATTGCTACATTCGAACACATGCGTCATGTGGGCGTACATTTCGGGTGTCAAATTTCAGACATCACGTCTTCTAGACATGCAGGTTAAATTTCAGACACCACAAAATTACGGGGTACCCCCACCCGTTGTCGGACGACAGTGTTTTAACATAATTTCGGACACCCCAAAATTTCGGGGTACCCCCTCCGTTGTTTTAAACATTTCGAGTACTAAATTTCAGATACAAAAATTTCGAGGTACCCCCATCCGTTGATTTAAACATTTCGGGTGTCAAATATTGGACACCACGCCCTCTATGGACAGTGACACATATGGAACGCTCGGAGAGCAGGTCCTCTGTGTGACGTTATGCAGGACTTGTTTTAGGGCGTACCCCCCATCCGTTGATTTAAATATTTTGTGTACCAAATTTCGAACATCAGAAATTTCGGGTAACGGTACCATTGTCTCCGTGACGGCTCGTCCAGGACCTCGTCAACCACCGAATTCCGGGTACCCCCACCCATCCGCTACACATTGTTTTCGGCTACCAAATTTTGGACATGCACGGAGACCATCGACTAGGGCCTCTGTGTGACGTCATGAACTGGAACCAGGAAGTGTTTTAACATTCGGACACCAGCTGCCAGGGCCTCTGTGTGATGTCATGAACTGGAACCCGGTTAGGGCGTATCCACCTTTCGCGTACCCCCATCCGTTGATTTAAACATTTCGGGTGTCAAAATTCGGGCACCAACAATTTCGGGTACCCCCATCCGTTGATTTAAACATTTCGGGTAACGGTACCCGATGGACCATATCACCAAATTTCGGTACCCGATGCCCCCCAAAATTTCGCGTAACGGTACCCGATGACATCGCCTCTGTGCGTCCGGGCAACCGCCGAATTCCGGGTACCCCATCCGCTACACATTGTTTTCGGCTACCAAATTGCGGACATGCAGAAACCACGGCCTCCGTGACGTCTTGAAACAGGTTTTAGCCATGCGGACGCCAGCGACTTGGGCCTCTGTGTGACGTCATGAACTGGAACACGTAAGTGTTTCAGTCACACACACACACACACACACACACACACACACACACACACACACACACACACACACACACACACACACACACACACACACACACACACACACACACACAAACAGTGACGTCACATGGACAGCTCGGACACCAGCTGCCAGTGCCTCTATGACGTCATGAACTGGAACCCGGTAGTGTTTTCGTTCGGAACCCGGAAGTGTTCTCGTACCCCCACTTTTATACTACTTGTGTATTCAAACATACATAATTCCATCATAATTTAAAAATATAAGTTGCTTAAAAACAGATACATATTTATATAAAAGTCCTATTTGCATGAAGAAGTGAGAACGATTATTTTAGCATTTCTGTATGTGTGGCTAATATTATTTAATTTATAACATTAAATGTTACATGCGTAATTATAACGAATTCAAGTACTAGTTTTTACCTACTAACCTTTATGACTTCCTGAATGGGTTGATATTATTCATCCAGATCACCACTACTTATTTGATGTCAAGATAAGCAGACATACTGCTTAGCGTGCGCCACTGCTAGTACTAACGTTGCATTACTACTGGGGATAAAAGTTATAAAAACCGTGTTTTAACCGTAAATAAATGTAACGTTCACAAACGCAGTAACGAGGATAACGGCTATTAACGAACATTTTCTTCGAATTCTGTCAAATTTATCTGTAACTATTTTACATGTGTCAAGTGCGCTAGTCGTAATCGCAAAAATTACACCTCCCGTTATTGGTTAAAAATATTTCCTGTGTACTCTTGCGGTCATTGTTTGACAAGACTTCGGACTAATGTCTATCATTAAGCATTTTTACCTTGTTGAAGCTGTCCGCCTATGTTTTAACGTTGGCCAACACACAGTACACTTAACGAAATACCAGAGAGAAATACGAATTCATTATGAATAAGCGTTTAGTCTTTTCAATTTTTTGATTTATAGTATTTATATCTTAGGACATTCACGTACTGGATCGCTTATTACACGCTTTTATTTAACTTGCTTTCCCCGTCGGTCTAAAGTGGATTTTTCAAATCGAATTTTCGCATACTTCCCGATGTGATAGCGACTTAAAATTTTGCATACACACTTGAATAACGTGACAATAATATATTACGGAAAAAAATACATACATCCAATAAGTTAAATAAGTACAGACTATAAGTTAAATGTAGTCGCATTCATAAGCGAAGTTTTATATTAGCAACAGTTTAGCCTGCAATAAAACATTGCAGTAAAGGGAACTGTAGCCAGGACTACATGCTGATATAGCATGTTTATGACGTTATAGACATGTTAAAATTTGATTTTTGTTTGATTATGTTAATTAGATGAAGTAAGAATTGGGTAAAAAACGATTATGTATTAAAATCCCCATAAATTTATTTGTGATCATGTCCTGTGCGAGTTTAATGTGCGAGTGCAAGTGTCATTCGTATTTTATGAATAACTCGGTTATAAATGAATGTATCGAACTGAGATTTGGTCAGCGCAAGCCTCTTAAATAGCGCTATATTTCTGGGTGTCTGAGACTTGTTACGTACTATTTTAATAGGGATTGGCTTAGTAAAATTCACCTATAGATTCCTTATCTTTTAGAAGTCAGAAAATTTATAGATAAAACCTATACCTGCTTCTGCAGAAATCGGCCAATCTGTTCAAGAAGTTGTCTATCAGTTCTATCCACCAATCACGTGATAGGTATTTCGACCAATCAGCGGCCCCAATTTTCATTAAGATTGGGTCTCCGACGACGAGAGTCTAGTTAGTTCCATCCAGCAGCTCGAATATTACGGACGTGCTCTCTGTGCAAGTTTTTTGAACAGAAACGTTCTTATGTAAGAGTGATCAAGGACAATATAGCGACGAAGTATCCGTTAGCTAATACCTTGTATTGGTACGAACTCAATATTTTCAAATAATAAAATATTTAATTTTAAAAAGTGCTAGTCTCGCGTGAGTCAAGATTTCCGCATATGGGAGGTTTATCCATCCGGGATACTCCTGTGTTAACGCGAGGACACCTCACGACGCGGGAAGGTGCACGCTTAAGCACCATAGTAAATAAATATTAAATTGCAGCCCAGTTTCAGTACCCTGAGATAAGAGTAAACTGTTATCGGTGTGTCGGCGTGCGTGCGTACAAGAGGAGTGTCAGCGAAGCGGCAGTGTGCAGAGAGGAGCAGACGACGAGGGAGCAGATTGCGACGGATCACAGGACCAGCAGTGAGACAAATCAACATATTTGGATAGAACGTTCAAGTAAAAATTGTCATTTTTAAACAGAGCAGTTCTGATAATTCAAAGACAATTATTAAAATAAAATAAATATTTTTGTGAATTACAGACCATTTTAAAATTTGTTTCAAAATATACATACAACCTTGCTCCAGATAACTGACTACATTGTTCAATTATTACTATGCCTAATATATGTTTTGTCGCATAGTAAATAGCGCCCAACGTTTTTGGCACGACAAAATAGTATATTATAAAAAAATATTGTAGTGTTTTGCTATATTAAAATTGTCTTCAGAGTGTGTATCATTTAAATATTGCATATGCTCAGAAAGACTAGAGTTTAGGTTAGAATCGTAATTTAATATTGGAACGTTATCTGGAGTGAATTATCTTATTTGTGCATGTATAAGTTAAGGATTTATGTAGACATTGTGTTATATGATTTCTGACTGTTTACTGTGCGTTGCGATTAAAATTTAGATTAGGGACATTAAACGTAGACGTAAGGAATATTTGTGGCGTACGTAAATTAGGTCATTAAGATAAACTTTGTTGTTGTGTTTTGTTATCGTGTTCAAAATGGCGGAAGGTCAATCAGCTGAGTTACAAACTACACTAAATGCAATCTTAGCTAATATTCAATCTGTACGTGATGAAAGCAATAAAATTAATAAAGCATTACAAGACGACAATAAACAGCTACGCGAAAACTTAGAATCCGTGCATGAAGATAGTAAAACATTAAACGAAAACTTAAAATCTGAAAGAGACGAAGCTAAAAATAAAAATAAAAAAATCTTCGCGGTCATTCACGAACAAGCTAAACAAAATAAAGCCATAGTTGAAGCTGCTGAAAGCAAAATCACGGAGAAAGTTGAATCTATCCGCGTGGAATTTCAGTCCGTAATAGCATTAAACAACACACGCATAACAGAATGTGAGACGCGGATGATTACGGTAGAAGAATGTATGCGAGAGTAGACGACCGCAGTAAATGACTCCATAAACACTGTGACGCGTAAATTCTTACGTACTCTGTAAATGTGTAAGTTGTGTGTTCGCCTCACACTGTCGTCGTCACTTATATGTTGCGCTAACGATGCCCGTAGCGATCCTTCAATTACCAGTACAACACGAGTGGAAACCTTACCTGTTCTTCGTTAGGTGTTCATAAATCCCGGGTGGCGCCAAATTGTTTAATTAAAACAATTAAATTAACAAATAATATGATTGAGCGTTCTTCGCTATGACGATATGGAGTATTCAAATTTACTCCCGCCTTCGTTCGACCTTTTTAATCGAGCAGTTAGTTCGCCGAGTTTGTTACGTGAACGCTTACCGTCGTTTCAGCTCTTCGCTAAATAATACACAATTTATAATATACTTTCCTATGGAATAAAAACAGTGGTTACACTCTGTACTAGTTTATTTATTGGTGATTGGTAATTACTTAGTTTGACACAAAATTATATTAAAATTAAAATTTTCAGCGACAACTAAGACAAATATCTCAAGGTTGGCGAAAATCGATTTAGAACAATGTTAGTTAATTCGACATGGCGTCTGAAGAACAATGTTTACTTTTTACAATTTGTCGTTCAATAAATCTGGGTTCTTGTGATTACGAAAACGATATTAATAATGATTACAATAAAGTACACTACCTTACATTATTTGTACTTAAATAATATAATGTGTGATTATAATTTGTTCCTGAAGTGTGGTAAAGTGTGTTTCAAAAGTTCGTAATTTTCATACAGGTTATTTTTCTAGTTAACAAAATTTCAGTGTTTGATTTTTTTAATTAATCTTTGAAAGAAATAATATTCAGTTTATAGTGAGAGTTCAGATTACTGTGAGAACAATTTAAAGTGAATTTATTTCAGAAATTCGGGAATTTAATAATACTTATCAAATCAGTCGACTGGTGGTGTACTGTCAGTCAGTTGTAATGGGATGGGGTCTTCAATCGTCATCAATTTTCAATATTCTTGGGGCTTAAGTACGTCTGGCATCTTTTTCATGTTAGTTGTAGAGATTTGTTCATTTAAAATTTATTTAAATTGGTCCTTGGCATCAGTTAAATGTTCTCGTCCTTCGTCTGCTTCTTATGTTTTCATCTTTTTGAATTTTGATTACTTTTTATACATTTTAGATTAAATTTTGGTCATTCACGGCCTGGCGTCTATTCTGGAAGAGCGTCACTTATTGAATAATAAGATTTAACGGAAAATTCGTAACCAACGTTCCGTTGTCATGGTTACTAATAAATTCTGATTGGCTTAGCTTGACTTAAGACCATTGTTATCACATTTGAATTTTTATTCAAAATCACTGTATATCTTCTGATTGCTATTAGTCTTCCGTCTTCCTCTCTACGTATTAAATATTATCACTACTGTTCGTATTTTCTTTCAAAGATCATTTTGACATCCCATAAGGTTGGGTTTTCTAATGTATTATGTTTGGAGAATTATTTTGATATTTGTTAATTACATTTCTTTTTTATTTTAAGTACTTATTCTAACATTTATCTTTTAATCTGATTCACAAATTATCCTTGACTAGTTATTTGCCTTGGATTTGCTAATATTCTTGTTAATTTTTTACAATTTGTAGTTATTTTTTTTTACAGTTAGGCATTTCATAAGCCTAAGTAGTAACTGATTATATTTACTTTTTTTATACAAATTACATCTTAATTTACCCTCATACATGTTTTATTTGGATATTATAAATAATTTGTTTACTTATTGATGTGTTTTGGATCTATTTTTGTAACAATTGTATGTTCCCACTAGTTTCTACATTATGGTTTGTTAATTATTTCCTAACTGATTTTCCAGTGTTATTAGATCTGTATTAATTTATCTTTCTATTTACTTATTTTGCCATTGTTTATAACTATGCTATTACTTACTATTATCTATTACATAAAACATAACATCTAGGCCTATGGTCTGTATAATTCCTTCAGCCATATCCTATTCATACATTAAATCAAACAATTTTTTAACAATTATCATGCAACGTTTGCTTACAATTCGTTTCATTCTTACTTATTTTTTGGGTGATAAACATCATTAAACTAACTAAACTTACTTAATTGATTATCCCTTAGAACATGGGGTGTTTATTTTATTTTGCTCTTATTTTCTTTATTATATTTTTTCTTATACAAACTCTATCTTCTAGCCATGGTAACCCTAACTTTTAACCTTCCATGGGATTCCCCCTTTGAATACTATTGTATCCCTTACTTACAATTAAACTTAATGCTATCAATAACAAGATTCTTATTAAATAATATTGTTCACTATTAATCATTTAGTGTTCATCACAGATTATTATGTGTTTACACCTATCAATAGGGTTTCTAATTATTTTGGGGTTTTACACTTTCACTTTTGCACTTCTTAAATTTTATGTTAAGTGTTATTAGTGGGTAATCCCTAAAATTACATTCTCTTTGTCACTTAGTTATGTTTACTTTCTCACTATCTCACTATTTCTCTCTCTTTACAAATGCTATTTATACGATTAATAAGTTCGTGTCTTTATAGAGTTCTTTATTACATTTAAACTCTAATTCTTTGGTTAGTGTACTTTTATTTTTCTCATTACTTTATCGGGTTTTATCAATTATCATTTACGTTTATCATTAAATCGATAATAATAATTATCTTTTACATTTGTTAGTTATTGGTTTCGTTTCCATTATTATATTTGAGTGTATCATTTCTCCTTTTTCTATTCTATATTATTTGTTTGTGTCTTAACATTTGTATTCATTTTATTTCCTTTATACTTGTTTTGTTTCATTTTCATTTTTCTTCTTCTTCGATTTCATTTTATTCTGGTTTTCCCCTTCTCATTTGGTTCTATTTTATTTGGTTGTATTGAGTCAATCACTTCATTCAATCACTTGGGTTAGGTCATGTAGTCGTTTGTCGCGACATAGTCATTTTATTTTCTTTAGTTTAAACATTTTACATAGTAGATTCATCGTTTTTTCCCTGGTATTGGGGTGGCTTATTTGTGTTGTAAGAACACGTATGAAAACAAATTAGAGGTGTTAGAACATAAAATAAAACAAATACAACAGACTAATCCAATCGCAAACCAGGTCACTTACGTATAGAAAACACAGGACGACATTAACACGTACATGAAATTTTATGGCCTAGAGCATGAAAATCCCATAAAATTCCTTAAGCAATGCCAGCGTAATATGGAGCACATTGCTGACAACCTTAGCGATGTTGACAAAATAAACTGGGTGGTGCGTCAGTTAAAGGGCACAGCGACTGAATGGTTTTCGATCGAACAAGATAAAATTGTGGTATATGAAGATATGGTTAACCACTTTAAAGCAAGGTATTGGACCGACGAAATCCAGCGGAAAGTACGCGTACAACTGGAATTTGGTAAGTATACTCCAGGTAAGGGGAGTAAAGAGAGATACTTGATCCAGTTGTAGCCAAGGCGAAACACCTGGAACCTGAAATATCAGAAGCAGAAATTGTCAACAAGCTAGCACATCATTTCAACAGGGGAATACAAGTAGCTGTATCACACAAGGAATCAAAACATTAGAAGACCTGCTGTTGTTGATAACAAAATGGGAAAATGTAGACGGGAATCCCAAAACATACAATACACACACAAAGGTAAACATCAATAACACACAAAAACAAAATGAATATAAATATAGGCAATGGAACAGCCCGGATCGCGTACATAATTCTTCCAAATTAGGTAGTCATAAAGCCGCGACTATAGCCAAAGATAACATAGATAATGAAAACGGTCCAATAAACGCGTAAGGTTGCACGGTGTGAGACCGTGAAAAGAAAACAAAAATAATAATAATAATCAAAGTACCAGTCAGAGTCAAAAATTCAATGAAAACATAGAAAATAATAACATGATTAAGACCTACTGTGTATCTGGTGTACACATGATGGACCTAATGATGTACGAAATGAACTTATAAGTGACAGTAATGACGATGTAACTAATATGCCTATGAATAATGATAAGTTAGATAGTAGATATAATGTATAAAAGCTAGGATAAATAACTGTAAGGGAAATGTCTTAATAGACAGTGGTGCTCAGATCTCATTGATCAGTGAAAATTTTATGAACAAGAACATAGTAGAGTTTAAGAAAGTAACAATATTACCAATTAATAATACAACTATTAAGACAGCCACAAACGAAGTTCAGAAAATAAAGAATCAAGCGTACATAACCATTTCATCCCAAGGTATGGAGCTTGAAACACCGGTATTAGTTGTTAAGAATTTAATTTACGATGTCATCATAGGAACAGAAACTTAAAAAAAAATAAATGCCATCATTGATTTTAGTAAAAATAAATTAGTGTGTACTGTTAATAATAATCAATACAGTATAGTGTTAGGAAATAATGACGTTGATAAGCAATCTGAAGCGAAGTACATTCACATAACCAAGCCGGTGACTAAGCTAGTTGTAAACAATAACAAAGATAATATTAATAATACAGAGCAATTAACCTCGAGTCAACGGAACAAATTAAACCAGCTGATAAAGAGACACACGGAGACATTTCAAAACACCCACGCTACCACACATGTATACACGCACGACATCCAAGTTACTGACGAAAATAAATTAGTGCGTAAGACGTATCCTATTCCACTGCACTATCAGAAACTGGTGGATGAGGAAATCAGTAAGATGTTGGACGAGAACATCATCGAACGGTCCAACAGCAATTTCCTTAACCCGATGGTGATCGTAAAAAAGAAAAATAACCAGATTAGGATATGTCTTGATATGCAAAATTTGAACAGTATCACTAAAAAATGTTTTGACTCTGCTCTTAATGCAGAAAAGCTATTTACAAAATGCCAGGGTGTCCAATATATGTCTCGGTTGGATTTAAAAAGTGGTTTTTGGCAAATCCCTTTAGTTCAAGATACCAGAAAGTTCGCGGCATTTTTATATAGAAATAAATGCTCCCAGTTCAAGTTCAAGTACCAGTTCCTTTGGTTTGGTAACCAGCCTCGCTGCGATGGTGAAATGCCTGGAATTAGCGTTGGGTCCTGAGGTGGAAGACTTTGTGAGTGTTTTCGTCGACGACATACTAGTCATATCTAAATCGTTTGATGAGCATTTGAAGCATCTGGATATTGTATTCAGCAAACTCCGTCAGGCCAACTTGGTACTTAACTACGAGAAATACGAATTCGGTAAGTCCGAAATAGAATTTTTAGGTCATATTATATCGGCGCAGGGTGTAAGTACGGACCCTGAAAAGATAGAATCCATCACGGTATTTCCAACACCTAAAAAAACGAAGGACATTAGAGCTTTCCTAGGACTTACTGGGTATTACCGTCGATTCGCACCTGCGTATGTGAAGACAATAGCACCACTGTTGGAACTACTTCAAAAAAACACCAAATGGCGATGGGAGGCAAGACATGAAGAGACATTTAACGCGGTGAAGGACTTATTTAAAGATAATCTACACGCGTTTCACCCTGAGAAGGAAGAACATATGTTCTAAACTGTGATGCTTCGGATTATGCCATTGGTGGAATTTTGTATCAAAGAAATAAGAATGGTGAACTTAAAGTCATCGCTAATGTAAATCGGTCGTTAAAAGGCGCTGAGCGAAACTATTTTACTGCCGAAAAAGAAATTTTAGCTATAGTATATTGTGTTAGCAAGTTTAGGTATTATTTAGTAGGTAAGCATTTTAAAATTTTATCGGATAACCAAGTTTTGTCATTTTTGTTAAAGTGTAAACTTCCAAATGGCCGAATGTCACGATGGATAATGGCTATGCAAAAATATGATTTTAGCATTAAGTACTGCAAAGCTAGCGACAACAAGTTGGCGGATACTTTGAGTCGTTATCCACCTGTGCATCAGGAAACGCATTCGGCTGGTAAGAATGAAATACAAATCTTGGCGATAAATTATGCTTTATCGAATGAGATTAAAACTTTATTAAAGAACATAAATGTTGAACAACAACGTGACGGCAAAATTAAAAAAATAATAAATGACATACAGGTTACAGAAAGTCCAAAGTTCCAGATTGTTAACAATATTTTGTACAAGCTGATTGACGGACAATGGAAGATTACGTTTCCTGACCATCTCATAGAGGACCTAACATGGGCATGCCATGAAAGTCTTGCCCATGCGGGTGCTTACAAATGCTACCTGACGCTGCGGGAAGATTTTATATGGATAAACATGGCCAGAAAAGTTAAATCAGTACTTCGTACCTGCCACACCTGCCAGACAGCCAAACATCCTAACCAACACACATACGTGGAAATGGGAAACATCGTTATGCATGGAAAAAATGAGTTACTATGTATCGATTTCCTTGGACCGTTACCACGTGCGGCTAGGGGGATGAGAAATCTGGTGGTGTGTACGGACGCATTCACAAAGAATATAAGTCTTTATGCGGTGGGTAGGACCCACAACAGATGCGGTACTGAGGATAATTTTAGAAAAGTACATCCCAAAATATGGTCATGTAAAGAAGATCCTGTCTGATCAGGGCACGCAATTCGAGAATAAAAAATGGAAAGCCGAATTAGAGAAGAGGGGCATTCAAGCAGTTCTGACAGTCATTCGTAGATCCCAAGGGAATCTCGCCGAGAGGGTGAATAGAGAGCTCGGTTGTTTATTCAGGACTTATTGTAACAATAACCAAAGCAAGTGGCCAGAGTATCTGGAGTTTTTCGAGAACGCCATAAATGGGTGTTACAATACCACGACTGGATATACGCCATCAGAACTGCAGTCAGATGTCCAACCAAAGCGTGTCTGGAGTGATTATATAAAAAGGGTAGCCACTCAAAATTTGCCGATGCCAAACGAAGTTAAGCGTTTGGATGCAAAGGAGAGGATAAGGAAGTTTGCCGAACAGCGGTCAGAAAAATGTAATTCTGATCATAAGCTGCAATCGTTCAGAGTAGGCGAGTTAATTTTACTAAAAGCGTTCAATGTAAGTAGTAGTATTGATAATACCACCGCTAAATTCAACAGACTTTATAATGGTCCATTTATGTTGTCTGAACAGGTGGGAAAACAAACCTACATTGTTACAAATCAAAATACTAACAAAACTATTGGGAAATTCCATGCGTCGTCATTACGCAAGTACTATGTCAAAAATTAATGTTCACGTATATCTGGGTATATAATGAATGAATGTCATAAGGTAATTGTTAAATTAAGTAAATTGTGTAAATTCATGTTTGCTTGAACCATGTGGGTAAATATGTTGAGAAGTGTGCGACTGGACAGTAGATATATGACGTCATGAACTGTTTATACTAGCTTATCTCTCTACCCCGTGATAACGGAGATTATCAACCTCGTGCGTGTGTTTCTTTACATTGGAACTGACAGATGTCAAAAATTTATGGGAAGAAAATATTTTTAGTTTAACAAGGATTATTTATTTATTTATTTTGAGTTGATTATATGTTTAAAAAAAGGAAATGGTATTATTTAATGTAAAAAAAAAAATTGTGTTTGTGGAAACAAATTTTTTTTTATCCGAGAAGGGGATATTCCTGCAATAAAACATTGCAGTAAAGGGAACTGTAGCCAGGACTACATGCTGATGTAGCATGTTTATGACGTTATAGACATGTTAAAATTTGATTTTTTTTGATTATGTTAATTAGATATAAGTTTTGAAGTAAGAATTGGGTAAAAAACTATTATGTATCAAAATCCCCATAAATTTATTTGTGATCATGTCATGTGCGAGTTTAATGTGCGAGTGCGCGTGTCATTCGTATTTTATGAATAACTTGGTTATAAATGAATGTATCGAACTGAGATTTGGGCAGCGCAAGCCTCTTAAATAGCGCTATATTTTCTGAGTGTCTGAGACTTGTTCCGTACTATTTTAATAGGGATTGGCTTAGTAAAAGTCACCTATAGATTCCTTATCTTTTAGAAGTCAGAAAATTTATAGATAAAATCTATACCTGCTTCTGCAGAAATCTGCCAATCTGTTCAAGAAGTTGTCTATCAGTTCTGCCCATCAATCACGTGATAGGTGTTTCGACCAATCAGCGGCCCCAATTTTCATTAAGATTGGGTCTCCGACGACGAGAGTCTAGTTAGTTCCATCCAGCAGCTCGAATATTACGGACGTGCTCTCTGTGTGAGTTTTTCGAACAGAAACGTTCTTATGTCAGAGTGATCAAGGACAATATAGCGACGAGTTACCCGTTAGCTAATACCTTGTATTGGTACGAACTCAATATTTTCAAATAATAAAATATTTAATTTTAAACAGTGCTAGTCTCGCGTAAGTCAAGATTTCCGCATATGGGAGGTTTATCCATCCGGGATACTCCTGTGTTAACGCGAGGAGACCTCAAGACGAGGGAGGGTGACGCTTAAAGCACCATAGTAAATAAATATTAAATTACAGCCCAGTTTCAGTATCCTGAGATAAGAGTAAACTGTTATCGGTGTGTCGGCGTGCGTGCGTACAAGAGGAGTGTCAGCGAAGCGGCAGTGTGCAGAGAGGAGCAGACGACGAGGGAGCAGATTGCGACGGATCATAGGACCAGCAGTGAGACGAATCAACACATTTGGATAGAACGTTCAAGTAAAAATTGACATTTTTAAACAGAGCAGTTCTCATAATTCAAAGACAATTTTTAAAGTAAAATAAATATTTTTGTGAATTACAGACCATTTTAAAATTTGTTTCAAAATATACATACAACCTTGCTCCAGATAACTGACTACATTGTTCAATTATTACTATGCCTAATATATGTTTTGTCGTAATGTGTACTACGTTATTGACAACAAAGAAGTAGTATCTATGGAAACTCACCGGTTCCCATTTTCGATCACGCGCATATGTGCGACCACGTCCTTATAAACATTTTCAATGTTAAAACTGTCTACGTGATTACAAATAACGGTAAGTAATTTTACTATGTACAAAACGTTTCACTTTGAATTTTTCTCTTTTAAAATTAAAATTAAATAAACAATTCTTAATATGAATTACCCTGGCTTGGTTTATGGCACTATTGAAAGTTTTCGATCTCAGATACGGTCTTTTTTAGGTTAATTAATACTACACTTCTTAAAATTAAACACACAAAAATAATGATTAACAACTAACAAAAAAAATTACAACAGTGTTATTGTGTGATAGTTCAGTGTTTGTGAAAAAATAGTTCGCTAGTATATACAGTGTCACTGGTTAGTTTAAAATAACCGTAAAACATTTTTTAAATTTGATTAATATCACAATACTTTCCTTTTTAAATTCACACTTTTATATTCTTTTTTGGTTGTTTCCACTATATAATTCATTTATTATTATTTTAACAAATCACTATATAGTTTTATCACTCGATTATAATATAACTCCGGTTCACTGTACACCTAACCCGTCTGATCTTTGATTCCGAGTTCTTAATTGTAAACAATGCGTATAACTAAAGACTTTAACCTCCAGTATCAACCGTTGGAAATATGTATGTGAAATGAAAAACGAATAATGGCAGTTGGTTTTTGACTTGCTGTATCTACGTTAATACAAACTTACGTGCTATTATAGTACCAGCGCCCGGCAAACAATTTTGTAAGGGGGGCAAGGATACTTTTAGGCTTAGTGGAGAAATCAAAATTAAAATCAGTTTGGTGAAACTGTCTACGTGATTACAAATAACGGTAAGTAATTTTACTTTGAAATTTTCCAATGAAAGAGAAGTTATGTCATTTTGCCTATTGTAAGAAATATTTAAATAATAAATTTACAGTAAACTTACAAATTTACTTGTAAACTCAGATTAGCTAAAATTTACTTTTACTATAAAACTGTGTACAAAATATTTCATAAATAATTGTTTATTGTTTATGTATCATTCTCTCTTCATTATATAATTTATCTATAAAATTTGACTAAAAAGTGTGAAATAAAAAAATAGTATCAGTTATAGATCTTTTTTATTGAAGATTGATTTAAACATGGTATAAAATCATTCCTTAGGCGCCCACGCTTTTATTATCAGTGATACTTAATGTTACAAACATTTTTGATTAATAAACGTTATTTTCATTTGTTGTTAATGTATTTGGTATAAGATAAATTATTTTATCCTTTTTAGTACATTGATCATTTTGTTAATTTTAAATAAAAGCGTTTTTTAAAAAAAAATGTTTTACTTTTTTTTATTTTGTCAACTAACATTATTATGTACCTAACTTAATTAGCATTGACAATCAAACGCAGTGTGAGTAGCTACGTTCCCCGGTTTTTATAAAGTACAATTATACAATGTAGCTTGACCTGCATTGACCCTACGCGAACCCAGCACTGGTTAATTGTTAACATTATAATATAATTTAATTTGAGTAGCCTCATTTTGTTGGTAGTCAAATATTTAATATAAATTTAATTTGTGTGTACAATTAATAAACTCTTAAGTATTCAATTTATTGGCTTTACAGCCGCACGTTGGTAGCGCCAATTCTATAATACGACATTTTAACAAACTTATATGATTTTATAGCCCAAACTTTGTTGGGGCAAATCTGTAATATAAGAATTTGTAATGTACAGTTATTAAATATAAAATTATAAATTGGGGTTCTGACTATGATTGTAGGTTATTTCAATACATGTGCTGTTTTCATGGATTGATGACAGTTGGGAATTTGTTTTTTAATTCAAATATTATTTTATCTTACCTTTAGCACACAAAGCGTCTACTAGGTGTCGCTTCAAATCTTGCAAGCTTAGACTTATGACGTTCCATCGGTCTACTGATCGTCGTATGGTACAGTGACAAACTAAATACAAGAGATCAAATAAGTCACTAATCACCAGCTTTAAATTCTTGGATTTCGTTGTCCATGACGTGTCCGTTACTTAACAAAATATAGGCTAATTAATTCACTACCGACTCGGAACACAAAGTTTTTTACGGGTAAAATGTAAGGTAAAACTAAGGCTATAAGGTAAAACTTTTACCTTTTCACTCGTAAAAAACTTTGTTTTCCTAGTCGGTAGTGAATTAATTATATTCACCAGCTTTAATTGTCACAACTAAACAGTTTGTAATCAACAAGATAGTCTCTTCCAGCAAATCAAATAAAAACTGTTGACACGCAATAATAATGTCACTAATATAGTCTCGCACAATTATAAAACACGTAACACTTCGCCACAATACTACGAAACGCACTGGAATAAATCGTCACTAAAACTAAACTAAGCGTCGCTGAGTACTTGTATTTATACCACGCTGAGATTCCAGAATAGTCCATATTACGAGTTAAGAACGCTACTAGAAAACACTAGAGCGTAATTGCGTGCCGACTTGAAAACAGTGTGCACGGACCGGCGAAATTGGATCAGTCTCGGCTACGGACGCGTGACAAGTGTCACGTAATTGTCCTTCGTCTCAAAGTAGCAGCAATATGTACGCATACACACATTGCATCCGGATTCCACGGGAATAGCCAAAGAACACGTAGAATGTTCTGTAATGGCGTACACTTTTTCAGCATTACGTAACACTGCCCCCTCCTTACGCATCTTCGCCCCGAACTGGCAAACCGTCTCTGAAGTAATACTTAGCCAGGCGATCTAGGTGAACGACCTTGAACTTCCCACTGTCCCTACTATATAGCAAAACCACAACCAAGGGAACGGGCATGAAAAAATTAGCGGGGAAAGAAGAGCCTGTTGAGCTTGACCTGCATTGACCCTACGCGAACCCAGCACTGGTTAATTGTTAACATTATAATATAATTTAATTTGAGTAGCCTCATTTTGTTGGTAGTCAAATATTTAATATAAATTTAATTTGTGTGTACAATTAATAAACTCTTAAGTATTCAATTTATTGGCTTTACAGCCGCACGTTGGTAGCGCCAATTCTATAATACGACATTTTAACAAACTTATATGATTTTATAGCCCAAACTTTGTTGGGGCAAATCTGTAATATAAGAATTTGTAATGTACAGTTATATAACATAATTATAACACTGTAAGGAGACATGAGAGGTGTAGCATAAATGTAAGGCCGACCGACAAAACAATTTTGTCGCTTGTATCTTGGTCTTTTAATCTTACACGTTTGTTGTAACTAGTGTTTTGCTGTTACAAACGAGTGATGTTACTTCTGCCAATGCCGTGTAGAATTTTAACATTGTCAGTTTCTCGTTTCATTTTTTCAGCATTGACTACCATCATTACATTTATAAATCAATTTTCATTTTTTTAAGAGATATATATATTAAAAGAAACACAATATCATGTACAAAATATTATAAGTACATATTATACAAAAGTAAGTACAAAATATAGGAGTATGTAAAAAATAATAAATATTTTTTTATTTTCAGTTTGCCTTTTTGCCGTGTGTTACCCACGAAACGTTTTAGATCTAATTCAAGTAACCCAAGTTACCGTAATAACTACTTCTTGAATAGCAGCATCGTCTAATACTGGCATTAAGTATTTCGCTAAAATGCTATTTTGAGCTAACACTTTCCTTCTTATTCACTTTATTCCTTTCAGAGTTCTCATAATTTGGATCCTGATTTGCTTGGCCGTACCTTTAACTCAGAGTGCATTTGATTCTCAAGAACTCACGATCCATATGGCACTATGTTTATGACGGTAGTTTGGAAAATACTTTCCATCCTTTCTCTATTTCATCGCTTTTATTTAACATCAATACTTGTGATGAGTGTCGCTACTCTAATCTTACATTACCATAATTATTCATTTTTAAAGTTGTAACCCCCATGTTGTAAGGCATGGTAAAACTCTGCGTTTAAGCGTAAAATACAAAAAACCAACATCATGTACGCTCCTCACATAGCGTCGGCTAAATGTGGGTCACGTCGTATGCACACACCGTAAGATAGAAGAGTAAAAGGGGCAGTAAAAGGGCATCATTACGTTGAATCCCCCCTCGCCGACAACAACTATGGCGGATACCCGTTAGGTTCGTGCACACCCGCAGCCAAAACGTTAGGATCAATGCCCAGTAAAGTCACTATGCTAATATGAGTATAAACGTATGTCTGCATTTAGTTCCTTAATTGTGCAACCCTTTTTATTTACTGTAAGTAATATGTTTTTCCAATAACTTTGTTTTAGTTGTTATATAATTCCAAGTCAAATAAATCATTATTCATGGATCTATTATATAATTATTAGCTATTCAAGTAGTTTTACGCCTCCGAACATTGAACTTTTAATTACGAAAAATTATAAATATTGTTAGGAATACCGATAATATTTTATAAAATAAATAACATTATTTTTCATTAAATCCTTGAATTCGTAGTGACCGTCAATGAATGAATTTTTCAGTAGAGGTTAGTGAGGATCGGTCAAAAATAACACAAATTTTAATTTATTTATGTCGACGTTTCGACAATGTTTATTGTCATCTTCAGGACCTGTGTATGAAATACAAAAGAAATGTCAAACACAACAGAACAATTAAATATTTGGGTGAACGTGTTCGTGTATGTGAGTGTGTGTGCATGCGTATGTATGTATCATTGTATATGTGAAGACTTAAGATAGTTTGTTTACATCTTCCAATATGATCTTTAAGAAAACGAGAAAATTATAGTATGACAGAACTTAATTTATACAGTATTACAATTTAAAATACTATATATAATGATATTTTAATTAATTAAACAACCAGCAATCAACAATTGGATATTAGATTGGTACACAAATTGTTTATACATAAGCAGTCGACATATAGCATAGTAAAATATATTACCTATAAGTAAAACCAGATTAGGGGATGTTCAACTATGTAATTATTAAAAGTTATTTTTAACATGTTTCACTCACATGTTAAGCACTAAAAGGTGTGAGTGAAACATTTTCGATAACTTTTAATAATTATATAGTTGAACATCCCCTAATCTGGTTTTAGTTATAGGTAATATATTGCGACAGTACAAATAAGTGATGTACTGAGCATGGAATATAAAAATTTAAATATACCTAATAAACTGTAAATAATTAATAATATATTAGAAATAAGCATGTCAGGGATTGCAAGCTTGGCTCAGACAAAAATATGAACAGGTGTTTCGACCTGAATCGACGTGCACACACACACAAATGTAACTGAAAGTGTGTACACCAGTATTTTGCTAGTGTGTGTGAACGCAGGTCTATGCAGGCGAGTTTACCACCCCAAGATGAATAATTGCACAATTACTGTTTTTCCGTAATTATTCATAAACTATAATTAAGAATTAAAATCCAAAACCACAATAAATGTAATAAAATTTACTAATACTGTGTACGAAAACCACGCGAAAGTGCCACACCGTACGAGTGTAATAGTGAAATAACTGTGTACAAATCGAAAGAGTTAAGTTGCAATGTCCAAAATTACAGTGAATATGTGTTGTAAAAATAATTATAAGATAAGTATAAGAGTATACTTACAGGACTCTGCAATTCGCAGAAATATAAGAAATAGCGAATTTGACAAAGAGTGGGGGAACTGAATCCAGAGACAGTTTCTGACATGTCGATTTCGTACCACTGCAGGGTGTCGACCAAGACATGGGTATAAATAGGACACGCAAGCTACAGTGGTTCTTTTTCTTAAATCATCCACGGTGCAGCGGGAGCTTATGCCCGTCCGCACGGCGTATTTATTTTTTTAGTAAATAGTTTAAATTTTCCAGTTACATACAACTATGTAACTAAGTTGTAAAGACAATCATTTTTAAATAATAACAGCAGTACATAAGAAGAATTACATAAGAAGATCCATTGACGTCAGAAACAGCACGAGGAGAGTTCCAGAGAGTGATTCGACACTAGACAAGAGAGAGATACGACGCTGGACAAGAGGAGAGTTCCAGAGAGAGATACGACGCTGGACAAGAGGAGAGTTCCAGAGAGAGATACGACGCTGGACAAGAGGAGAGTTCCAGAGAGTGATACGACGCTGGACAAGAGGAGCAGAGAGACAGCCGACGCTGGACAAGAGGAGAAGAGAGACAGCCGACGCTGGAGTGCGAGACGAGGACAACTACAGATGGATCAAAATGATCGAGTATGATTGACGACAATAAGGTGATAAACAACTTATTTATATCTTAATCATACAATGAACTCAAAGACAATTAAAGAAATTTCTATTTTATTTAAAAATAAGAGCCAATGTTTCTTGTAAAGTAGAATTAAAATCATAGACGTTTTAGAAATACGATTAACGTAACAAGAGCTCAAATTAATATGAAATAAAATGAATACAAAGCATTTAAATGAAAAAAATTAGTACTTGAGATAAAACAGTACTGAGAAACAAAAGATAAAGTCAATAACTATTAATATTTTGAGTACATTACAATATATAAAAAGAGATTTAAATATTGATATTTTGAAACACATTAATCGACTGAGTAGTCTGAAAATGAGATTTTTCTGTAATACAATAATTAGTAGAATAGAATATTTAGTCAGTAAGGATATATATAGCATAAGCTTTACGGCATAATATCAATTAATAACGAATATTTTAAATCGAAGTCAGTGCCATGTGCACAATTTTTAATAATATCAAATAAATTTGAAATACCGTTACAAGTTACATAGAGTTCTTATTGCAGATACACCTGAAACCCAATTTAAATGTTATATTGTTACATAATTTATCAATCTTGAACGTGAGACCGGTCACGCTAAAATTGTGTATATGTATATGTATTATTGCATATTTGGCTCCCAAAGAACGTGGGGCTATACAAATTAAAGTACATATAAAAATTCACACACATAAATACGTTGCAATATTTTACTATGCTATATGTCGACTGCTTATGTATAAACAATTTGTGTACCAATCTAATATCCAATTGTTGATTGCTGGTTGTTTAATTAATTAAAATATCATTAAATATAGTAATTTAAATTGTAATACTGTATAAATTAAGTTCTGTCACACTATAATTTTTTCGTTTTCTTAAAGATAATATTGGAAGATGTAAACAAACTATCTTAAGTCTTCACATATACAATGATACATACATACGCATGCACACACACTCACATACACGAACACGTTCACCCAAATATTTAATTGTTCTGTTGTGTTTGACATTTCTTTTGTATTTAATACACAGGTCCTGAAGATGACAATAAACATTGTCGAAACGTCGACATAAATAAATTAAAATTTGTGTTATTTTTGACCGATCCTCACTAACCTCCACTGAAAAAATATTTCTCATGTAAACGTTTCTTAATATTTGCGTATTAAGTATCTTTCTGAAAAACTTAATAATAATTTAAATAATATTTATTCTAATTTGTTTTTACTGTTTTTACCTTTATTAATTTGGAGAACGTGTGTAGTGTCAGTATATACTTGAAGAACATCAGACACGTGGTTACTAAAAATCTAACATGCTTGCAAATTGCCCTTTCAAGCTTATAAATTTGGCATTTAGGCATTATGTATTGGATATGAACATGAGTTACATCAAAACCGCATATTGGTAGTCAAGGAGTGTAAATGTTAACAGCATACGAGTTAAATTTTAAGTTACTCAGTGCCTCCATAATCATTTAAAATATTGTATTCGACAATAATCGTATATTATTTTCTAAAAATAAATTTATGTGAAACATTATTTTTGAAGACATTAAAGGCTATTGAATTTATTGTCGTTTACTTCTGGAGTACATCAACATGTTAAGCACTTCCAAAGTTCCGAGTTTCACTGTGTAGAAAAATAAATGTCACTTGTTCAACAATTGAACTAAAAAAAACTTCCCTAAAGTAAATGTTGAAAAACATAATTATTAAGTTTTTGCATACAGAGTATTTGTCACTTTTGCAAAATTAAGGTTGTATAAATTCTGGTAAAAGCCTGTAACCATTAGACGGCGCGTCTCCACATTGCGAATAGGGGAATGTTTTCATCTGTCTAGACTTCAGTAGACTGCCAGATAGGTGATAAACAAAATACCATTCGGACACTAACTGGCAGCACAGATATGACTCTGACAGCAGTGAGTGAAACGTACATGAAGATCAACACTCCGAAATCAAACCCTTGTACCCAAGTTTGAGGTTGAGTCATCACAGTAACTTCGTAATGATCCAAACAAAACAAATTTTAGATACCCTAAACAAAACTTTAGATTTAAATTTCCAATGGATTGGAAGATGACTGAATGCGTAATGCAATATAAAACGATAATTATGTTTAACATATAAAATATTTAAAATTCATAGCTTTCCTAGGAAAAATAGAGCAACGTTTGAATGTAAGAATAATTTAACAACATTAAAAACCATCTTAGTAAAACATTATTTTTTACATTTTATGTTTTGCAGATTAGGTGACTGTGATAGTGCAAAACCATGAAAGTTTAAGTACCGTGGCCACAAAGCTTATGGAAGAAGCATAATATAAGTGGGGCCTGAACCCAACATAAGTACACAATATACGCACAAGGGGAGGCACAAGAAGATATGCCATAAAATGGGGAAAATTACCGCGTTGCGAATTAACATTTTTCGGATTTCATGTAAGCTGGAACTAAACTCGTGTTGCAACAGTAAACGATGGAAACGCACAAGGTATAAAAGCCATAGCTACGATGAACGCAACGCTCTGAAATTAAATAATATACAAATCAAATAAACACAATTAATAATAATCAAATATATACAATTAATGTATATAACACTGTATTTAAAAGTATTGTAACTTATGCTAAATGCGTTTTCCAAATGAGATACGTAGAACATTATCACCAGTTAAAGGGGAAGTCTGGAAAAAAATGATCAAAATAAATCGAGATAAGAGGTCACGAATGACGATGGACCTATACTTCGGAGCAGTGGCGTAACTAGGAGCTGCTCCTGGGTGGGGGGGGGTGACTGGCTTCTGACGGGAATGAGACTAGCTTGAAGGTTGGACACTCCATTTTCCTCAGGACAAATAACAAATTCACGAGTCTACCCATATGCTTTTATAAATACACTTTTTAATTCTTTTTGCGTATTTCTGTAAAATTCTGAAATAAAATCTCCTCATTTTTCCGAATTAAAGAAGAAACTGGTAGTTTACCTTTGCAGAGACGATGGTTTTCGTGTCATAGAGATATTAGATAGAGAAATAATGTCATAAAACACCCTGTAAGGGGAAGTGAGTGTAGACGGAAAAGGTACATTTAGGTTAACAGCTCTGCCTTCACTTTTTGGCTCGTGCGTAATTGTTTCTTGAATGTTGAAAATACGTCCGTTATTTACCACACGTTAAATTATTGTTATTATTTAACCTCTAACTTTATTTTATTAATAAACTAATAAGAAATATTAAAATATTAATGAACATTGTATTTTTTTTATTTCGACAATTATTTAGAAGCCTTACTTTAACAAACAAACTAGAAGTAAGCCTACGTTAATTGATTATGAAATTTCGCTGATATTTTTTAATAGCTCTTCGTTTGTACTCCTCAAGCCTCAGAAATTACGCTACTAGTTCAGAGTATACGATGTTGCATTTGTATTGAAAATGGAATACTTAATGAAGATAGTACGAAAAAAACCTTAATATGAAGCCAGACTTCCACACCAAAAAAATTGCTAAGACAGTCAAAAATAATAACCATTGCTCACGGAAAAAAGGCAGTGATATTAAAAAAAATCTAAATGAAAGAAAAGACTGGCCGAGATAATATAGAAGGTAAAGAATTAAAACCTGTCAGAATGTAAACGTGTTTTTATTACTTATGTTTTTATTCCTTTTGAAAGAAATATGTTTTCTTTAGTTTTTTCTATGTAAGGATGGGTTTTACATACTAAACAAGCCTTATTATCGAATTTCTTATAACTGGTTTGTGTAGTACAACTTATTCCCACAATATGAAAAAAATATTACAAAGACGTCAGAGCCAAAAGAAAGTATATATTTATTTTAAAAATTAGTAAGAATAGTTTATTTAAAAAAAATAATAAAAGCTATGTCAGAATTTTAGGCTTTTATTTAACTTTTTCTGGAAATATTTTTTAATTTAACATGAAAGAACACATCACTACTTACATACACCTTGACACATTTGCGTCCCCTTAAACACAAGTCAACTGTAGAATTCAAAAACCATTGATGTTTGAAATAGATCGTTGTAATAATTATTCAATTACGCGCAAACTTTGCATTGACTGCGTCTCTCAGTATAACTTCATTGTTTCTTATTGTATTTACTCAACATTGTTCACATTTTAATGTATTCATGACCATTACATAAAATTGATGTAAAAACATCTTAAGACCGTCAGCACTTAAGCGACCAACAGGAATAAGAAGTAATATAATATTACCATTACTGTACTGAAGGGAAGATATTTGCATGTTACTCTTGAATAACCTTTTACGTACTCATACAAAGAGCCCTTTTGTTGTCCCTATAAAAGTAGTCAGTAGTTCACCAACAAAAAGTTCACCTTATTCAGAAACTCGTTATTGACACAGTATGGCAAGCGGAAGGAAACAAGTTTTATTTTCCTTATGATAACAAGTCTTTGCGGAATAATAGGAATTATGTACTCTGGCTATTTAGTCTCCAGATGCCACTTATAGTATGTAGGTTCGCTGCCTGCACTTTACTGTCTGTTTGCAAAATTAAACGGAATTAAAAGTCAGTTTACATTCAATTTACATAAGCTGTTCTGAAGAGCTTAAGTAAACAAAAAACACAAGCACGAGCGCGACCATCCGGTAACTTTTCTATAACTCATTTCTTTTCATTACGCGTAACAAAATGAAACGCCCGTTCATGAGCTGTAGATTTTAATGAATGTTGATGAATAAACGTTTTTCTATTCTTGATTAAAATGAAAATATTCTATAGGTAACATTTTACAACGCAAAAAAAACAAATTAGATACAAATAATTTTATATAGGCCTAGGTGCTGCATACATTATTAACTCTCATTTCTCTGCGTGTGGCAACTTATTTGCCCAGTTTGCCAGTTAACCGTAACTGGTTCAGTAAACTTGTAGAACGGACTCTACATTAAACACACTAAAGAGAATTTATTACATATTCAATATTACGAGAATAATAAAACGATAAAATATATTACGATAATATGTAAATAATAAACAAATATTTAATAAATCGTTACATACAGACTTTATATCACGTATACTACTGTGTTTGTACCAAATGGCGGTAGCATATATTACCTGCAAATACTGTTAGCTAATGAGAATCCGTGATGTGCAAAGAATTATTCCAATCAGTGCTCAACATGTAACGTTAGTTGATTACCTTGAGGAAGCAGAGGCCAATCAGGTGGTAAATTAATGACAAAATTGCGTGTACACATTTGGAATAGAAAAAAACTAAACAAAATGCCTGTAAGACTGTTTTAGTAATTCCTCTACAGTAGAAAAATGTTCCCTATCCAATGGCAATTTGTTCTGTCGGACGAAAAAAATTGCGCGATTTCTCCGACAGTGTAAACGCTCCTTTAATGTCAGTACCACTTTATACTGTAGGTATATTAAATATTTGCTGCGTCTTCTCATTTCCATATAAGTGTACCTATACTAATTAACCTGTGATTATTTCAGCTCTGGAATTTCAAGTTCTTTGTCAAGCTGTTAATATAAAAAGTGTACTAAATACTAAGATATAGGCTACGTTTATTGCTCGTTGAAACTATTGTAAATAGCCATACGTATACTGTATTAAGCTGTAGAAAACATTATGCGATTCTTTAGGATTTCCATTAATCGTAGTCATTGTCATCATTCTCTTATCAGAAAAGCGGTAGTTTACTGTAATGACTATGACAGGCAACAACAGCTTATATTAACCCGAAAACGATGTGTGCTTTCTTGTATACTTACTTGTATACTTTAGTAGTATACTTAAACACACACACACGCCTATTAAAATAATAAATTATAATAAATACTTCTGCAAAATATTTTGTTAAATTATTATCAATGTAGAAATACGATAATAATTAAACAAGTATAGTACTTGTTTACTACTACATTTAAATTTAGTAAATAGTACTTGAGGAAGTATTTATTATTTGAAAACATACATATTATAAAGACGTTTTGCAAGAACCAATCACTAGTTACCTACAAAAGAATGTATTATATATATGTGTGTGTGTGTGTGTGTGTGTGTGTGTGTGTGTGTGTGTGTGTGTCTGTGTGTGTGTGTCAGAGAGAGAGAGAGAGAGAGAGAGAGAGAGAGAGAGAGAGAGAGAGAGAGAGAGAGAGAGAGAGAGAGAGAGAGAGAGAGAGGGAGGGAGAGAGAGAGAGAGAGGGCGTGTTATTATGCTTGCTCTAGTTGATTTAGTTTTTTTAATGGACAAAATACGCGTTTTCTAATAAATCAATACTAACAACGAAAATATTAATAGCGTGGTGTTATCCAAGTTTAGAATAAACTGTTGAAAGTTGGTGTCATCGCCACCCATTAATATACGTCGAGATAACGAAATTATACAGAGGATGAGTTTTCTGCACTCATCTCTCTTTTTTGCCGACGGTAGTATTCTTAAATTAAAGGCCCTAAAAACGTTTACGTACAAATGACTGCTCATGTCGATGAACTTTCAAAACCTGCCACACAATATCTCTCACGCGATCTCTTATAATCGTATGGAAAAAAAATGTGAATTCTTCCATAGGTTTTAATTTACATTAAATCCATTATTTCGATCTGGTTAAATTCTATCTACAATTCTGAAACTTTCATGGAATTTTCATAATGTTATCTAAGACGTACATACAGATATACACGCACATGTAAATGTGTTCCTGTAAGTTCCCGCAGCTAATTGGTATAATGTTCTTGTTTTCCGGATGCGACTGCGTTGATCTAGACATTTGTTCTAGATATTTCATTCTGATTTTTCTACTCTGATATCTACTTTAGGCGTGCGATACTTGTCCCGATTTTGCTAGGGCAAAGCTTTCTGGACAAAACAAAGACACGATACGTGGATAGAAGTTTCCAGAGTTAAAGTCGAGCGGTTTCCTGAAGTAGATATCGGGAAAGACAAATTTCGAAAAGACTAGAACAAAACATACATCAATGCGGACATATTCTAGAGAACAAGATCGCGCCCGCGCGCGTGTATGTGTGTGTGTGTAAAAATTTGCGTAGTTTAACAAGTTGGTAGGCCTATATTGTACAAGATCCTGGTCATCACACCAAATTTTGTTGAATTTACTATCTTTTCCCTTCTTGCAATTTGTTAATAAATTTCTGTTCACAGCGAGATAACTTAAAATATTTTATGACATTATAGGATGCGTAATATAAACACAATATCAAAATTTAAACTATTAATGTGAAAATAATAGGATGATAGTGCCATACTTTTATGTTGCTTCAACACAGATTAGTTTATAACAGATGCACAGTTGACCAATAGCTGTAGAGAAACAAGGAAACAACAAAAGCAACAGTAATTTAGGGCAAATTAATTATAAAAGCAATTAGAGAGAAAGAGGAAGAGAGAGAGAGAGACTGACAGAAGATTAATTGAAAAACAATTACTTGATACAACTAAATCGTGGGTTTTTACAGACTAGAAAATTTATGTGGAGCAAGTCAATAAACTTTTGAGTGGATTTTAGCAATTATGCTTAGAAAGAAGCAAACAAATAACACTTACAAAATGAAGGCGTACACACACGCACACACACACAATTATTAGATAGGCCTATAATAAGAAAGACATATTATTAAGTATATTGGAGAATGCTGAATCGGACGGGGGTTAGAGAAATCACGTAGCTCTCACGATCGATGTATACTTGGTTAAACGTTGCCGGCATATTAGTGTGGAATTCTAGACGTTTCGGCTACACCCACTAAAACCGTCATCAGTGAAGCAGTAACCGAATCTCACAGCTCGCGTAGGACGCACAAGGGAAGACAAACCGACCTACAGAGACACTTCTGCAGAGTGCTGTACTGGTACTGGAAAATATTTTTATCGCCCCCACGAAATACAGCCACCTGAGGCAACAGCAGAAATTAGATGTAGTAGAGCTTCCGTTATCGCATGAAGACCTTGTTTACCATATTGTCCTAGACGCGGCGAACTTCATTCCTTGACACAGGAAGGCGATCAAAACCCACAAGCATGGCCAAAACGTAATTAATAAGTGATAGGTCTAATTTTGGGGTGTGTATATTGTACGTGGGAACCTATCTGCGTGGTCAAATACCAAACTTCGTTTAGGACCTCATGCCTCCAGTACAGAACAGAATTACGCTGGTTACCTGGCCGTGCTAACTCACGTTACTACAGTATGCGCCCAGGGTGTTTCTAACTATTGCGGCATTATGAGCGGATTGGCTTGGTCCTGGCAGATCGTACGCACAATCTCTGTGCACATCGTTGCACGGCACCGTCCAAGTTTATACATTCTCGTACACAGAGTCCGCTGCTCAAACAAACAAGAAGAGAATCGACGCAAGACTTTGACCGAAGGCCCTCCCCCTCAAGAACGCTTAGCATGTTCCTTTTACACAAACCTGTTACACATAGCAGGAAGGTAACCCCAAACCTGGGCGGCGAACGTAATCAATTTACCCAGATTACGGGTTATAGCCTTCTTGACAAAAATTGGAAATAGATAACCACTTGTATTCAGTATTCCGGTAAAGTAAAAATGATATTACCAATTACTTTTGTAGTTGGGATTGTAGGATATAAACATTTATAAATTTCACAAATTTTTTAATTAACTCTGACAGCTGTTTCGACTAACTTAAGCCATTGTCAAAGAGCGAGTGAATGAAATTACTGAACACAGGATGTTAGAGGAGTGTAGGTGGTAAACATCTGTTTAGGGCGTATCTGGAACATATGTGTTGTGATGGCGAGGGGGGGAGTGTGTGCATGAGACAAGGGAAGGTCAGGTGTCTTTAAAAACTAAATACAATCATGAATGCAAAATATAAAATTAACTGAACTAAATATAACTGAATGCAAAATTTAAAATAATGATGAACATTCAAAATAATATAAAATAAACTAAACTAAATAACAGATTTTAATAAAGGGGATACACAAAATTCAGTCTGTTCATTGGTTAAATTTTTGTTATTTTTTTTTGTTACACAGATGTTCCAGATACGCCCTAAACAGATGTTTACCACCTACACTCCTCTAACATCCTGTGTTCAGTAATTTCATTCATTCGCTCTTTGACAATGGCTTAAGTTAGTCGAAACAGCTGTCAGTCAGAGTTAATTAAAAAATTTGTGAAACTTACCAAGTTTTTTTATATATTTTACAAAACCTTTGTATTAATATGTTTCACCAAGTGCCCAACGAGTCATCAATTAATATCGTTTATAAATTTGTCACTGAGTAAAAACATTAAGAACCTCAAAACATTTATTATGACTATATTTACATATAATTAAAAGACATGTGTGTGTTTGTGTGTATCTGTGTGTGTGTGTGTATGTGTGTCTGTGTTGAACGAAACAAATGGAGAATGCATAGACGTGTATTAGAACTAATAATATATAACAGAGTCTCTTATCTGGAGGTAGGAATTTATTTAACTAAAACAAATTTAAACCTTGTATGTAACATTCTTTACACAAATTATTTATTAAAAATATATTGTCTTTAGTTATTAATGAATGTTCATTTGAACAGTTGTTTATTTTACTTGTTTGAAGAATTCCTTCTTGTCGTACGGTTGAAGGCTGCTACGTTACAGTTGACCGCTGGCCTCGCTCTCGCTGACGCGCTGTCACTCGCGATTCACTCAGGCACGCCGTTTATCAGCCCGATATTGTTATTATTTATAAATCTCAGGTTCGATAAGTGGGTTAATTAATTATTATTTAATGCAGGGTTTTTAGCGTCCACCTTCCGGCAATCTTAATGTGTCCACGCGTTCATACAGGTATAGACCTGTATACAACCGATCCTATGAGGAAATCTTGACTAACGCGATTGAGCACTATTAGATCTTCAATTCACCTGAGTTCTGGTTTCTATTAACCCCTTGATCTAGCATACGGGTATCTGGTAGCTAAGATCTTAGACTGTCGTCACCCCAATAGAAAAACGTGTACTGTCACGAAAAACTCGCACAGACAGATAGATTTGAGATTTGTACGTCATACAAGGACGAGTTACAAAAGAGAACTTGACGATCTTGACTTAACTAGAGAACATCTCAAATGGAAATTGGATTTCCTGATTGGTTGAAATCAAGAACACGTGATAGATTTTCACCTTGATAGCTAGACATCATGTAAGACTATGCCAGAGCCTGAAAAATCTTGTACAGATTTTATCTAAACGTTTTATGACTTAGATAAGGCTTTTCTAAATATCACTGCAGATAAGGCTTCTTTAAAAAAAATTCAGTTAAAAAATACATAGTAAAATTATATGCTTTGAGTTTGACATACGAAAAATGTAGCACTATTTATGACGCATACGCTGTCCAAGTTTCATTCCGATGGGTTAATTATGATAGGAGTTATTCAGGAAAACACGAATAATACACCCACCCGTTAAATTTGCACTTGACATGACAGAGAATAAATTTATGGCCATTTTGAGATATAACACGTAATTACCAATCTCTTATTTCAAAACTTACATCTACTTTACAAAAAATTGATCAAAATAAATTTAAAACATGTCGGTAACGTCATAAAGTCTGTAATATTTTTTAAAATGACTCTTACTGTATGTTTTACTGTATATGTCTTACCGTATGATTATGTGTGTGTGTGTGTGTGTGTGTGTGTGTGTGTGTGTGTGTGTGTGTGTGTGTGTGTGTGTGTGTGTGTGTGTGTGTGTGTGTGTGGTCAATATTTATAAGTACTTATTTTTAATAGGAATTAATATTTTAAAATAAATGTATAAAAGTATACTATATAGTAATGAGTTTAAAAGTGAATTCTTGAAATAGTAATATAATATAATAACCCATATTTCGCAAATACGTTTATCATAAAATATCATAGTTAGTGCTAACTGACGAAGCTATGATGCATAATTTTATACAACTGACGAGATTTTCTGTAACAACTAGTGTACTTTGTACAGGGAATGCTCTCAGTAATATGACAGAATCTGAGTCTTGTTCGTCATCAAAGGAATCTTGCAGAGTCGTCAAGTATGCGTCAGTCTTCACTAGGGAAGGAAAGTATCAGCAACTGGCAGCTTGAGTTGTTAATGTAAAAACTTGATTTAAGTCTCCATAAAGAGAATATTCTGTTACGTGTACTACCACACAGACACAAGCTTGTAGATAGGCAAACAAAACAAGTTTCCGTTAAACAAAGATTTGTTTGCCTCTGCGTGCGCTCGTCCTTGTGTGTGTGTGTGTATGGTGAGCTTGCTTGCTGTTTTTCTTAATAAGTTTATAACGGTGTTTCCCGCACTGCCGAAAGTTCTTATTTTGGATATTTCAGTGATATATGTACTCCTTCGAACAGAATTTTACTCTGTAATTTAGGGGTTTATTATAATCATTATGATTTTTATAATCAGTATAAAATCAATTTTTGGTCTAATAGAATTTTTTATAATAAGATATAAATTAAGTTTAAATGCAAAACGTTTTCTCTTACTTTTAATTGTTTGCCATTCTTCTCATTTAGATACCATCACTTTTAATTTTTAGACATGTCACATCTTCCTTACCCTTTCAACACGCCGTTTTGTCTATCTTTAATTCGGTACTGTTTTTATGCATTATTTATGTAAATACTATTGTTTTTGTAGTCCTCTCCAGGTTTATAACAAGTACTAAGATCTTTATTGTCTTGCCATTATCCCTCTATAAAAGTGAGCGTTTAAGTTTGTAGGGACAACAAGTTCCTGTAAAAAGGTAAAGCCTTTTTCACTCAATTATCAGCTTTGACGTTAAATAAAAATTAGTAAAAACACAAGACTTTATTATCGTAGTAAACACGCCTGTACAAATTAGAATCAGCAAAGCTCCGCTTTACAGACGTCAGTAAAATCTACAGTTGTAAGGTTTGTTACAAAACATGAGTATACTACAGTAGAGGTAATGGTGACTGCAACGGGTTTCGG
Source organism: Magicicada septendecula (assembly GCA_034769895.1). Lineage (NCBI taxonomy): Eukaryota > Metazoa > Arthropoda > Insecta > Hemiptera > Cicadidae > Magicicada > Magicicada septendecula. Next base: position 107,032,348 of record CM068375.1, read on the forward strand.
GTGTCTTGGGTCTGGTAATTGACAGTAAAAGTAACACTAGTTTTTTTTTTGTAAAATGAGAAATATTTCCAATAGCGTTTTACCATCAAATTGTCCAAATAAAAAAAAAACACACGCATTTCGACGGTTAGAAAAAGATACAAAAACGTTAAGCAGAAAAAAATTATTATTGTTTTTTATTGCGTTTATTTTCCCAAAGGTTAAAGGAATTTTTTATTGTCATTTGTTTTCAAAACAGTTGTCTGAAGATTTGAAAAACAAATACACAAAGATCAACAGTACTTCACAAATATAAGCCTAAACATTTAGTTTTCGATGGGTTTTCTGCAGCTCGTCGTACGCTTTATTAAACAAACAACGCGCGCGCGCGAGCATTATTATATTAAACCCACACAGAAAAACAAATTAAAGAAGATATGAATTTCCTTCATCAAAAATAAACATTAAATAATATCTTTAGAAATGTAAAGTATACACTTTTATAAAATTCTTCTAAGGCTTTCACGGCCGGTGTCAGTTGTATTAAAAGTGTTTACCGAGCTGTTTGGCCGTGGTTTACGGTTTACAGTGGTGCTGTCAAAATGTTTGGTTTTTATACAATTTTATTTTTAGACTAATATTAAGCCATCCCTTAGAATAGCCGAATTCTTATATTTACAAGCGTTCTTGGCATCGCCCAAGTCAATAAGCAAAGTGACAAAGACACCAGTCAGCATATACAGTATGTTAAGGGATACACAAAAGCACAACGCTGGAAAAATGTTGTATTTTGCGTCTAAATTGTCGCTAAAGATCGTCAGTTTCAATTCCAACTCCTGTAGTCATCTTCAGAGGTTGTCCTTTTCTGACTAAAGGCTTTTCTGTATTTATCGATTTAAATTAAATAAATGTAAGGAATAAATAAATACTTAAATACACCTGTATGCTGCGATTAGTGGAACGGTGGGCCACTCAAGAGATAGCGGCACCTGAGAAGTACATACTGCTTCTTCTACTTTCTCTTGTTCTTCTTCTCCTTCCTTTTCTTCCAGAGGTCAGTGTCCTTTCCCCTCCAATAGTATTCTATTAAATCTCTCTCATCTTGTGAAATGTATATGGTCTCCCAGATTAATTCTTGATAGCCAATGTAACATCCTTATTGAAGCTATTTTTGTCATACCTTAAACGTGTTTGTGCTGTCGAAAATTCAATACTTTAATCCGCCATCCACACTGCTCTATACCTCTATTACTTATATTTTATACTCATGAGTATGCACATATTCATTTTGTCATGTAATGTAGATTCACACTTTCGATTTCTTTCCTCTATATATTTGTAAGTGGCAAAATTTCTTCCCCATACTTCACTTCAGCTACCGAGTTTTATTCTGGACTAATGCTTTTATTTGATATCAGTCCATGAAATAATTACCTATTGGACAAATTACTGTCCATAAAAAAGAAAAAGGTTCAAAACTGAATAGTCCTGCAGACGAAAATGTACAAATTTAGAAATCCTATATTTGCACTGAATAATCCTGCAGATGAAAATGTCTAGAATAAAAAATAGTCTTGAAAACGGCTTACAGTTTTATAATACCGAACTAAACTTTTTTTTGTGTGTTATATCATTCCTATAGAAACATTCATTAGAATGAATGATTAGTACTTCTGTATATCACTAGCAACTATAAAGTTGTAATATCTTGTAAAATGTTAAAGTTTTTTAATTGTTTCAGTTTGTACTTTTGTTTTACAGGTTATTTAATGCTTGTATGCCAATTGATACCACTGTCTTGTTTTCGTATTGGTGTTGTTGAAGGTAATGCATGAAATGGCACACCTTAACTCAGCGAACCACAATGACTCTATGGAACTGGTAACGAAACCGGACGACACCATTTTTTGTGTGTTGCCCGTTTAACGATAAGTTATAAATATTCCAGACAAGTGAAGGCACACAGGTTGTCTTTTTCCTCTTATAGGTTGCTGATTAACATAGGAACTACTTAATTTTGACATGCAAAGCCAAATTCAGTAGCAGTACTCATATTTGTTGGATATGATTCTGTTGGATTTTTCATATTCAGAAAAATATGAAATTATTTACGCAGCTTGGATAACTTTATTAATATCTCGGCAGTTGTAAAGAGGAACAAAGAAATAGTGGTTATTGAATGTCGGATGCTGCTCTGCGAGCACTTACTTTGGCGATTTCAAAGTCTGCAACTTTGTGCATAGAATTTAATGTAATGTTGCTTACGTTTGCATGCCTCTTAACTTCGCGATACATTCTGCGTCAAGTTTCTTTCAACCGCTACCACGAAGCTGTACAAGAGCACATCTGGCCGAGTGCGGCCTAGATGTGTAGCTAAACCTTAATGAAAAATCGGCGGGGGCTGTGTCGGAGCCACGGCCGCAAATCTTCAGAGCGTAGAATACGTCTGTGTGCTTTAGGGTTGCTAATGTGTTATGAATAAAATGAACAAACACATATTTAGTTTTACAAAATACAAAATTTTATTTGCAAAATCATCACACAAGTTAATTAGTTGGTTCAAGCAAGACTTTCTTTATAATGGCCCTATAATAGGAAAAGTAGCTGATATAAGGTAAGATATCAACGCTGATGTTTCTGGTGAAAGTCAAATCGATGGTGGTGTTACCCAGCGTAGTCGGTGGCATCATCAGAAATACGTATAAACATACATTTTATAGTCGCTTAAGACAATTACAAAATATATAGACGTATCTGTATAAAAAATTACAAAATATATCAATAAAATCGCATAGTAAAAACATTAAAAACTACAGGAACGGATAAGGGTATAACATCCGAAACATCGAAGCATGATAATGTTTTTAGGCTTTTGAACGTATAATGTGGATTACGTTTGGTGGATTACGTAAATCATTTCCAGATCACAGACGATCACAAACAGAGCATGTAAAACCAAATTTATTCTCACTAAAACGTTTGCTAACCTCAATGTCAGCAGCGATTATTTTCTGTCTTGATGCGTTTACATATCAAATTTCTAGACTGTGGGGAATCGAAAGTGTGGAAGCGTTACATTTTTCGATGACGTTTTTGTGGAATGACTCCCCAGCCTAAAAACATTATCATGTTAAAAAACATTTACGTTGTTAGTAAATGCACACCACAGTCTTGATACTTTATAGTGGCAAACATTGCCAATGATACACCGCTGGCAAACTCAGCATCAGCAGTACCATGTTTGTCGTCAATACAACCAAACATTACAGTGAGTTTGGGAGAGCACTATGGGATCCCGTTTCTGAATATTACAAAAACGAATCTATAAACGACAACATGCATGGATCCGTTTTTAGTGTTGATAATGGCAACACATAAATGGTTTGTTCACATCCACTTCCGATATTTTTGACGCACGATAAAAATCGGAGTCAAATCGGATTCAAAATTTATAGTACGATATATTGTTGTACGATATAACTCAGATACATAAAAAGGGCCTTAAGGTGTTCGGGCAGAGACAGAATGAGATAGAAAGTCTTCCACATCATTTTTCACTTGCTCGTCGTAGTCCCAGCCCACGGGCGTGTTTGGAGACAACTGTCGCTTGAAACACAAGCCAAGGAACTCGGCTTTCTCCTTTGGGCAACCCATGGTTTGTCCGAACTATCCAGCAACTGCGGGGATACCAGGCCGGCGCCTTTTCCCCGTATGAACAAAAGCTAATCTGTAAGGGCGATTTTTTCCGGCAGCACTACTACAGCTTTCCCCGCAACACTGTCGGGATAACAAGCTTAGATTTTTTAAAAGTTAAAAATAAAAATCATTTTAAAAGTTAAAAGTTAATTTCCATGTGTTGCAAGGGACGTATCGAGATACTTGAAACGTATTCACATCATTTAAGATCGCATAGTGATTCTGACGAAGACGACGCATGCGAAAGACTTTGGCATTATTGTACAGTACTGCATTTCAACAGTTTATTTCTTCTTTATAACTCAAACATATGCATTATTTTGCTGTTTGATATTTAACAATTCTAACATGGACGTTTCAGTACTCGGAACTTTTTCACACTGTGGACAAAAAGAAGTATAGATTTTTTTTTATGTCCTCTTTTTGCAGCTAATACGGACACGTTATAGACAAGTTTTTGTATGAATTTAACACAACACGCTATTCATTACGAACATTACGATGTTGGATATTTTATTACTGTGGATATTTCAAGATGTTAGACGTCTTTGTAATGTGGATTATTTTTGTTGTTGTAGACATCGTCTCTGATAACCACTGTATCATAATAAATTCTAATTTAAATAAATAAATAGTCAAGTCGAATTAATGAATACGAATACTCGTAAGTTAAAAATTAAATATAAATCGAATGTGAAATTGACAAATCAATAAATAACATGTAACACGTGATAATAAATCTTTATAGCCTTATAATAATTATATCTTTGAACTACCACGATTATCATCTACACAAGTCTCTTAGTATGAGTCTCATTCCTAATAATCTGCATTCAATTTTGCGCCTTATCACAAAATACCTTTAAGGACTTTAATGTAGAAATGTAGAAACAACTTGAGACCTTTAATTTTGAGACCTTCAGTATTAAAGTGATCTACATGCATAAGATACAATGTTAATATTTCCGTAATTCGTTCTTTCGTAACGATGAAGTTGTTTCGTAACATTGCTGTTATGCACTGAATGAAATGACGATATTTGCATTCTCAAAAGACCCTTTATGAGTTATTATAAAGAGCGCTTTGTCGTCCTCCCGATGTAGTGCAGCAAAATAAAAAAAAAAAACTGACCTTATTCAGAAACCAGGTAATTCACTATTGACATACTACATTTACCGGACAAAGAAAGTTCCGCTGTGAAAAGAAGTCTTATAGAATAAAGTGAATTACGTGTTCTGGAGACATGCAGTTGCCACTGGCAACTTCATGGTATGCATGTTTAGCGCCCACCTTCCGTCTTTTAAAATGTGTTTGCAGAATTAAAATAAATGGAAATTCAATTAAATTCGAATTGCATACGATGTTGTAAAGAGCTTAAACAACACATTGACACAGATACACACAAACTCGCAAACACACACATAAATACACAACAATAATTCCTTTGTAACAGGATCCTTTTAGTACGCATAAAGATAGAAAATCTACATTTGTATGACGTAGATTTAAATAAACGTTACCGTAGGTGAATGTTTTCAATGTAGAATATGGCTTGTATTTGAAGTATTAACAAGTGAAACAAAAGTTTCAAGAGAATTTTATATTAGGTCTACAGATAAGTAGCAGAATTTTGTGATATGTTTAATAAATAAACAATGAAAGAGGTATACATTTTACGTCTAGAGTAACATACAAAAATTATATCCAAATTTATCCAGGAGTACACTTAGGTCTATAACCTATTCTTGGTCCATAACTACAGATCTCTTGTTACCAGCGTCTGATTAGTATGTACAGCTAAAGCGTTATTAGTTTCTACCTTATAGACACCAATAACGGCAAGTGATTTGGATGGGGTAAGCAGTTTTTGAAAACATGTTGCCATCTTACTGCTTCTTACTTCTTACACTTTGAACACAGTTCAATCGTTAGGACTTCCTAATACGGGAAGGTGTAGTCACAGCAAATCGTGTTGCTTCGTGATTTACATATTCCATTATTTTTAAAAGCATAGTTAATCATATAAACTACACTAACATGAGAATGTGTTATAAGTGAACGATTTATTGAATTCTTTGTTAGCCAGCAGAAAATATTGCTTATAATTATCGTTACATACATACTGCTGGTCTTGATTTTTTGTCCATTCTTGCTTCGATGCGTGTGATGTGACTATAATATGGCCTACCTTCTATGACGATAATATACCCACCATCTTAGCGAACTAAAATGGCACCGTTTTGAGCCTTCGATGTTCCGGCTCCGACATTTACCCAGTAGCAGCCAGGCTACTTTCGACGTTGCGGTCGTTTTCCTAGTGCGAGTCGCACAATATTTTGTTCTAATGTATGTCTCTTTTCTTTTAGTTCACGATTTTGATAAGTTTTTATACAATTTGTTTCTTATATTTCGATGGTTTGAATAGGTGTGCCAATTTGGATAAGAAAATCTTGATTTTCATGTTAATTCTAGTATTATGCACTTTTACACTGAAACTATACTCCAATACATTACTATACTATAGTATATTATTCTTCGTATTGTTTAAATTAGCAGCCATCTTTACTATTTCTTTTATGAATTTGCTAACTGCTATATTTTTATTACATACCCTGTTGTTTAAGACCTGATGATGTCAGTGATGACGAAAAGCTTAGTCGAACAATAAAAATATAGCAGTTAGCAAATTCATAAAAGAAATAGTATAGTATATTAGTTCAAGTCAGTTATTTACTATAGATCTGTCTCTGGTGGCTTATTTAGTAGACCAGTTGTGACTGTTCGTGGGTTGGAAAATAAGTTTGTTTTTTTATTATCTAGATAAATGCGCTACCGTCGTTATGTTTAGACTGTGCGCATAATAAGTCACGGCACACAGCACGCAAACTTCACCACTCTACCGTCTAATACCACTGTCATTCAAGCGTTTAAAATATCACCACCCTTTTCATCACACCTGACACTAAATGCAGACAAAAACGTCAAAAGCTTTCTCATAAATAAATATATATAATTATTTACCATTTATATATAATTTATAGATATATAGATTATTAGTATCTATTATTATCTATTTTAATATTATCATTTACCTTTTCTTTTAAAGTAACTCCTATTGTTCAAGTTTCTTGCAATATTTCTGTCATTATTCAGTCGGCAAGTGTATTTGAATTTTGTCGGTATATAAAAAATTGTACTCACAAAATATTTATTGCAGTAAATGTTTTGTAAGCCAGACTAGGAAATAGATTCTTTGAACACCACAGGAAGTCTTTAAACCTAATTATATAAATCTAGTTTAGCCGAACACTGTATAAATAATAAACTTCAATTTCCATTCAAACTGTTAAATTAATAAAAGCACACAAACCGGTCACAAAATGAATAATATTTACAAACAATATAAAATAATAATAATGATAATAATAATAATAATAATAATAATACAATAATCAAAGAACAAACAAAAATTAAAACAAAACAAGATGATTTATTTAAAATTAGAAGTCATAATCTTTTTATTTACAATTATAAATTATAATATTTATTTATGTAAAATTATAATAAAATATAATCATTAAATAATTTAATATAACCATTAAAGCAGCTTAAATAAACAAATATTACAACAATCAAAAATGTAAAACGAAATAAAAGTGATTGTTCGTTAATTTACATTACATTGCACTCTCTGTTGATACAGATTTATTATGTGAGATTTGTGTCAGAGTTACACACACGCACACACACACTTACACACGCGCGCGCGCACACACAAGTGTGTATTTATAATTCCATCCTTCCTTCCTTCATTCCTCCTTCCGTTATACCAGCTCAGACTAGCCGCTTATCTGTTTGCATCTGAGCGGGGTTGTTGGACTCCATCGGGAGACTCTTCAGGTGCTGGATAGCGGAACATCACTTTGGCTCCTTATGGAGAGGAGGAGTGATACCATTCAAGCTGGGATAAACCAAATCTAGCATTTTTCCTGTCTGTTGTTTGTCCTGTTTGACCTTATTTAGCCACCTCTAATATTTTAACTCGGACACTATTAGGCTTTCAAGCACTAAGGGATTATTGTCTGTTTCACAGTTCTTGGGACAGGTAGGCCTACGGCTCTGAAGCTTTAATGAAGCTGTCGTGTAACTTATCTTTCGACAATTCCTGGCCCTCCAGGTTGGAGTTTGAGACTATGCGGCAGTACCATATTTCCTGTAAAACTTGACTTGCCAAAATCCATGCACTAATGCCTTGTAATTCATATCGGAAAGCTGGTAAGCTGATTTGTTTGTGAAAACGGAACTAGAGATTAGAACGTGGAACATCTACAATTATCGTTAACACTAAAGAAGTCTTTGAAGGAACAGGTATGACTGCTTTAATTCAATGAACAAAAAGACAAAAATAAGCGATAAAAACATTCACTTGTAAAAATAAACAATAATTACCTATACAATGGTGCTAGTAAAAAGATGAGAGAACCATGGTCTGTTTCTGTTACAATTAGTAATAGATACAGGAGTTGAATAAATGTATAGTAAAGCTATGCACATGACATATACAGTATATGAAAGAATCATAGAAGTCCGCATAAAAAGTAAAGGATGACGTGAGTCTGGTAGGAGTGAATGCCCCAAATGACGATGAAACTGGATTCATTTCAAGGGCAGCTTTTAGAAACATAAAGTAAAATCAAAAACAAAAAGCAAATCATTTTCTTGGGCAATCGCATTAAAATGGGATCAACATGAAAACATTCACCGGTATACATGAAATAGACTTAACTTTAAGTCATTATTAGACTATATTATAATGAGGTAGCGTAGTCACTTTAGGTAGCTCATTTTCAGAGTAAATATAAGTGTACAATGTTGGTCGGATCATCATGAGGCCAGAGGTGTGGTCTGGTATGGGCGGGTGTTGTGTTCTTTTCGTGTTACAAGTCTCTAAACTCTATGATATTTGTGACTAGGCCAAACAATGACGCACGTAGAAAAATCTAATTTAATTAGATTTTCTAATTATTCTACCATACTTTTGTATGACATTAGACTAGCTGATCACCTTCAATATGTTGTTAATGGAAGTCTTAATGAAATGTAGCCCTATTAAAAGTTTGAGGAATGCCTTTGCAAAGTAGCTTTTGGAGCAGGGGTGCTAGTCCTGTCTGTATTACGACGCTACCCAACATTTATGAGGGGAATATAGACTCTGTTAAAGTTGGAAATTGTGTTTCCCCATACTCTTTAGTAACACAGCGTTTAGGCGATAGACTTTCGTAGCTCTTAATTGAATTTAAATTTATATTGAAGGAGCATTAGGTGGTAAAAATACATTGTCATGAAATGGAAATCTTAATAGCATAAAAGACGACTCTCTACACGGTGTTCGTGGATCGTTCGGTTAACGAATGATCCGGTTGTAGTAGACTAGACAAACAGTACTAAAATTATTATCCGAAAACTCCATAAGGAATAGAGATCTTGAGGTTTCTACATAAAGTTTGGAAAAACTGAACAGTCAGTTCTTGGCAGCGAAAACCCCAATATGACAGTAGATTCGCATATTATAAAGAGTGGTGTTTTTTAGGTATCTTGAGGCGACATTAACAAACAAAAGGCAGAAGTAATGAAGGTATAAGTGGCAAAATAAAACAACGGAAAAGATAAAACGACACCTGAATTTTGAGCACCGAAGTGGAAAAATACTTCTCAAAGCCAAATAAATGGTTTCCTCTGTCACCTTACAAACAGTCATCTTTTTCATCTACTTCTTTAACTTCTTTAATAGTCAGTTCGTACCCAACTAGTTCAATCCTTTTGTCGGCTCGATTCTCATACCTCCTTTCCATATTAACATAGCTTCCGCTTACGGAATATCTTTCTTACTTTCCTGTATATATTGTATACATTGTCTTCGTCCATACCTCTTCCTTTCCAGTGTTCCCTCCAGGATATTTTTAAGCAAACTCCCTTGTCTTAGGACATTAATCCATTAATCCATCCACTCTATATTTTATGCCTTTTGACAAAACATTATGTTCCCCTGATTTTTTGAAAACGTCTTCGATTTTGTCGTTGTATATCCAGCTAATCTTCATAATTCTACAGCACCACTCTTAAAATAACATTAAGCACCTTTTCTCTTCTTTTCCCATCTTCCACAAGATGAAGTGAAAATGATAATAAATTATAGATAAATAAACTATTACAAAGTCATTAAATACAGACACATACATTGTAAACTGGTTTTGTAACAAATGATAGTAGCTTGCACTGTCTACGATAACATACAGCTAATAAACAGTGGATGCCAGTGTAAATGAAGAACGCGACCCGTGCTAAATATATTGTTACGACGGTCTATTCGATCGTCGTAGGTAGAGTGGAAACAAAATAAGTACAAAACACCAATTAAGTCACTAATCACACCTTTAATTGTTACAGTAAAACAGTTCGTAATTAACAACACAGTCTCTACAACAAAACAAATGAAAATTGTACACACGCAATAAAATGTCCACAAATATTAAAACTCAATTGTATTACAATCATACCGTCTGATTGTAAAACGCAACACTTCAATAAAAACTACTTGAACGTACACAGTAATAACTCGAACCGCTCTGGAAATATATCGCACTAATACTCTCGAAACGCACTATACAATATCTCGCATGGAACTCAAAACTAAGGCCGCTACCCGATGTATTTATAGTCACGCTCACACAACAGAAGCTTCCAAACTGCGTCTTATCTCTCGTGAACTACGCAATTACTACGGCCTTGACACAGTCCGAGCGCCCGAGCGAAGCCCGGCACAGTCGAGAAGATTCTCGCAAAATACGTCTAGTAGCACGTACACCACACGCTTACATCGAGATCTTTCTGGCACATTCGATAAACGCGTAGATTGTTCTGTGTTGTCGTAGCAATATATTATTTGACTGACGTCGTGAACAGAGAAAAGGAGAGTGGCCAAATCAATTAATGTAAACACATTGCATACGTATAAATTCAAAAGTTAAAAAGGAAACAAAAATTAATGTCACACAATATGAATGAACTATTAACTTATTATCATAGAGTTAAAAAATGTCAAAGTTTCCTTAGTTTTTCCACAAAAGATATATTGCGAGAACCTTCGTTTCAGTATAAATGTTTACTAACTGAACTACGAATTTACTACTCTAGGGTTTAAGTTTTTGTACTGTAAAGTAAGAAAATTCTGCTATTGAAAATCATGTCTTTATATGTAAGTACAAGATTTTTTTTAAGACAAGGACTACACAATAACACCATACATTATGCTTTTTTTTCAAATACACCTTGTAAATCTTAGAATGATTGCTATTTTAACCTTACATTTTTATTTTTATTTTGTAGCAATGTCGATAATAATTAACAGTACAATAAAACCGAATTCAAACAGCACCATGTATCCAGCTTAATACAACAGGATTGCTGATATGTCAAAATTACAGTCCATGCATTTTTTGATCAAAATTGTAAGTGGTCAGGATATCGGAATAAAATATAAAATGGCAACCAATGGCCTTCGTTGGTGTGCACTTTAAAGTTAATCGGAATCCTGCGATCAAGGAAAAAGAAGTTTTCTTAACTGTCTGATTGCGACTTTCATATCTAAAAAAATATGAAACGGTTAGAATCAAACAGTAATTGATAACTATTGAAAAAAATGTTGATGTTACTAAATCAGTTTTAACAAATAATAATTTTTAGTCATACATAATTTTTCACATATGTTATCCAATCTCTTATGTATAATTCAGCCAAACTCCACTGCATTCATTCCTATTGTCTTTTCTGTTTAGGAACATTCTCCTAACTTCTGTTTTACTTTCACCCTTTTTATTTAGTATATCTTTATTTCTTATATAGTTTCTTCTCAATGCTGTGTTAGTATCGCCTTTTCCTTTTGCCGTAATGTCTTACGTAATCTTTCTTCATTGGTTGTAGCACGAGGCTTTATGATTTCAATTGTTACGTATCTGTGTCGCTTATTACTGGTTTTAGGGCTAGTTCTTTTCTTGTTTTGAAATTCCTAGTTCTGTCACTTTGTGTTTTGATTTTTGTTATTCATACGAATAAAGCCCCAACATGCACTAAAATTTTCATCTTCAGTTACTTGTATTATTTATTGTGACTTGTAACTCTCTTGTGTATTTATGTTATTAGCGTTTTATGTAAATAAAATACACATAAATTAATTTATTTATGCTCTTAATTGCAAAATAGTCGTTCGTCCCATTTTAGTCATTCAAATGTTTTAATACCAGTGTAAAGCTAAATCTTTTACGCTGTATCCAACTGTTGTACTTGATATTTGTTTCCTCTATTGTTACTTGTAGTCTATTCATGTGTTATTCCTTCATCACGCGCGGAATTTCGTTTTTCCGCCGTTCTTAATGGCACATATTTTAATTTACAGAATATTTACTTCCTTAAGACGTACACATCATTTTACTAGTAATCATACATCATCTGCATACTCCAAACGTTTCAGGGAAATGGTAACTATCATAAATATATAACCAGTTGCGTTAACAAAATCGTAAAATTAAAGAAAAACGTTTTTCTAACGTGTACTTTTAAATTGAATATCATTTTTTTCTCGTCGCTTTCTTAATAACGTCTTTGAAATTTAACTCTCCTGTTTTAGATTCTCCCAAACGTATGGTTCTAAACTTCGTTCGTTTAGCAGCGTGACGTTTTGGGGAAACTAATCAGAAGTAAAACAAATTTAGATATGTTAATACAGGTAACAATAAGCTTTAACAGAAAAGAAAATAATATATACGTTTTTTGGTGCACAAAAGTATATTCACCAATAAACAAATATGCTGTAACGACAGAACTTTCTCGAATAATGGAGAGTATCGCTCTACGTGTTTCTCGGCTAGCTGAGCAAGCATGTGTTTCTGCCAAAGCCGCGATCAAGTATCCTAACTTATAGAATTTTCGAGTGCTTGTTAAGGACACATATAAATAGCCAACAGTTGCCGCTTGGAAGTCAGTTTATGTCGGTCGATTTACTCAGTGCGTCTCGAGTGTTTATTAGTAAAAAGAGATTATTGTGCGGGACTCTATTAGTTGACATTATTATTGCGTGTCGACAAATTTAATTTGAATCATTGTACGAGTATAATCCTGTTGAATAACTTGTTGATTACAAACTGTTATATCTGATTAATAAAAGCTGGTGATTAGTGACTTCAGTGGTGTCATTATTTTGTTTTCGCTGTACCATACGACGATCAGAGAGACTGTCGTAACAATATTTAGACGTCAGGACAGATATTGTAATCACTATCTGTCTCCGTACATTAATATTTCTTGTTTCCGTGTCTATTCTTGTTACTTTAATTTTTGTGTTATTATATCAGTACAAGTCAGCATACTTCCATAGTAATAATAGTAATAGTAAAAGTAATTGATGTAATTGCCAGTTATGTAATTGAAAAATTATACTAATTGAATTAATATAATTAACTTTGTTTATTGATGTACATGTCCATTATAGAATGATATAAATTAAATATTCATATAATGTATGTTAACTATATAATAAAGTAAATACAATAAATATGCAAACGTTTCTTGTTATAATCAATTTCTTGATACATAAATTATTCAATATTTATTTCTATTTTAGAATAAAGATATATTGTTTCCTTACCTGGAACATGTTTTGGGAATTTAACGTATCTACCACACCCACACACAATAATACCAATTTAAACTATTAAAAGCCAACAGGAAACCTGAGCAAAATATTCAACAAAATCAAAAACCAAGATGTTTGAAGATGGGAAAATATTTAATTTCCGAAACATGTTCCAAGTAAGGAAACAATATATCTTGATTTTAAAATAGTAATAAATATTAAATAAAATTCTATAAATATGATATACTAATATGACAATAATTATAATATTAACTAATTATAACACTTCACAATAACCAAATGTGGAAGATATTGGGTACTTTCCATTCAAAACACGTACAACAGAATGATAGTTACATTGACAAATATACAGACAGGTACAGTTAGTTGGCAAAACGAAAAAGTTACGTGGTACGACCCAGATGTCTAAAATATTGTTGGGTAAGTTTATTTTAATTTATGTCTTTTTTTGTAACTTTATTATAAGTTGCATGTTTCTTATAATATGAGGAACAAACAAAGAATAGAATATATAAACATACGAGAGTATATGAATAAGCTTATGTTATTACGTAACATAACTCACAGTCAGGAAACGGGAGTGAATATTAATTCAGGGGATCCATAAATTAACAAACAGTGTTCACAAAGACGTGTCACACGCGTGACATACGATATATGTAAGACGTCTGACACATGCAGTGTAAATAGGAGTGACGTTATTAAATTTATAAGTTGAAATAAATTTTGTTTGTTTACTGTAAAACTTTTGGAGCCTTTAATTATTTACTTGCTCTTTATTCTGTAACAACGATATACAATATGGATACAAACTGTAGTACAATAAATATATAAAAAAGAAAATTTATATAACTTTTGAATGTATTTTAATTTATTCTACTATAAAGTATTTTGGTAGATTATATATAATTACAAACCTAACATAGGTTACTTTTTAAAATGCCACTATGTATATTAAGTGTTGCAATAAATTCCCTTCTCCAGTGTTTTCTATCGTTTCTTAAATATCTGTACTCTTTATCTCTGCAGTTCTAATTTGTTCTTTCCCCGTACATCTCTTTATCCTTATGACACATTTCACTTCTATTGCTTGTAGTCATATCTAAGCTTGCTACAATATGATTCTGGACTAACAATTCAACATAATTTAAAATTAAATCCTATTATGATATTATTACGTTTTCGATAAAATCTTTAACACAGTTTAATATGACTAAATATGGAAGCAGTTATTCAGAATAAAATAATTTTAGTTTATATAATTTGTAAAGATTGAAAGGAATTTTAAATAACCACGGTTTAAGTGTTGATGCGTTAAAGGGCGGTGGCAATGCGTTTCTATGGAAATAATGACGTCATGGCGTCGGTGTTGGGTTGGGAGAAGTCAGAATTTAGGGTTTTAATTATTTATCTGCTTACCACTCAATTCTCTGAGATCGTCGCTGTGATAAAACTCGACCATAACCGTACGCGCCTCCTGGATGATATTCATTATCAAACGTCAGACTCCACCGATTTTGACGTCAAGCTCGCTTCCACGCAATTCCTAAACCGCGTACAGCTTACGTTGAAATTTTAAATCGCAAAAAATGTAATACTAAAACAACTGTTAAATAATTATTTACATAAAAGTCACTAAAAGGAAGGTAACATGGTATTTACTAATAGTAAAAGTTTACTAATTACTAACGGAAGTTATGTTAGTTAGCAAGACTCTATCTATTTTGATATATAAGTCATCAGGTTCGGTGCAGCATACATGTGTATACTTGAGGTTTTGGCCTCACGATAACTGACCTCGTTCGCGGTCTATTCTTTTTTTAAAACACTTTAAACACGAAACTGTTTCTTTTATTATGTCAAATGTGATAAGCTTAGGATCAGTTATTACACAAAATCTATTATTGACAGCGCGATGTTACTAATTTCTCGTAGTACCTATTGTTTAGGCTGAAGTGAACTGATAGATCGCAACTTCAAGCAAAATATCGGTATGGAGAACCATACATGACTTCCATGTTCTAAGATTTTATTTAAAAGCATATTCGAAATGAAATATTTCCATAGAAACTACTTCTTTCTATTGCTTCAGCCTTAACCACAGTACTTTGGTCACTAACGTATACCACCTCACTTTTCGCACTCGATTTTCACTGATGATGGAAGTCGATGGCACTGCCGAAACGTCTGGTTTTGCAGAAAACATTGCACTACGGTAAACAGCCCGTGAAGGAATTTTAACAAAAACTACTTCTTTGTTGCCGATAACGTAGTACACATATAACATTTTCACCCCTCCCTCTTCAACTATAATTTTCATTAATAAAAAATTACCCCCACCCCGTTCATCTAGCCTCTTCATTTATAGATATATCATCTACGTTTCTGCAGTGGATTATTATGAGCTTCTTATCAGGATACTTTGTTTATCAAAATTATGTATTTTACTCTTGTTAAAACATAAAACGTTGCAGGTAAAATACCCCTTTATCTCCACCGATCTTCACCAAAATCAATAGGCCTTCAGTCCTCTACAATTCAGGGACGCATGCAAAAAAATATTTGATTCTGTTTGAATGTGCGGCAGTTATCGTTCGTCATAAAAAAATTACCCTTTTTAAAACATAAAACCTTGCTGATAAACTACCCCTTTCCCTTAACCGATCTTCAAAAAAATCAAGCACACAAAATAAAGAGAAAGTCTTAAATAAGATACCCAGATGACGTAGTAAAGCATGATGGTTTTTTAAATTGATGACCTTGGAACGACTTAGCAAAAGATAAAAAAAGAGTCGCACCAATAATGTTTTAAACATAGTTTTTTTAATAAAATGGCAAATGCTACCAGAATATTAAGTTTACAGGCGTAATAATAAAGCAGGAAACTACGTTTATTGCGATATGAAACAGAAGCTCAAGTCAAGAGACAAAGGAAAAAGCCCCATAATATTGTTAAACATTTTTAACATGTGGAATAAAAATATGCCGTTGCAGATAAAAAGAAAGCATTAAATTAGAACTATGAAGAACTAAATAATTTGGAAATATACTTAGCGCTTACTGTGAAGAATGAAAATAAACACAGAGAAAAACTGCAGGAAAAAATAAATAAAAATTGCAGGAAAAAAATATGCTGAAAGATATAAGTGGCATAGTCAAAAACCAGCACATTAGACGAATACTATTTAGGAAACTGTTAGACTGGTGAATAAATGACGGAAATTGTACTCCTAAAATCGAATATTATAATGGGTGCAAGGAAAGCCGCTTCCATCGTGTGGCAAACCCATTATAAAGTGATATTTTATATACTGTTTTACAGAGTCGCTTAAAGCTAAAAAGATGGTTTAATAAAAACCAATTTAGTAGTCCTTAGCTTATCCAGAGTGTAATAAGAATGGCCAAATATTAAAAGGCTACACCTTTTTAAGATCAGTACGTATGAAACTGTCTCGAAATTAAGAGAATTTAGCATTAACAAAGAATTAGCAACTGTCTTCTGTCAAGTATTCGGCGCAGAATACTCATTTTTGTGAGATACGACAAAATGTTACTGAAAGACTAACTTTCAATAGTAAGTGGATAAAAACATAAGCGTGCCAAAACCAAATTTTTCTCCCCGAAGTGTGAAACGTCTCTCGCTAGTAAACGTCCGAGACTGTCATAACTAATAAGAATTTAGTGGCATCTGAAAATGCCTCATCGTAGAAAGAGCAAAATGTTCGATGTTAAGACAAATAAGAACGCATGTGCTAAGGCAAATAACAGACCTCGCAGTCCCTGAAATTGTAAGATCCGCTAAAAATCATTGAGAGAAAATTATAAACTCCTTACTCATTCAGACTTGTGAATCACGATGTTTGAAACAAATAACGACACCAATGAAAAACATAAAATTTGTGTGCCTAAGAAATAACTTTGAAGAAATGAATACTGTTACGAAGGTCCCAGGATAGTGGTATTTAAATATGGACTAAATCGATACTCACACGTAGTATTAACACATCCCTATTAGCCACTCCTCTACCAACAGTTCTGCTAATACAAGTGCCTAATATACCCTATCATAATAAATAGTAAGAGTCGACAAGAAAATAAAATTACTATAGTCTGTAAACGATAAATTTTTTAATGAAACACTTGTAACTTTCATTAATACTCGCATATTGTCTTTTCGACGCACAACAGATTTGTCTTAATAGTTCGCGGAATAACGCACAGACTGCTGTTTGCAGAATAAACTGGTAAACAGCCGTCCTTGTGCAACTAGTCCATGTCACCTGTTGTTTAATGTTGACGAAAGAATAAGGGTTGAATCGAACAATGTCTCGGCGGCACTGGAATATTGCGTCACCTGCTGGATCATGATTACGTGCACGTGGCACACAGATTTCTACACACTTCCTCTATCGTAAAGGTGTAACTATGTTACACGGCAGTGATAGTACAATTTCTCTATACGTACTAGCTTTCTGTTGAAATTATTGAAACGTATGTAACAGCATGTATACAGGAAGTATCGGCTGCTTCAGCAACAGGTAGACAGCAACAGATAGCTGGCACCTGTCTGTAGGAGAAGTTGCCTGTCAGTGACACGTGTTTGTACGGGTTGTGTAGCACTATCAGAAGCATACTCCCTGAAAGATATGTGGTATGTCTAAGGAGAAATATGTCGCGTTATTCTGTGCACACTTCGTATAAATGAAATATCACTATCATCATCATTATTGCGTTCTAATAATCACATGTTCCGTGTGATGGATTATTTGTATTAACATTTGGAAAGCCGTAAACAGGCGTAACAGTCTTCTTTATACAAGACATTGTTAGCCGGTCGTCTTTCGGCTAAATATTAAAATATAGAGAACAAAGTTAATACAAACTACTCGGAGGATTAGATCAACAGAAGTCACAAAATAAAATATTGGTCACAATTCACAATGAGAACGAAACGAAGTATCTTGTAAAACTCTATCGTTCAGTAAATTATTACTGTGAAGGTAGACAAAACACTAAATATGTAGACTTTAATGTATTTAACTTCTTAAATCTCTTCCCTGTGTTTTGTGTAATACGAAGTTTGTGCTTTCCTGCCTTCGGCTTATGAGTTGTTTGTTTATCTGATGTAGGTAATTTGATTTCCTAAACGTCTTAATGATAATTATTATTTTATGGTGTTTTTAAGTGACTTTTGTTTACTGCCTCTCTAATTCTGGAGTGTTACGAATTGTTTATATTGACGGCACTTAAAATTTTTCGGTATAATTTAGGCCTGAACATGGTTGTCATTCTTTTGTTGCAGAAATCTTGCCGGATAAACTGATGGTCAACATTCAAGTGACCTTTTCGTTTTTTAACAGGCTGACAATACTCCAGATTTACTTGATAATTTTGTGCGTAAAAATTAAGATCAGAGTGTTTTCTACGTTGGACGTTCCTTTAATAGATATTATTTCAACGTTTCAAGACGTTTTACAAAGAGAAGGGAATATACTGTTTGTATCGACCTCAAAATACCTTTGATTGTATAATTATGAAGCAATTACGTTCCCGTTACGTTATGAACAAAGGATTTCCCGACTACTTAAAAATGTTATAAAAAAGACTACGGAACACAAGATTTACAATGGCTGAAGGAGGAAAGTTCTAAGGCCTAATAAATGAAGCTGTAAGAAATTACGTCCTTTATCACTAACGTATTTCAATATTTAAATTCACCTAATGATTGGTAATGGAAACCTGAGCTTTAATCAAAATTAATAAACGCTAGTTCTGCAGCCTACAGTTATTTGCAGATGATCAAATTATGTGTTGACCGCATGCAATGAAAAGAACCTACAGAAACAAATAACTAGATAGTTAAATTAAATATTTAAAGTAGTACAAACGTATATGTTGGAACAAAAATGCCCTTAAGGAACAAACAACTGGAAGATGTTTTGCAATTTAGTTATCTTGCCTCTGACATCACGAACTAGTAAAGTCAAAGTATTTCGAAGAGTCTGTAGAATAATTGCAAAAAAAAGTTAAAAATTTACTCAGATTCACATGAGTGGGCTTTTGCTTCTACAACATTTTGGCTGCCAGTATAGGTTTCAGAGACTGAAACGTGAGTATCATAAAAGAATCGTCTCCTAACATCAGATATTTATCGTAAAGTTGAAGAATATGATAAAGAGAATATCGAGAATACGATAAAAAAATTAAACCACAATGTGGAACCGCTAGTAGATACCAACGGTAGGCCTATAAGAAATACAGTGTGACTTGGACAGAACACTTGAACAAAATATTTTACAGTCGCATACAGGAAATGAGTCTTGCACCCAACAGGATTCGTACGTGAGGCTGCCAATTTCGTTAGCAGTCACTGGATTTGATAATACTATTGAGAGAGAATAATAAGCTCAAAATACACATTTAATAGTGTCACTATTACTTTTTATTCTTTTAATGTTACTTTGTGGAAACCCTACGTTTATCGTTATAAATTTCGAAAAGTAAAAACCACTTTTATAAACGGTAAATAGAAAACAATTTTCACAATTAAATTATAAAACATTACCATGAATATTCTACGAATTTTTAAAGTCACTTTACTTTTTGCTGCCGCATTCAAATTATAAAAATTCTTTTATTATAAATTAGTGTAGGCTATACGAAAATTAACAGCTTCATTGTATGTAGTAAAATGTAGACGGAGAGAAACAAGTATATCTAGATGTATCTAAACGTTGACGAGCATTTTACATTCTATAAAATTAATGGGTGTTAATTTTGTTAAATTTCTTACAGAAGATTTAAACTAGCGATAATATAATACAGTCCAATTTTCACTGAACTCTGAGGGAACCAGGCTTGAGCCAATTTTCACTTAACACAATCTAAAGTATTGTGTGGAAAGGAAAATTGAAAGAAGGGTAACGTCCATCAGTACCCGGAAAGTACAGTCTTTCAATTCTGTTCTAAAGTTATTTTACGGCAGAAATATGAGTTTTAAATTTATAAAGTCATATATACGTCTCTGAATTTGTATCACCTCCGTCGGTCTACGTATTTTCCTTGCTTTCAGATAACCGAAAGCTACATAATAATTTTAAATAAAGTTAATAAATGTAGATAATAAATATTAGGGTTTGTGAAATGTATAAAATAATATAAACCTCTTGAAAGTAACAACGAACAGTTCAAACAAAAAAATTTTAAAGGAAGTGTCATAAAAATGCTCTAAAATTCTAATAGCAATTGTGAAAAATTCTTTTCATTCGCCAAGAACCCGAATCACGTAACAGCATATTGGCAACTTCTAACTAGCAGTATAAATTATTTTAAGCGAATTTCATTTTCAGCAGTTCATAAAGAAGTGAGTACATATATACCAAAGTTTATCTCACCTGTTACTATTTTGCATAAATTGTGTAGAAACGTTCCGAGTTCCTTATCTGCAGAAGATTAATACTCTTTTGGAGGTCGACAAACTGCTTGGATTTAAACGCACACGTATAAGTATTACACGACACATCTCGCTTAATGACGATAACGGCCTAGGTACGAATTATCATCTATATGTATTTCATTTATGCACACAAACTAATGCAAAACAAATGTAACTTTAATGATACTGATACAGCTCCGTACTATTTTAATATTCTTGCACATATTCATGTAACGAAGTGAAAGAATGGTCTTAACATGTCTAAAATATGGCATAGACAGGTGTAGAATTTGAGACTCTACGTTGTCCCTGGAATCGGAAAAGTGTCTGAAAAGACGAAGGAACTCTTAAGGAGATCAAACGCGTAGGTGAAAAATAAATATAATCTGATAGAAAGGGGAAAATGAAATTGAATTGAGCATATGCCGAGGCCAAATGATCTGTTAACGTTTTTTTCTTTTAACAGCGAAAAGATAAAGAAGTTAATAATAATAAGAAGAAATTCTTAGTTGGCAACCAATGTGCGGTGTACCGTGTGAACAGCTGAAGCCTCAAGCCTGGAATAGATGGTGGATTCAGACAGCGGAATTTCTGAGAATTGCCCTACGGCAGAAGACGGTATGGTGATGTGCACACAAGACAAGACGCAGTGTAAATGCAACAGTTAAGTCAGTCCAACTTTAGCGTAATTCATACCTGCTAACTCACGCGTGTTCCCAGACTTTGCGTGTTACGAGTGGGCGTTTTGTGATATTTATTGAAGTTCTTGGAAGCTTGTAAATTTTCAACATCTGAACGACTGTTAAAATTCTATGTACGCTACAGGTTCCATCGAAAAGCTCAGTATAATCTGTTCTAACAAGACATCACGAGACGGACAAATAAAGTCGTCGCCGTTTATTTTAGTCACGCGTATTGTTTGAAAACTGTTAATGTTATCTATTTAAACGAATGTATATAGCCTAATTGGCTTAAAAATACAGAGTTCCGGATAATGTTATATCATTTTGCTGCTTGTGTAAACTACTTTTTAGTTTCATAGAATACAGTATTTATGACAAGTTTAAATAAAAACTGTTCATTACAAAACATTCTTTTAACGGTCTAAATAAACGTCTTACTTCATTTACGTCTCTCATTATTACGTTAACGTACGTAATTTGAACAGTAAACATGTTCAAATTTTAGTTTCTTGTGACAGTTATTGACTGAGTTTGTGTACCGAGTTTACTTCCTTACGTAGAGACTTGCTTGTTTAATTCGGTGGTATTTTCTGACCACAGGAACGACGAAATCTCAAAGGAAACGGCACGATTTAAACATGAATAAAAGGCTGAATATTTATGAAAAATTTTATTAGTTGCCGAAAATAAGCCAATTAAATGCACATGTTTAGTTAAAAATACCTCAGCCTTTATTGTTTAAAATTTAAACAAAGAGACAACTTTGAAAACTATAACTGCAAACTAAAAACAAATCGAGGTAGAAAAAGTGAACAAGTTGGAATTAAAATTTTGCTTCAAAAATCTTCGTAATCAAGAAGATTCCATTAACGATCCTAGTAAACGGTATGTGATGAACGGTCGTCAATGTGCCAAACAAACCGAGGAACTGGCTAGAAAGTCAATTTTAATGAAGAAAGTTGTGTTAGTGGTTATAATCACAAACAGAATTTTCGTTGTTGCACACTGAATGTTGCAAACAGAACTTCGGAATGAATTCCGATCTGACGATGAGCTGAGAAGCTTGAAAGCGCTAATCGGAATAATTTTTCTATAGTGGTGTGCAACAGTGATAATTCTGTTTGTTAAAGACAATTCTGTTGCCACTGATGGTTGCTTTCATCATTGGAAGAAAAGAGAGAACAATGTCTTCAAACGAACGCATGGTGAACAGAAAGGCTCCGACTTTACAGAAGTCGAGAACTGAATAAATAACGGATGGCCTAAGAAATCTTCTGATTTCTACATAAGCAATTTAGGCGTATGTAACAAGAATGAAACAAGTATTTACTATCGCATCTTGCCGCAACATATACTTATTTATAGGCTTACAAGAACAAAGATGCCAAAGGACAATTCCTGTTGTAAGAACGGTTTGCTGTTTTGTGTTGCGTTAAAGTGTCCGGTAACAAAACACAACTTTAGGTTGTTACAAAAGCAAAAAGCCCTCAATTTTTCAAAGGAATTAAAAATATACCAGTAGAGTAATCTACAAACTCTAATGGTTAGATGACAGCTGCCATTTTAATGAGTGGTAGATTAATTTTGATACGTTCTTGATCATAGGCTTGTTTTATTTGTAAACAACTGTATAGAAATAGTACATTATTAAAGAAAAACATTAAAGTGGTTCTACGCTTCTGCCAATTCCACAGCGCTTTTCCAGCCTTATGGTCAAGGATTAACTAGAAATTTAAAAGCGTATTACCATAGAGGAATATATTCAAGAATTTTGTCGGACATGGAAGAAGTCAACTATAGCCGCAAACGAATACGCTGAGATAATAACTCTTCTAGACGCTTCGTATCTTTTAGCAATCATGTATCAAGTGTTTGAAAATATCATTAAAAAATATTTTAACAGATGTGAGTTCATTAAAGAAGGTGTAATCGTGGAAGTAGGTTTACAAGATACTTATTAACCCCCGGACATGATGAGAATTATAGCAGCCAAATTCATTGACGAAGACGTCTGTGAAGATACCGTTTCTATTCATCGAAAACAACAAAATCAGAAGCGTGTGAAGTCGATAGAGATGTGTGTAAAGATATTCTACCGGTTAGAACAAATAACCGGTAATTACTATAAAGAATGAAAAATAGCCTTATCTATATGTATAAAATCATGCTGATTCAATGAATGTAGGCTTCTTTAAAATATAGCAGCTTACAGTACTATACTGCTAGCTTAAATTACGTACACAAAATACTTTGAGACTGTAATACTTAAATTGATGAACCTGTAAGACTGCTATCGCTTTCGGTCACTGTTATCATTCAGTTATTGTTGTCAAAAAGATATTGCCCCATTGTGATTACAATAAACGGCGGTTACGTACACTTTATAATCACTAATAATAATTCCAAATAGTACACCATAATTCGTTTGCATTTGGACTGAAACTCTCAAAAACACGCATTGTTTTAACGGTTACTGTGTTTAACTACTCAGGGTTATCCAATTGATAATTCAACACATGCCTACGTGAAACCTTATATAGTTACACAAAGTTTCCACCCTCTCCAGTTTTACACTTAAGATATTATGACTTTCGTAAAGTTTTTGTTTTGTGGTCTACATTTTAGCACATATTTTATTTTTGTTTAAATCAAACGTTACGCCAACTATACAATGAACAGGGTAGGCATATGGCATCGTATAATAAAGGAAAACGATTGCTATTAGAAACAAAACTATTGTCAAATATTAATAACAAAAAAAAAGTTACATTCTATGTAGTTCAATTCTACCTCTCTTAACGCCTACGATACACGTATTGTTGACTAATCATAATGTGGCCACTAATGTCGTGCTTATAGTAGTCGACATGTATTCTTAGTATATTTTACCAATTTATAAATAGCTGAAATTTAAAGAAATAGCAAAAATTCAAATAGACAGATGATGTCTATTACTAGCACGTATTATTAAATGCCACAGTTTATACATTAGTTCTTAAAATGTTGAAATTAATGAATGATTAGAGTTTTAATCTAGTGGAAATTAATCAATAACTCAGAATATATACACACTAAAACTTAAGTTTTAAAATGCTCAGTGCCTTTTTCTTGGTAAATTGTATGCAAGTTTCAAAGTTACTATATTGAGAATACACGAAAGTACACATGGGTCGACGGTAACATGTAAAGTTTGCTTAAAAATAGTTTGCTAACAGCGGAACCGCACCAGTTCTAGGTAAATGCAGTCAAACGCAGTTTTAGGTTTTAATGTAGATACACTGGACTTCACTATTTATCAACACATATTAGTATCGGTTATAGTATAGGTCCTTATACCGTATCAGTACACGATACATCGCCGTCTCAAGTAGCCTACTTGGTAGACGGCAAGTTATGTAAATAACGTCCTAGTAAATAAGTAAATTTTTGATTTGTGATTGTCAGACAGTACAAAAGAAATTAAGTAAACATTCAATAAATACTTAATTATTATTATTTTTTTCTCCTATGTCTACATATATTTTAAGAATGGAACAAGTGGCAGATATAATCGTGTATTTTATGTAAATTTGAAAGCAAAAAATGCATTCCAACCTTTGTTTTCACTTACAAATGTTAAATGAAGTCAGAACTGCAGTTACAACTTTAAGCAATAAAAATACTTGCAACCAGTTACTACTTGTAACCATAAAAATCAAAACATGAGTAAAGAAAATGAGTTACGATTTCTTCTCACACATACGAAATTAGTGAAAACAATTCTACACAATCATACTTAGTTTTAAATATATAGTAATTATAATCGTCAAAGTAGTATATCTGAAATAGTATACACCATTCTATTTCAAAACATAATAGTTTTGAAGTAGAAGGTAAACAATATATTTAAATTCCATGAAGTAGAAAGTATATACTACATTTACTTTATATTTTTTATAAAAATAACATTATCTAGAATAACATTATAAAACATCATAAAAATAACACCTCATCAATTGACAGACCAGTAAGGTATTTATTAATATTTGTCCCTTTCATAAGAATGTTTTAGTCATATCTATATAAATATAATTTGAACACAAACTTAAATAAATGTTATCTCTTCTTACAGTAATTACATATCACAAAGCGTTTTAAATGAAATAGTTTATAGTTTTGAATCTAACGGTAAGAAATGTTGTATCGCTTACGACGTTGAAGTGCACTGTGTGCTGCAGGGACAACCTGTGTTTGATACATTGTGAAAGCGCGTGTGGATTCGAAAGAACGCGTAAAGTTTCCGTCACACAACGTTTTGAAAAGTACGATTGCAATAAAATAAGTACGGATAACCACACGTAACTTTGTTTTTTAATATGTAGTAATACACATTTATTTTATTACAGTACATCTCGACATCGGAAAATCCGTTTCATTAAAGACGTGTATCGTTTTTGGAAGATGACTAATACTATTTTTCTTTTAACATATCATTTAAAATAACATAATGTTTACTTACCATGTACTTTATATACTATTAACTGTCGCTGTAAAAATTATTTGAAAAGAGTTGTCGTCGTTGATTTTATGGTGAGGACACGGTGTCTTCAAATTTTTTGTAACTTGTAAGTGCCGCTAACACAGTCCATACGTTTTCCCAATAAAAATGCATACAAAAGTACATCGAAATATTTATGATAAATGTAATTCTAATTTTTTTTATCATCAATATATGACAGTAATGTTAAGTGGTTATATTTATATATTGTTATTTAATGTGTAGGGTAAATCACAGTTTCCTCTCCTTTTACGGTAAGCAGAAAAAGTCTTTGACGAGACTTTAAAACAAAAAAGTATATTTATAAAAATATAAAAGATATTCACCCTCCTCTATATTTATATAAAAGATATCTTTATTGCCTTTCTATTCAGTATAGTGTTTTATGATTAACAGCTTAGGAAATTTCTTTTATAATCGAATTGGCATACCATAAAATAAATTTAACATCAGGTAAATTTGACGTATCCGTCCTACCAACTTGTTTTATCGTGGATAGTGTTTATACGTTTCAAAACAATACCTAATATGCAGAATCACTCCTTTCAAGGTCCCTCCGTATTGTTTGTAATTTTGAATCCTGCCGATACGATAACGAACGAAAATTGGAAGCGACAATTGGTAAAGGCAAACAGAGTAGGATAACTGTAAATATTGCAGTGTTCATTTAAGACAAGTGTATAGTGGTTGATATATTAGAAGACGGTAAAATTTTTAACAGAGAAAACACTAACACTATGTTACATGTAAATACAAAATGACGTGTTATAAATAAACGTCTAACAATTATAATTTTTTAGTGAAAATATTTCTTTTAATCTAAATTAAGAAATATGTGTCACTAGAAACGATGTATTGTACACGGTAAGAAGTAATTACCTGAGGTGTGCTGAGCATTGCGCTGAGAGTCGACACGGTAACAACAAACACACAAAGGGACAACGACAACAACAAGCACTTGTACATGTTGAGTGCGTCTCTCGGACAAGACTGCCGCGTCCGCGTCTCAACGCCTCCTCCGCTCCGCGCTGCGGACGACGCATGCCCCGCGACGACGACGCTTACCGCGCCGAGTAAAGTTTGCCGGACGCGACGCGACGAGTGTGTGCGTGCTTTATTCGTTCCCCTAAGCCCGTTTCTTAAACGCGACCCTCACAATATAACGCGGCACGAACGGCCCTTACTAAACTCCCGAATGTTTCCCACCTGCTGCTACCGTCGGACTCGTAAGAAAAAAAGAATATAAAATACGCAAAACGACTTACGTACTTTCCATAACCCCTTTTATACAAAGCGGCCGACTCTACAATTTATTGTAACTTAATTCCACGAAAATAACTACTGGGTGTGGAATTCATTTTAAAAATTTACTACTTTGTGCAGAGATCAGTTTAAAACTAGACCGCTCCAAACCGAGTAAGATGATTCAAAGATGTATAACGTGTTTTTTCATCCCTACATTAAAACACACACACATTAGATTGTAGTATAGTTTAGATTATAATTCAGCATTGTAATTTACGTTTATATTAAGCACTGCCAGTTAGTTTTTTCAAATATTATTTTATATTTGATAAGATATCGTTAAACCATATTTTCCTATTAGGTGCACGACAACTGAGCAAATGATCTCTGATTCAGTCTAGCTAATGACATGTAACCTACTGTCGTGTATTCAGATAAAAACCAGAAATATTTATTTTGGAGTTAAGAAAATTGGAATTAGGAGGAGAAATTGAAGAAGAGAAGGGCAATGATAAAAGCATACGTAACTAACAATACAGGAACGTGGAAAGGTCAGTAAATGATAATACCAAAAACAAAGGTTAAAACTAATTTTTATTTTTGGAGATGTACCACACGGATTTTAAACTCTGAACTTTTGTACAACTTGCTAAAAATGTTGAAACTTTCGAAATGCTCTGCTACTGCAATATTATATGAGCAACACGAAAGCTTGCAGCAAGGTAAATGTCTCAATATTCATAGAATTCCACGGTGAAGCTGAGAATCGAATACTGCCAGTTAATCAGAGAAATGCTAACCACATGTTGTATGAACCAATATTTGACGAAGTGATACTGACCAGCCAAGAACCCACCCGGCAACAGATTCCTCGATCAAATGTCGCAATTTTGAAATTATGAGGACCGTTAAACACTAAAATCTAGTGACGGAAGGTTACAAGGTCATCCTCAGAACAGAAATTGATAAGGCACAATGGAGTGAACACCGCCACAGATGAATAGACAATAAAAATAAGAAAGGTGTTGTAATGCAATTGTTGCTTTTCTCCTGAATTATATTGTAGGCTTTATAATAAGAAACTGAGAGAGTAGGCCTATATGCAGATGCAGGAAGCGAAAATTATATTACGAACGGAATTAACAGCGATATGGAAAAGGAAAAGCCAGATTAAACGAGAAAGGAATAGACAGAAAGCGAAAGATACAGGCGAACAAGGGAGAGAGAGGGAGAGAGAGAGAGAGATTACTGAAATTATTATTGGTAAAAACAAGTTTAGAATACACAATTCATTGAAACCTTTAAAAAGTCTGCACAATCATTGTTGATGAAAGCATATTTGGTATTTAATATTATATAATATTAGGGGCAGTTAAGGCAATTAATATTAGCGTTAATGAGGGCGATTATAAAACTAATTTTCTTCATCTAAAACCTATTCCATTATTGTACTTTCTAGCGGAATAAAAAACCTGATATTTCAGGCTGACTGGAAGGATATGTCTTGTTTCTGTCGATAAAAAACAATTACGATTTATTGTTTAGTTTCTTTGTAAAAGTGCAACCCACAGGATAACCCAATTTTAAAGAATAGGCTTATCAATTGTTCTAGTTGCTTGCCGCTTTCTTACGCAAGAATTACTAATTCTATAAATGTGTTGAATCATCAAGATCCCGATTATACTGTAAACATACAATAATAATAATAATATTAATAACTTCTATTATTAAGGTTTAAAATATAACAATATACGCAGCACTGTAAATTACCTGCTTACTACAAACTGTGAGTAGTGACAAATTAAGACGTGTTAAAATCACTGTTTTATTTATCAACTTACAGCAATCACCATAAGTTCGGTTAAATCTTATCGACAAAAAAATTTTCTCACATAATCATTGTGTATTTAACTAAAACGTCTACAGACTCCACTAAATACTTACGTATACAAGGAAATAAACACTAAATATATCGAAATGAATGCCATCTGAATTAATCACTTTATACTTAATGTATATCAAATATTATATTTAGTATAATACGTGATTAACAGTAAATCTACAAAATGATTACAATAATATTTTGATACATTTATGACAAGTTTCTGTAATAAATAAATAAAAACTAAGCTTACGCTCCTTGCAAACCAATTGAAAAGAGAAATTAAATTTCCTTCTTTTAATGGTAGCATACGGTGTGATTAAATTATTTTTTTAACAGTATACAGGACGATAAAGCCATTCAAATGGTTTTTAATTTATTAGCTAAGGTTTCAGATGATTAACGAACATTGGTTTTTTCTTTAGGTTTTTATGTCAATTTAAAACGGTTGTACAATTTAGCATAAAAATCGTAAATAAACTTACTATATATTTCCTTTTTTAGTTAAGGGTATCACAAGAGTTTTATTGTCAGAGCTTAATTATGGAACGTTCATTTTTCCATACTCGCTTATTAAAATGTATTTCAAGTACTATTATATAATAAAAATTGCTTAAAAGTAAATTATAATTTTCTGAAACAAAGAAAATGAATTATGCCTTAGCTTTTGCCAACAGAATTTGAGTAGGCCCTATATGTTTTCAACGTTAATAAAGGATTCAATTACGAACGCCACGCCTCAATAAACAATTCCATATGTTAATTCTTAATGAAGTAAAGCGAATTTAATATTTTTTTAAAAATATAATTTTTTCAAGAAGTTAGTTACTTTCCCTCTCGTATGATTTTGTTTCCTGTGTGATTTGATTATCCACTGTACCACTTAATATTTGTATGTATTCATCTGTTAACCATTATCTGTATTACATTGGTCAGTATGAAATTGTATAGCAACTGAGAAAGACTTTTGTCCTTTTAAATCAAGGCATTTGTCTTTTTTCCTTTTAAATAAAGACTTTTGTCTTTAATATATCTTAGTACTACTCCGAACGTGCTTGCTTTACCTTAACTTTACCTCCGAATCACGCCATGTTTACCTTTCAGTTTACTGGACCTGAGGTTGCTGTAAGCAATTATATTGCATATTACGCAATATAATAATACACATTTACATCTTACAATCTAGCCCGAATCTGTATATTTTCACTTTATTCTCCTATTGCGGAGAAATAAGAGAAGACGAGCATTAAGAAAAAGGTTATACATAAATTCAAACACGTCACATGTAATTAATTTAGTAATATTTAAGGTATATACATCTAAACACGAGACAAATGTTAACGTATTGCAGTTTGTAAAAATCATTAAAACACAAAACTATTTATTAAGAAAAATCAATTTAAAAATAAATATTGTCACAACACTGCACCACATCATTATATACTATAATCCGTAACAACTTATTATAAAATTTGTTAAACAACTAGGAATCATGTGAGTAGGCGATTCCATGTTGGTTGTTCTGGCTGGTCAAAACTGAACATGTTATATCTTTTACTGTCAGAACTGTTAATATCCTTTTTATATTTTTCGTGAATAAAATATTCAATTTAATGTCTTAATCGGTAAAATTATTTCAAGTATCCTAAAGATAAAGTTATATTTATTTTACTTCTCTTCAATATTTAAAACTTCCTTTATGCGTTGAAACATCTTAATTAGTTAAAATTTAATAGCTTTTCAATTTATTTATATTCTTTTAGAAATTCACATATTTACAAAAATCTATATACTTCAACGTGACACACGTGAAAAATCAACAAAAACAACCCAACTTTTCCCTAAGGATTTCCTAGTCCGCTTCAAACTATTAAGCTTTATTACGCAATTTTCCTCACAATCCGTTCTAAAAGAAATAGTGTTGAGCTTTGAGTAAATAGATTTAGCTCAGGGACGAAAACAGATTGTCTTTACTGGTTCAGGTAGAAATATTACATGCACCACAACACTGAGAAATAATGTTTTAACTTCATCAAATAAATAAATAAAAAAAAATGTAGGCTCATAACTCATATATATTTTTACAGATATAAGCAAACATAAATAATTTCATTGAAGATATTTATATGTGTATACTAAATACATTCTAATGACTAAAATAACTGAAACTTGTCTATAATTTTAGACATCGACGTATAAATCTTCCACGCTTACACGAGTGCACTTATGAACCCCCCCCAAACATATCATATTTATCACATAATAAAATTTTGTACAAATCCATAACTGCATAAAAATTTAATTACTCTTGTGATAATGGGTATATAACTGCATAACGATTTAAAATATATTCATTCCATTATAAATTACAGAAATAAAAAAGCCATGTTATGTGTGTGGGTGTGCGTGTGTGATCAGGTGATCAGAGTTATCTATCTTTTAGACTGATCCGTGAAATTACAGTTAAAAAAATGAAGCCTTTGCTGTATAAAAATTAAAGCGGCTTATTATTCTAAAATATTAAATTAATTTTTCTTATGCCAATTACAGATTTAAAATAAAATGAAATGTCTTTGGTTGAAACACACGATAACAAATTTTTCACGTGATACTTTGGTAAAAGTATCATGTCATCATTTTTTATAACGATACAATATTTTTATTTGTTTTAGTTATTAGTTTTTAATAGTTCTTTTGTAGAAAATCATATCTTTTGAACAATCATAAGTACTACCAAACACAAAATAAACTTTCACTGCAAGTTCTGTGTATTATCAACACCGTTCCTTTCCTAGGAAATCTTTTACACTTTTTGGAAGGCCGGTTAAAAAGCCTACGCGGTCTGAATTGTCTCAGTGGTCGTCGTTTCTCCTCACTTATATAGGGCTGCTGTTTTGCTGTCTCCGGAATTGAATTAAGTT
The DNA here is from genome assembly GCA_034769895.1 of Magicicada septendecula. Lineage (NCBI taxonomy): Eukaryota > Metazoa > Arthropoda > Insecta > Hemiptera > Cicadidae > Magicicada > Magicicada septendecula. The sequence goes on from CM068375.1 coordinate 107,064,435, forward strand.
TGCATCTCAGAGATCGCTAAGCAAGCAACAGTTCAAATTTTGTGTAAATGTTTCTCAGAAGTTAAGATACAAATTATAAACTGATTATTTCAATTAAAAAAGAAGCATGCAAATTTCAATGTTATGCAATGGCTTACACACACACACACACACACACACACACACACACACACACACACACACACACACACACACACACACACACGTTCAGCTTACTACTTTCGTGACATTTTCATTCTTTTCTTTCCTTTGTATCCACACTCGGTGAAACAGCATACACAAGAAGGTTAACGCGGTATTAGAAATTTATGTGACCTAATAAAACCTGGTAACAAATAGCAGGGGTGTTGAAATGGTTCCGAGATTTCCATTACTGTGATTAAAAATGTTCTATTACGTCACTTTAACAGACAGAAGGGATGGCTTATTGTTCCCCGACCTGTCGTTCTGCATAATAGATTTCGCTAAACATTTGTCACTGTTCAAAGCAAACATTCTTCAGTTCGCAGTAAAGTTTGCTTTTTTTTACTGATACAACATATTATTTCAACTGTACTGTATTAATAATTTTATTCAATCGTTTTTTTGTCAAGATAGAACACAAGTTGTTTTTATTCTAATCCCTTCCTGTTTTAACTTATCACATGTTATCTTTGTTTCGAAGTTATAAACAGTCTTCAAATAATTTGTCTATCTTATCCAAACTTAGTGGCATAAAACAAATTATAATGTTAGTAGAAAATCGGATAATGCTTTTTGTACATTGGATTAGGTCTGGTAAATCATTTTTTTATGGAAAGCATTCAGTTTCACTACAGTCTTCATTATTAAAAAAGTAAACACTAATTTTATTCCTATTATATAATTATGAGAACATTTTTGTATCACTATAATCCTTTATACCAAGAGTTTTAAAGTCACTTTTGCGTTTTGGTTCAGAAGTCTTTAATTAATAATATTAGTCGCCTGACACGTTTCATATTTTGTGAATACAGTAGACACAGCTGACTCACAAAATAATACCGTTATTGAATATTTTGAATATTTTCTATTTTTAACGTTAATCTGTCGATATTGTATTGCCAATATGAGACACATTCTATTATCATCAGTCAGATAATGATAACATTACATTTGTGTAAGTAATGAAGCACATAACTCCTCTGTGAAGTTGAATGTGACTGAATTGTTTTTAACTCTTGAAGATAGTCACCGCGATTAACGCCACTATTTATGATATCTCGGTAAACTCTACATAGCCATTTTAAAATACACTATCATCTACATATCATCTTATGTTATAAGCCTATAATAAGTAATCTTAAAAGCAGAAGTATGCTGCTGAAGTAAGTTTAATCTTTTGAGACTGTAAACGTGAAATTGAAAAAAAAGGCGTTAAATACGTAAAAAAGAAATGTATAAACATTTCAGCAGAAAATATTCTGTCATCACAGCACTCGTAATCGAATGCTTTTTTAGGATCCGTGGTCTCTCTCTCTCTCTCTCTCTCTCTCTCTCTCTCTCTCTCTCTCTATATATATATATATATATATATATATATATAGGAATGTTAATTATCGACCGTATTATTATACTGTTAATGATTTCGAGGTTCGGTCATTAATCATGAAAACTCAGTTTTGCGACGTTTCGAGATTTATTCTTCTCATAATCATGCCTACCACATTAAAATATAGTCTTACTACAATTATATTATTTGTAAGTGTGTATAGGTGTGTGTAAAGTCATACATTACTATAACTATTTACTTACATTAACTGTGAGATGAGCTACAGCAACCACATTACACTAAACACTTATCACTGTTCCATACTTATACACATATAACACATTACATTTGTATAGTGTTAGCGTTATGTAGTTATCTGACAGACTGCCAGCGATATAAAATTTTAATAGTACCTTAACTAGTAAGTTGTTCAGTAGTCCTATAACCTGTAAACTATCGCTGGCAGTCTGTCAGATAACTACATAACGCTAACACTATACAAATGTAATGTGTTATATGTGTATAAGTATGGAACAGTGATAAGTGTTTAGTGTAATGTGGTTGGTGTAGCTCATCTCACAGTTAATGTAAGTAAATAGTTATAGTAATGCATGACTTTACACACACCTATACACACTTACAAATAATATAATTGTAGTAAGACTATATTTTAATGTTGTAGGCATGATTATGAGAAGAATAAATCTCGAAACGTCGCAAAACTGAGTTTTCATGATTAATGACCGAACCTCGAAATCATTAACAGTATATATATATATATATATATATATATATATATATATATACATACATACTTCCTCTGTATATACAGAATTATTCAAATTTTGTTTGAATCTCTTTAGAACACGATAATTGTTCTATTCATCTAGCTTATCCGTTACAGATTATGAATCTAATATACAGACAAATTTATCTTTTTGGTAATATTGTGCCATATTCCTTAATTTGAATCTCTTAGTTTTTGCATGTAAATAAATTAGTACCTATACTGATCACTTTGCATCAAAGATCTTGTATCTACAGTTATCTCCTTCTATCTCCTCAAAAACATTACATACTTTTCAGATTTTAATGTAGTTAGGGCATTAAGTCTCTTAAAAATCCCTAGTTATGCAAAACTATTTTATTGTATACGAAAATAGTTTTAAGTTTACTTTTATATGTGTTGTAACAAAATCCTATTTTTCCATCTGATATTTGGTCCATACAGTTCCTGAACAAAGTTAAAATTCCCACAGATTCGGCACTTATTAAAATTAAGTCCTTTAAAACTTTTAGGCTACGAACAGATAAAGATTTAAAATGCTCAGAGATAATTAACTAAAATCACTAAAATTGTGTAAGCTGATGTGTTTACAACCCATATAGATCTCATTGCCGTAAAGTTATCCACGGAGGTTATTTATAAATAAATTTTAAATACGTTTTACGCCTCTTAGTTTACAATAAATTCAGTCTTTTATCAGTCATGTCACTAACAAGACAAAACATATTGATGCGTGTCTGATACTTTGGAGCAGAAGTAGAAACCCTTTGTGTATGTTATATATTGGGCGAAATGTCTAAAATAATTAAAACGTTTTATTCTCGTATACTATATAGTAACTTTGAATAGAAGCAGTGATTAAAAATAACTTATTATTTTTTTTTTTGCCATCCCAGATATAGTGACATCCAAATGCATCCTTTAGATTGTCTAAATGTGACGTAGTTGTTCTGTTAATTGTCCTAAAATTAATCCTTTCGCTTAATTTTAGATAAACTTCTTATGAGGTTTAAACAGTCTATTTCACCAACTTCCGATCGCGAAACATTGTTTATAAAATAAGTTAACAATTGTCAGGAGCTTTTCTGTAACCGCTTTTCAATTATTTATATAGTCCCAATATCGGAGTCAACTGACTATTACTTTTCCACTGATTTTACTTGAGTAATGTATGCTTTTATCATACTGAACGTTGCCCATCAATTAACTTTTCGTCTTACCAAATATGTTTTACAACATTGGCCCTTGACAGTGAAGTTGTTTAGAGAAATCATGATCGATGAATTTTTTTTATTATTAGCGAAGTTCGGTAATAACAAGTTAATGAAAACGCAATACTCTATTTGTCTTTTAGAAAAATAAAATTTCTAACTTGTGAAAGTAAATTGTCTTCTAAATATTGCTATTTATTTGAAGTAATTTTTATCAACTTGATTCACTTATGATGGTAAATTTCTACGAGAAGTTTGTTTCAGATCGGAAATAGTGTTTAATTTGTAGGCCAATTTTAAGAAAAGTGCGTTTGTAAAGCTAACAATAAGTCTTATGGAAATGTTCGGTTTGTGTAGCATGGGTAAGCTATGCTATGTTCTGCTCCGCCCATTGTATGAAGGTTCAGGAATGTTGGCTATATTATACGTTTATTCAGTAGTCCATACATCAGCTCCATCTACTTCTCCAGTTATTAAATTCTCCTCTCCCTACCACAAATTTCACTCTCAAAATTGAAGAAGACTAGAGTTTAAATTTTTTCTACTTTTCAGTCACCCGATCTAGAGAATCTCATACCTTTAAAGTTTAGCTCAAACCCACTTCTACTGATTCCTTTTACCGCCAGGAAACCCACAGCTCACAATATGACTGCCTCCCACATTATGGTACAAATACCAGTAATCATATTGATGTCTACAGAACCCTTTTCATTAGAGCATAATACTATTAAGCAAATAGCTTAAGTTAATGGATATAATATAGACAAAATTAACACTCATTAAGAAAAATTAAAAAAATTAAACAAATTTTTAATACGCTTTTATTTTTAACAATGACTAGAGAAAAGAGATTAAAAAGAGACAAATAAATTCTCATTATGTATTAAAATTAGGAAATGAAATAAATCTACTAAAAAAAGATGAATTCTTACCGTATATAATAATTTGAAAATTACCATAGTATTAAATGTTTTTAAAAATTTAAGTGTGCCTAGTAGCAAAAACATTTGTACTGATAAACTATCTATGAACAATCGACAGTTAAAAATTTCAAATTATAAGTAACAGGTATTTCATCATCAAAATAATTTTAAACCACTGTCATATACAAAACATGAGGTAAAACTTATACTGAAAGACCTTATACTTGAGGTTTTGACCTTGAATTTTACCAGATAGTTTTTTGTGACTGGCGGCCTATGCTTTTATTTTTTACATGTTATACTATTTTAATTTTCAAAAATTAATAATAAAAATTTATATTAATACAAATTTATTATTGTTTTTTAATTATTATAACTGACCAGAATTTAGTTTTTATTTTTTAGTCTATTTTCTCCTTATTAGTGCATTTTTATACTCATTGTTAAATAAAAGCGGATTTAAAGAAAGTTTTTATTTTTATTTTATTGTTCTTTTTAGTCTTGTTTCCTTAGTAGTCTATAAATAAATCTAAAATTTTAAAAATGATAGTGTTTTTATATAATAATTAATACTGATAACATTTTTATTAACTAAATTACATATTTACGCGAACAGTTAGTTTAAACATTCCATCAAAATTTATCATCATTTACAATATTTACAGAAATTATCTTAAGCTGATCTACATATCCTCATTGTCTACATTTCTTGTAATGCAGTAATGTTGCTGGTTTTTCTATTAGCTTTTTGCAATTTATTTCTTTGTCTCGCAATGTTTCTAACAACCGTACTCTACTAATACTACGCCTGGCCTTCTGTAAATATTTTTTATCTAAGATAAATAACTGCATAATCCACAGTGCTGGCTTGCACTTTGTGCATTGTTGAGACCCATGTTAATACAAAGGGTAGCATTATTTTCTCACCAGTGCCGAAACTGTAGTTTGCAAAAAAATTGTATTGATTTTAGTTGAATAATATGTATTACGTCTGTCCCAAAATCAACACAAACAGAAGGCAAGTCGCTATCGTACATTTGTGGTTTACAAAATATACTTCAGTCAGATAATTTTAGTGATAAATCATTTGCGCCATTTGCAAGTCCTTTATTTATACCTATAAAAATTTGATCTTCAAGGATACGTTTTTTTTTCAACTGTTCTCGTGCTATAAATGCTTCTCTTGGGTTATTATATTCTCCAATTTTCCTTTCGTTGCGATATGGCAAATATTGTTGTAGCATGCTATAATATAATAATTTTCTGGATCAGTTGATAACTTAAAGTATGCTACACGCAGTATTGCAGATCTACTCCTGATCAACATTTTTCTGCGGTCGTTTAGTGTAATAAGCCCGTCTCTTGTTTGCACCGACTCTGAGTAATACTGATCTATAGAATCTTCACTGCCATTCTGTTTTTGTTATAATTTGGTTAGAAAAGCATCACAGACTCAATCAGACACATATTCTTAAAGTTGTAATCTGGATGTGAAATCAAACGTTTTTCATAACGTTCAAAGAGATTCATAACGTTAATGCAATATCCATTTGCTCATACTTATGCATCAGATTTCAAAACCTTATTTAGTTGTTCAAAACATATCCTTCTTTACCTAAAAGAAAACGTACTAGTGACAAATAAAGCAGAAACCATCACGTAATTGTGTGTTTGTGTTTATTTACACAGCCTAAATTTGCTGTGTGTGTTACATTCATATCTGCCCACATTATTCTTGTATATTTTTTAATTATTACTAATGAAATATAACACTTTTTTTACAAGAATATATTATATATTTTTTGAATATTTTACTATGTTTTGATTATTTGAACATCGTCATGAGAATATTACAAATTACTTAATTTTTAAAATACTTCAGTCTACATATAAAACAGCTGTTGATAAACATTGATTTTAAACAGTTTTGTTAATTCGTAAAAATCTGATGATAGCCTATAGTTAAAGCTATTGACCACTTAAAAATTCAAACATATTATTACTTATAATAATATATGCATTATTTTTGCACTACATTGCATTGTCATCGAAGACAAGCCTGTATGAAAGTTTTCAGATTTATAGCATATAAAGAAGTGGTTGAAAAATCGATTTAAAATTTCAGCCATGATTACATGAAAGGTAAGTTAAATAAAAGCCTATAAAAACAGAAACATCAAATAACTGACACAATATACACAAACTGTTACTGTGTCGACAATATGCATACGTTATATGTACGTATATAGATTACTTCTTACATATGAGTCTCTAAAACACATGTGTGTTCAGACCACGTCAGTTAAAGAAGAAATTTTAATATCCATAACTGAATGTTTTGCACCTTGTTGAAATGGTTGTTTTGAGAAACGTACACCGCGTTAATATTACGAAGAAAATAAGTAGATTGTCAGCCTACCTAAGTCAATGATAAAAATAACTCGAGACAAATACAAATATTTTATGAAAAGTAATACTACTATTTGACGGTTACAAACAGATTTGATGTATAGTATAAGAATGTTGTTTCGGTGTGCCAGGCAAGTAAAATGCTCAGAAACATTACTATATAATTTAAATATAATCTGACTGCACAAAGAATGAAACAGGTGTTGCTGTTAGAATGTTTAAAATCTAGGTCGGTGAGTGTGGCGGTCAATCAATAAATGACACAGGTCAAGTCTAAACTGAAGAGATCACTGCGTTCACAGGTCAGCAGACAGTTAATCCTAAAAGCAACAAAAAACGTTACGTAAATGTCTTCATTCTATCTGTCTGACTGAAGATTTACGGTAATTTTTGTAATTCTAAAGACACTAGAATCACTGCAAAGAAATAACTAAGATGTTTTATTATATTTCTGAATACAATTTTATACATTTGTATACTGTTCTGAAACATACAAAACTTGTAAAAGAGACAAGGAAGGCTTAGGGGTTTCTGAAATATGGTGCAACAGAAGAATAGAAATGGTTTGCTGAAACAATGATCTATAAACTGTCTAAATGATTATTAGAGCAGATCCCAAAATATCTTACAAAAACGGTAATAGGCCTAAAAAATGTCAATGGTTAGGCACTAAATTATTCACAATAGTTACGTGTTATTACATAACATTACATTAATTAATGGGGACATTGCAAGAGGAAGATAGGTGTTTCTGTATCAAATAATTCCAGAAACAAATTTAAAAGATTCCTAGATTTCAAACAGTGATAGTGAAAAGAAATAAAATATTGATGCCTAATTATAGCCGCAATTTAATATAGGGTTCAAAATTTAAGGAAGAAAAAATATTTTAATATTGGCTATGTAGGAAATAGAAAATGTTAAGACGTCATTGACAGATATCAAATACAATTAGAGGCCTTACATAAGATATTAATGCAACTTTGTCACTAAAACAATAAATTTTTATATCACTTAAAAGCTCCTGTATAGGACGCAGCTTCTGTAGGTTTGAAATGTGAGCTTCACGACCACATCAAAGGGGAGACGTAGAGTCGACGAATTCGTACCAACAAAGACTGTACACAAATTTTAAGGAACTAATACTGTATAGGTATAGATGTATGATACATGCGTGCGTGCGCGCGCGCGCGAGCGTGTGTGTGCAACAACAGGTGTCTGGTTTTCCAATAATAAAGAATATTGTTGAAATTATATTATATTGTATTATACTGTGTCATATTGTACATAATACCACAGTATCACTGCGTCTTCACTAAATACTAAATCTTTTTTGACAGTAGGAAACAAGGCATATTGTATATAATCAGTCACAAATTAAAACATTCGAACAATTAGGCAAAAGTCTTAAAAGATAGAGTACATAGTGAGAATAAACACTATTTCCAATCACTCTGAGTTTCGCATTTTATATTCTATTGGTACTTATGTTTCAAATAATAGAGCTAACCCAAAGTATTTTTCAGGGATTCAAATTTTTACTTCGGAATTATGATATTTCTCAATCATTTATCACTTTAAAAGATATCCATTTATTTCAAATTTAGGAAACGTATTTTATCTTGGTTTGTCCAAGAATCCAAAATCATCGGTATCAGTTTTTGAACATTGTTCTCATATAATATGACATTGTATGTACAACTTGACATTGGAATTGTGGGAATGAAGCACAGTCGGTTGACCTTACTGGTTTTGAACCTGTCAGAATTGGTACAGATTATACAATACATGTCTACATATAGCATAGTAAAATATATTATAGCAGAATACAGATTGTAGGGACGTTCAAAAAATATACAGTATTATTAAAAGTTATTATCATTATACCCTCACTGCTGGTATTGGAAACACTATCGAAACAGTAGAGAGTTATGTACAAAATAACGTAGGGAATTACAAATATTTTATATACTTAATTACGAATATATGAATATTATAATTACAAATATTTGTATTATTTTGTGTATTAGAGATTTTCCAAATATTACAAGCACACAATTACTGTAAACCAATATGTCATGGTTATTGCTTAATATTTTTATATTTTGTAAAATATTATTTACCGAGAACTAAGTCTATACAGAGTACTATAGTCTATTGTAAAATGATGTATATATCGACTGTCATACTCTTTCCCTCTCATTCTCTCTCTCTCTCTCTCTCTCTCTCTCTCTCTCTCTCTCTCTCTCTCTCTCTCGCTCTCGCTCTCGCTCTCTCTCTCTCCCTCTCTATTTCTCGTACGTAAACCTTACTTCCACATACAGACACACACACACACACACACACACACACACACACACACACACGCGCTAATATACTTAGGTGTATACATTTGTATCTCTTTTCACGTAAGCGTAAATTATGCAAAACGCGGATGACAACTGTACTTAGTTTGAAACTAATCGAATATGTGTCACTATGAATTATTCATATGTTTAAACTAACTAATACTGTAAAACATGACGAGTAAGGCACTTACAATTGTTGTTGAGTTGTTACGACGCCAAACTCACAACCGTAAGGTGCCCAAAACAACAGCCCTATTTATAAACACAACCAGATGACAGTCGTACAGCATTTGTTTAACTTGTGAATGAATTAAAAGGAACATGTGTTTAGAAGGCTGTTAGGGTGTGATTTAAAACTGCAAGGGGAAGTAACACCAAGTAATTAGTAGGGGTCGAATATTAAAAGTCTAGTTTAAAAATTTAATTTATTTTTAATTTTTATGTAATTGCAAGAGGCTGTAGTCCATACGCAATCTATGCAAACTCCCTTCTAAACTCTAATTAATCACACAATTTGCCAAGCGTGTAGCATGTTTCTTCTCTCAAACACTGTTTGGGGGAATTTTAGCATTAAATTAGAAATCTTTACAGCGGCGTTAAGGAAACCTATGAATGTAAAGCCATTAATTAAATCTCTCTACATTGGGGTCAACACGTTTCTTGTCTCAAAATTATTGATGATTACCCGCTTTCTCACTGTTACACAAAACTTATTAAATTCCTTCTTCATTTATTTGATTTTTCGAGCACAAAATGAAGCATGTGTAAAGATAAAAGAGAGATAAACTTTCTGCTAAATTGATAATGAGGTTTTATATTTCACAGATTATTCTTAACTGCTCTGCTGGTTTCAATTTATAAAAAAATAAACGCAACGACCAGAAGTTATTTAATTTTTTTAAAGTCATATTACTATTATAATAAAAACAACTCGGCCTGTTTTTTACTTAACTGTACTGTACATATTTAAATAATTGTCTGCTCCAGTATGCATTTGAGTACTTACCTTAGCATAACTAAAACCAGTGAAATTAAGACGAGCTACCTTTCATGAGACTCATAAAATGTAGCGCAAGAGGGCATTTCTTCTGTAGACTATTGTAAACAACAAAATGAAAGAAACAATTTTTTTTGTAAAAAGCCACATTTACACATGCAGTGAAGGCAAGAAAGAGAATAATATATACATTAACTGTTGTTCCTCGCAAAACAAAGGCCTATACAATTCGAATGTTGACTCAGAGCGTTTACTTTTCAGAATCCTAGTATACCTTACGGTACACAGACTTATAAGTTAAAATTATAGTTTTTCCTTCTTAGCATTTTATCTATCATTCAGTTATCACCTGCTATCTTTCTGACTCGACCGAGCTACGTAATCTTTCTTTTGTTTTATTTGTGGCCCAAATTTTGCATGTCGCTTTAGGACCCTACAATGTACCTAAGTTAATAACACCCGCCGCACTTTTAACATATCAAAAATATTTAAAATATTTCTATTTATTTACCCGTCTTGTAAGCCATCGTCACCTCTTTATCACTTTATAATTGTATCTTTACATGTCACCGCCAAACCACTCTCTTTTCTTTCAAAATTTTTGAATTCTATTATTTCAGATTTTATTACCACAGCCTTATGAATCCACGCCAGTATGTTAATCTGTAGGTCAATGTTAAGAAATCTGTGAATACACCAAAGAATATTTTCTTAATTTTGAACTGATTATGCAAGCAACTAAATGATTATTCTAGAATCAAGTGATACTTCGATTTCCCTTCTCCTAGTGTTGCTGGTGGATAAGTCAGAGCGGAGCTTCTCGTGTTCTTCGGCAGCACTAGCCAACCGTTCCTTTCTAGTATTACCTATTTAGAACCAGTAACTGCGCTCAAGTTACCATCAAACTATAATTTATACGTTCAGAAGGTAGTTCTTCCCTAATCATCCATCACTCTTAATCAATACAGACTCTATTAGGAATAGTTCAACTCAACTTCCAATAGTTAGTTAATAGCACTTTCCATTCAAACATTAATTGAAAATGTCAGGAATGTCGAAAGGTTTCGGAACATTAGTTTACAGAAATATCGTTAGGTTGGAAATCCCATTAGTCGATAAAAATTTTTTTTTCATAATTTTTAAAGCATTGATGGTTATAAATATTTGAATGGCCTACAGATAAAACTATTTAATATGTTTTTATGTACTTGATATGTTAAAGAAGTTTCTATAATAATAATAATATTAATAAATCCTCTAGATTAAATTTAGTAGTGTTCTTAGTACGAATACCATCTTTAATAGGAATAGCCTGTATTTGCTATTTGTTAAAAATCGTTAATACTGCCGTTAAGTATTTACAAAATATAATACATATTTTATATTTACTTTTATTATTAAGAGAAAAAACGTATTTTATATTTAAAGTTATAATTGCGATTTATTTAATTTAATTCAGTTGATTTATCTTACGCGATTTTCTTTTGAAAGTACTTCGTACTTTCTTTGAAAGTACGCGATTCATCATCGTCTTCCGGGTCAGTATGGCCATCTTCGAAATGGTCAGTAGGAATTTTTTCAGCAGTAAGAAATTGTTTTCTATTGAGAAACCAAAATGGTACTTTCAATAACACCTCTGTTTAAAACACCGAAGAAGATTATACTTTTAAATCGGGTTTCAATTTCTTCCGGAAGCGAAGAACATCGAATCATTACCGCCATTTTATAAAATGTCTTTACTTCTTCGTTATTTCTGTTACCGTTTCCTCACTGACACAATATGTTTTTGCGCAGTTTATTTCACTGACTAAATAGGCTCCCAAACAATAGGCTCAGAAGGATTATTAAAGAAGATTAGGATATTAAAAAGCATGTTCCTCCCATCACTATTTATAGTTTTCCATTTAATACCCACTGACACTCTCACTTTTTATTTTTAAACAATTTAAATACGCTTCTAATTAACAAAAGAAATCAAGCATAAACAAGTCACAAAATCTGAAATCCTTCACGAATTAAAATGACCACAACACAATGAATATTTTTTCATACTAACGACTGCACAGCTCGTGCGCTCAGACCGTTTACACGAGGAGCGCTTTCTCAGCGATACTGTCCGTATATGCCAATCAGAGTGTCCCGTTAGTAAAACAGCAGCAAGATGTCTTGTCCATGTCGCCTTGGCGTTTCCACAATTAGCTGTCAGCAACTGCAGCTTAACACGTTCAGTGAAGCTGACCCGTAGTGTCTGCTGTAAGTGTAGACATTTGTTTGAACGTCTCAACCAAATCGGATATAGGGTGAAGCTAAAAAATTAATTACGGCTGATAAGAGTTGCTTTGACAGCAGACGAAAACGGTCACTGCGAGCAAATTGAAACTAGCTCTTTCGTAAAGATGGATAAGTTTGACCACCGTAACACTTTGTAGCTGCTATTAGAATAATTTATTGCGACGCACGTTATAGAAAAAACAATAGACTTAAAAAAAAATATATAAGTTAATTTCGTATACTGAAATGTAAATGGCGTACTTAATGTACCGCGCCTATAACAGCGTTAAGCATTAGAACAAAATTGTGTGTGCGTCGGCCTGTGTTTGATTATTAGTTTCTGACTTTTCACATGATGAATTGTGTGGCCATAGTTTAGTATGTAGGGAAGTTTAGTAGAATACAGTAACAAATTATACTACCCCTTAACAGCGGCAGCATTATCACATTTCACTTGAAGTAATCTGAATTGAAAAGAAACGAACGGCAACAATATTACGTAGTATAATAACGACCGGATGAAATTAAGTCACACGGTAAAAACCGCAAAGACATTATTCCGCTTGTGTCGGTTGGTTGTAGCAATTTGTCTCCGTTCTGTTGTCAGTAATTAAGACAAGGGTCGCCCACACAGCCAATGATATTTTTTGCGATTTCCGGCCTGTGTCCTTGTTTGTAACCTAATTAAAACGAGTACAAACTATGGAAGGCATTATTTTAAGCTGTACAAAAAACACATTATTAAATAAGATTAAATTAATAATTTACTTTGCCGTTAAATACGAATACGTTGTAGTTAATTATTGAATGTATAGAATGTAAAAATTCTCGTAAATAAAAAGGTTTGTTAAATTCTATTGACAATTTTCTTCTCAGTTTAAACCGTCTCTTCTTAAGTTGTACACAAGATTTTCTATATCACCGAAATTAATTTAGTAACAGCTGGCGTAACAAGGTTTATGCAATGAGCCTGCCTCCCACCGCAGAGTTAACTTAACAGATGCAGTAGATTACTTACCCCGCAAGTTTCACCAGGTTAACGTTACCAACCCTCTGTTACTTAAATAATTTAAAGAGAAAAATACATTACTGTACTAGTTTTCAAAAACTGTATAGGGCTAAGTATAAAAGTATATTTTATTACAACTCAACACAAATTATTACAACATAATCAGAGCATTAATTATGCATTGTTCACAAAACTTCCGTATAATTTTATGATTGGTCACTCAGCAGCTGACACGCTGTTGTTTGATGATGGGCAGGCTATCCTGTCGAACTTTGAGAGCAGCTTGCAAATTGCTAAACACTCATTACATCGAATCCGAAGGATTTTGGATTACAGATTTTCGCATGAAGACTAAGGAGTTTTCCCAAACGAGCAAAAATTTTTATAGACTGTAGATGGTACTATTCTGGAGCACATCACTAATTTTTAATATCTGGGTTATAACGTGTTTAATGTTACAAACAATGAAGTGGCTAATAAGTTATGTAGTGCAACCATATGTTCGAGACGACCAGACTAACTCTAAAATCAACGAGTAAAGAAACACATGTGACGGTCTACAAGGTGGTGGATCCCCAGCACTTCTCTACACGACTGAAAATTATACTTACACGATATTCCAGTCCAATCGTATTCAAGGCCGAACTGAGATTTTTCAAACACGTGGAATGGTTTACCTCCAGTATCTCAAAAGAGATGAAGATATATGGCAGCAACTATAAATTATGAGTATATTCGATAAGATTTTCCAATGGTTGGAACACCTTAACCAAATGGATTACTGCCGCATCCCCAACCAACTACTGAGTTACAAGCTAAAATGACGGAAAGATGCGGGACGTCGAAAGAAGAACTGGAGTGACCAACGCTAGTCTCTGCTGAGACCGGAACAAATGTTTGGGTGTAATACTTGCAGAAGATGATGATGATGATGATGAATAAGTGCCTTGGTCACACTAACAGGTTAACAAGAAAAGAAATGAAACTTTAAATTATTCATTTATTTTATTAGTATTCCATTAGTAAACATAAAAAAATAAAGTACATGAAAGTAAGATAACAGATTTTACGTTAAGGCTTATATGCACATTCTGGTATGTCGATGCAACTTTCGTAAATTGCAAAATGGAACGGACAGAAGATACGACTGGGTTAAGAGATACTTACGTAAAATAAAAATGGTGACATGACGAAGAAAATAAAGATTACAGAAACATGAGAAATCTGAACAGTAAGCCTTTACTACAGTGTCTTGGAGAGAGACGTCTAAGTTGATGTCGACAAGAGAATAAATAAGAAGGTAACGGTGAACAAGATATAAGAATCTAGTTTATTGAGAAGCGGGAATAAAATAAAACCTTACAAAGATCTGGATAGTGTAGTACAATAGCGAAATATAATAAAACTTCTTTATGCAAATGGGAAAAGAACCAAACTCAGCAGAACAGCAAGAAATATAAGGTGTTAAAATTCAGAAATAATATAATGATATATAAATATAATATTTAAAATGTGTATTTATTTTACCTCAAGATGTTATTTTTCCTTTATTTGGAACATGTTTCGAGAACTCCTGTGCTCTCATCCTTAGCCTCCGTAATCTTGCGTCTGGTGAAGTATTTATGTGTTGGCTGAATGCTATTTTGGTTTCTTGTTGGTCTTTGGTATTTTAAAGTGGTATTATTGTGTGTGATTGTGGTGTATGTATTAGTATTTTGTGTATTTTCGATGTTGAGTGCTTTGAATATTGTGTCATGTTTTGTATTGATTTGTATTTGTTCAGGTATTAATTTGTTTTATGTTTTATGTTTGTATATTTGTAAATTTTCCCAAATGTTCATTGTGGTCCCTTTGTGTGGTATATGTTTTATTAGTGTCACATTGGTTATGTCTGGGAATTCATGTCCCGTGTTTATTGCATGTGTGAACAAATACAAATCAATACAAAACATGACACAATATTCAAAGCACTCAACATTGAAAATACACAAAATACTAATACATACACCACAATCACACACAATAATTCCACTTTAAAATACCAGAGACCAACAAGAAAACAAAATAGCGTCCAGCCAACACACAAATACTTTACCAGACGCAAGATTACGAAGGCTGAGGATGAGAACACACGAGTTCTCGAAACTTGTTCCGAATAAAGGAAACATAACATTTTGAGGTAAAATAAATATAAATTTTAAATATTTTATATATATCAAGAAACGAACTAAAGCAGAAAGTGATTGAAATATAATATTGTAATATATTACATTAACACACACACACACTCATGTAAATGTGATAGAGTGACCACACTATCGATGTAAAAATTAATAATTCCAGCTCAGGAAAATTTAAAAAAATAACCTTATGATACAGAACAATTCACTGAGAAGCAAGAAAAAAATATTCAGACTTAGAACTTATTTGTAAACACTATTCGGACGAGGTACTCGAGCATTTCAGATGAAAATTCAAAAAATTTACATTATTATCCATCTTACGCTCGTTGTGAATTTTGTCAAGAGACGGCCGTTAGGAGCAATAATACCTCCGTGTTTGGAGATGGCGCCGTTTTGTTTGAAATGGTTGACAGATCATGATTGTGTGTATGTTGTGGACTGTTTAAAATAATACGAGTGTAAGTGTGTGATTGAAATTGTGTCTGTTTGTTTAGAACTTATATATATATTGTAATATATATATATTGTAACAAAATCTATAATGGTTACAAAATAATAATATGTTTGTTTATCAAAAATAACAAATTTTGGTGTTTTTTGAAAAATATTGTTTAATTGGTTTTGTTGTTTTATATTTAGGAAATAAATTTCGTAATGAATTAGTGTAAAAATTCTGCTCCTTTAATTCTGTTTCTGTTAATTGTATTAATACGAAGTTTTATAATTAACTTCCGCGTTAATTGGATTATCTCCAGCACTAATCGATAGACGGTTCTTCTTCTTAATTGAGTATTCTCTTTCTGCTTTGGTAAAGGCCGCCTTTCGGATAGTCCGTGATCTCAATTTATCTTTGGTTGTTATTCTAGTTATTAAATTTATAAATAAATTTAAACCAAATTGCAGAAAATATAGATTTATTAACAATTGTATACAGTATCGATTGTTAATCGATTGTCAATAGTAGGATCGACTCGTTCTCAGGGCTTGCCGATTAATTTTTTACAGTTGTTGATTAACTTTCTATTAATGATTAGGTTCTTTGAACGGTTATTTTATATATAGTCAGAGAAGGGTAAGGTCAGGAAAGTATAACACTTACATGTAAAAAGCTTAATAATTAAAAATTACAAGTTATTAGTTAATATATAATGTTTATTAAAGATAAAAAATTCGAACCAGTGAAGTCTGTGTGGTTACGTTGGTAAAGCTCGCTAAGGATTGTGGGAAGAAAGATGGCGGCTCCTGGACTGCATATGTTAAACCGTAGACGCTCGATGAAAATTTCTTCCAATAAATTGTGCCTTTTCAATGTTTCCTCGTCACCGCAGTTGTGATTATTCCTTCTGGTGTTAGTAGAATGGTTCTGGTTCAGTGTCTTGTGATTCACTTCGATTAAATATGTGTGATAATGTTTAATTTACTTTGTTCAATAAGGTCGAAACTGGCACTTCTCGTCTCGTTATTAATAATTATTTATTGTGTAGGTTTAAGTTATTAGTTCACTCAATTACTGTTCCGTATTATTTTAGTTTACTTGTGGTATTAAATGTTCTCACTGAAGTTAAGTTTAAGTTCAAAATTTAGTACTTTACTATTTTTCACGTTAGACTAGGCTTACTGACCGTTCGCCATATTTGTCTGATATCGGTTAATATTAGCAAAGCTCTCGTTCAAGTGTCCTCGACAAGGTCCAATAATTAACTGTTCTCATTTCCTTCGTCTCCTGAATGTCTTAGCCAATTTAATATTAGTAAGACATTGTTTTAAAATCCGTTTGGCTTCCGCTACGTGTAGAATATTTACGTTATATCACCGAATATATTTTTGCTATTATTTAATTTTATGAAATACTAAATACATAATCTCTTTCTTTAGTTCATTCTGTTTGATTTGATATTAAATAAGATAGTTTTACAAAGTTTTTTCTCTAAAATGCTATATTTCTTTCATTTTGAAAAAGTAGGTTTCATTTTTGACTTTCTGTCCTTCACCAAAATGTTTGCCATTTTATATGTTATATTTATGATTGTACTAAATCTCAGATTGACATAAAATGTTTATCATCCCTTAATTTCTTGTAATTTTATTAATTGGTTATCTTTTTAAAGATTATTCAATAATTTATGACTCCCCCCTCTGAATTTTCAGTTATTACATTTGCAATTTTAACAATAATTTTTCCTATCCTTTTACAATATCTTTTAAAGTATAATTTACTTTATATTATTCTGTGACTGATTTACCTTACATAAATTTCATCAGTTTAACTAGTTTACTGTACTTGATTCTTCATTATAATGTAGTAGAAATTTACCATTTGGCCTAGATTTTGTCTGGTTTTACATACAAAGTTTTTTAATAATACAGCTTGTTTATACCCTTTCTGACCTTCTATTCTAATACAATGTTGATTAACAATTCCTTACTTTACTACAAGAACATTTAGTAGTGAATTTAAACTATTAATTCATAACAATTATTTGACATTAGAAAAGTGGTATTTAATCTCAGACCATTTAGTCCTGATTAATCCTAGTAACTTATAGTAAACATTTTATAATAAAAGAATGGTATCCACACTCAGACATTGCATTCTTGTTTAAAACTATTAAACATAATAAACACCTTAGAATATTAAAACATTACTCTCTATTTCAACATTTAGGTATAGAGTTCATTTATTTGACTAGAAACCTAACACCTTTGTTTCTTCATTTTTAAATATTTCTTAAAATTACTTGTGTGCAGTCTCATGTGCTTTTATTTTACTTTAGGGATGTATCCCTTGTCACTTTACTTACTCACCACCTGCTCTCTATTTATCTTACTCATTTCATTGAATGTTATTAGATAAAGTGTGGCAATTTATTAGAAACATTAGTCTTTGCCTTTCATAATACTATTTTATTAAATACTATAATACTATAAATACTATTTTATTCATAAAGTTAAATTAAAACTTTAAAGTTGTTTAAAGGTACACTTTTCTTAAGTGTAAGCATTTAATACACTTTCTTGAAGTTTATTTATTATAATAGAATAACTTGCACTTGTCTCCTGTTAATTCTTGATACCATCACTAATCAGTTTTATAGTTTTATATTATCAAGATATTTATTTATGAAGGACTCTTAAGTTTGTTTTTATTCATTATACAATAACTTTCCTGGGTGCACTTTTACTTATCACTCTAAACACTTTTGTTTACATTTGTTTTATATTATTTCTGTTTTTGGGTGTTATACTTTCATTTTGTGACATTTAATTTCCCTTGGAGTTTTGGTTCTCTCCTTACTGGGTCTCCTTTGGGTATTTGTTGTAGTCTTCTCCTCCTACTATCTTGTATCTTCAAACTCCTTTCTGTTTATTAGGTATTTTAGTTTGTTCTGGGTATCTTCTTTACCTATTCTTCGTTCTTCATTACCATATATTTATTATGTACGTTGGTTCGTTCTGTGTATCTTCCTTACTTATTCTTTGGTTCTTCATTACCATATATTTATTATGTACGTTGGTTTGTTTTGGGTATCTTCCTTACTTACTCCTATCCTACCTGGATATTTTCTTAATTTATTTTAGGTTTTTGGGGTTTATTTTTCTTTACACAGTTTTGTTGCATAGTGGTTTTTTTTTATTTTTACTTTTTCAAGTTATGATAGTATTTTATTGTCATACTTATTGGTTTCATTTGGATTTTTCTTTAACAGTTATTTTAATTAATATTTATTTATGATCACATTTTATTCATCATTAAGTGGGTCTGTCATGCTACAATATATATACCACCAGAAACAAGATGGCGAAGGCTGAAGATGGGAGAACAAGAACTCCCGAAACATGTTCCTAAAGGAAAAAAATATATCTTGAGGTAAATTTAGTTATAAATTAAAGTAATATATGTATATATATTACTATAATATTGATAACTAATTTACCTCAAGATATACTTTTTTCCTTTAGGAACATGTTTCGGGAGATCTTGTTCTCCCATCTTCAGCCTTCGCCATCTTGTTTCTGGTGAAGTATTTGTGTGTTGGCTTCTGGATGTTATTAAGGTAGTTTGTTGGTCTTTGGTCCTTCAAAGTTGCATTATTGTGTGTGGTTGTGGTATCTGTTTTTGTGTTTTGTGTATTTTCGATGTTGAGTGCTTTGAATATTGTGTCATGTTTTGTATTGATTTGTATTTGTTCTGGTATTAATTTGTTTTGTGTTTTATGTTTGTAAATCTGTAAATTTTCCCAAATGTTCATTATGGTGCCTTTGTGTGGTATATGTTTTATTAGTGTTACATTGGTTATGTCTGGGAATTCATGTCCTGTGTTTATTGCATGTGTGGCTAAATTGGATTTATATATATTTGGTTTTTTGTATGCATTTAGGTGTTCAAAATAACGTTTTTCCGCTGTTTTTTTGTTTGTCCTATATAACATTTATTGCAATCTTGGCATTCAATTTTGTATATACCGTTGGTTGTTGTATTATCTTTGTTGTGTGAGCTATTTAGATTTTGTAATTTATTTTTATTAGTTTTGTATGCTATTTTTATATCTGTGTTTTTAAATAGTTTTGTTAGTTTTGTCATTTTATTATTTATATATGTGAATGTGGCCCATTTGTTGTTGTTGTTATTATTTATGTGTCGTTCAGTTTGATTAATTCTTAATTGTTCAGTTTTATTTTGTATTTGATTTTATTTTCTATTTTGATCATAGTATTTTTATTGTATCCATTTGCATAACCAATTTGGTATATTATATTTCTTTCTTTGTCAGTTTCTTGTACAAAGAAACTGACAAAGAATATAAATAATAAAATGACAAAACTAACAAAACTATTTAAAAACACAGATATAAAAACAGCATACAAAACTAATAAAAATAAATTACAAAATCTAAATAGCTCACACAACAAAGATAATACAACAACCAACGGTATATACAAAATTGAATGCCAAGATTGCAATAAATGTTATATAGGACAAACAAAAAAACAGCTGAAAAAACGTTATTTTGAACACCTAAATGCATACAAAAAACCAAATATATATATAAATCCAATTTAGCTACACATGCAATAAACACAGGACATGAATTCCCAGACATCACCAATGTAACACTAATAAAACATATACCACACAAAGGCACCATAATGAACATTTGGGAAAATTTACAGATTTACAAACATAAAACACAAAACAAATTAATACCAGAACAAATACAAATCAATACAAAACATGACACAATATTCAAAGCACTCAACATCGAAAATACACAAAACATAAAAACAGATACCACAACCGCACACAATAATGCAACTTTGAAGGACCAAAGACCAACAAACTACCTTAATAACATCCAGAAGCCAACACACAAATACTTCACCAGAAACAAGATGGCGAAGGCTGAAGATGGGAGAACAAGATCTCCCGAAACATGTTCCTAAAGGAAAAAAGTATATCTTGAGGTAAATTAGTTATAAATATTATAGTATTATATACATCAAGAAACGGACTGTAGCAGAAAGTGATTGAAATATATATATATATATATATATATATATATATATATATATTGCAACGTGACAAGCTGTCTCAGTATAGGTGAATGTGGAGAATAATTATTATCAGCTATGATAAGTGTCCCGAACAATAAAAAAATGCGTGGAAATAAATAGTATTAATAAAAACAAATAAAATTAATTGGATAAATTAGAAAATAAGGCAATGTAGAACCATAAAGATATAGTTTTATATGTGAGTGAAGTGTTGTGTAATTTGGGTAGCAAATAAAATGTTAGGGAAGTATATTCATGTGTTATAAAGATATGTTCTAGAAGAATCAAGAAAAAGGAAATTGGCGTGCACGTGGGGGCTCCTGAATATATTAGAGTAAATTGAAAAGACGCCTACGCGCATATCGGCGGTGACGTCATTCTGCAGCGCGACGGCTTACATTCAGCTGTGTTATAAAAGGAGTAGCCAGTCTTCTCTAAGCTCTCTCCCTGAAAGTTCTCTCTCTGAAAGTACGTCATACTCAGCGAAGGCGGTCGCAGTGGGCAGCGATTCCAGGCAACGTAAATTCTAGACAGTCCTTGGGCCCGTAGAGTCGTGTTAGCAGCGAGTGTCAGCAGGAAACCATCGGAGTGCGAAATTGTCGGCTACCGTTCCTGAGCATCGTTTGCTGATCGTGGCGGCTGGAATACGGAGACCTTGAGCAAGGCAGTTCCTGAAGGCGGTTGCTGAAACGTGGAACCGAGACGACGGATTGCTGGAGGCCGGATCGAGATCGTCGACCGGGAGGACAGAGAAGACGACCAAACAAGGAAGCAAAATTTAAAATTGTTATCAAATTGTAAAACTTTAAAGTATCACGTAAAAGAACATTAATATAAAATATAATTTTGTTTAAAAAGTAATTAAATTATTTTACCTTAATCCGTCACTGTGACCGCTTGGTTCCTGTCTTCTGAGAAGACAGGAACCAAGCGGTCACAGTGACGGATTAAGGTAAAATAATTTAATTATAATAATTGTGACGCGGATACCAGTACAATGACTTTAAAATTAAAAAGTAAAGAAAAAAGAGACTTTGAGTAATTAAAAATTTACAGAACTGTTTAAATCAAGAAAACATTTATTTAAAAATATTTCAGAACAGATTTTTTGAACAACAAAAAGTTAATTGTGTGTCGAATAACAAAAGAACATTTTAATACAAGAGTGTGTAGAAGAAAGAACAATAAATATATTAAATTTCACTAATTGTGCATTCTTTTCTGCAAGTCTGGTCTGGGCTATAACCTGTTACCTTGCAATATATATATATATATATATATATATATATATTTATTTATAAGGTCGCTGCAACAACATCTGTCATTAGCGACCACAAAAATTATAAAAATGAATTTGTAAATAATACAGAAATTCTCATACAGACAAACATCGCAACAAAATACACAGGAACTGGTACAATTTAAAAACTACATTAGATATTTGTTTAAATACACGCAATAATGCAAAACAAAATGGTACATATTTCCCCACACAACACAAACATTATAAATAACACAGGATGCAGATATACTTTAATAAAACACTAAGCGTATATGTAATAACAAATATAACACATAATAACATACTCATCGACAAACAATATATAACAATAAATGTAACAAGTTACATAATAATAAATAAAACAGTAGACCACATATGAATTCATTAACTTAAACGTCCTAGAATTTACACAATGTTCAATGTTCTTATTAATTTAATAGTCCGTACCTATATTTTTGCTACCAACTGAATCTACATTATACGAGAAGTATTCCGGCGGCTGCAGTCTTGCCATTTAAACTTCTTCTAACATCCGATGGGATATTAAATTTGGGTCGCAGATGATGAAGAGCAGGGCATTCTGAAATGGAATGGAAAGTCGACAAAACAGTGTCACAGTGATTGCATCTAGCAGGAGGCTTGTTCGTGAAGACGTGCTTGTGCGTTAGCAGCGAGTAGCCGATACGGAGTCTTGTTATGACCACTTGATTTTTTCTAGAGTCTGTAGCAAGTGAGGGTTGTTCGTAAACATTTTTCCTCACTCGGAATAGCTTGGCGGGTAGTGAATTAAGCCATTCATCATTCCAGTGCTCCAGAAATTTGAATGAAGATATTTGTTAAGGTCATTCTGGCATAGTTGGTGAGGATGATATTGTCTCGACGTAGCAGTTTTTGCAGCTTTATCAGACAATTCGTTGCACTTAATTCCGATGCGCAATGGTATCCAACTGAAAAAAAATCCTTGCGCTGTCTAGTTGAGCCATCAAGGGTTACGTTATTTATGTCTTGAATAATGGGTGTTTTTCTGTTCTCCTGCTGCAAAACGTTCTAAAACATTTCTATAATCTGAGAAGATAATATACCTGGAGCCCATGGAATCTTTTATTATTTCCAGTGCTGAACAAATTGTATATGCTTTGCAGAAAAATACCGAGCAGACCTCGTCCAAATACGCAGAACCATCTGTGAACACGTGAGTGTACTCTGTGTATTTATCAAATTTTTCGTAGGACTTAGACAAAAAAATGTACGGATTTGTAGTAGCTTTCGGGAATTCTGAGATTATGTTATTAAATTTGAGATGTTTACGACACCAATGTGACTCTGGTGGATGTTGTTGGGTGAAACCAGAAGGAAATGGGTGTTTAATGTAGAGTTCAGGGATGGAGTTAATCACGTTTGCAAACCATAGCATTAAAGCAGATAACAACACGTAAAAACACATAACAAGAATAACATTGAAACAACAATAACAACATAAAAATCATACACGTATTTCGTTTTTTACATATAACTGTTTTTATTATAAATTTTGGAATAATATTAATAAAAGTATCAATTATAGTGCTGAACTGTCTGTTGAAAATTATCTAAGAGGAAGCGGTTTTTACCTAGAATGTCATAAATGCAAACGTGAGTGAGGTTGTATGAGCTACGATCCATACGTAAATGATAACAACCATAAAACAGGAAAGATTTATCAAATACTCTGTACGGTTTTAAAACTAACAACCTGATACCAGTGTGTGAAGTCAAGAATGGGCGAGATCGCTGGATGCGCATTGCTAAACATATGTATATGATACCAGTACGGACGTAAAACTAGACGCACGCAAAACCATATGATATTTTACAAGTGTGCGAAACCGATTCACTACACGGAAAACGGGGTATATCACTGGTTTGTGCAAAATAGTATGAGCCTGTGTAATCGAGGTAGTGAAAATTCGTGTGCCTATAAAGTGGTAGTGCAATTATTTGTTAACTACTCCGATATACAAATAATTACGGATTAATAAAAAAAAACTCCCATTAAGTGAAAATTTAGCGAATCCAGAACAATTGTTGTATTTCCCAGTCGTGTTCTACAGACAATGAAAGTCACCATTGTAGGGACATAATTTTTGATGTTGTAAAAGTGGCCTCAAGCCTGTTGTAACAAACATCGCCATACATACGACTGTTCAATAAATCTTCGACACGAAGTACTGCCAGGATTAATTATTCCCAAGTCTGTTGAACCATTCATTTTCATTGCGATCAGATTCGTTACGAGTAAACGTCGTGTGTCCGCAAGTATCGCTTCTTATCAAAACGTCCAACGGGGCTCGACCACACACACAAGCACACGCAATCGCCAGAAGGACCACAATGGATACACATACACATTGTCGATGTGTGTAATGCATTACAGATACTGGATGTCAATGTAACACTTACTGCACATCCACATACATATTCTTATGAGTCGTCAGTATACATAGTACACATTGGTGTATGAAGTTAAACCTCTCTGGATTTTAAAAGTTATTTCATTAATATTAATTGTTAATTGTCTTTCTGTAAAGCAAGGCGATTATCATACACTCAATATACGTGTTGCCTATTGTCATGATAATATTGTCACTCGAAAATTTTTAAAATACTTAAATTTGCTCATTTTTCACTTTTCCACTTTTAGAAACGTTATAAACGTTTTTGTAAGAGGCTACAGACAATTTCTCTTTTATCTCCTTATGTGCACAAGTTGATATGATAACGAGTTTACCCTTGGTTATTCTACCATTCCATATATGTAGCCACTAAGGCAGTTTCCCGTTTTTATAAACATACAAACATTCAGTGTTATTAACTATTTATGCAATGACATAACACTGTTATTATCTTGGGATATATCTTAAGTCAACACAACCTTACAGTTCTTCAGTTAGATTGATACTTTCTAAACTGCATAATGTTTCTTAATTATATTACATTAATTATGTTTATAATACATCAAAATGTTAGCTCTGATATACTATTCTACATATTATTAGTCTCTTAAATTGTGTTTCTTATCAACTAGTACTGTACTAAAGAAAAGTGAAAGTGATTCGCAATACTATATATTCTTTTTAAATGACTTTTACAAAAATCAGTAAGACCCAAATAATTAAATGATATCAGTGTTAAGATAAACGTTTTGTGATTTTAGTGAAAGCACTTCGGACATTACAAAATTATTATTAACGAGCGACCGATGAAACAGTATTATAATTTACTATGATAAGGCAATAGTTAATAATATTGTAACGAAATTACAAAAAAAAACAATAGACGTTATGTGGCAGTATCAAAAGAACACTGCAATAGGCGTATAGATTAAAGAATAAAGTGGAGTTTATTGAGCGGCAGGAAACAGATGGATACAATAAATTAGTGACAACACATCAAACAAATGGAAGAAAATCGTATTGTTAATCTAATACACATTACAAACAAAAGGTTGAAAGGATGTTGGAAACTCAAGATAATGTAAAATAGCATGAATACAGAACAGGTTAGCAAGCTATAAGTGAAAGTAAACATTAACATGATGATATTTTTCTCTGCCAACGAAATGTCATTCTACAATCGACCCTTTCCGTTACTAGTGGTTCTAAGGGTTGCTGAGGCACTAGGACACGTTTGTACCAGTATTACAACTTAACGTATAAAAATCTACAATAATATCTGTACTTAAAAATGACTTGATCGCTTGTGTTCTGTTATAATATTATCGTTAGTTTATTTGTTATTCTAAAAGTAACTGTACGATTTACTAATTGATGTTTTTAGCTGTAAGGGGGATTTATGACAAGCTGTGTTTGTTCTTACTTATGTAACGCTTTATATAACTATCCATGAAAACATTTTTGTTTACTCTAGAAAGACCTAAGACTTGCCAGAGGATACTATCTCATTTATTCTAGTAATCAGAATAGTAAACAAGTACAATATAAAAACTGACAGGATACAATGTAAAAGCATCAGTTCCAACGAACTGCTTGGCTTCGCTTGGCTCGAGCTTGTGGCTTGTGCCGTATTGTACGTGTTAATTGCTTGTTAGATTTGAGTTGAATTGAAGTTATAATAATTGTTTTAACTTAGTAAATTCTTAAAGTACTAAATTGTTCAAACTATAAACTGATATTAATTTGCAAAATTATAATGTTATATTCAATAAACCAATAATTCAGAGTATCTTGAATTTCTAAATTATTTACTTAGGCAAACGTACCTCTAACGATGACTTCACTTAGCCACTCGATTGAGTGGTCGCGGTGTTTTACATTCAGGTAGAACAGTTCAAAATTCAACAATAATAAGTCAACATGATTTTTTAATTTAAGAAAGCGACACACTAAAATCTATACTTTATCCGATCAAAAACAATACAAGAATAGTTGTTTTACTCAGTGTAGGACCCTAGTCAAATTATTGTTACTCACCCGGCCCTACTTAACGGGCAGCATTGACATGATCTGGATAGTCTAACTCTATCGGATAACGATCCAACTGATCTGCTATTTTACACTGTTTTTGACGTGAAAATTATAAACTGCAAGTTTTTCTAGTAATGGTAAATATTCTCTTATTCTCGTGCCTAAAGCGATGTCTAAATAGGAAACATTTTCCTCGCAAAGACTAATCGTGTAAGTACTTATAGGAAAATAAACCTAGTCTTTCTAGAATCATGTGGTTCTATACAGTACTTGCCGAGACCTAATACGAAGGTGTGTTTGAGGCCCTTTGCCGCTAGTACACTATTAATATTTCCTGTAACATTCTCTCAAATAAACTTACAAATTTTTTTACTAGGAACATGCGATGTCTGCAAATCAGAGTAGATATTATGAAGAAAGCGATGAGAAACGTGGGAGATAAAGTGTGTTCAGCACTACAGAGACTAGCCTATAACAAAACGAGACCTACCAGTCAAATAAGTAAAGTGAAGTAAAGTAAAAAGTATAAATACGAGACGAATAAGTTTAATACAAATTAAATAAAAAAAGGCTTATCAATTTTGAAAATAAATAAATTTTACATATGTATTCAGAGAAACAAAATTAGTACTGCGTACCTAAAGAAAGCGTAAGGAGTGAATCAAGTACTTTAATACAAATTATTATAAACTGTATCGGTATGCAAATTGAAGAACCCTTCAAAGGAAAATTATACTGTTAGATATGTTCAAACACAAGTACATAGAAACTGTAATTACGTGCCTATCAGATTTGGTAAATGTACTTTTTATCCTTGTCGGGCATAAAATAAAAGTAAGCAATACATTTTTGTAAATTTTATATTCACGGAAACAATATAATCTTGGGATTAAAATATCTTGAAATTTTGTTAATCGTGTTATTTATTCTACAACGGAGTATCAGTATTATACTGTTCTCTATCAGATGATAAACAAAAGTAAAACGTGTGTTTCACCCAAGTGGAGTGGTGTTCATAATAAAACGCTCAAAACATCACGAGAGAAAATATTACATTAAATTATAAAAATACATATTAGCTTTCATCTTTTTTGTTTTAATGATAACCATTTACTTTAAGATCAGGATGTAATAACTCAAAGTTCACGGCACGACAATTTGTATTCAAGCCTCAATTTCGTAATAATTGAAATCGAGGGTGTACGCTCCCCTGTGAATACATTTGCATTCCGGTTTGTGCTACACAGTGGTGCAATATGTCAAAACATCAATAATTCCAATTTAATTGAAATATCCCAGAATTGCAGCGACAAACAGTAACAGCATGTCGCTGGTAGTCTATAGCGATCCTACCATGTGAATGCTGTTACCTTTGACACTAAAGCGGATCCTCACACAACGTAAGTTCCAAATTGCAAGGAAGCTAATTTAGGAATACTAAAAACACATTCGTACGACACATTCAACCAGTTAATCTACCTTTCTGCGCACTGACACGGACACACACATACGCGCATACACATGTCACGATGCTTCTATTTGTCACCGTCTTCCTTCTTTAAACATTGTTCCCTATGCACCTGTTTCCTTGATCTCTCACCTTGTTTTCATCTTGTTGAAATCACATACAAATGATGAAGCGCTGACGAATACATAGCTTTGCTTTTTCATTGTTTTATACATACGATTCTTTCACTAAGTTTACCTTTTCTTTCTCAATCGTCACCCACCCATAGGTAGCATTTTTATTATTCCTAAACCCAAATATCTCTTGTTGCTTTTCTGCCATAACCGTACAACGCCAACATTGCCCTACGATAAACTTTATTATTTCTTTTCCTCTCCAAATTTGTCTGCCAATTTAATCAGTTATTACTGAAACACCATTACCGCAGATTCTTAAAACATTACAGCTCTGTCTCATGATACTGACATAGATACCTCGTAGATTGACAGCTCTATCTATCTATCTATGTATATTACGGTTGGGATAATTTTGCTTTTATTACTTTTAACTATTACCCAGATTGTTAGTGCACACGCTAATATTCTGTCCACCATGGTTTTGTACTTTTTTCGTTTTATAGTCATAGGTTTATTTTAAAATAAAGCCTGTTACACAGGTTTACATGAAATTGTACAGGATTACTTGATTTTATTTAACCCTAATCTGCATTTGATTCCTTCTTCTCTTCTATTGTGCAATAATCGGAAATCTACAAAATTAAGTGCTTCTACGTTGGCCACAAAATAAATAGGCCTACAGACGGTATTTAAATATTTCATACGCCTTGGTTGTTACATTTATAAACATAATTTCCTCTTATTAAGTTATTCATATTTTTCTAAAGTAAATAATTCTTTGATTTATCATTCAACGATTTCATGACTGAAAACAACACAAATTCTGGTGATACGTTTGCCGTTACATCTTATCTTCTCTTCTCGCAAGAGACATTACGACTAATGTTTAAAGTGAAGCCGAGGGTGTTTCGTGCAAATCAATTACTACTAAATTCCTGTGGCTAAATTGGAACACCACAACACCCCGTCTCTCACGCAGCACTGCCGCAAGCTGCTCTAAGTATTATTACACAATTCTCCAGAAACCTGCTTGTAACCAGAATACCCTCGAGTCTTGAACGCTCTGTGAAAATACTTTGTCGCAGACGCCCTGTGACCTCGCCTGAAACCGAGTCACCCCAGACAGGCTTCCCGCGTTGCATGGAAATAAAGAAATGTAAAAATGTTATGTACCCATAATACTGTATTAAAACAAAACATCTATGAAAGAATGCCTTCAAATTTGTGATTCATTAGATGAATTTGGAAATGAATCACAAAATCGAATCATTTAAGTGATTATGAAAAAAAAACTTTAACGGAACAACTTTAAAATAGGTATGTTGTTATATCTCAAAAACAAAATAAATGTTTAATATATTAATCATATTCCGATACTACTAGAAACAGCCTACGGATCAGAAATTTTGAGACGAGATAGACAGAACGCGAAAGAATGGAAGTCTTTGAATTGTGGGTTTAGAGACACATTCATAAAGTGCCAAAACAAAATTTACCATACAGACAAACAAACTGACAGATAAATGTACAACCACACAGAACACACATACACACAGTTTATTTATGTTAGGCTATCAACAGAATTTTTTTAGGTGTTTATTAGGAACGATGTGTCTATCAAATTAGAAATCCGCGGTCATTATTCCGTCAGTGTTATATATTGTTTGGTGCATACCGTTCTTGATAGTCCTAGTTATTCGAGACCTGATGAAGTGAAACAATAACAAACTTTATTAATCTGTGTTATCAGTTTCTAGTTGGTAGGTTGTGTGGGGGGGGGTTTGGAGGTGGAAGGGGGTTGGCGCAGGATTCCAAAGTATTGTATGTTTTGTGTATTATTGTGTTAAATAGTGCGTGTGATTTAAAGTAGAAAAAACCGTTACAGACTCCGGACATCCAGTATCATACCTCGCTGAGGAAGGCGAACATCACGCTGAAACGTCGTACGAGGAAAATAAACAAAGTAAGTTTCACATGTGAAAGTGTAGTAATTAATATTCATTAAGTGCTGTGAAAGAAGAGGATGAACATTCAAAATAATATTAAGTTCAGTACAAGTATTTCTTAACGGAAGGTCTTACGTACTGGAAATAAGTAAGCCAAAGAGAGAGAGAGAGAGAGAGAGAGAGAGAGAGAGAGAGAGAGAGAGAGAGAGAGAGAGAGAGAGAGAGGGAGGGAGAGAGAGAGAGAGAGAGAGAGAGAGCGGGGTAGATAAACTGACAGACAGACGTACACATATCCGATTTCATTTCTCATCACGACTATTTGTTACTTCTCTTAGGATCTCTCAAATTAAATGTAGACACACTAAAATCCCATTTTATTACAATGAAAAAGAGCCAATACTACAAAAAGCGTGCATAAAAACTGACAACATTTTGCTAAGCAAAATTAAACTCTTAGTAGTATGATTATTATATTCTGATGCTCATTGTGATCCGTACACGGCATATGGGCACTAGCGACACTACTAATTTTCACCTTACGTTAGAAACAGCAATTTTAGATTATTAAAAGATAGAGGTTGATGGTCATATTAAAAGTGGTAATGAACAAAGTAGTGAATTAGCATAAATCATGAAAAGATGCTGACGTAATTAAACACTTGTTGCTTCTTCATTATACTTTTAATAATAGTGTAATATTTACTGGTACTTAGACATGACAAGAAACTATTATTTGCAACAAAAACAAAGATTATTTATAGATTTTCAAAGTTGTTAAGTCTTTGAATTTAACTTTTTCTTTGGAACAAAAATCATAAACACTGAATATTATTGCTATTATCTGGTTTCGAATAAAGCATAACCAGGACTTTTTAACTATATTTAATATTACCTTGTGTATCCAGGTACACTGGTGCTCCTCCTTGCAACTTCAATGTTTCTTTAAAAACTACGCGTTTCGGGACTCATGGTCCCATCATCAGGTTGATAAAAAACAAGAATCACTCACATGGAGTACGTCAACTTAATAAGAAATAAATAAAAAGTTTCACTCGCACATACCGCGTGTATACAATTACACAACTACACGATGCGCATCGTATCGGAACTTGCAAGCGACTAACCGTTACGCGTCGCACTATCTCTACCTTTATCTATGTGTTGTTCCAACACGCGTATGGCCGTGTCATACAGTCCGTTGGGCTTAAAAGAAAGCTTGTCGTTCAAGAGCTGATTACCTTGGGTTTTTGAGGCCTTATAAATTTCAAATTCTTCCAGCGCGTCCATAAGCCTGCCCTTTTTACAGAAATGCAACGGCTTGAAGCTACTTTGAAAACTCGAGTAATTATGGTTCTGGTTGACTATATGCAAGGCAAAGTTTGATTTTATCTTCTGGATATCACCTCTAGGGAGATGTTCTCTGTACCTATCCAGAAATTTCCTGCCCGTTTGTCCAACATAAAAATTATTGCAGTCCTCGCATTCTATTTTATAAATACCAGAACAGTTTTCTACTAGTCTGTTGGTCACTGGTCTCAAAGCGTTCAAAATACAATTACTCGTTTTGAAAGAAACTGCAAAACCGTGTTTTTTAAAAACGTTCTTAATAATATTAGGCAAAAGATTTGTAAATTCTGTTGGTATATATTTAATGTCACTGTTGTGTGTTGTGTTTATGCTCCTATTTTTATATATGTTCCTCCTCTGCCTCGCTACTATTTTGTCTACAACTGTACTATTGTAACCGTTGGCCACCGCGATATACTTTATCGTATTAAGCTCATCGATGTAGTCTTTCGCCTCTAACGAAATTTTTAGTAATCTGTTAACCAACGAGTTGAATGATGCCATTTTTTGTGCAAATGGATGAAATGAAGAAGCGTGAATAGTAATATCTGTGGCAGTTGGCTTCCTATAGATGTTGAACCTAAACAAATTATTTATTTTTCGCACAGTTATGTTCAGAAAATTTAGGCTACTGTTATTTTCCATCTCCAACGTGAACTTTATTTTTGAGTGTATACTATTCATGTATTTACTCAAGGTTTCTATTTGTCTATGTGTGCCATTAATAACAAGGAATATGTCATCCACATACCGAGTGTATGAGATGATATTTTTGTAAAGCTTGTTTCTATGCGATAAAATATGTTCATTTTCAAAATAGTTAAGATAAAGATCGGCCAAGAAACCACTAAGTGGCGATCCCATTGCAAGGCCGTCGTCCTGCTCAAAAAATCGGTTGTCAAAAGTGAAATAATTCTGGCCTAATATTATTCTTAGTAACGCGATAAGTTCATGGATTTTTTGCTGATCCAAAGTGCCTGAATCCTCCAGGTTTTTCTGTAAAATATCAATCGTTTGGGGCACAGGAACATTAGTGTAAAGGTTCGTAACGTCAAAGGACACCAACTTATATTGTGGTAATACTACTAACGATTTCACTCTGTCCACAAACTCAATACTATTTCTGACGCTGTGGTTAATGTCTATTTTAATATTACTTTTTAAGATCTGTAAAAGTTTCTTAGCTACCTTATACCCAGGTGCTGTGGTAAAATTAACCACAGGACGTATGGGCATATTCTCCTTGTGTAATTTTGGGAGGCCGTTAAGTGCGGGAGCTTGGGCGTGTATTGGTTTTAGCAGACGCACAGTGCGTGTATCAAATAGGCATGTGGATCTATTAATACAGTTGTTGATATCCCTAACGTATTTTGTAGTGGGGTCTCTAGTCAAAGTACGTATGTTATTATCGTGAATAAACTCATAAACTTTCTGTTTGTATTCGTCTTGATTTAAGATTATAATCGTATTGCCTTTATCAGCTTTAGTTATGATAGCATTATTGTTCTCGAGTTTTTGCTTAATATTGCGTACAGTTTTTATATCCCTGCGATATTTGTAGTCAGGTGGACGCTTTTCACTTTTTAACATACGGTTCAGTTTGTTATTAATGAACACGCGAGCCTCGTTTTGTTTATCTTGATCACTTAGTATTTTTACCGCCGCTTCAGCATTAGTTACTTCACGAATAATATTGTGTTTAGATAGTCTTGGAAGGTTATAATTTAGGCCTTTGCTCAATAATTTCTCTTCTACTCTAGTAAAATTTATGTTGCTATCGTTAACCATACGTGTAAAAAATGTGTGTTTATTGTATGTGTAACTACGGTCCGTTTGGTACTGTTTTCTTTTTAATTTTTCAAACTTTATTTTTTGTATGTTTACGACCTTACTTATGATATTACGAATCTGCGTCTCAATACATGACAAGACTTCATGAACAACAACCGGGTGAATTTTATTAAGAATTTCCAAGTGTGCATGATACAGTTCGCTGTTTAATTTGGTCTTTTTGGAATAAAGATGTTTAATTTCTTCTTTCATCCACACTTTCTGAGCCAATTTTTGGGTGACAGAAGCCGATGAAGACGTGTTCTTGATGTTAACTCTAACGTAGTTAGGCGTTATATCCATGTATAAGCATTTCTTATTAAATCTGATGTCGAGACTAGCTTTTATTAGTTTGATTTTTATACTTTTGTATTTATAGACCAACTTTGCCTGAGTAGCTTCAATGTACATATTGTGTTGTGGTCTCCAAGTTGCATATAACTAACTATATTTAATATTACCTTGTGTATCAAGGTACACTGGTGCTCCTCCTTGCAACTTCAATGTTTCTTTAAAGCTACGCGTTTCGGGACTCATGGTCCCATCATCAGGTTGATAAAAAACAAGAATCACTCACATGATGGGACCATTGATAAATCCCACATTTATCAACCTGATGATGTTGACAAAATAGTAGCGAGGCAGAGGAGGAACATATATAAAAATAGGAGCATAAACAAAACACACAACAGTGACATTAAATATATACCAACTGAATTTACAAATCTTTTGCCTAATACTAATAAGAACGTTTTTAAAAAACACGGTTTTGCAGTTTCTTTCAAAACGATTAATTGTATTTTGAACGCTTTGAGACCAGTGACCAACAGACTAGTAGAAAACTGTTCTGGTATTTATAAAATAGAATGCGAGGACTGCAATAATTTTTATGTTGGACAAACGGGCAGGAAATTTCTGGATAGGTACAGAGAACATCTCCCTAGAGGTGATATCCAGAAGATAAAATCAAACTTTGCCTTGCATATAGTCAACCAGAACCATAATTACTCGAGTTTTCAAAGTAGCTTCAAGCCGTTGCATTTCTGTAAAAAGGGCAGGCTTATGGACGCGCTGGAAGAATTTGAAATTTATAAGGCCTCAAAAACCCAAGGTAATCAGCTCTTGAACGACAAGCTTTTTTTTAAGCCCAACGGACTGTATGACACGGCCATACGCGTGTTGGAACAACACATAGATAAAGGTAGAGATAGTGCGACGCGTAACGGTTAGTCGCTTGCAAGTTCCGATACGATGCGCATCGTGTAGTTGTGTAATTGTATACACGCGGTATGTGCGAGTGAAACTTTTTATTTATTTCTTATTAAGTTGACGTACTCCATGTGAGTGATTCTTGTTTTTTATCAACCTGATGATGGGACCATGAGTCCCGAAACGCGTAGTTTTTAAAGAAACATTGAAGTTGCAAGGAGGAGCACCAGTGTACCTGGATACACAAGGTAATATTAAATATAGTTAGTTATATGCAACTTGGAGACCACAACACTATAAGTACAGGACTTTTTGTTGGTTTTAAAGCAGAGTAAGATAATGTTAGGATTTTTTATGAAATCGGAAAAAGTGAAATTGTTTTCCAAATTAATTCTAAGCAGCGAGAATTATACCTGTATATATTCAAAATTTACCAATTATTACAAGATAAATGGCGTAGGGATGTGGCGACCCCATCGCTCAGTTTTTTTGAGGGGATACGAAGTTTCCCTCTACCAAGTGACAACGGTGTTTCTGGAGGGCGGATGAGCGGGTGGAGGTAGGGCACTTTCTTGCCCTTGGGTTGGGAAACTGGCTGTAAAGTCATGAGGATGTGGAAGGTAACGGGATACCACCACGGATCCATGTTGGATATCCCTATTAGAGCAAATGGTATTGCCCTCTATGTAAAATGTTCCGGAGGTAAAATATTCTCTTAACGAAAAGACTGGCATGCGATAGGGCAGCTTTGAGATTTCTTACCATTTGAAGACCTGCCTTAGTGCAGAACACCAAATAATAAAAACATAAAAAAACAAAAACGAAATAGTAGAAGCTTTAAGGAAATACTATATTTTAAACTACAAAATAAACATTACTTGTAGCAGCTTACAACAAGACGTTGATATAAGCACAGGCATTTGTAAACATTACACGTAACACCAAGCATTTGACTGTAGTAGATAACATGGCATGAAGTGTGTTGCCATTTGATTACTGTAAACGTTCTTGACATACTGTAAACCTGATCGATTTAGCAACATGCTATTTCTGACGAAGTTAGAATTGATGTTTGCCATTGTAGTTACTTGAATACACATTCAATCTTCGCTGCTGCTCTGTAGCGGCATTGGTAAAAAGAGATTTATAGCGGTTTCTAGGTGAGATTTGACCACGAGCCTAGATGTTTGTTATACCAGACTATGGATTACATGTTATCTAAAATATTATTTTTGCATTACCCATTTACTTTTAAACACTTATCTATACGTTTCAAATTATTTAAATACGTATTTTTTTCTTGTAATTTAAGATGGTCCTATTTTGTGATTGCACTTCGGGTACAATTTTATATGGCAACAAGGGAAAGATAGGATAAAATTGTCGGAAACTGGTATGAATTATATATTCGTACATATTTAAATTACAAAACTAAAACTTCCGTAATTCTCACCAAAATTGCAATATATTTTTTCATAAAATAAACTTGACCATGAAATAAAAGAGAACAATTAATTCCGGTATAATACGAGTATTTACTTTATGTTACAGTCTCATTCATGTTTGTACAGTATGATCGTTATGATCTGGCACTTGGATCCTCCATCTTGAATTTTAGTTTTTGATTCAGTTTTGTTTCATTTTTTTAAATTTTTGTATTTTTAATTTTGTAGTTACATAAATTACAAAAATAATTTTTAAATTAGGTATATTTTTATAACATATTTTTGAGAATTTTTCTATGTACACTTATTTTATATAACAACTTTCGCGAGTAATTTTTAAAAGAAAATGTAAAAGGTTTTGTCCTGGTCTAAAACATAGATTGATTATAAAGTTTGGTCTCTCTTTCAACCGACTGCACTGGGCTATTGAGACTGTCACACTACTGTACTTTTCTTCTAAGTTGCATATCAAGATAGATAATTAAATTGCAATATTTTGTTAATTTACCTGGCAATCTCACATATTGTGCCCGCTAAAGCTTACGGGTCAATGGGTTCTTTTTACACTGCATATAATGGCATTATCCGAAACAATAGAACTGCATAAACATAACTAATCCTATACGAAGTATTGGAAAATGTTCTATTTACTACAATTTTTTCTGCACACAGTTCAAAGTATTTTCGATTTATTCAAGTCAATAAAAGGTTTTCCTTTGTTTGTTAACACTAAAATGCAATTATTTATGCATGTTATAATTGCTTTTTTTCATTAAAATATACCGATTAGGTAGAAATCTGTCAATTTTTAGTTACTTTGCAAATATTTTGTATTTTATATAAAGTTACTGTACATTCACTTTCCCGTGATCAGAATGGATGAGTTTTTCATCGTTCCTAGGCTGACCCCGCCTGCCCCTCATCGACATGCTTTGTCACCCGTTACTTTTTGTCCTTAGCTGGCACATCCGTTAATAATACCTCCTTGCCTGGTTCTGAGGCCATGTCTCATATGTCATTTTAGCTGTGGCATTGTTGTAGTCGCTATCAAATTTTACTTGATTCATTGACCTGACCACCTTAACACGCGAATTCAAATAATTACGGCCTTAAGTCTGCTTAAAACAAATAATAACATTTTAAAAACTACTTTTTGTTTTATGCACTACACAATCTTTGTGAGTTATTATATTTTTCAATTAAAAACTACCGACATCATTGTAATACACTGTAGGCTGCTAATGCTATTCTCCTTAGTTGCCGAATTTGCCAACTGCATGGTTGCCCCCTGACACAGCATACACGTTATTTATTTAATGGATAACTCCTTAAGAAAGTCAAATTCTGATTGGCTTGTAAGAACAAAAAGCTTGCCAAGTTACATGTGGCCCAAAGTTCCTTGTTAAAACATGCCCAGAGTTGCATGTTTATAAGTGTTTCTCCCGAAATAACGAAAAATTACATGAAACTCTATAATTACACATTTCAGTTTTAAATTAGTGCACTTAGTAATAATAAAATTACTTTCTCAAAACATCAATTCCTCTTAACGCTCCCTCGCACAAACGTATTAAAAAAAAACACGCGCATTCGCCAAATGGAATAACACATATTGCATTGAATCACATGCTAGCCTATTTTAACGGAATAATTATACAAAAATGTACAAAAGTAGTCATTTTTGAAATGTTAATTATTTTGTAAACATCATTTCAGCTCAAACGAATGTAAACTGGTGGTAGTTTCTAAACTAATTTCATATATTTTATTTGATTGTCTCTAACGAAAGCAATTATATCACTTACTTATATATTTCGGAAATAAAACTTTGTATTTAGTGTACTAACGTTTTCTTTATAGAACATAACATTATTAATAAAGTTAAAGGCGTTTTTCTCAAAATATTGTTTATTAAACCCAAAGACTTACTATTGTTTGTTGTTGTTGTTCTTCTTCTTCTCCTCCTCCTCCTCCTCCTCCTCCTCCTCCTCCTCCTCCTCCTCCTCCTCCTCCTCCTCCTCCTCCTCCTCCTCCTCCTTCTTCTTCTTCTTCTTCTTCTTCTTCTTCTTCTTCTTCTTCTTCTTCTTCTTCTTCTTCTTCTCCGTTCAAGCATTAGGCCAGCGGCCTGTTGGCCCATGGCCATGGTAAAACCAACTTTCAACCACCGTCAGAGTGAAGTCAACCATCTAGTAACCATGAACGACGCACGGTACACAGGGAGTTGTGTGTGTGAGGGGGGGCGCTTGGGTATGTAGTGTAAGTGTGATTTTATTGCTTACCTAGCTCGGTCTGCCAGACGAGGCAGCTGTATTATTTGTCTCCAGTGAAAGCGGTGAGCAAGCAGACCGAGACGTGCCTTGACTCGATCCCATGGCCGCAACACAATCATTGCGACTAGAGTCGCATACTAAACCACTGTCCCGACCCACCACACTAGAAATATTATAAAAACTAAAATTTCGTGTCCATATAAGGCTTATTATTTGATGCTGCTTCTACAATATCAACGGAACAATGGATTATGTAATGCGAGTCTTTCCCCGTTATTGTGAAAATTAAATTAATATCTTTCATCATAATCTACAAAAATTATACATAATTTTATAAACGAATTATGTCTTAAACCGAATCTACATTTATATCTGTACTCCTTTGTTTGCTACATATGGTGTAAAGAAAATTTAGTCTTTGATTGACATAGGCCTAATTATGAACCAATAATTAAACAAAAGTTTAATGTACGAAATGATACAAATAGTTTTACGATGCCCTCTGAAGTGCTACTTTCTCTTCAATTCGTTGTCCGATCTCTGTGTCTGCCTAAAATATATCTCCTTTGCTTATACCAAGAAGTGTTTGCAAGAAAGACACAGAAATATTTTTCTGCTGGATCTGTGCTTAATAGCCAAGGAACAAAAAGCGTTTAAAAATATAAAGTATTTTTTTCTTTCTAGTCCTTGATAGAAACTACGGTAGTGTGTCCAACATGAATGAATCACTCGGTCAACGTCGGAGAACTCGCCACCGAGTCTCAGTTGTGCCCCTCTGTGCACAATGTGTCCATGGAGTACCTTACGTGGCCGATTTTGACTGGTTAAAAGAATTGACGTCTATCGTTTCAGCAGGTCAATGTAAAACATAGGCTACATGTTTAATTAGATTGGTACAAGCACCCTTCCCTTGGCCAAAATGAATCACTGCTCTACTACAAATTGGTATAAGTGTTCTCTGACATCACCATCGACAAGCATTAATATTGAACATGTGTTCATTACGCAGCCAAGCGTTTTTATCATAAATTACTACCAGCAGCTGTAATTACCGTTTGCTATTTGTAATACTAATAACTTGTTTCATTAAAAAATCTGAATTACCCACTTAGGTCTCTGCAAAGTCACCAAAGCGTACTAGTACATTAACAAATCACGCATTCCTAATAATTGAATTAGCATCAAAAGGTAAAATTAGTATGCTTGATCAGAAACATAATAATACATTCCTTTGTTTATACCATCTATTTAACACGCATAAAACACTTTATGCACGGAAGGATCGATATTACATAATATTATAATTGGTAAATTCAAAAATTCAATAACCGGTGTACAGTTTTCTTTTCTGAGACTGTTGTTTTCAGGCAATCTAAACAGAAACTCATACGCTTTGTAGTAATTATGCGACAATTTAATTTATTCCGCATTGCATAATTCAATTCAGTCATCTAGACTACGATAAACAGATATGAACGGAACAAACAAATGCGAAAAATATCTATCTTGATGGTTTCTGACCTTTACTAGACAAATATAAAAACTAAAGTTAGAATCGACATAAGCTGTAATTAGTGAGTCGGATGCTATTTTCTCAAGATTCTATCCTAATATCACAGGAAATTAAGCAGTCTTTGAATATTTACTTGCGCTAGCTCTGAATATTTAGGTGAACTCAATCCAAATTGTTCAACGTTTTCCTAATGCTGTTGATTTTTGAATGGTCGCCTCCTGTATTTCTCATTGCTTTTATTCTTTTCCTATTACCAAAATAATCTAAATAATATTAAAATACACTACAATTTGTTTTATTGAAATTTATTTTCATTACTTTATTCTGAAACTATTGTTAAGGTTGGGTTTCACACGGACAAATGAATTTTGTTTAAAATGTTTTACATATGTAGTTTCTGTTGTTTTTGTTGCACAATGTGACTATAAATTAGTAAGCCTAGTGTCTGCTACATAGTATATTACGCGAATAAAATTTTATTCCGTGAGGTAGGTCCAACTAAAGGAAATAAATTTATTATAATGGACAATAATGTACAGAGGAAAGGGTTGCCAACCGAAAGGGTGAACATAAATTCCCACCTTAGTTGATATATGACCACTGACCAGTCTGAAAATAGCATACTAGGAGCAACTAGGTATCAGAATTGTAAATAAATTTATATTCGTAGGCCTAACAGAAAGAGTTTTAGATTAACAAGAATATGAATTTAGTAAAATTATAGAAACTTAATTATAAAATTTAATTGTGTATAGGCTTTAAAGTTTATGTATTCGGTCTGTCAGTCCTCTGGCGATTATCGTTATTAAACCTTATTTTTTCCGTGAGTCTAAAATCAGCACTGTGTACCCAGTTTTCTAGGCTGAAGATAAAAGAGTTTTTTGGATGAAGCAGCAAAGAGACGTTTAGATGCACACAAATACATTTAACGTTATCTATTGTTTGCTGTTATTTGTATTCTACAATATAAAATTACTGGAAATAAACATAGGCCTATTGCAAAGGGACGCATATTGTTCTTGAAGATATGTAAAGTATGTATATGAATTTACTTTATAAATCAACGCAGTTCTACATTCAACTGGCTATCGTTACGTTTCTTGACATAGTACGTTGTTCAGAAGAGTAACGCATGACGGCAATTGTTTTAAGTATGACACATATGTATTTATTTAGGTTGATAATGGTGTCATACTTAAAACAATTGACGTCATGCGTTACTCTTCTGAACAACGTACTATGTCAAGAAACGTAACGATAGCCAGTTGAATGTAGAACTGCGTTGATTTATAAAGTAAATTCATATACATACTTTACATATCTTCAAGAACAATATGCGTCCCTTTGCAATAGGCCTATGTTTATTTCCAGTAATTTTATATTGTAGAATCTACTGTTAATACTTATAACAGCAAACAATAGATAACGTTAAATGTATTTGTGTGCATCTAAACGTCTCTTTGCTGCTTCATCCAAAAAACTCTTTTATCTTCAGCCTAGAAAACTGGGTACACAGTGGTGATTTTAGACTCACGGAAAAAATAAGGTTTAACAACGATAATCGCCAGAGGACTGACAGACCGAATACATAAACTTTAAAGCCTATACACAATTAAATTTTATAATTAAGTTTCTATAATTTTACTAAATTCATATTCTTGTTAATCTAAAACTCTTTCTGTTAGGCCTACGAATATAAATTTATTTACAATTCTGATACCTAGTTGCTCCTAGTATGCTATTTCCAGACTGGTCAGTGGTCATATATCAACTAAGGTGGGAATTTATGTTCACCCTTTCGGTTGGCAACCCTTTCCTCTGTACATTATTGTCCATTATAATAAATTTATTTCCTTTAGTTGGGCCTACCTCACGGAATAAAATTTTATTCACGTAATATACTATGTAGCAGACACTAGGCTTACTAATTTATAGTCACATTGTGCAACAAAAACAACAGAAACTACATATGTAAAACATTTTAAACAAAATTCATTTGTCTGTGTGAAACCCAACCTTAACAATAGTTTCAGAATAAACGTAATGAAAATAAATTTCAATAAAACAAATTGTAGTGTATTTTAATATTATTTAGATTATTTTGGTAATAGGAAAAGAATAAAAGCAATGAGAAATACAGGAGGCGACCATTCAAAAATCAACAGCATTAGGAAAACGTTGACCAATTTGGATTGAGTTCACCTAAATATTCAGAGCTAGTGCAAGTAAATATTCAAAGACTGCTTAATTTCCTGTGATATTAGGATAGAATCTTGAGATAATAGCATCCGACTCACTAATTACAGCTTATGTCAATTTTACTTTAGTTTTTATATTTGTCTAGTAAAGGTCAGAAACCATCAAGATAGATATTTTTCGCATTTGTTTGTTCCGTTCATGTCTGTTTATCGTAGTCTAGATGACTGAATTGAATTATGCAATGCGGAATAAATTAAATTTTCGCATAATTACTACAAAGCGTATGAGTTTCTGTTTAGATTGCCTGAAAACAACAGTCTCAGAAAAGAAGAACTGTACACCGGTTATTGAATTTTTGAATTTACCTATTATAATATTATGTAATATCGATCCTTCCGTGCATAAATTGTTTTATGCGTGTTAAATAGATGGTATAAACAAAGGAATGTATTATTATGTTTCTGATCAAGCATACTTATTTTTACCTTTTGATGCTAATTCAATTATTACGAATGCATGCTTTGGTATGTACGAAAGTATGCTTTGGTGACTTTGCAGAGACCTAAGTGGGTAATTCAGATTTTAATGAAACAAGTGATTAGTATTACAAATAGCAAACGGTAATTACAGCTGCTGGTAGTAATTTATGAAAAACGCTTGGCTGCGTAATGAACACATGTTCAATATTAATGCTTGTCGATGCGTTTTTAATTAATTCACGGTTTCAAAGAGACGAAATTTTATGAAGACGTGATTTATGGCAACACGTTGTTGATCTAGTATCAGACCGTTATACGACGGAGAAATTAAATAAAACGGTGGAAGCTAATTAAATGAAATTAGTTCTTTAACCAACTACCATCGATTACGTGTTGATTACGTGATGAAATATGATGTATAACTGTTACAATTGATTTAATATTGTGAACATTCAGAAAATTATTCTTTACTATTTTAGCATGCTATTAGCTACATTAGTCTACTCTGTAAGTAGCCCTAGATCTACGATAGAATCAGCTGTTCAATTATCTGCTAGCAATTAATTTTTGCAATGTGTCTTACGCACTGTGATTGTATAACAGTTTTGAAGAATAACTGTTGAATTTATTACAGTTTAGTAGTAAGTTATAAAATTAGTGTTATTAGGTTATATTAGTGTTAAGTGGTTAAAAGTGATGACTGCTACCCTATATGTTCAATTTGCACAAAGTAGTTGGTGTTGGAAGCCGATTTTTACATTTTGGAAACCACAAGATCTGTACTGTGTTACACTATACGAGATAATTTACTTTCAATTGCCTAGTGATAAATTATTTGATGTTACAAAAGTATAAAAACTAGTTTACATACTGGATTTAAAAATACATCATTTAATTGTGTTGTTGCTTGTAACAGTAGCCTACGCCAAATATCGTATAACCAATAAATTTTATAAAAATGACATTACAGTTATTAAGAATGTCGTCATTTGTGTTTACGTACTTGCATTTAGCAACGGCGCGGCGTATAGCAGCCTTGAGATCCTCCGTCGTAACAGTACATTGTTATAGTAAGTACCACCATAGCACTTCCATACGAAATAACTGACATGAATAAGAATATCTGATTTTAAAAAGTAAAACTCAGGTGCATATAAACAAAAATTCTGATATACACGAGAAATAGATTAATATATAGGCCTACAGCAATTTACTACGTATTATTTAGTGCTACGTTTAAAGCACATAAACTTGTAATTATTCAATTGACGCTTGTAGAACTACTGAAAAGACATCTCGTCTTTGAAGTTTCGTAGCTTTGACATGCTAACGACGGGGCAACTTGCTATAAAGCTTTTGACACAATTCCTAGTTTTCAACTAATTTGAATTTCTACACAACCTAGTGGCCAGATTTCGTAATAAAATTGTTAGATTTATAAGGTAGTGTGGCACAAAATATTCAGAACAGTGGTCTCACAGTCTCGTACTTGTCAACCGGCAAACACCGTATCAGCATACAAGTTGAGACTTTCGACAGCTGTTAAGTACTTTTAGTGGTTGTATGAAAGAGCAAGAGGGTTATATTTATCCTACTGGATGCTGTGGTTAGGTCTTGTTATATTTGAATTAGTTAAATACATCCTAGGGCTTAAATAAATGTCAGTAAACATATAATTCTCTTTTACTTAAACTATTTGATGTTTCGTGTTTTCCAGAATGCTTTACGTGCTTACTACAGTTAGGTAAAGGTCTATACGACAAGTACTAATTAGTAACTAATTATCTTAAATTTGTAACCGGTAATCAGTTATTTCGTAGACTTTTGCCTAGTAGTAATTCATTTTATTAGAGCA
Organism: Magicicada septendecula; assembly: GCA_034769895.1. Lineage (NCBI taxonomy): Eukaryota > Metazoa > Arthropoda > Insecta > Hemiptera > Cicadidae > Magicicada > Magicicada septendecula. Next base: position 107,109,058 of record CM068375.1, read on the forward strand.
ATTTTTTGTTAATGACTTACCAAAAATTACACGTGTTGTACAATGTACAATGCAGATAGCTTATATCGACATTTATATTATATAGTAGTACAGAGACAAGATTCAATGCTTTAGCACATTTCCTCCAACGTTATGTCTTTGATAATGTTTTTAACAGTTACACTGTAAATTACTATCAACATTGATTTAAAAAACATTTGGTTGAATTATAAATATAGAATGATAAAATATGTGTTATTACAGCAAAATTATTTCTATGTCATAAAGTATAAACTGTTGTAACAAAATGACAGTAACACACACAAGGGGATCATAGAGATGTAGAAGTTATACAGTAGGCTACTTATTATTCGTTATACATTATACGTTTGGTGATGGTGACAAATAATGTATAATACTGAAATGTTTTAATATATACGAAACAAACAGTATTGTATCAGAGCTTAGTTTTAAAAGAAATGTTAATTACTCAGATAACAATTAAACAAAATAGCAATATGAAGACGGTAGAAGACTGAAATGTTAATGGAAATAATGCCGGAGAAAAGAGAAGAACGACGTTTTTTGAATAAAGTTGTCGCACAGACGACGTTTGATAATACAAGGTCTTTAAACAATTAAAATACTGATAATTATTTGGAAACTTTAGAATATGGTCATCCACCAATATCACTATTCAGGTTTAAAAAATGTATGTAGATAAAAAGCACCGTGTTTTACGTTTCTCACGCCTTTGTAAACACATGAATTATAGTATTACTAATAAGATTTAGTTACACCATTTAATACACGTATCGAGTGAGATCCATGTTTGAAGAATAAAACAATTGCTTGAATCGGTCCTTGCTTTGAATCCGTTTCACTAGGATTACATTCTTGCAAGTAATGAAAAAGTGTAGAATACTTTATGCTATCAGTGCTAGTATATCAGTCTTGGATTATAGTTGACAAAATATATATTAGGTTCTTTACAAGAGTCACCTGATGAAAATAAATTAGAAAGGCACTAAAGCTTTAAGCAATCACCAGAGCGATATGGGATCAACACAATATGAACATCCATCAATCGCTAAAAAACACATTTCAATCACTCATTTTTGTTTAAATATGTTAAATTTACTCTATAGTCATGTTAGCTAAAGATAATATTTTTTTGTACAACAAACAGTTAGATAGATAGGCTACAATTTTAAAAGCATTTAGAGAATCTTTGAGAGAAATTTGAGTGGTGAATATTTAGAAAGATTGGACAAGGCAAACAGGACGTTAAAAATAACCAGTCAACCAGTAAACCACGAATCAGATGATTAGTTAATAAATGCATAGCCAGTAATGTTTTAAGCACGAAGATTAATGATAATTATAAATTATAAATTAATTATAATTAAAAATTTGGGGAATCCGAACAAGAATGCAGAGGTGGTGAGGATTTTCAGTGTAAACCACAGAGGCATAGAACATGAGGAAGGCAAAGAACAAATAGGTAAATGTTTTGGAAGGGATGAAAGAGTGGATGTGAATGTCTGGAGGTTTGTGAGTTTATGGTAGATCATAAAAATAGTGTGAGGTAAGGCAAGGTCTGTAATGTTTGAGGAAGACGTAGTTACGGTCAGAAATATTATATCATTAATGCCGCATTCAAATAACAGTAACATATCAGTAAAAGCAATAGTAAGTAAATGACGTTTAAATAAATTGTTACAAACGTATACATGAGTTTTTAAATGCTTCATGGCGCTACGTATAAGTTAGAGTATTAAGTAATTATAAAATAAGAGAAACACTTTACTATGTAATATAATAATATACTGTATAAAATGTATCTACTATTTAACGTCACGAAAGCATGACCGTACCTACACGTTATCAGAACTGTAATTACTTGTTAACATGAAAACTAATTCAAAAGAAACGTTCTTGGAATTCTCAAGTACTTATTAATATTAAAACCAATACGAGTTTAAATTGGTAATACTGCGTGACTACGTAAATGCATGAAAGTTAAACATAAATATCTAGTTCACAATTGCCTGCGTTGGAACGAAAATGAAGGAAAATATTTAGATGGAAATTTTAGCAAAACTATAATTACTTTACATATTTGCACAAATTTATTTCTCTGTAGGATCACGAAAGAGTGACTGTTATGTACACGATACAATTTCGGTAAATATCTGTCAACCTAAAAAGTAATACATTATTTAATGAATTGTGGGTTTATTCGTCATAATATTACCGTTATAATATATTGTTCCCGCAATTAAAACTAGGCTTTCAATGATGGTGTTCTAAAAAAAAAAAAAGGTACAATATTGTAGAATGTTACACTTTTTGAAATATACGAAGTTACGCATAATTTGACACAGAACGCAAATTTCAAAAAGCACATGTGATAAATAACATATGGAATAGGACAGATATGATAATGCAAGTTTTGCATTAGATCAATTACTGCAACCGTACTGACATTAGAGAAGTAGATGTACTGTCAGCTAGCAATTGATTTCGTCAGTACAACCACTATTATTTCTGATAATTATAAACCTGACAAAATAAATTTGTTTTATTTTTGCTACAACTCTCCTATGATTTCAGTGTGTTGGAAAATTTTATTTCTTTTTGTTTTACTATGTTAATATATTAAAACTACAGGTACGTTAATAAAAATAATAAATAATTACTATTACTTCAAAGGCAGTTCAAAGTAAGACACAGTTGCGGATAATAATCTTTTTTTTTTTAATTTAATCGATTATTATAGAAGAGTTATTAGGTTTATTAATAGCTTTTGTCTAAGTCATACTAAATTCACGATTATCTTTAAGATAAACTAACCTCATTATTACAAGACCCTATTAAGTAATATAATAATAGACGATGACTATAGAAAAATAATTCAAGTTTAGTGGACTACACTTAATATAAGTTCTCGGTAATTAAAACGGAAAAATAAAAACATGTCGCCAACGAAGAACCTTGGAGCTTAGGCTTAGTATAACCTTTTTTATTTACACAGTCAAAGTAATCAGGGACATATTAATCTTGTACGTCCTTATAGCACAATTGTGTTTTTTACGTGTTGTTATTGATTGCGCATTACTCGCCACATTATAAGAAGACTATCAATGTATTCAAATTTATACAACAATACAGACTATTAACATATACATAGATACAGACTATCAACATATTTGGTAATTATGTACACGCTTGAACAACTACAAAAGTACAGTAGTTTTATTAGTTTTCCAGCGTAATAAACGGGCTCCAGCTGCATCATTTAGTTTAACAGACCTGAATAAGATGAAAACTTCCCACATAGAGACGACGCCACTACACATAATATTATGATCGTGTTATATCTGTACATACTTTTACACACGACTCCGATGTATCAAGGCAATGAGTTGTTTAATGTTGGTTTAGAGTCCACCGCATTAGTCAGTTCAAACATTGATTTTACATTAGACAGATTAAAAATTCATACCGTGATTACATAGTTTTTGAAACGTTTACTTGTAACTAATACAAAATGATAGATCAATTCAACGTTGGGAGTTTCTAAGTGGTTATGCATTGGATTGATGAATTAATGGGCGGAACGAGCACAGCTGATGAACCACGCAGTGCATGCCCCATTGAAGTGATTACAGCAGACGTAATAGAAAATATCCACAAAAGCGTTCTGCCAGACCGAATGGTAAACGCAAGAAAGAGAGCAGACACTGACGTGTTCAAAAATTTGGCTGTGACAAAGCTGTATGCTAGGTACTTGTTTGCTCACAGATAACAAAAGTAAATATTAAAACTATATTTCAGCCGAATGTTTGGTAGTCTATAAGCAACCACACTTTTACTTCGTTTCATATCCACTTATATGGTTGGGTCGAAAACAGCACTTTTCTAACCGAAAACAGTCAGAATAATGCATTCCGAAATCTTACCACTTGCAAAGAAGACAAAAGAAAATTACATCTGTTGGTAAGGTTGTAGCTACTGTTTCTTTGGCTGCGTGTAGAATACTCATCTTCATTATTTACATTTAAGAAGGACAAAGTGGTGAGTGGCGAGTGTTATGAAGAGTTATTTCAGCATTTTAACTATGAAATCAAGTAACAGCGTCCAAATTAGTGCTGCTTGATTAAGACAGTGCAGCAGCATACATATCAATTTTTGCAAAGGGTAATAAAAAAAATAAAAATTAAACGGAATTACAGGCCAATTTTAGCGTTGAACAACTTTTGTCTCTTTTTTAAATTCAAACATTTTCTTTGTTGAAATGCTTAGTGGATAACAGCGATTTTCAATGTTCAAAATTCGCCTATTTTGAGGGAGTCGATAAATCAGTTTATCGGTCTTGCACAACTGATCTGTAAACGTTCAGAAAAGAGTGTCAAGCTGAATGGGGATTGTTCTTCTTCAGCACTGCAGCCCAACGTCAGACCTGGCTTCCAACACCAATCTTCTCCAAAGTCTCCTAACCATTGCCATCTTAGTGTAACCTATCACATCCATTCATGTAAGATCTACTAGCACATCATCAAAACATCGTATCCTAGTTCGGCCCGTCTTTCTGCTTTTATAGACTTGCGCTCTCAAAAAATTCATTGGCATGCGCTGAAGAATGGGCATTATGTTGAGAATTACAGCAAATTGTTGTTTTCTATTCAAACCCGGGGCTTTTCACTCTTACTCCTGTACAAATGATGGATGAAACTCGGTGGATGGGGACTGCTGCTCTAGTAAGGGAAGACAAGCGGTACATATCAATTATGTTTTATATTTGTTTTAATTCAGCCGTGTACCGTAATGTTGTAATAACAGCAAATCACTGTAAATGTAACCAAAGTAACTATGAAGAACCATATGATTTTAGTAGGTTTAAGTCCTCGCTAATATGTGCGCGACAACGAGCGCGAATTTTTAAAGCAAACTATGGAAGAAATACAGCGTTGAAATACTTTATCTAACATAGTTTATCAACATTCTTATGTTATTTTTAAAATCTAAGCTATAAAATTTACCGAATAACAGTCCCGCTACCTACGACGCTTCTACATAGGGAATGAATGTAGAACATATTACGACTTGAACAGACAAAAAAGGAATTGGCCTTCGTAATAAATGTATAGGCCTACGCCTCTCACCTTCCAAAGTGTACGATCGCCCGGGGAACAATAAGCTAGGCGCTACAGTTTGACGTCCGGGGCAAAATAGTTTTTGCAATCATGAAAGCGTGTAAATCGCACGAGTGTGTAAACATCGCGTTAGTGGCATTTTGGTTAAATTCAGTAGTAATAATGTATTTTGTGTAGTGTTGTGTAACTGAAGCAATAAACTGAGAGTGATGAAAGTGCATATAGAGCATAAAGATAGAGAGAGAGAGAGAGGGAGAGAGAGAGAGAGAGAGAGAGAGAGAGAGAGAGAGAGAGAGAGAGAGAGAGAGAGAGAGAGAGAGAGAGAGAGAGAGAGAGTGATACGAAAATAGAGGGAGAATAGATTTAAGTGAGATAAAATTTGTAATATATCTGTGTGTATATTTCACACCCATCTTCCCATCTTACCTACGCCTAGTAGTTTGCATTTCAGGAATATTTAATTGTAATCCGAAATATAGCTTTTGTTTTGGTCTTCCTACTTGAACAACAAAACAGTTGTAACTCTCTCTCTCTCTCTCTCTCTCTCTCTTTGTACACACACACACACGCGCGTATGTATGTTATACGTATATCATATTAGATTTTTTAATCGACAAGAAAATAAACTTTTTCACTTCATCATTCACTACCGTCTTATTACGAAAATGTTCACTCAATTTGGTATATAAAATTTAAGCACGTTACAGACTTTTATCTCAGGGCTTGTGACATCAAGTAAACAAAGACAAACGCTATTAATTTCTAACACAAAATACATAAATTACCATACATAAAATTTTCTTAAAAATAAAAGAACAAACAATAGTGAAAGACAAATGTAATCACCGAATTGTAATTAATTATTAATTTCTGGTGCATATCAAAACATTCTCCTGCCTATCAGTTCTTGGTTGTAGCCTAACTACTATAATAACGCTAGACATACTGTGAACGACTACCGAAATCTCATATAACATTGTGACGTTATAACTTGAAATTCTCCTTTGATCTACAGTTTTGCAATAAAGAACTATCAGATGAAATGTTCATTGCAGGAATTTGTCGTCGGTAAAAACTGACAACAAGTTAACAACAGTAAATATAAGTAAAAATGTCTTAATTAACTGGAAATATTCCAAACTTTTGAAATCCATCGTAAATCTATCGTTGACTGGAATCATGGCAAGTAGAAATGCTACTTTCGTAAACGCTGGAGTGTCATAGATTGTAGCGATTTTCACTATAGTTTTCAGTGTAGGTTACATTATGATCATCACAAATAACCCTTTGAAATTTTCACTACAAAGCTGTACATCAATATATGTGTCTTTCTTGAGAAGTCTATAACCACTTAAAAGTAAGGGTTACAGACGGTGCTTACAATTAAGTAGGAATTATAACCGCACTACCCAATTACACCCCTCACGATCAAGAGGTGAGACCGATGAGTATCCAGTAGAAGGCTCTTTTCTTTCTGGAAGAACACACGAAGTCATAGAAGTGTTTCGTGAACTTTAGGAATGTAATTTAGGTCAAACATTGTAAACGAATCCGTCTTTCTATTATATCCATTTAGCGAATTAACACTGTAAGTAGGAAACTTATTGGTTAATTTGTAACGTTGATGTAGGGTTTGGTTTTAGCAGTGTGATCAGATTACACGAACCCCAGAACCTGCCACTAAAGAAAGTACCCATGCATCCAGGTATGAATCAGATAAAAAATAGATAATGCCTTAAAACAGTACTTCAATTATCAGACTGACAGCGTATATAGGCATTACTTTTTCAAAGTAGTGAATGTACTTCATCACTGCATTGACATTGCAGTCTACACTGAGACAACCTTTTGAAAGTGTGCGATCTGCTGAAAATTATTCGAGTTGCAGACACTATTACAACCTATAATAGGTTATGTGTTATAGGTTTAAGCGTTTTATAGGTCCCTCGGATTACCTTCCATTGATTTCGTGTAAACGTCGAGAACTGACATTTAATCCTTAGTACATGAATACATACGTTGTAGCGTGACAGATGTATGCATAATATTGAATGGCAATTGATCATTAGAATAATGAAGTTATAATATTTAAATTTGGAAGAAAGCACTAAGTTTAATATAAAAAGATTAATTCATAGCAACTGTGGAAAGAAATCATTATTATAAAGAAAATACAAGTTTAAATAAAAGGAGTTACTAGTGATGAGTCATCCAAGACCAGTCTCATAACCAAAGGTTTTCAAGGTATAACCCAGGAAGGTAAAATAGTAAATAACAAAGCAGTACACAATATGACCAAACCCACAACGAGGAAGAATAAATAGAAGAGAAACCCTAAAATAAGCCAAGATCAACCAATACAGGTTGTGTATTTCTGAATTAAAGAAGAAGATGGAGAAGATCCCAAGAAACCTGATGGCAACAAGAAGAAGACGGAGAAGATACCAGTCCCAGAAGGCAGGAGAAAAGAAGACTGAAGAAAGAAGAAGAGGGCAGCATCCTGAAGAAGATGTCATGCTCTTATAAAAGACACCCAAATCCCTATATCCCCAAAATAAATATCTAAAAATAAAAGTATAACGAAATAAAAACCACATGTATATAAATTTAAGAGAGAGGAGTGTATAAAGTAAAAGTTTCCTGTGAACTAAGATGAAACAATAATATAGTACCCATGGAACAAATCTCCATTGAAAAAACGCTAACCAATTTATTATGTTAATAAGACTATACGACCATTTAGCATTAACATAATATATAAGTGCAAAGTGAACCAGTGATAGTTTTGGGTATTATAAAAAATGAACCTTGTGTTTCATTCTTGGCAATCACAAACATTGGATGCAATGAAATATGCATTTTTCAATGACTTAAAATATGTACTGTGACAATATGTTGTTCATAAGACATGAATCTGTTTAAAATAACATTTTGTTTTACATGAAAAAAGAAAAACAGAGTTCATAATACCTTTTGAACAATTAATACTATTTATTTGTTAATGACAGGGTACAATTCTCCAAAGACAATGTAAAAGACGGTATAAAAACTGTAGAATCCTACTTATAATAATAGTTAGAAATAAGAATATAAATATAAGGTTTTTTATGTATGTAGTACAAAAATGTTTAAAAATGTATTAGATATAAGGCCATTTGTTTGGGTCTGAAACAACTAACATCAGAACTATAAAAATAATTACCACTTGTAAATAGTAGAGAGTAATTAAGATGTTAGTTAGTACAAAACCTTTGTTGTAAACCATATTTACATGTTGGAAATGGGAATTTTGTTGCAAAATGTCTGATTTGAAGACAACCATTTATTTTAAAAAAATGTTCTTTATTCTGTTTAACTATTATTTGTATTGTAACCAATACTAATTGTTTTTGTGTAATTTGAAAACATGTTTAATTTATAATACTATTTGTAAAAAGTCAGAGAGGGTATCACACATCATATATTGTTTGTAAATTATTTTGTAAGAAAAATTGTTAAAAAATCATAGGCCAAAAGAATGGAAACCAAACTCCATCAAAACAGAGAAATTAATCATTTAAATGCGAATAAACAAAAGGGGTTTAGACAAAATAAACTTGAGATCATGCCATATAATTGCACATACCATTTAGAGAGATTTTAATAAATTATATTCAGAATTATGAATAAAAATAAAAATGACTAAACTTAGAAATTTAGACATGGGAGTCATATATTCCTGAATAATGTTTCAGGATACAACTAATTCAATTAACTACCAGAAAATAAGGGAATATGAACCTTTTAATACAATATAGGATTATTAATATTAAATATAACTGATAAAATGGCTGAATTTACATTATAACAGGAAGTAAATTTTGGAAATGTTTGACTTATCAGAGTATATCAAACTGAAAGTAAAATTACTATTTTTCGGACAGAAAACACTATAAAATGGCATTATTTAATCTGAAAATAACCAGAATGAACTGAAAGATTAATTTAAATCAAATCTTGTGAATAAAATTGACAAATAACCGAAGTTTAGGCATTCATATAGTGAAAATGTAAAAGTGCATACAGGATGTGAAAAATATTTGAACAATGTTAAGGATAATATTATATGGGCTAAGAGTTTAATTGAAACTGAAGGAAAGAGTTAGTTAATTATTGGTAGTTGAACGGTTAACATGACATACGTTTAATAACGTGGATAACCTAACCTATAATCGTCATACAAGCGAGTGTATAGTGAGTTATTGTGAAATCGCGAGTGACTTGTAAAATACTTCTGAAACTATCATATTATAACAGAAACGATCAAGTAACACTCCATAACACAGAACAATATAAATCTACTCCGAAAAACACCATAAAACACTAGAAAACTGTATAATACATTAAACCAAATTAGTGACGGAATCGGAGAAAGTGTTTGAACTAATAATTATACAGATACACTAAATACAACCCAGAATCACTACACCAGTCACTACACAACATATAACAAGAGATTTGCGGACACGAGAACAGAAATATTGCGTCAAAATACATTATTTGGAATGCAGCAGCAACGAGCAACATTTTCATCGACTTGACGGCAGCCATCTTTCTTTGACAATCCCAGTGCCTCTTCTTGGTTCAGCACAGCTGTTTGGTGAAAACAATTATTATATTTACAATTTATTATTCAATGTCTGTGTTTATTAATAACTATTAATTTGATTGTAACGTTATACTTTTTAAATATTAGCCCGATTTCTCTGACTTTGGTAATAACTGGCTGTTTAAAGAACCCTATATAATTTTTATAACATATACTTGTAACTTTTTTCGATATCCTGAGAATCGATACTAATCGATAAGAGTCAATATTGCTGTTACTTAATAAAACATTAATACTTTTCAATACTTAATAGTTCTTTATTTCTTCAATAATACTAATTACCAATAATATAATTCTAATTGATAATCTACAAGGACTTTACCACCCGTAAGTGAAGATAACCTAAAAAATAGAAAGGTAAACAAATATCGATTGGTTTACAGACAGTCTTATGAGTGGTGATAGATTATTTAAATTATACTAAAACTTTAATAAAAATTTTCAGAAGAGCATTACACTGTTTAAAACTTCACAGCCCTATATTAATTAATTGATCCTAATTAATTAATTAATAAAATTAAAATTTTTTTTTATTATTTTTTTTTATAAACATAATTTTTTTTTAATTTTCTTCAAAACAATTTTTGTTTTGAAACTTTCGGTGAAGCTGAGCATATATATTTCTTCATCAACTTTACGCTACTCGACCGGTCTTGCTACCATTGGGATTCGACCAGCTGGGAAACTTAAGGAAGTGTTTCAGGCCAGTAAGACGTCGAGAGCCACACCAATTAAACATATTACATTGGACTTGATTACATCGGAGTCTCATACTCCACAATAGCAGTATATTATCAACACACACATCTATATTTATTTGTAATTTATTTTATTACAAATTGGCGCACAACTTTAGGGGCTTTAATTAGCGATTGGAAGGCCAATACATTCTGCACAATCACTAGTTGGAGCTAGGCAACAGCTACAAAGCCAGAGAAAGATAATAGAAAAGGGGACAAAGACAAGCAAAATGGCAGAACTTACACAAGAAGAAGCGGATAAGATAATGGAAATGCTTATACAATTGAGTCAGAAAATGGATGAGCAGAATAAAATGCTAAATGATATGAACAAGAAACTAGATGACGAGAATAAGGAAATGAGAGAGGACAGTTTAAAAGGAGAAGAAGAGGAGAGCAACCAATCCTTGAAAAAAGAATTGGGAGACCAACTGGACAATATCAATAAGAAGCCGGAAGAGGACATCAAGGAAAAGAAAAGGGACGAAAATAATAAGAAATTGGACTCTACAAAGGAAGACTTGAATAAGAAAATGGATGAGTGCCACGAGTCGGTAATGGAGAAACTGGATGAGTGCCACAAGTCGAGAATGAAGAGACTGGATGAAACGAATAAGAAAAGGGAAGAGGAGCATCAAAAATGGATTAAGGAAATAAGAGAGAACAGATTAAAAAGGGAAGAGGAGCATCAAAAATGGATTAAAGAAAGAAGAGAGGACAGATTAAAAAAGGAAGAATTAAGAAAGGAGAAGACCGAAGAAATAAAAAAAGATAGCCAACCAGAACCAGAAGAAGTACTAAATGATAAAACGCAGGAAGATAGCCAACCAGAACCAGAAGAAGCACTAAATGACAAAACGCAGGAACAAGTAATGGTGGTACCTGAAATTGAAACTAACCGAAACCAGGAAAATATTAAACAAAGGGAAGGAGAATCAAGGATGAGAAGAATATATCCAAGGAATGTAATAAAAACGAAGGAAGAGTTGGAGATGTTGAACCATGGGTTAATTGATGGCAATAACATCCCAATTACCTATAACAAAGACATCATGAATTCCAGGAATTATAGGAGGAGAATCGAAGTAATTTCCAAAATAATTTACCACAAGACAGTAGTCTACCACTGGGAAAGGACCAGAGGTAAACAGAATACGACATGTGGACAAGATCAATTTCAGCGCAAGACTGGACAATGTTTTTCAGAAAGATGGAGATGTGATATCGTATCAGACTGTAATGATGACACAGATGAATCACCAGAATGTATTCCATTAGCGTGCCATCTAGAACAGTTCCAGGGTACGGTTAGACTAAAATATATTCCTTCAGAATGGATATGTGATGGTAAACCAGCTTATGGTGTTTCTGATAAACAAATAATAAGTGATAACCCAGATGAAGATCCTCACATATTATTGTCAGGTGACACAAAACATGGACCAGAGAAGTATTGGTGTATACAATATGATGATAGAGGGAACCAGCCCAGTAATTACGACGGCCCTAACAACCCGCCGCATAATAACCAGTTTATCGGTAATTTTAACGGCGTTAGGAATAACAACCCCTATCCATACAATAGAAACAATTTATACCAACATAATAATGTCCCATACAGTCAGAGAAATCCATATCCCAACAATAATGGTAACAGACCTTACCAACCTAACCGAAATTACTATAATGATAAATTTAGTAATAACAATAATAACAGTAATAATAACCGAGTGTCGCGCCCTAGGGTAAATTTTATAAGAGCAACTGAGATGATGGACCCTGGTTGACACAAAGACCACACGACATCAAGAAAAGGGACGGATCATGATAACCGACTACGGCGAAAAACAATGTTGAAGGAGACGAAATAAATATCATTGAAAGGAAATGATACGAAGAATAAACATAGAAACAAAACTGGGTTTTATGAATGAAGACTATTTAAGAAAATGAACATGACAAATAAGAATATGAGCAATGGAACGACATAAAGAAAATCGTCCATCTTCCTGGGTATAGAAAACAAAATTTATAAGAAAAGAAAAAGTGGAGATCAACTTACAAAAGTATAAATAATATGGGCCAGTGTAGAGTACAATATAACACCATATGTTGTGGTAAATAATAAGCATAACAATACATATGAGTTGAAGGAAATCATTTCAGGAAAAATCAAAGGAGTGTACAATCAAGCTTCTATGAAGAAATATTATGAAGAATGAGTTGTGAGTTTTAGAATTTTGAATTTAGAATTTTTATTTTTTAAAATCCTAAAATAATGTAAGTACATCTTACAACCTAATATTTTGAGAAGAACATTCTGGAGAATTAAAAGAATTTTTTAATTAATTTTAAAAATTTAAAAATAATGTAAGTACATCTTACAACTTAATATTTTGAGAAGAACATTCTGGAGAATTAAAAGAATTTTTTAATTAATTTTAAAAATTCAGAAATAATGTAAGTACATCTTACAACCTAATATTTTGAAAAGAACATTCTGGAGAATTAAAAAAAGAAGAATTTTTTAATTTAATAATTTAAAAAATTCGAAAATAATGTAAGTACATCTTACTACAACCTAATAATTTTGGAACAAACTTTATGGAAGAAAGGAAAAGAAAGACTTTTGAATTGAAATATAATTATGAAAATTTAAAACTGAGTAAGTACATCTTACTACCACTGAATTATGAGAAAAACATTTTGGAAGAATTAAGAAGAAAGGAATTTTGAAGTTAATGTACAAAAAATTTAAAAATAAAGTAAGACCAACTTACTATAACTAAGTTTATGAGAAAAACTTTATGGTAAATAATTAAGAAGAATTTGAATTTGGAGAAATACCAAAACATTCAGAAATAATAGTAAAATCACAGTACTATAAACAATTCTGAATGAAACAATTCTGGGAATAAATGAATTAAACAGAATTTGTATGTTGATAGAACGTCAGAACTTTGAAACAAGATAAGATCAACATATTACAAGGATTTATGAGAAATATTTTTCAATTAAATAAAAAGAATAGTTTGAATTTTACATTAAAACTAACCAAGTTCCAAAAAATAATTATGTGTCAATTATGATTGAATTGAGAAGAAAATAAAGTGATTAATTCAGAAAAGAGAGTTAACGTTAATCCAGAATAAATGCTAGATATTCACAATAGTATTTGAAGGAGTAGAGAAGAATATCAAAGAAGAGTGTAATATGCCAGAGAAGGAAAAAATTTGGAAGCAAAGAGACTAATTACCTATGAAACGATAATGAAAACAGTTAATTAAGAGCGAAGAAGAACAACTCATACCAAACAGATGGAGAAGATGATTTTGAACAAATGATAATAATAAGACCTATATGAAATGCAAAGAGAAGAAATACCACATGAAATATAATATAAATGAATTAATGCTAATGAATGCGAAGGCGGACTAATAACTTTCTAAGAGAAAGGAAAGAACCAAAATGTTTAAATAAAATGATCAATATAACAACCTGTATATCTAATGTAAAGATACAATGTCAAAAAATTAAATATAATATATTAAGACCATTCAAATAATGAATACGAAAGACTATTTATAAAGACCATGCTAATACTATGAGTAACCAGAAGAAAGTATAAAGAGAATTCAGATGGAGAAGAAAGAGAGTTACACTGTAAACAGTAACCAGAATTATTAAAAGAAAGGTTTTCAACCATAATAAAAATAAAATATATCAGACAAGTTAAGAGTTTTGAAAAAATATATATATAATGAGTATAAAAATAATTATGAAGATTTATTAAGATAGAAAATGTGAGATAATCTGAGAGACTACGAAGTGGAGAATCCAAAGATATTTTTATTAGTCGAAAATGAGACTACCTTTTATTTATTTATTCGATGACTGACTGAAGATAATTCCAGCAGCATTATGTTTTTTGAGCAGGGATGGATATTCCCCTGTACTCAATTTATAGAAGTGGTGTATGGCCAGCAGAGAAGTAGCGTACAGTGCCCCTCTGATCTGCCCCAGCCCATGTGATAGGGAATGTTAGGGAATTAATATCCCAAGGATACAACACGAAGTTGATATAGAAAGAAAATGTATTACAATTATAATATATCTCAGAAGACACTAACTATCCGAAAAGGATCAGTAGTAAGACAAGTAACCATATATATAAAATTAATAAAACTCTAATTATAAAAAAGTCGATATAAAAATGGAGAAGAAAATGAATTATAAGAAATGATGAAATTATCATAAGAAATTATTTCATCCATAAACATGTCTGAAATAATTACTTCTGGAGGAGAGCAATCTGTAGCGTGACAGATGTATGCATAATATTGAATGGCAATTGATCATTAGAATAATGAAGTTATAATATTTAAATTTGGAAGAAAGCACTAAGTTTAATATAAAAAGATTAATTCATAGCAACTGTGGAAAGAAATCATTATTATAAAGAAAATACAAGTTTAAATAAAAGGAGTTACTAGTGATGAGTCATCCAAGACCAGTCTCATAACCAAAGGTTTTCAAGGTATAACCCAGGAAGGTAAAATAGTAAATAACAAAGCAGTACACAATATGACCAAACCCACAACGAGGAAGAATAAATAGAAGAGAAACCCTAAAATAAGCCAAGATCAACCAATACAGGTTGTGTATTTCTGAATTAAAGAAGAAGATGGAGAAGATCCCAAGAAACCTGATGGCAACAAGAAGAAGACGGAGAAGATACCAGTCCCAGAAGGCAGGAGAAAAGAAGACTGAAGAAAGAAGAAGAGGGCAGCATCCTGAAGAAGATGTCATGCTCTTATAAAAGACACCCAAATCCCTATATCCCCAAAATAAATATCTAAAAATAAAAGTATAACGAAATAAAAACCACATGTATATAAATTTAAGAGAGAGGAGTGTATAAAGTAAAAGTTTCCTGTGAACTAAGATGAAACAATAATATAGTACCCATGGAACAAATCTCCATTGAAAAAACGCTAACCAATTTATTATGTTAATAAGACTATACGACCATTTAGCATTAACATAATATATAAGTGCAAAGTGAACCAGTGATAGTTTTGGGTATTATAAAAAATGAACCTTGTGTTTCATTCTTGGCAATCACAAACATTGGATGCAATGAAATATGCATTTTTCAATGACTTAAAATATGTACTGTGACAATATGTTGTTCATAAGACATGAATCTGTTTAAAATAACATTTTGTTTTACATGAAAAAAGAAAAACAGAGTTCATAATACCTTTTGAACAATTAATACTATTTATTTGTTAATGACAGGGTACAATTCCCCAAAGACAATGTAAAAGACGGTATAAAAACTGTAGAATCCTACTTATAATAATAGTTAGAAATAAGAATATAAATATAAGGTTTTTTATGTATATAGTACAAAAATGTTTAAAAATGTATTAGATATAAGGCCATTTGTTTGGGTCTGAAACAACTAACATCAGAACTATAAAAATAATTACCACTTGTAAATAGTAGAGAGTAATTAAGATGTTAGTTAGTACAAAACCTTTGTTGTAAACCATATTTACATGTTGGAAATGGGAATTTTGTTGCAAAATGTCTGATTTGAAGACAACCATTTATTTTAAAAAAATGTTCTTTATTCTGTTTAACTATTATTTGTATTGTAACCAATACTAATTGTTTTTGTGTAATTTGAAAACATGTTTAATTTATAATACTATTTGTAAAAAGTCAGAGAGGGTATCACACATCATATATTGTTTGTAAATTATTTTGTAAGAAAAATTGTTAAAAAATCATAGGCCAAAAGAATGGAAACCAAACTCCATCAAAACAGAGAAATTAATCATTTAAATGCGAATAAACAAAAGGGGTTTAGACAAAATAAACTTGAGATCATGCCATATAATTGCACATACCATTTAGAGAGATTTTAATAAATTATATTCAGAATTATGAATAAAAATAAAAATGACTAAACTTAGAAATTTAGACATGGGAGTCATATATTCCTGAATAATGTTTCAGGATACAACTAATTCAATTAACTACCAGAAAATAAGGGAATATGAACCTTTTAATACAATATAGGATTATTAATATTAAATATAACTGATAAAATGGCTGAATTTACATTATAACAGGAAGTAAATTTTGGAAATGTTTGACTTATCAGAGTATATCAAACTGAAAGTAAAATTACTATTTTTCGGACAGAAAACACTATAAAATGGCATTATTTAATCTGAAAATAACCAGAATGAACTGAAAGATTAATTTAAATCAAATCTTGTGAATAAAATTGACAAATAACCGAAGTTTAGGCATTCATATAGTGAAAATGTAAAAGTGCATACAGGATGTGAAAAATATTTGAACAATGTTAAGGATAATATTATATGGGCTAAGAGTTTAATTGAAACTGAAGGAAAGAGTTAGTTAATTATTGGTAGTTGAACGGTTAACATGACATACGTTTAATAACGTGGATAACCTAACCTATAATCGTCATACAAGCGAGTGTATAGTGAGTTATTGTGAAATCGCGAGTGACTTGTAAAATACTTCTGAAACTATCATATTATAACAGAAACGATCAAGTAACACTCCATAACACAGAACAATATAAATCTACTCCGAAAAACACCATAAAACACTAGAAAACTGTATAATACATTAAACCAAATTAGTGACGGAATCGGAGAAAGTGTTTGAACTAATAATTATACAGATACACTAAATACAACCCAGAATCACTACACCAGTCACTACACAACATATAACAAGAGATTTGCGGACACGAGAACAGAAATATTGCGTCAAAATACATTATTTGGAATGCAGCAGCAACGAGCAACATTTTCATCGACTTGACGGCAGCCATCTTTCTTTGACAATCCCAGTGCCTCTTCTTGGTTCAGCACAGCTGTTTGGTGAAAACAATTATTATATTTACAATTTATTATTCAATGTCTGTGTTTATTAATAACTATTAATTTGATTGTAACGTTATACTTTTTAAATATTAGCCCGATTTCTCTGACTTTGGTAATAACTGGCTGTTTAAAGAACCCTATATAATTTTTATAACATATACTTGTAACTTTTTTCGATATCCTGAGAATCGATACTAATCGATAAGAGTCAATATTGCTGTTACTTAATAAAACATTAATACTTTTCAATACTTAATAGTTCTTTATTTCTTCAATAATACTAATTACCAATAATATAATTCTAATTGATAATCTACAAGGACTTTACCACCCGTAAGTGAAGATAACCTAAAAAATAGAAAGGTAAACAAATATCGATTGGTTTACAGACAGTCTTATGAGTGGTGATAGATTATTTAAATTATACTAAAACTTTAATAAAAATTTTCAGAAGAGCATTACACTGTTTAAAACTTCACAGCCCTATATTAATTAATTGATCCTAATTAATTAATTAATAAAATTAAAATTTTTTTTTATTATTTTTTTTTATAAACATAATTTTTTTTTAATTTTCTTCAAAACAATAATTTTTGTTTTGAAACTTTCGGTGAAGCTGAGCATATATATTTCTTCATAAACTTTACGCTACTCGACCGGTCTTGCTACCATTGGGATTCGACCAGCTGGGAAACTTAAGGAAGTGTTTCAGGCCAGTAAGACGTCGAGAGCCACACCAATTAAACATATTACATTGGACTTGATTACATCGGAGTCTCGTACTCCACAATAGCAGTATATTATCAACACACACATCTATATTTATTTGTAATTTATTTTATTACAACGTACATGAATGTAACGTACGGTACGTTGGCATAACTAATATTACCCTATGATGTTATATTAAAGCATGTGTAGTGAATATACTCTGTCACCCTTCTCATTTTTCTTTTGCTTTTTTTTTTCCAACGGTTGGTCGTCGTTGTGTCCACAAAACTAGGCCTAAACAAGCAATTTATATTAAATGTTCCTCATCTAACGTTCTCTGTCTTATTTAATATATTTAATCTGATACTGTCTCTAGAGTTATGAAATATAATATTACATTTTTTAACAATATTAGGAAAACTAACAAAGTTTGAAGCTATTCTTTCGGGACACATATTTAAATTACTATACACTTGCAGTGTTGTAATTCTTTCTACGAAGCTAATATTGATTTACTATACCAAAAGTAAGATCTAGCTGTTGAATATGGTGGGATAACTTATTCACGACCTAATTAAAAGTATACTAATTACTAAACTTTCTTTATAATGTTAACTGAATAGCTCTCCATATATTCGTGGATTAATATTGACACCAGATCAACATATCAATCACACGTCTGTTTTATTAACTTTAAAGAATATCTCGAAAACTTGAATGACTATTTCACTTATTAACATATGTCCATAATAA
Organism: Magicicada septendecula; assembly: GCA_034769895.1. Taxonomy (NCBI): domain Eukaryota; kingdom Metazoa; phylum Arthropoda; class Insecta; order Hemiptera; family Cicadidae; genus Magicicada; species Magicicada septendecula. Next base: position 107,127,983 of record CM068375.1, read on the forward strand.
GTCTTTAAAAATATAATAATACGTTACACACTATTAGAAATAAGGGTAAAAATCAATAAAATCATTAATTTTATCAAACCAGTTAAAAAAAACAAAAAACAAATATCACAGTGTACAATTTAAAACAAAACAGCTATCTGTGCTTCACACCCGTTAAGTTATGTAAGTTACAATCAAAGTCACAAGTAACACATAAAAATATCGGTTCAACCAAAATCTCTGCAAATGTCGTACGATATTCTGGGTTGTGCTATTTATACTTCGCTTTTCATCACATTGTTAGTATGTAAAGCGGCAGGTTACATTACGTAATCAGTACCTCCGTCTATGTTATAAGTTAGTATTACATTGTACTGCGTTACTCGTCTCCTTTGGATAGTGACAATGGCCAGCCAGTTAATACTTCAATAAAGATTTTCGCACTCTAAACTTCATTTTGTTTAGCATAAATTAGAAATTGACAGTTCTAATGGTGAGACTACGGTGTTGCCATGTTTGTCGACTGTTGACAGCGAGCGATAGACCCGTGATTTTAAAGGTATGACAAAGTTAAAATGTATTTTCTTTTTTCACCTTTAACTTGTGGTTTGATTAATTGTGTATTCTAATAGCAAACTGAGAAGTGAATTATAGCACTGCAAAATTTTAAGTGTTTTGTCTTAGTTGTATCGTTTAGTTCTCAGGTGATATAAAGTGATTTTAAATAATAACATTATGAGGTAAACGACTTTTCAAATACGTTAAAATCAAGCATTGAATTATTTTCCTTACATTGCATTGGAATTTACGCTTGATAACAGGGCTTCCCGATTACACACACTAATATCACTCTCTAATTTTGAGGACATCAGACCATTTACGCCACTCTCACAATTTGGGAACGACCACTTTTCTCTGTACTACCGACTCCCGTGTCGAAAGAGATTTTTACATAAAAGTGAATTTAATATAGTCTACACAAATATTAACTCTTAACAAATGCTGTCTGAGCGGAATTTTTAAAGTTTAATTATTAGTCTAATAATTTGTGACTTATAATTTGTAATTTGTAACTTATAATTTGTTACTTATAAGCAATAAGTAATTATAATTACTAATAATTTGTTTCTATTTGTAAGCAATCACTTCTTTTTTATTAAAAAATAACAACAACAAAAATACTGATTAACAGTGCAACAAACAGGTGTGTATGAAACAAACATCTAGCTCAGACGTAGAATAGAGAATTAATTTTGATTTACGCATTCTATACATATAGAAAACAAAGACGTGTTTGTAGGCTGTGCTGATAAAAAGCGCAATAATTCATCACTTGCTAAGGGAGGGGTATCCTATAGATCTTATAAATCTTTGGTTAGTACGCCAAAGAACGCAGCTATATCATCTCAAAGAACGCCAGATCCCCACTCCTATATTTCCAAGTGTCAGTTCGGAAGTTATAAAATAGAGCTTATTCATATTACAGGTCGTGAAACTTCAGTAACTAAGGTTTTCAATGTGTAGAAGGCGACCATATCACAATGTAGGATAGACACAAAAAAGCTTTGTTCTACATGGTACGTAACGTTTCTAAATTTCTGTAGTCTACTATCGCCCTGGGAACAATAAACTAGGATTAGTTTTATTTCCCGTAAAATCAGTAGTTTTATATTCACAAAAGAATAATGCTAGAGTTATTTCAGCACACGATATTTGAATATCTAGCTCTTTTAGATGTTACATCACAATTAACCGTAATAATGCGTTTCGTTTTTTAGTGTGTTAAAACAAGAGCGATTGTTTAAATTTTAGAATTATGTGCTTGTGTGTGTGTGTGTTGTGTGTAAATGAGCGATACGATAACAGTACAAAATATTGAATCTGTCAATCTAGGAGTATGAGAAAACTTGTTAAAAGAAAAACGATAGTTTGTTTAGAGTTTTGCGACCTTCTATACAACGCCACATACATCGAAGTCTATAAACGAATTTACCGTATACAACTGAAGAAGTCTGCTAATCTCTTAAATTGGAAAATTATACAACGCTTATAAAATAAGGTGCTACGCTCCTTACTCAAGCACACTGTTGCAAACTGCCTTTATGTGCCAACAATTTTCAAATAAATTACAAGACACTCTCAAGTATGGCGTTTGCATCTGTGCCCAACAAAACAGCTAGCGGTTATTTAGATTGAGGGCTCAGGCGAACTTCGGAGATTGGGAAACTGTAATCCTTCTGACCTTTCGAACGGAGTCTAGCGTTTTGTATTTCTCTTATTGTTGTTTATTTATGTTGTTTTAAGTACTTGATGCCATTACGCATACGAATAGAGTGTACGTGTAAATTAGATCGATTACAAAATATATAAGAAGTAGAAAAAGTAAAAATAAATCTTTAAGTAGAGAATAATGAAAATATTAGCCCATACTAAATATTTTATCCAAAAAAATGTATTACATTTTGTCTGTAACTAACTTACTAAAAACAAAACTAATTTAGACAGTTGACATTATCGTGTTTTTATAAAAACCAGTCAGTGCCTCTGAGAGGAACACATGGACATCTACAAGATTACTATAGAAATGTTATGGATCTAAACCAATGTGAGATATCGGCAATAAACGACACAACGTCACCGCCTCATATTCAGACTGATTTATTTGGCAACAGATTTATTCGTAGCTGTCCTTTATATCTCACAGATCTTTCGCCCTCCGGCAACTGCAACCTCCGTCTTGCTGGAAAAATATCATTACAAAATTACGGAACATTATCGAACACTCGAACACGAGTGTGTTGTTCTACGTGTTATCGGCTATTCCAGCAGATGGGTGTTTCTGCCAAGGCCGCACTTAAGTATTCTCTAGAGGTTTCGAGAGTTTGTTAAGGACGCATATTATGGAAACCTGCAGGCGATAAATAGGCAACAGCTGCCGCTCAGTTTCAGTTTATGTCGGGCTATTTTCTGAGTGCGTCTCAAGTGGTTATTAGTGAAAAGTGATTATAGCACGGAATTCTTTATAGTTGACATTATTATTCCGTGTAAAGAAATTTAATTTGAATTATTGTAGGAGTTGATTACGAATTGTTATTTGTGATTAACTAAAGCTGGTTATTAGTGACTTCATTGGTGTCTGTATTTTGTTTTCCACTGTACCATACGATGATCAGTAAGACCGTCGAAACAGTGGGTCAGAAGTACGACAGAACCGTTAACAATGGAAAAAGTGGACACTTTGTACAAGTCTAGTGTGAATTGTAATTAATCTATGAACAAATGAACATGTATACCAGTCAGATAATGGAAGCTGCTGCGGCAGACACACGGACAACAAAAATTAGAATGACAGCCATAGGCAGTAGAAGCAGAAAGATAACAAGAAGAAGAATGCCGACGGGAAAGAGAGAAAGCAGAGGAACGGCAAAAAGCACTACTGCTCGAGTCAGAAGATCAACAAGACGAGAAACATAAGCAGGAAGGAGGTGACATCAAAGCGTTGATACTGGAACATAAGCAGATGCAAGAATATACTGCAGCAGAATTGGGTCTCCTACATGTTGACTGGAGTGAATTACGAGGTAATCTTAATAACCAAATTACTAGAATATTGAAAAACATGTATTATAGTTTTTTAGCTAAACGAAACTTAATTTTAATATAATTATTACATTCAGTAAAAAACATCCACTATTCCTTTTACTAGCGTTTCCCTTTATAATCGTAATTGTGTTTAAATTGGCATTTTAAACGTTTACAATGATGCATTCCTTTTAAAATTGCATTATTAACAGTGACCAAAAGACAAATATTTCGTGTAAAGTACTTCATTACAAGTCATGTGTTGTAATTATTTAATTATTATCTGATAGAATTTTGCATTTAGTGTGATTTACGTGGACCAATGTTGACTGAAACCTAAACGGAAGAGATCTATTTTTCAACATATATGAGTATTCTTTTCATACCACAGTACGTTATTTTACCTGATTCAAACAATTTTAAATACAAAATTAAAAAAAACTTGTACTATACGTTGGTCATCGTTTGTAAATAATTAAAAAATATTTGGTTAAAACATAGTTGGCTTGTATCGTTTTACAAAGTAGCATGATGAAAATAAAACGTTAATAAGTTTTAGTATATTACAAATACACAAATAGAATTTTCAGATTTAACTGAAAACAAATCGCATTGTAGTCGAAATTTTTTTCTGATGACAGGTGTTTTTAATAAAATTTAACTCTGTCAGAAAAAAAAACACACCATTTTTTCTGAATTCACTTCACTGTAAAATCCGCGAAAATAGAATACAACTTACTGTATACGCCCAGCTGATTCTCGGTAACGGCCTTGCCACATAATGTACTAGTGTGAACAATACTATTGTAACGGCCCGCTAAAGAGCAATTTTTGTTCTGGACCGGACATAAAGCAGTAGCTCGAGCTGGAAGCTCAAAAGTTGAAAACCTCAAAATATTAAGGTTTCATTGTATCAACATCAAATTTGAATGTTTTGCGCCATGAAATTTAAAGCAAAATTTTAGTACGTTGTAAAGTATTCATTTTAATGGATACCAGCAATAATCAACTATACTGTTTTTTTTCTTGGATTAAATACGAATACATACATCCAAATTTTAAACAAAAACGTTTTGCTTTTAATACAAGTTTCTTTTTATCAACTAACGTATCTCTAATTCTACTATGAAGCATTTTCAGTAGTACGGAACCTTATCGTAAGACGCACAAAATTATTGGTGTTACGCAAAGTATGTCTGTTGAAACCGAAAAGAGTGTACTTTAAAGCTGTACTCCATAGTATATAGTGTTACAATGTTTCACTGTACTAAAAACAAAATATAAAAGTGGGCAGATGTAGGAGGGTGTCTGCTGATAAACTGGAACTAATTTAATTTGTGGGCGTCAGTGTGTCCGCGACACGTACTCACATTACATTCATTAACTCTAATGAGTTTGCTACCTACGCCTGCTATAATTACCGGCAAGCATACACACCATTAACCGCATTCCCGTAATCAGTTGTCGGCAAATAGAAACGGCTTTCAAATTTAACAAAAGGAATTTCCCTTAATAAATTAAATTTAAGGGAAAACAATTTTGAACATGAATTCGGTTCCTACTTACTTATTGGGTTGACTCTGCTGTACCATTTGATAAGAGATTCATAAATATTCACAGTTAACTGCTAGAAACACCCTTATTTGTTTTTAATTTCAGTCCAATAGACGGTAGATGCGGCCGTGGCGTAGTGGCTAGCGTGTGGCGCTGCTACGCTGTCGGCGCGGGTTGAATTCCCGCCGGGCGACATCTGATTTAGATACGACCGTTCCCCCTCGCAAGGCAATGGCAAACCAGCGAGAGGTATCCTGCTTAGTATAAACCTTCCCCAACGTTCGGATCCGGCGTTAAACTGTAGGTCCCATATACCTGTGAGAGACTCAGTACCACACGCACCACGGGTATATGCGGGGAGGGTACTAACCAGTCGAAAGGCTGAAGGACTACGAGACGGTAAATGTCCAACCGGTTCCGTTACACGTCAGTTTTCCGCTTTCATCATTTGAGTTTTCAAAACGTAGGATTCTCTTTTCTTCCTCACCACGGTGTTACACTCGGTTAAATCAAAACCCAATAGTTTCCTATTATTCCTTTATTCCTAAGTATTTAGTTGAGCCATTTTTTAATAGTTTCAACCCATAGGTACTGCATTATATCGCGCTTTGCGGCAAGGATTTCTTGCCTTCAACACCCTTTGCATTTGGCTCATCCGCTTTTAGAACAGCTTACTATCCAAAATCGTCGTTCTGTTATATGAATATTTTACATCTCTACTCGCTCGTAGCCTTTTAAAACGTTTGCCGCACTTGGCAGAAGGTAACCTCATTGTATCAGCATACACACGATTATCAGACTATTGCTAGTGATAAGCTCACAGATCACAGCTTAGTAAGAGAGGGCATGGTATACCCCTTTAACCATCTTGAAAGTACAAAAAGCTATCTTGTTTATGTAGTAAATTCCGAATATAGCCAACAAAGCTTTAGTGTAACACGACATCTGTTATATTACATAAACCATAGAACAAATGGAAACATGACAAAGATACGTAATCAAACAACAGAGTTGGAGAAGTCGGACCTTTGAAGTATATTTTACACACCTGAAAACAACGAAATAAAAAAGATAGAAAATGCAAATCTTACCAAGTACAACATAATTAGTTAAACTATACCTCGCTTATTAATGTGGTTATCAATTAAGACTTGTTTATGATGTATGTCGTAATTATTATAATACAAACCATACGCCTACGGGACAACCGTTGTTTTATTTTTATTTTTTTAATAGGCGCATAAGGAAAACAATCGAGATGAATAGTAGCAAGATATTTATTAACATTATAATAACTTTAAAACTAATGAGACTTCTGGGACATGAAGAATAGAATTAAGCCTAAATGTATTTACTGGTACATACAAATAATAATTTTCCCTTTGTAATAATTTTCTGAGGCATTGAACAACCAGTGGCATGTCACTTGTGTCATCAAAATGTATCAAAATACTTTTATTTATCAAACTTTGTGCGTACATTTAAGAGTCACAGGGACACAAACACTCCAAACACATCACCTTCTTCCTTGCGTGGTGTTAATGCTGGCGAACTGATGGAGATTATCACCACTACGACGAGAGCGGTTACCTCGACGCCTGTAGAATGGATTTACATTAAAACATAAATTTCTGAATAATTTATGTTTAGGTTTCTAACCCAATAGTGGCAGACATGATACACTTTAAACTGTGACTATTTAACATTCCAAAATACTGGTTAAAATTAAACATAATACAAATGTTTAGCGGAACAGACAGTAATTATTACATATTTTGTTTTCTAAATGATTGTTAGAACTTACAAAATATTCAGCGGTAAGAGTGGTCTTGAAACACAAACGCAAAAACACATTTACACTGAGCATTTAGATAATCAAATCTTATTTGATGGAATAATGGTTATTTTATCTGACAGGAGAAAACCTTACGAAGGAGATCGGTTTTTGGTTAGAATTGTCTAGAATTTGTATTGCCGTTGAGTTGAAATAACTCGTTCCTATTAATTCCTAATATTATTAGTTCCTGTTAACAGTATATGCTTTATATTTTTATTTACTGTGTTATTGGGTAAAAAATAAAATTTAAGCCATCTTAATAGACATACGTGCGGGCACATAGCGTTCAGATTCAGTTGCACAATTTCATAATAATTTACTGAAATACCTATTAATCCGCTGACAGTTTAAGAATTTATTTCTGAATGTTTTTAAAGACGTTTTGCGTTTATATGAACTTAAAACTTTGTAATTATACTTTCATGTTAGTTTTTTTTATAAATTAATAGTAACTTAAATGAGATCTTAATTATGTTACAGAAGTAACCTTAGAAATATAACGATGTTCCTTTACAAACGCGCTCATTCTCTCTCTCTCTCTCTCTCTCTCTCTCTCTCTCTCTCTCTCTCTCTCTCTCTCTCTCTCTCTCTCTCTCTCTCTCTCTCTCTCTCTCTCTCTCTTTTTCTCTCTCCCATTCACTCACTCTCTCTCTCTTTTGTACTATTTTTGTCACACACAAGAATGTATAATACGATTATTCACTTCTTAACAATTTTGTTAAGGCACATGACAATAAATGATAGAAAATTATTGAAACTACTCAGGATGTTGTTATAACAATTTTGGGGAGATATTCCAGAGGTTAATAAAGAAGACCTTTGAGCGGCAATGCAAAAAAGTATTTGTTTTAATATTTTATATTTTAATATAACTTATACACTGTAAGTAGACCAGCGAAAACATTGTGCTTTGGAAGTAATTAACATTCAAAAAGTAAATGTTAATTCACAAAGAAACCTATGGAGATACATATGTATTCTGCAAAACGTGCATTTGTTGTATTACTCGTTGTAAACATACAACGATAATAATTTAACAAAATCTATTCAGAGAAGTATGTATTATTTGTAAGCATATGCATTATATGAAATAGTAGACTACAATACGAAAACTTTAGTTGCGACTGACATGCGTAGACATGAAAATTCTACACAAGTGTTAAATGAGTTTGTTTCTAATATTCGCTATTTTTACTTTCATGATCCGTAAGGAAATGGAAGTATGGTGATCGCGAAAAAAATCATGTTCGAGAGAAGGGCTGATCCTAATTCTACTCCTCTCAAAACATGAAGAAAAGTCATTTTCCGAAAAGTGGCTGTGTGTCTATGTGTAGAATATTTTCTATGGCACAAGTTGTAGAGAACTCAAGGTCTACTGATTCTGGTGAAGATCGCTTAAGGGGGAGGGGTAATTTACCTGCAACATTTTACGTTTTAACAAGAGTAAAGTACTTAGTTTTGACCTGAAAAGAAGGTCATAATAATCCACGGTAGAAAGGTAGGTAATATATATATATATAAATGAAAGGGTAATCAAAGGGGTAGGTGATAATTTTTTGAAAACCCAATATACTTTGAAGAATAAGATACGTTAGTAGTTACATATAATAAAACTGTTACTCAACAAAAGTGTAAATATCAAAAATAGGGTTATTAGTTTAAGGGGGAGAGGTAGTTTACATGCATTGTTTTGTGTTTTAACAAGAGTAAAATAATTAATTTTGATAAATAAGTGCCCCGAAAATAGAGTCATGTTAACCCATTGTAAAATGGTAAATTAGGTATCTATAACTGAAGAGGACGTTAAAAGTGATTTTTGAAAATTACTTTGCTGATAACAAGAAAACGACGAGTATTTAATTCTGAAGGGTTACATGAAGTATTTAATACCTTATCAATTACATATGATTAATCTAGCATTAATGGAGGGGATCGGTTAAGGAGGAGGGACGATTATCTGCGTAGTTCAGTTTCGTTATACGAACAAAGTACCTAATTTTTATAGATGAAGTGAATCTAAAATAACATTATATTAAACGACTACCCCATAATAACAAACATATCCGTAAATAGTGAAAGTAGTTTGAGGGTTGAAAATATCTTTTTTAGAAAATTATTGAACCGAATACATGTAAATTATTTTAAATATAAATCATAGACCATCTCATGTATAGCTTTGCATACCGATTTTTTGTTTAGAAAGACTAAATAGTTCGTATAGAGTACTTCAATGTAAAACGTAAGATTGTAAATTTATATCTGTAATTCTTTTATGATAGTAATGTGTTTAGTTGTTATACGGATGAGACACCTTTGTTTCTAGCAAACAAGTTCGCTGTTTTTCTAGTGTTATATACATGAATTAGATCTATTTCGCACCGTAACTGTGTGAACTTAACGTCTAATCCATATTTATTTTCATAATTCAAATACATGCTGCTTAAAATATTACCAATAACTACATTCACCTGACATTATCCAGAATTATACAAAATAAATATTTTGCTCGCAGCAAAGTAGAATTTCAACTGGCAGCGTTTTTAGAAAACTCAATAGCATGGTAAAAATGTTAATAATTTTAGTGCCTTATATATAAAAAAAATTAAGTGTTAATAGAGAACACATATAAAAATAAGACTCAAACAGGAATTGTTTTCTGGCAAATATTTATTTACTTATTTTTTTTATAGATTATCTCCGTAAAGTTCACTGTTGTGTCAGAAAGAAGACAACTTTCACTATACTGTAAAATAATGAGAAACCCAAAAATGTAAAACAAAAGGTCAAGTAAAGAAGCAGACAGTGATTTCAGGTGTGTGTACTTATTTCTCTCTAAAATATTCTGGACTTTTGGCGGATTTTTTTCTGTTTGGAGGCCATTATTTTGGTAGCATCAAAGTAAACCATATATGGGCCTACATTATCAGGCATACGCTGGACTCACGCTGTTATCTTCTGTTTTCTGATCACATTTGGCCTATAAGTAATGTAACTAAATGCATTTACTTATTTATTTAAACCAAATAGGTGCTCGTCATGAGATTATTACAACAATTATAAATTATTACAATTATTATATTAAAATACCATTTAAAGTACGCAACCATGTGACAAAAATTGTTTCTATAATAGACTGGCGCGCGTGAAAATAAACACTAAGAAAACCACACGAGTGAGCGGCGAACGTTACCATATTTTAAGGAACACAATCGAATTCTAAACACATTTCAGAATATTCCACATTATCCTTTCTTATACAGATGTTCTTCTTTATATATAATTTTATAAATTAAGTTGTAGTGTTTCGGTTCTTTTTTCACAGGATACACACAGAATATAGTTAGTTATAAAAAGCGTTCACAGAAAATTTGTGTAGGACGCTTAGATGTTTACACGGTGAATGTAGCGGGAGCATCACTGTAGGGCTCCTTTAAACACGGATTGTCAATCTTCATCGTGATTACTGTCCTCCTCTTGACCTGCGCCGTCAGTCGTATCGCTCTTTTTCTTCCTCTGTCGCTCTGACTATCGTCTATTTTTGGTAATATACTGAATTGTTTCTCAGGAGGCAGAGAATCGTTTTTACGAAACAGAGCTTCGATTTGTCGCTTCATATCCAGGTTGGGCATCAAGTCGATTATCTGCTGTTGGCGTTTCTTTACAGGCGACTCAGTTACAAATGGACGAGTTTCTTCTTTCTTTATTATTTCTAAAACCTGAAATAAATTAAAAAAATTATATTGACTGTGAAACGTCAACAGATAGCAACACTTCATGCTCATCTAAAGTATTGCACATATGTAATTAACAGTAGATGATTTTTATTTCAATTAAATCAACCAAAGAAGGTCAGTTAATATCACACCATATACTCAATAAAAATTTTAAAACAGTTTATATAAAAATGCCGGGTGTGGATAAAAATGTGGATATTAACAACACAAGTAACAGTATTGTGTTTTGTTGAAGATAGTCAATCGATTTTTAGTATTTCAGTTTCCTAAATTTAAATACAGTATATCATAGAACAAGCTATAAATAAAGGGGTAGGAATGAAATTCCATAAATATTAAACTACTAGCTGTTACATCCTCGGCTTCGTTCGTTTTATTGGTTTCTATTAATTGACAGTTTTTTTTAAGACTATTTTTTTAAATTATCGTTTGTAAAATTATCTTTATTTTTGTGTTTTCTGCGTTTAAATTTTAATTTTATGCATAACGAGTTCAGTGTTAAATGTGGAATCCAAGCTTGGACGTCGTCTAATCAGGACAAAATCTATAAGAAGAACGTCAAAGAGAGGATCAAGGTACCACTTTATCCTTGAGAGCTAGTAACTCTCCCTTAAAGCAGAGGAGTCAATAGCGGGCCAACGGTAAGGCATCAATATAATGCAATGTAATGTAAAGGACAGTCCTAAATCAAATGATAATGGCCGAAACGTCTGGCATTTCAATGAATGTTAATATTAACTCACAGCTAAATAGCCCGGTAAACATGTATGATAACTATGATAACGCCGGCCGTCAGAGTTTGCATTCATTTATTAGCTTAAACATATTAGACAATTAATCATTTTGTAAATATACTCCTATCGCTTTTTTCAGTGAGAATAGTACCCCTATCATTTTGTATACCATATTATTTGTACGTGTATATATATTATATAATTAATATTATATTTATTATATTATAATACGTGTATATTTATATTTGTACTAGTATTTACGTGTATCTACCTTTTCCAGAAATATTACGCAACTGTTTCTTCCCAGTTTAACGGCTCGAGCTACAGAATCCATCAGCACTTCCTGGGCGTCTTCTACATCGCCTTGTAAAAAGTGCGCGCTTGCCATTACGAAACCGTTGTTTATACACCACGTATTATTCCTAATAGATTTTGCGTACTGGTGTCCTTTCTGGGAAGCTTTCAATGAGAGTTCGATCTCTTTTGTGTTACTCCAACACATCGCTAGTTCGTGGTACAAGAACGTCCTCTTCAGAACATCGACTGCAACTTCCAGACTTCCCTCAAGTTCTCTACAATAGGCCCTATCGACAATAGAACACAGTTAGTTACACCGTGTCACAAACACCTCCTTTTTTAGGGTGACTGTTGTTAACTGAAAAAAAATGAACCGTTTCTTACAATACTAACATCGAGCTTATAAAATCGAGATTGTAATATTACAATCTTTTACAATATAAAAGATGGCTGTGAAATAGTAACATAACAACAGACACAGTAGTACCTAACAAAAACATTGTATTTGCCGTGCGACGTTTAAAAGTTTTATAAGGCGCAACACAAACTGACGCAGGCGTACAACCGTATCGTTACGACGGTCTCACTGATCGTCGTACGGTACAGTGGAAACAAAATACAAGACACCAAAGAAGTCGCTAACAACCAGCTTTAATTATCACAAATAATTGCTTATAATCAACTTATACAATACATCAAGTTAGACTTGTTCACGAACAATAATAATGTTAATTAATAGAGTCCCGCACAATACTCACTTTCCACTGATACACACTTGAAACGCACTGAGTAATCGCCCAAAGTAAACTGAACTGACCGTCGCTGAATGACAATATTTATACTCTGCTGAGGTTCCAGAATAATCGGTAACTTAGGATGACGTGTTAAACAAACAAGCGCTCTGGAACCACTAGAAACAGTGTCCTTGTAAACAGTGCATTGACCGGTACGGTTTGGAATATTGTCGCTTGTTGACGTATGATAAGTGTCACGTAATAGTCTTTCATCTCAAAGTAGCAGCAATATTCACAATATTCACGCACACACACGTTACAGCTGGGCTCTTTTAGAACTTCTCATATTACGTAACAGAATGTACGAAATAAAACTTGACTAGACACGACTGTATACAATGTGGTATCCGTTATTGTCTTTTTTATGAAGGCAAAATGTGTACACTAACTCAAAAGAAGATAGGCAAATCCAGAGCACGAAATCAAATTGTTATCAGAAGTGATTTACACGAGAGATACGAAAAAATAAATGCCAAAATATGATGGAAGCTGTTTACAATACGTTTGCAAGAAGAATCTAAAAGTTTTTAAAGACATAGTTGACAACTATAATTGTATCGTCAATTGATTGGGTCCACAGACTGCCAATGAGATACTTAAAATATTAGCTAAACGTTGAAGACATTTGGAAGATCTTAAGAAGTGAGAGACAGGTCAAATTTCATTATCATCATACTCATCATCATCAACCTCAAAGATTAGGGTCATCCTGAACCTATTACGGGGCCCATTTTGCTGTTGGCCGTCCTACAATTCTCTTCCCCAACGGTCTGTACTCAATTGCTAGCACTGGAATCCTTTCATCCCCCATTCTTCCCAAATGTTCACACTACCTTTGTTGCTCCTTACCTGTGCCAACAATGAGTCGACCCCCAGTTCCGTCCTTCTATCCACATTCTTCCTTCTATCGACAATGGTACAGCCCGTAGTACTCCTCATAAACTTTATCTCCGCTACCTCAATCTTTGCTTTGTCTCTTTCTGTCATAACTCTGACCTCATCTCCATACACCAAAACTGGTACCGGTAAAGTATTATAAAACCTTATCCTCGTTTTCTTCTTTGTCTTATTTTTAAGGTATCTATGAATTGTTTTACGGATATTTCTAAATTTGTTTAATTTTTCATCAAGAGGATTTCTTTCCCATATGTAACATAACGTACCAAGTAAATGAAATAATGCTGGACTTGTTCCATAATTTTCCAATCTATAACTATACTAGTTCTTACCGGTTGTTTCCCTCTGAATGTCGTTGTTTTAGTCTTGTCCACTGATATTTGAAAGCCGTATTCATCTGCTCTCGATTTAGTATGTACATTGATTTTTGTAGTTTACCCTCGCTGTCCTGAATTATTACCATATCATCTGGGTACAAAATGGAGTTTTAAAATTCTCATTTTAGAAAAATCCCTCGATCAACATAAGATTTCCATGTTTTAACATGTTTTAAATATGTTTTGTGTGTATGTGTGAATGAGTGAGTGAGTGAGTGAGTGAGTGAGTGAGTGAGTGAGTGAGTGAGTGAGTGAGTGAGTGAGTGAGTGAGTGAGTGAGTGAGTGAGTGAGTGAGTGTGTGTGTGTGTGTGTGTGTGTGTGTGTGTGTGTGTGTGTGTGTGTGTGTGTGTGTGTGTGTGTGTGTGTGTGTGTGTGTGTGTGTGTGTGTGTGTGTGTGTGTGTGTGTGTGTGTGTGTGTGTGTGTGTGTGTGTGTGTGTGTGTGTGTGTGTGTGTGTGTGTGTGTGTGTGTGTGTGTGTGTGTGTGTGTGTGTGTGTGTGTGTGTGTGTGAAAATCGTCGACAATATACAGCAGCCTTGTTTTACCCCCTTATGAGTGGGAACTTTCTCAATCATCCTTCTTCCTCATACCTCAAATTAAATTTATGAACTAAGCGCTGGAGAGTTTTATATAGTTCTTCCGTTTCTTCTTGTCTCTCTTCTGCTGGAGTGTAAACCCCAATAACTACCAAGCACCTCCTGTCATGTTTTAGTTTCACAGAAATTATTCTCTCATTTTGACATTGAACCTCCTTTATTCTCGATTCCCACGTTCTGTCAATAAACAATGAAACTTCTTCTGCCGCTCTCTGTTTCAGGCTTACACCGCTGTAAAACACTGCACAATTTCCAATATATTTTAATCCTTTTAGTTCTTTTGTCTCCGTTACTACCGCCAGATTAATATTTTTATCCTTTGAACTCCTTATTTGCTACTCCGCGCACATTCCAGGTAGCAATCTTAAATTGTTCGGCTATCCATTTGCACAATCCTGATCTCTTTGCTGTGGTCATTTTCTCATTAACACCATTTCCGAGGCTTTTTTTTTAACGTTACAAGTAAGATATTTTACGTGTGTGGGTTACTGGCCCTATCCGCACAACCTCCATCTGCATGAACGGGATTTAATTCCCACTTTCCTTGTCCTAGGAGGATTGCCTTCTCCAGGTTAAATTTTAGATTCGTATTCGAGTAAAGATAATGAATAATACATTTGCCTGTAATACGTTTATGGAGAAACATAAAGCTTTGGCATACAACCAAGTGAGTGAAATTCTTACGAAAGACACTAAAACCTTTAGCAATAAAAATGAAAGCAAAATGCACAAATAATGATTATTTTTTAATAGAATGCATAAGGAAGAAGCTTATTTACATCAGTCAAAAGAATGACAACGCCCCAGAATGGGCAAAGAATCAATCTGTCCTTTTATAACAGATTCACCGTGTGTGAAAAAAGGTATTACTCTCTACGTATGAGATAAAATAAAAATCCTACGTAAGCTTACCAACCAACAGGCAACTAAGAGAAAAACGTCTAACAGAGTTCCTACACTACTTTAGTAATTCCCGTACAATTTAGACTGAACAATTAAGTTTGGAGCATCTACTCAGATGAACAAATCTGTTGCGCTACTGGGCCCAACTTGATAGAATGTCGCGTATCAATTTCGCGTTTCATCGTATTCGCTGGAACAAAACAAACGCCCAGTTATGCAGTATATCATGAAAAACAGTATGAATATGATAGGATATAAATAAGAACAAGTTACTGGATGGGACCTGAAACAGGAGACGCCTTGCTCGTGAATCGACGATTTACTGAAAATTGTTAAAATTGAGACTCCCACAAAACAAAAAACTGACTGGGGAAATCTACAGTCAAGATGAATCTGTAGAACTTAAACAGCTTTAAATGAAGTAACGTTTTACAAGAAAGAAGAGAGTACATTTTTGTGTAAACTTCTTCTACACTTCTTCGCTGCACTCCTGAAACGCCCCCTTCAGGAGGCCCTGAAGTTTTTGTTAACCCCTTTTTTCTAACCTCAAAAACAAAATTCAATTTTTTTTTCTGGGAAGGCGTCTCTTAATATTTAGGACTACGCTCGTGGCCTAGATGAAAATAAAATGTACTGAGCCCATAGTGACAGGTCCTGCAAGGAAACACTTGATCAACAATAACAAGATTTTATTTATGCAGCTTGAATTTTGAACAATTGCTTTTACAATCATCTTTGGTTTGAGTTTCCCTTAATTCTTAACATCAATTCAAATATCTATTTAAAGCCACATGGTAGTTTAATTACAACAAGAATATTTCAAAGCGTCTCCAATAATTAAATAATGACATGCCAGACTACTGAATTTATTATATTTATTATAAACTTGTATTTCTGTATTTTACTTTCAAAAGAATTGTTTTTATTGCCTTAGTAATGCATGAACCATTCATTAACATACGATAATTATAAGTATCTGGAGCTGACAATCCATGATCATTAGATAATACGATAATAATTAAATTCAAGGAAAACTAATTACTTAAGTGTACTGCAGTACTTTCATCTACCTGTTCCCCAGCACTAGGATTAATCGCATTAAAATCGAAACCAGTGATCACAGTAAACCGAGGTTGAAGTTTGTTAATTAAATATTCAAATATGTCGTTTAATTTTTTTATGTTAATTAAATATAAGCATGTTATAGTACTATTATAAATTGAGTAGTCAAGCTGAACCGAATAATAACTAACTAAGTCAACAGGAGTTTAAATTTAGAATAAGAAACAAAAATTGGAACGTGCAGGATCACAAGTCATATGACAGGCAGATGCAAGTACTCTCCGGGTATTACATTTTTTTAAGGTCTGGATTTTGTCAATAAATGAATTTTAAATTTGGTTTTCTCTTTTGCCGTAATAGAATTAAATATTTATATTATACAATGGTAACCCTCGACTTTATGCAAATTCAATACACAACTACTTATTAGTTATTCATAACACAGTCATCACTGTCCACACTTTACCATGTCTTCACAAAACATGTTCAGTAATTTTAACACTGAAGCATGAGTCTAATTTCTAGGAATAGGTTTCTGCGTGTGTGTTACTCGATAACCTGCGGAGTATTTCGTGTGTGAAGTTTATAAAAATAAAGGAAATTTCCCACCTGATCTTTCGGATTGCACTAAGAATATTCCTGCATTTTCGGTGGGGTGTGAAGAGCGATGTCGGTAGGCATGACGGCGTTGGGGCTTCTTACGCAGGCTCTGCGGATGGGCGAAGATGTAGAGTGCCCCTTTCCTCCCGACTAAAGCGGGGAAACCTGAAGCTCTTTATCGAATTATCTAGTCATAGTGGTGTCACACGTTACACCGTCACAATCCAAGCCGCATCAAGTTGAAAGAGAAAAGAGGCCGATGAAGACGCTGCGCGAACTTACAAAAACTAAAACATTGCTACCTAAATCTCGTTGTCAAGCAGCCGCCACTGCCAGCCAAATGACGTCACCAATCAAGGTCGCAGCGGACGACTGAATCTCGATATCGAAAGCGGGCATCGTAACATGCAGCGGTAATGCACCGAACGCACGGAAAATGCAATTAAACTGGCCGTGGTGTTTACCTTTCAATATAACCACGGCACACTTCTGCTCTCCTACTACTTCGAATGGTTTAGGCTGGACTGCCTGTTCCGAAAACCACTGTGTCCTCCGTTGTCCAAAATTTTGCTGACTTCTGCGTTTGTAATTCTGGGCGAATCAGGGAAGACGGATTTGTTGCAGTCTTCCTAAATGATTGTGCCAATTGGCTTTGTATTCAGTATTTTTTTTAAACTAAATCTCCTGTCTCATATTTGGGTACTTATTCTGTCCGTTTACGTGCAAACCTTTACAGCTCTGGGAAATTTTATTCCACCTGTTCTAATTTTTCTTCTGTTTTCTTTGAAATTATCCACGTCTCACTTCCGTACAATGGCACTGGTACCGCCATTCGTCTTTTAAAACTTCAGTTTAGTATATTTTCTAATTATAGTTTAAGATTGTATGAATGTTTCACATATGTGTTTAAATTTGTTCAGTTTATTTTCAACATCATAATCTCCTTTAGGATACATTTCACTTCCAAGACAGGTAGTTAAAATTTGACACCTGCTACAGAATGTTGTCGTTTTAGTTCTTATTAAGGTTTTTTTCCTTAAGAGCCACTATTTCTCTTTTATATGTAGATATTACCAGCCCGTATTCCTCTGCTATAATTTTCAGGAAAAGACACTCCTCTGTGTAAATCATCTCTGCGTGTTTTATACTAACAACATTGTTTGCATACACAATCCCTATATTTGAAAACAAAAAGAAAATTATTATACTGCGCATACCACATTCTACTTTTGAACTAAATAATCCAAATTGTTCAACTAGAAAAAATATTTGTTACTTGTTGTTTTTATATGTATGTATATTAAAAATAATACGACGTGTGATACGTTTCTATTTACGTGACCTCGTCTCATTTCATTAGCCGTTTATTCTTATTTAAATCTTAAATCTTTATAGCAAAATCTCTCTTACTCTAAATACATGCGAACACTTGAATCAGTTAACTTGCCACTCGTTCTGAACTTGTCACTTCTCGCGTGTATACCAAGACACACCCTTTTTTCTTTAATTATTTTCTCTAGAATTAAAATGTCTACAATTAGTGAAAATTATTCAATTTTTATTTAATTGCCACGAACTTAGTACGTGTTAGAAAACAAATTGAGAGGAATAAAACAAAAATGAATATATAAGACACCCGTGGGTAACGAAAGAGCGTAGGAAACAGTTTACAAAACAGTCTACCAACGTCGCAGTGAATCACTCTGCCTGTCTGTCTATCTGTTTGTCTGTCTGTCTGTCTATCTCTGTCTCGCAGTCTCTCTCTGTCTATTTTACGCCATCGTATGTGCTCTCGAAGTATAAGTAATAAGTTATATAGTATAGTATAGTAAACTCGTATAGTACCCACAAATATTTATCCAAAATAAATCATTATCTTTGTGACGATGCGTCTACATGAATTCTCAGACATACGAATTTAGCTGGTTTCGGCTGGTTCCACATTTACTCCTGTTGCGATGTTTAACAGTGCTCATTATGTTCCGATTGATTACGCGTGTGACCCAGTTAGAAAATCTAAAATGTCCTGACACTGCTTTACCGTGGTCGACGGTCGAATAGCGAAAATGAATCCCCCGTTAGTTGGGTATTCCATTATACGCTCTCCACAAATCAGAAAGTATAGTTCTTACAGGTATTATACTTGGGTGTAACTTGATTACCCACTCGAGAGGCAAAGTGAATTAATTTTAAAGTAGAGGTGCGCGGCCTGAATAATGAACTTAGGAATACGATTGGTACAAGGCAGATAGCATTGTTAAAGGTCTAGTAAAATATATTGCGACGACAGCACAGAACAATCTACGCGTTTATCGAATGTGACAGAAAGATCTCGATGTAAGCGTGTGGTGTACGTGCTACTAGACGCATTTTGCGAGAATCTTCTCAACTGTGCCGGGCTTCGCTCGGACTGTGTCAAGGCCGTAGTAATTACGTAGTTCACGAGAGATAAGACGCAGTTTGGAAGCTTCTGGTGTGTGAGCGTGACTGTAAATACATCGGGTAGCGGCCTTAGTTTTCAGTTCCATGCGAGATATTGGTTAGTGTGGTTCGAGAGTATTAGTGCGATATATTTCCAGAGCGGTTCGAGTTATTACTGTGTACGTTCAAGTAGTTATTATTGAAGTGTTGCGTTTTATAATCAGATGGTATAATTGTAATACAATTGAGTTTAAATATTTGTGGACATTTTATTACGTGTGTACAATTTTCATTTGATTTGTTGTACAGACTGTGTTGTTAATTACGAACTATTTTTTTACTGTAACAATTAAAGGTGTGATTAGTGACTTAATTGGTGTCTTGTACTTATTTTGTTTCCACTGTACCTACGACGATCGAGTAGACCGTCTTAACAGTGGTGTCAGAAGTGGGATAGAACGGTTAACAGTGGATACTTTGTACAAGACGAGTGTTATTCGTAATTAATCGGTAAACATGGATCCCAGTCAGATGATGGAAGCTTTACAAACACTGCTGCGGCAGACACAGGAAGAAGCAGAAAGACGACAAAAGGAAGAACGAAGACAGAAAAGAGAAGAGGCTGAGGAACGTCAGAAAGCACTAATGTTAGAAACAGAAGAAAGACAAAAAGATAAAACGGAATCTCTCTTTGAAACTATGCAGAAACAGTTGCAAGAACATAGTACCGCAGAATTGGGTCTTCTACGAGGTGAGTTTAATAAACAAGTTACTAAAATATCGGAGGTACAATAAGCAATGACATTAAAAATAGCTGAAGTAGAAAAATCTGTCTCGAGTGTTGAAGAATCGATGTCTACAAAAATATCTGAAATAAAAAAATCTGTCTTGACTGTGGAAGAAGTTATGTCAACGAAAATATCTGCAGTAGAAAACTTAATGCCAAACATAAGAGAACAAATTAAAATTGAAGTTGAACAGTGCATGAAGATTCAACCAAAACAAATTTCTGAACAGACTGTACCAGTGATAAAGACAGAAAAAGACACAGAAAATAAGTCAATAGAGAAAGTCACTTTGCCTGCAGTAGGGACAGTTCATGTCAAAGCTCCAACCTTTGACGGAAGAAGTCACTGGGCAACGTACCTCCGCCAATTTGAAGCTGCTGCATCGCATATAATTGGACAGAGAAAGACAAGGCTGTATCACTTGTTCCTGCATTAAAAGGACCCGCGGCAGAATTACTACAGAAAGTGCCACCTGACAGCCAGAACATCTATGCCGAGTTGATAAAAGCTCTAGAATTACGCTACGGTGATAAACATTTGCGAGAGATGTACTACGCTCAGTTGAGAACAAGACGACAACGTTCCAGGGAAAGTCTTCAAGAATTTGAAGCAAGTCTCGACAGATTGATTAGATTGGCCTATCCTGAAGCTCCAGAAGACTTCCGAATAAGGTTTACGGTGCAGACATTTATTGATGGCATCGGAGATTGTGAACTTCAGCAAGTGTTACGAATGGCAAGACACCGAGATAGCTCAGAAGCTCTTGTTCACGCCCTAGAGTTTGAAGCTGCCAAGTCAGCGTCCCGCTACATTAATGGGTTTGTGCCATCACGTTGCAGTCAGAAGATCCCTGTATCACATTACCGTTACGATGGGTGCAGCAAAACAGTGTTGTCGGACAAACAATTCAAAATTTCAAGAGAGTCGCAACGATTTGAAAAAGACAGAAGACCGAAATGTTACAACTGTGGAAAACGTGGTCATCTACAGGTAGACTGTTGGGAGAAGAAGATACCGAGAGAAGAGACTGATCGAACCAATTGGAGAAGTAAAGGCCCAGAACAGCACACAGTTTCCACGCTACATAAGATCAGTGGAAACTTGATTGTTAATGGATTTGCGGATGGTAAACCAACATCATTTACAGTTGACACGGGCGCAACAGTGTCCATTGTGCGCCCTGACTTAGTCTGTAACCGCCATCCTCTAATTAGCTCTTGTACAATACAGACTGTGACTGGAAGCCCCGTAAAGGTGCTAGGAAAGGTAGACGTACGTGTACGCCTGGGTCTTCTTGAGTTTAGCCACCAAATGCTCGTTGCAGACATTGTCGATGAAGTGATTCTTGGCACGGACATTATGAATGCCTACGGATTCGTTGTGGACTTAAGAGAGAATGTCCTGTGTGTCGGCCAAGAGGAGATAAAGATTTCCATGGCTAAAACGACAGGGTCTACCAACCATTCGATTAAGCGAGTGGCATTAGTCGAAGAAAAAGTCAACAAGTCTGGTCAAGAGGAACCTTCCCTGTTACAAGCGGAAATGGAGGAAGAACTAGCAGAGGAAGTACAAATAAGTATAAGGACAAAAGAAGTGATTGGAAAGCCAACTATGGGTGTCGAGACAAAACTCTTGCTTGTTCCTGAGCTGATAGAAGCGCCCGAGGGTAAAGTGGCTGAAGATGAGGTTACGCAAGAGGTTGTTGACGAGGACCAAACAGACTTGGACCAGCCAGTGGTATTTCGGTCATCAGTACATGACGCAACGGGAGTGATTCCAGCGAAACTAGTGGTTGCGCAAAAGACTCGCATTCCTGGGAACGTGATGTTCGGATCACACGAGACTGAATTCGAAGAACGGGAAAATTATCCTTCGCAAGGACGTCCACCTAGATCGCCTGGTCGAGTATTACTTCGGAGACGCTTTGCCAGTTCGGGACGAACAGGCTTAAGGAAGGAGAAGTGCTACGACAGCACAGAACAATCTACGCGTTTATCGAATGTGACAGAAAGATCTCGATGTAAGCGTGTGGTGTACGTGCTACTAGACGCATTTTGCGAGAATCTTCTCGACTGTGCCGGGCTTCGCTCGGACTGTGTCAAGGCCGTAGTAATTACGTAGTTCACGAGAGATAAGACGCAGTTTGGAAGCTTCTGGTGTGTGAGCGTGACTATAAATACATCGGGTAGCGGCCTTAGTTTTCAGTTCCATGCGAGATATTGGTTAGTGCGGTTCGAGAGTATTAGTGCGATATATTTCCAGAGCGGTTCGAGTTATTACTGTGTACGTTCAAGTAGTTATTATTGAAGTGTTGCGTTTTATAATCAGATGGTATAATTGTAATACAATTGAGTTTTAATATTTGTGGACATTTTATTGCGTGTGTACAATTTTCATTTGATTTGTTGTACAGACTGTGTTGTTAATTACGAACTATTTTTTTACTGTAACAATTAAAGGTGTGATTAGTGACTTGATTGGTGTCTTGTACTTATTTTGTTTCCACTGTACCTACGACGATCGAGTAGACCGTCTTAACAATATAAATTTGCCTCTAACAAAATGTTTCATTGCAGTGCTTTCCTAAACCCTGTTACTGCTATTATCGCTATACTGGCCGTACTGGCCGACTGAATCTTTATCTTTATCACAAGTCTAATGTAAATCTAACGTTACTCTACCTCAAGGCCTTCAAGTACTGCACTACCCAGTACCGAACACACGCACTATCGCGTTACCTCAATTCCCTGGAACTGATGACCGTTTCATTGACTGCATGTATTTCTACTGTTCTTGTTTGTTACCTTATTATGAAAATTAGTTAAAATGTTACATAATGAAGTAAGTATAAAATTAGAGAAACTACCCATTTGGTATGTCGCTTACAGTAATTAATAAAATATATTCTTGGACTGCTTGCGTAGGCCTAAATTATATCTGTTTGGCACGTGAGAGTAAGACTTATAAACTAAAATTAAACTGTTGGACAGCAGTATAGAAAAAATATTTCCGATTAGCGCTTTCAAGTTTCACACCTCATCATCAGGTCGGAAATATATTTCCGTTCTAATGATGAGCTGTAAAGCTTAAAAGCGCTAATCGGGAATTTGTTTCTGTAGAGGTGTGCAATAGTACAATTGCTGATTGTGATTATAACCACTAACACAACTCTTTGAATTAAACAAGTAAACTTATAATGCCGTCTACTTTCCTTTTGAACCTAACGTTGCACAATTTGATTTACGTATTAATACTGCAATGAACATATTTATATTAATATTATAACATTGCGATGCACGCCTTATGCATGCTCTAATTGCGTCAAACAGAGTTTAATCGGTTTTGTTTGGCACATCATAATAAGATCCTTCACCTGCGCGGCAGATGCCACGGTAGGCTTATGAAATTAGTGTAAAATTGGAAATTAGTTGTAATGTACATGTGACAATGAGCGGTAGAGAAGTAATTGATTGGTGTAGTTAGTAATGGTGTGGCGAAATGTGCTAACGTTGTTACACATTTAATTTATAAATTTTATAATTACAAAAGGACACACAAGTGATATCCGGATCGAGCAGAGATGGCTCGTTGAAGGGCCAAGCGTCGCAATATGACGCTTCGATGTCTGCAGCACCTGAGTGATGTTTCTAGTAATCCGTAAACCGATAGACCACCGTTTCGGTGCACATGTAGGGCATGGTGATCAGAGGTTTGTCACATGTAGGTTTAGTATATACAGTGTATATATCCAAACATTTGCACAGAGAACAATGACTGAACGCAACAACATATTAACATTGGAAACAGCCGCGCTCACTACCATTCCACGCACGAGTGTCTGTAGCTGATGTTTTTGGTTACGATTGGCCGTGTCACAATTGACCGGGTTTACATTTTCACCTCGACCGGGTTTTGTGCGAGTGGGTCGCAAGTGGCCGCGGTCCGTTGCTGGTACACACGACTGATTTAGAATTTTCTGCAAGAAAACACGGCTTATCAGCTTCGACAGAGCTGGCTCAAACATCGCGCATTTATCTCAACCAGCCTGTAACAGTACTGGAACGCATGCAAAACTTGACAGTTTTTTTAGCCGCAGATGAAAAGAAAACTTTTTTTCTCTTTTACCCAAGCGGAGAAAAAAAATATAACGGAATCAAATGGTAATCTAGACTTTTATTAACGAAGTACCCTTGTGCAATCATATTTCCCTGCGACAATCTCTTTTGTTACACCTCCATTTCTCAGATATTTTAGAGCGGTATAACGTCATTCGATGACCACGATCGTTCTGCCTGTCGCAATGCAGACTACACGTTTCAGTTGGTAATTATTTCTTATAAACGAAAGTACACGTACCTCTTGTCCAGCACGTGGGGCATCAGTGACTCCTTAACATCCGTAATGAATTTCGTGTCGGGCATCTCTGATCCCAGCATACAGTATATCCTTTGCTCCTGCTTGTCTTTGTCCAGATCGTCTACCAAACACTTGTTACTCAAGTAAAATTCACCAACTATGTTGTAGATGGCGTGCAAGAAGTTTTTCATTTCCGGCTGGCTGAAGAAGTGTTTACAGTGCGACAAAATGTAACGCTTCAAACGAAACGCTAACGAGAAGGAACGTTTGAGATCCTGATGAACGTTGTAGGCTTCATACAGTTGCTTATTCAGCTTCATAATAACCAACATGGCGCCAGCTTTGAATCGTAGCTTCTCTTCCTCTATTTGCTTCAGGCGATCCGTGGATAATGTCGGTTGCTGGTATTTCCACACGTACACCGGGTACTCAGCAATTAATCTTTCCTATTGAAATCAAATATGTTAGGCTACAAGATATTTTTTTATATATCTTCATTTATAAATAATAATACAAATAATTAACCTTGATTCGTAATTTTTTGGAAAATAATAATAATTGATTTCTTTTCCAAAATTATTTTGGTTTCTCTTTTATACGTTTCACAGATTGATTCTGCATCAACAGAGACTGTAAAATACATTTTTGAATTACGGGGCTGTCACTTGATTATTTTTTAATACATTTTAAAGTCCCTGATAAAGCAGAATTACAGAATCAGTTTGTATCTACGACAAATTTAAATATACTTCTAAATAATACATTATTATTTTGGCTTTATGATATAATAACTAAAAGACACATCAAAAGAAAAGATACCATATAACATACACACACAATATGGATATATATGTGTGTAATTCAATAATAGTTTATTTGTAAAAGTTTATTTGCACTTTGTAAATAAGTAGGCCTCTATTTAAAATATGACGCACGTTTCACAAAATAAATCTGAATCATCAGAGGCTTCAGTATTTTTTCTATATACATTAATACATATTAAAACAAACCTGCATAACTAATGTATTATTATATAAATACTGCAAGAAACTTGAATAACAAGAGTTACTTGAAAGGAAAAATATTATATATACTATACACAGGGTATATTTCTAAAATCTTAGGTGCCGGGAAGCATCAAGCCCCCCTTAAATTTATATACAGTATTTTGTTCCGACAAAATATTTATCTACAGTTACACACAGATCGAATACGCACAATTCAAGAAACAGTCAACTCTCGATTACCCGCGCTAATGACTAGCTCGACTTGCGCGGACAATCAAATCCGAGGTTAATTCAAGAACAATATGAAAAAATGAAGGACGTTAAATCATAGATATAACAATGCGTCTTTTATTAAAAAACTAACATTTTTTTAAAACATTTCTAAATAAAAGTAAATTTATATGTAATATAATAAATGGATAAACTAAACCATACATTAAATAGAAGTGTCTTACTGTTTACAAGCAAGCCCAATATTTTCATCGCACTCAATATCTCTGCTTCTTTCCTTGCTTTGTGTGCCTACCGCTGAGTGTTGACCTCGGAGTAACCAGGAGTCTACGTACTTCAAGGGTTCAAATCTACGAAGAGGCGGTCCATTAACTCATATAAACAAAAGTCCAGAAATCGTTTTGATTTTGAGCAAAATTCTGAGGGACGTCACAATCAAGTTCATTTGTGAGAAACCTCTCTTGCACCCACTAGAAGAAATTGCAACTGTTTTTATTGCATTTTGCAAACCAAGGAAACTGTCATGAAGGGTTCCGCAGTACAGATATTCCCGAAAGTCTCTTAACAGTTTCATTTCGTTCAGTTTAAACTTAGCGGCAAGATTCTGCATTTCAGTCTCTTCATAGGTTATTTGAACGTCAACATTTTTGTGCCAGTTTTTTTGTCCATCACGTTCATCCAGTCAGCTACCTTTTCATCGTTTTCAGTAAGCATTAGGGCTTCATAAAACTTAACAGGATCAATGAGCTCGTTAGTTGTTTTTTATTTTTGTGGAGAGGAACAAGTAAGAACTTAAGATTTTGTACTGCTTTCAAAGCGTGCTTGTAATAGATACCTGCTATAGATTTTCTGTTTTCAAAAACCGCTCCCGTAATTTTAAGTTGTTTATTTGCAAAGTCTAGACCAACGTTTTAGGGCTGCAAAGCCACACTTTACTCTGTCAGTTCTTGAAGAGCATCGCACATGAGTCCAAGGTGTTGAGTAAAATTTGCATCCGTTATTTTTCTGAAAAGACCGTCGTACAAGCATTTGTCTTTTTTATCCAATTTTATTAATGATTGTAATGACTGTAAAACAGCTTCTTTTAAACAGTGACATTTAAATACATATTTCTATTCAATCTTTAAAGAATTTGGTTTTAATAAATCAAGTTTTTTATTAGTATTTATTCCAATCCATAAAATCTTCCTCCTTTCTTCTTACATAATAATTTATTGTACAACAAAAGGGACTTAACGTTGCGAACACATAATTCCCACAACCTTGCTGGTAGTTTATTCGATAGTTACGAGCAGTACTCTTCAGATAGTTTGAGTTATTTTGTATTAATATATTGTTATTGTTTGTATGTTAAGCTATTTAATAGCTGTATTTTAAAACAGTTTTGTAATTTTGGCAGGTGTTTTTTATGCATATGAAAGTAGCTCATTTTTGTGTTGCTATTCTTCTTCTTGTTATTATTACGATTATTGAATGTCCTCTATTGTAAATTATATTTTATTTTCTATTTTTCATTATGGTGTCCTAAATGTAACATTTTCCTTACACAATTTAGTATATTACATATCTTTGTATTTTATTTCCAGCGCGTTTAACAGTACTGTATATGTTCTACTAAAGTGTGAGTGGAAAGTTGGCATTTTGTGTTGTTGTACCTGGTTTTAAATTGTTAGATATGGTAAGACTAGTACAGGTTAGTTTTCTGTGTGTATTGTATCATATAATTTGTGGTTTCTTGAAATAAGTAAAACTAAATAATTAATTTTGTTGTCTTTTCCTTTTTTTCTGTAACTTGTACGTTTTAGTGTATGTTGTTAAGATGTTTTAATAGTTGACCTGTTTTTGTTGTTACAAAATGTATAGGCCATTATTTTATCCACATATGCCATTTTGGTCTAACAACTTTATAATTTTATGAACATTAGCGTCAGTGTCTGTAACGGTCCTCTTACCAACCCTTCACGTTGCTTATAAATTTTATAATTGGATTGAAAATAGTTCTGGTCCCGTAGGCCTTATAGATTTGAGTCTAAATGGCGGACTTTTGCCATTACAGAAAAATGGCGTTTCGGCCACCCAAACAATCGACAGCTGTCTCAACTATATTGCTAACAAACTAATTTATGATGAATATAAGTAATTAATAACTCTAAGAACTAGTGGTAGAGAGTTAAACAATAACAAATCTTCACATAGTATATCATAAAAGCCTTGATAATAAGCATAAATACTTACTAAAAAAGACACACAAAACAACACAAGACAGAATGCACCCAAACACTTGCATAACACTACGGTCAACTAAAGTGTCTGTGTCAACAGGGTGTTGTGTATGCTCAGCAAGGAAGTATTATTTATTACTTGTATTCTTCATGTATTAGTTTAAAAATCATGAAGACGGGTGCCAATTGTTTGTCTTCCCGAAACTTAGCATCTTATAATTTGTCTGTAATAGCAGAAGTTTGTCATTTAGATTCTAATATCTATAATCCATCACAGTGCCTTTGAAAGACGATTTTTTGAGTGGTTTCTACATGTTTGACTGTCTTTTTATGACATATTTCTGTCGGATCTTTATATATTAGCATGCAATTAGTATGCATGCTACTCATTTTTTTTATATGCATACTTCGGCTTTTTTGATCATGAGGATAATATATATTTCTTGTTGTCCATTTTGTATAAAGTTTAGTTAACAGAAAATGAAATATTGTCAGTTTATGATATATCCAGATTAATCTAACTGATTCATCTTAACTTAACTGAACGCTGTACACTATAAGTAACACAAAACTTTTAAAATTGTGCAGTGCCTATTAAGCTCACTTTTCAATGACGAGATTACGAAGTTAATGAAAGCTCGATTTTTTCAGTGTATATGTAGAACATCTTTGCTCTCATCTCTTTCAAATATGCCAAACGTTTTAAACTTTTTTCGTATACTTAACAAGTTTTGTTGTTGTACTAGTAGACAGTGCTTTTATTGCTGGTAAGTTGTCCGCGGTGAAAGGCATGCAGTAGAATACATATCTTCTGACATTGTATAAATTAATATACCGGTTATAGCAAAGAGTACAATAATTAAGAAGAAAATATTCTTTTTTATAACAATTAATAGATAAATTATTTTTGCTATTAATCGATAACTCTACTTTACATAAAAAATCGGCAATTTGACTTGTAGAAATTTAGTTTTCACTTCTCTAGATACAACATCTTTCTTGCAGCCTATGGATCAGGTAGTAGCAAATGTTTGACATCTTATAACCAAAAGCACCTTGTGTCACGAATGTTGCAAAATACCATACTTCTGAGTAATGTAAGGAAACGAAAGTTAATGTGTTGTATAAAGTAACTATGTTTGAAAGGATATGCGATGAAGTTTCTTCTTCGACAGTTGCAAATTGCTTTTGACATGCTGTATTTTCCAAGGGTTTTTGAAGGGCAGCTAGTCCAAATAAAGAAGAATCGTTATAACAATAAGGAAAAATTTGTAGATCTCAGTACTACATTACAAAATACTAAATGAATATGATGAAATCAATTAATAACAGGAGACCAAGAGCGTATTGGGCTGTAGAAACCGATAACATATCAAGTGATGAAAGCATGAAATACATAACGGGCAAGTAGATGGTAATTGTAACTTTATGAATCCTGCCCAAGATGTTTTCTGACAGAAAGGTTGACACATAAATTATTCTATGAATAAAGGTGTCTGGATACATGGGGGTCTATAAACGGCAATCGCTATATTAGTACCGTATAGCACAACACTGAAACACTACATTCTCAGTATTGAGTTGTAAATACGGAAGTTACGTTAATAAACAAAATGCCAGTTACTTGTGTGTGTGTGTGTGTGTGTGTGTGTGTGTGTGTGCCCTTTTTCGGCCAAATTAATTATAACTAAATAATGGGAGAATAATCAGCCTGAAGATGCCAGAAGTGAATCTGTAAAAACGTTGGGAAATACTCTTTCACGAAAACGGTATTCCTCAACATGGGACGACACAACCCTGAAGAAAACACACTCGAGAGGATGTAAGAATTCTCTCTCTCTCTCTCTCTCTCTCTCTCTCTCTCTCTCTGGGGCATTCTTCTGTAGGTCGTTATTATGGTTTTTCGATATCTCCAATGTGCAGCTAACAACTTTTATGCTCCCTTATTTCCAACACAAATTTCATATACGCCATTTCATTCTCTTTAAACACATACGTGCTCACGCACTCACACATATGCACATATATATATATATATATATATATTGTAAGGGTACATATCTTCACCATGCATTTAAGAAGCAACATAAGAAAAATAGGATACTAAATAATTAACACTGTAAATTATAAGGGATGAATAATGTATACAGAAATGTGTATTTAATATGATTATCCGGTCAAACAACTAAATGTAATAATAAAAGTGACATATGAAAGAAGAAAAGTAGCAATCAACAGAGCAAAACTTGGAAAACAACAGTACAATAAGGTTTAACACAAATAACCCAATAGATGGTAAGTGAGAGGACACAAACCCACCAATAATTATAACCACAACAAGGAAGAAGCAGACAGAAGAGTATGAAGAAACAGGAACCAATAGTACCAGAATAAGAAGAGAATACAAGTTAGGAAATGTGCCAGCAAATGAGTACCTAAAGTAATGACGTACATAAACCAGAGTATGACAAAAGACTTGACATTGACCACTCGATATATAAAAATGTTAATTGATAATAAAAATATTGAAGGAACTAGTTATTACATAGAATATAATTAATAGCAAACTGATGAAATCAGAATAAACCCATTTATAAATACCAATAGACATGCTGAATAAACCAGGATTAATACCTGATAATTACATGTATAAACAGATAAAGAGTGAATAATATGGTAAATAATACTAAAGTAAGACTGACGTGCAGATAATTGTTAGTAAAACTCGAAGGTTAGAGGCAAAATTGACATAAAAAGCAATTTTTATTTTAAACATCGTTGTCTAAGGCCTGAAGATGTCAGTGATGACGAAAAGCTTTGTCTAAATAATAACAATTGTAGCAGTTTAGCAATTTTATAAAAGAAAAGATACACATTTGTTACGATATACATCCACATAGTTGTAGTGAATTGTTAAAGGATACCTACACAACGTATTAGTCTAAATTCAAAGTTTTTCTTTGGCAGCTACTTTATTTTCAATCGGTTTTCAAAGCGGAACGTCGTTTTTCAGCCGGTTTTTTAATCCGAATCGGGTTGTTCAATTATCATGTCATCCAGCCGGTCCCTAGACTAACCGTCACTGGCCCAGGGTGACTTCACTTGGCTTCAACAAATGGGAACATCAAAGCAGTTGAACTATGCGATTTATTAATTTGCCTTCGTGTAATTCTTCAACTTTCAGTTCCTCTCTTATCTGACTATTTCTTTTCATATCTAAGTTTGTGTACCCAGCTATGGGACACAAAAATTTCATTTCTGCAGCCTGAATTATTGATATTTGTCTATCAGACATTCTCCATGTTTCTGAGCCATAAGTAAAGGTAGGAACTGCCATGGATTTGTGTAATTATTATCTACTCTTTCCTTGTCTTATGTTTCAGAGCACGTCGTAGAGTTTCTGTTATCTGGTTAAAATTTATTAATTGTCCCATTAATATCCTCTTCGGATTTATATGAGAACTTACAGCCTAAATAGTTAAATTCTGAGACTTGCTTTATAATTTTACCATCCAAAAAGATTTTAGATCTAACTGACCATGTATGGTCCTTTAAAGCCATATATTTTTTTTTTTGTCAGATATTTCTATATTAAATTCTTTCGCAATGTTATTTAAGGAGAGGAGGATCCTTTACAAGTCATCTTCATTTGTGGCCAATAAGATCTGATCATCTGCAAACATCAGAGTCTTAAGCATTTTACCCGCAACTCTGATTCCTACATTCACACTGTTAACCCAAGTCTTAAGAATTTTATCCAAAAACAGGTTAAAAGGAGCGGTTGATAAAGACAACCTTGTCTAACACTTCCATTTATTTTGAAAGGGTTGCGTTGCTTTATTTGTATCCTGGTCCCTAGATAAGCCTACACGCTCTTGATCACTTATACTAAATGTAATGGAATGCCTCTATTTTCTAAAAGTCTTTACAGTATCCACATTGGTACTTTATCAATAGCAAATGATTGGAATCATCATTAAGTATAGAGAAAGCTGGAAACAACACAGCAGAATGGGCAGTGACAGGTTCCCCACGGTAGCCTTACTGTATCTGCCAAAAGATAAGAGAAGCCTGGGAAGATCCAAGAAAAGATGGTGCTACCAGTTTGGAGCCAAAAGAGACTAAACAGTCTAAGCCGTGACAAAGAAGAAGAAGAAGAAGAAGAAGAAACCTTCATGTAATTTGTAAGTTGAATATAGTAAAAATCAGCCTGATGTGTAAAGTCAACATCACAGACAGGTTAATAATATCTGCGACGTTTTCCGATTTGCAATTCTCCATTTCCGCGTTTTCCGATTCTCCATGTTCTAGGCTGATCTATAATCCTCAGAATCGTTCTCTCTCGTATTCTCGTAGTCTCCTTTTGGATTTGGATTATCATTTCAACAATTCTTCTGAGATTTAATGATACTTATTTATTGGACGTGTCTATACCAGAATAACTGTACACCTAAAGTATTCTCTAATGTAACGTATGATTTCTATAATACTACTTATCGTGTTATTCTTTTCTGATATTTTTTATTACATTAATAATTAAAGGAACCTTAGATATTTAAATTGTAATACGCTCTATAATAACCTCTGCGTTATGTGTTTTTGGTTGCTAAGGGGATTTCCTGAGCAGCATACAGATTGTTAAAAGCATTGCTGAGTTCTTATATTATTTTAATAGTTCTTATATTATTAATTTTTCTAATAATAATAGTTTTACTAATAATAGTTCTAATTTTTCAAATTTATAATTTTCTCTATAGTCAAGTAACAGAGTAAGCAGTAAGGCATACCAAATTATTTAATAATCTATTGCCAGTAACGTATTTTTGTTAATACTATATCCATAGCAATACGTATATTAAGTGGTAACTAAGTCTCTTCCCCTAACTCGATCTCTTCCCTGGGTGCCGCTTATCATGGCCGTAGTCTTCTCTTGGGGTTTTCTTCACCTTTCTCTGGTTGGTAGATAGTTAAAAGTGGTCTTAGGTACTTTTTGCTCCTTATTTCTCAGCATGTGACTGTGCTACACAAGTTTCTTAACTTAATAGTTTGCAATAATTATTTCTTTTATTGGTGTTCAATATGTTTACTAGTAAATTCCGTTTCCTACTCTAAAAATCCTGGAAGCAGATCTACCGTTTCCCGTGATTTTGCCCGTTGTTGTTGAATAAAATACTCCCTTCCTAAATATTGTCTCTGTTCTCGCTACGTAGTATTCAGTTTTGTTTGTTATCCTATTATTGTTCATCAAAGGAGTGATTTTTACTTTTGAATTGCTTTTCTCTTACAGTTTGATTCCGTATCTTAAGTCATCTTGGCATGTCTTTACTAATGTCGGCACCTAACATTTACATTTCTCAAAATTTGTAGTAATTACGTCATCTATTACTTAACCGTCCGAAGGTAATAATCTTTTAAAACAATATGAAATAATACTATAGAAAAGCATAATTTTATATTTCTTATAAGAATTCTCTGATCTACACTGTCAATTTATTAGTGTACATTGTGACTACATTGTTATTAGTGTTCCATGTAGCACAGATTTTATACATGGAACATTTGTCTTTATAACTTTATATAAAAATTTCTATGGCATTCATTATCAATGTTTAGCGTCGGTATAACACCATGTTTACTATATTCTACTCCCTTATGTATACACTGGCATTGTGTGAAGGAAAAGCTTACACACTCTCACGCAACCGACCTCAACGTACGGGAGCGAACGATTACTTACGTTATGAATATGCATGCTTATAAACATATATACGTATTTGTATATATAGCGACAAGGCACGTACATAATTTATGTTGTGATGCATAATGCATAATGATGCATCGTCATGTATGCATCATTTGCATAATATTTTACTTGTGAATTAATTTGATCAATGAAAAGTTATTTAAGGCGTAGCTGTTAGAACTATATTATATTTTGCATATTCCTAGGTTATTGTAAGTTAGATAAGGAAAAGTTACCATGTACACTGAAACAGGTATTTCAAAAAATTGATTTGTAATTATATCTCAGTTATTTTTAGATTTTTTGATAAATACGCTAAGTGCATTAAAAGAAGTTGAATTTTTTAATATACAAAGTAAATATAAAATTGTACAAAAATTTTAAGTGTTGCAGTGAATTAAGAGATAGGATGTTGAAAGTATTCCTTTTCACTAAAGGACTCAAGCAAGGATGTTGTTCATCCTCCACCATTTCAAAATATATATTACAGAAGCCCTAAACTTGCAGAAAGAAAATGTTCAAAAATGTGAATAGGAATTGAAAGTGGTTACCTCCACGCACTCATTTTGCAGACAACCAAGCAGTTGTCGCAAATGATAAAGATAGTATTACCAGTATGATGGGAAAGTTATTCGAAGAAAAATATTCCAAATGGGGGATTGAAGATCAGCGTAAATAAAATTGAGCAGTTAGTAGTCAGTGAAGGAACAGACGACACCCAACTTGAAAACAACATTACAGCATATACACAACGCAAATATCTAGCAAGTACAATAACTCACAATTTTCATTAATTACAACAAAAGAAGGTATGAGAACTAAATTAACACAGGGCAGTAGTACCAGACAACGACTTCATTCTTGGCCTTGGTCGTCAAAACTAAAACTTCAAATTGTCAGAGATAGTCCCACATTACTATGTTGCCGTCAGAACGGTCCCAGTTACAAAATGACCTCCAATTACATAGACGTTTGAAATGTTGCATCATCTAAATATATAACGCTTTTTAATTTTGGGTTAATGGTCTGGTTAAAGAAAGTCGAGAGTAGGATTATAGGAGACAAAGGGACTGCGTGTGTAGTTTCCGTTCTTTAAATTAAATTCATTTCTTATTTTTTATAGGTTTATCATATTTATTTCTATCTTATGACATTTATATACTTTTAATTTGCAGTTGCTTGAAAAATTAGGTAATTTATTTTTGTGTCTCTTACTTTCTATACTATATGTATTTGTTTCTGTTAAACATGTTTGGACGTTGAAATAATATGTATAATTTGGATGTGTAATAATGTGTACATGGATAGACAGAATAAATATTTTTAGTTGAGACTATTTAAAAAAATTAATGTCATTACTTAAAGGATTCTACCAATATATGTGAATTTCTCAAAGTACTATAACAATGCTCTTTAAATATTTAAACATGATATACTTGGGATATAGTTATATTCAGACACAAACACAATTAATTAATAATGTAAATAGTATTATAAAGAAATATCCTACATTAAAACAAAATGTTTTGTGCCGCCCCTTGGCAAGACAACACAAAAATCGGGAACTAGTTTAATTATTTACCAGTAAACTAAACCAGCTGCCGTTGTTAGTAAAACTCTTACTAACAAATTACAAAACAAGTGTGATATAGGAAACTGACAAGGTTTGCATAAACTTATTCACTCACTAGGTATTAGCTAAAACATCTCTTTATTGCTATTGAAATATTAATCAACGTTAATTTTAAATTTTAAAGAACGTTATTTTAGTAAATAGTGCTTTTACTGCTTCAAAGATCTTAATTATATTATTCTTGTTATATCAAAATTTATTCATATAACTGTTGCTTTTAATACCACGGATCCGGGTCTCAATTTTCTCAAAATTATTAATTTATCAATATATACATTACGGTTACTATTACTTCTTACAAAATTACAAAATATACAAATCTGATAATTTGTTCATTACATTGCGAAAGTTCTTTAAAGTTCTTTGTTACTTCTTATTAAGGGGAAATTTACAAAAGTTGTGGTTTGATATCACCTGAGGTTGTTGTTGTATTCTTGGGACATCTCCAGTCGTCTTCTACGGGTTGAGTACGTTGTTCTTGGTGTATCTACATCGGGTTGATTTTTAGTTTACTTGAAGCTCTCGAAGATAGGTTGTTTACTTGAAGTTCCACATGTTGTAATTTCACTTTTCTTAGTGCAGATTCTTGTAGTTCACATTTTCTTTATTTTAATTACAGTTATAGTTCTCACTTTGCAGTACTACAGTCTAGTAGTTAACTATGTTACACTTACATTTGATTTTGTTTTTAAGAGATGTGTTGGCTACCTTTTTCTATTTTATTTATATATTTTCTCACAAACTCTAGACACTACATTATTCACAATAACAAGATTTCACGCTGGATATGCTTCTAGAGAACATACACATACGTATATGTGTACAACACCAAAACTCACGTCTACTCATTGCGACGTTCTACGGCCGACTGCGTGTACGGTTTAGGGGAGAGGGCTCAGTAAGCTAGTGCGTATTTACGCACTAAGAAAATAGTTGGTACTTTTCCTATTATTATTTATTCATTAATTAGAAGATAAATACTTTATGGTTATTTTATTATGACTTAGGGATTTCCTTATTTCTCTAGTCGCATTTATAAATATTTAAGTAATTATTATTATTATTCACTACTTAATACTTTTCTTGGCGTGTTGGTACTGGAAGGTTTCAAGTTGATACAGGAATCTGGGTATAGGTAAGGGTGTATGATACTCTTACTTATTAAAATTAAAAATTTTAATCTGTGCGATTTTTTTTTGATACATTTAAAATCGTCACATCCTCCTGCACTTAACTATGAAAAACGGGGGGGTGTAATAATATAATTCTAATAAACAATTATATTTCATACTGAAATTTCTCTCTCTCAGCTTATTTCTATTCATCAATCGATTATCTTATACTTATGTCACATCTAAATTCTACTACATCTACTATATAAAATACACAAAACGTAAATCTACCTTATTTTAATTCTTATATCTACTACCGGTTTTTTCTTGAATTGCTCACTTGTTTTACGGAGTTATACTCATGAGTATTTTACTAATAATAATTCCGTATTGTAAGAACAATAGAATTACTTTTAGTTTACAGCGCTAAAGATTATTTTTCTTTCTTTCTTTCTCTTCATCTTCATTATACTTGTCATCAGATTTCTCATGTATAATACCATTCTCGCAGGACATTAGCTAAGGTTGATCAGGCCTCGCTTGTATTCGTACGAGGGGGTTTTGAGTTTATAGTTACCTATAGTATAGGATGTTACACAATCTTATCCTATTTCGGTATAAGTCTATACAACATATTTTATTCTTAATACTTAGATAGTATTCTAGGTTTTCTATCTTTCTCGTAGTCTTCCTTCTGTATCTTGACACGAAAAACATTTTTTTATTTGAGACAAATGACTTCTGCGAACGTAATTTTCTGGGGGTGATATTGGGTTCATACAGAGCTACAGTAACTGGGGTGATGAACTTACGAATTTGATAGGGGCCACACCATCGATAAGATAGTTTCGAAGTGATCCTATCAACTGCTTTACTCATAGGATGAGTTTTATACATGACTAAATCACCTATTTTATACTTTATTAGCTTATTATTATTCTCATGATACTTCCTTGATTTCTGTAAATTAGCTCTCAGATTTGCACGAGCTTCGTTCCATATTTTTCGTATGTTATTTCCATTCACGTCGCGGGGTAATAACTCATTGATTTTCCACTTTGTGGTTAAAGGATGGTTGGGTTTGTACTTGTACAGTAAATCAAATGGTGTTGATTTATGACCTTCATGATACGCTGAATTGAATGCAAATTGTATCCACGAAATATTTTGATCCCAGGTTGTCTGGTCTTTAGCATGATAAGATATTAATGCTGATTTTAAGTTACGCAAGTATCTTTCTGCTATATTTCCTTGCGGTCTGTACTCGGTCACGGTAATATGATTTATACCTAATTTAAAACACATGTCATTAAATTCTTTCGATTTAAACTGGGGTCCATTGTCAGATATTAAGCTTAAAGGAGTGCCATAGTTTTTAAATAGTTGTTCTTGTAGAATTTTAATTGTCGTAGATGCTAATGCACGACGCATAGGATACATCCACACGAATTTAGTGAATGAGTCTACACAAATTAACAGCATAGTATTTCCGGATTTAGAGCGGGGATAAGGTCCAGAATAGTCGATGTATATTTTCGAGAAGGGAGTGGTAGGTATTTCGGAGATTAGTTTTCCGGCTTGACTGGTTCTTGCTGGTTTGCTCAGCGCACAAATTTCGCATTCTTTCACGAACTTTTTTATTTCACTATTCATGTTTTCCCAGTGGTATTCCTTGCGAATACGATGTATCGTTTTCCTAATTCCCATATGAGCTCCAATTGTAGATGAATGGTAGTACTCCATTAACATGGGTTTGATTATTTCCGGGGCGATTATTCTTAGTAATTTTCCGTTTGCCTTCTTAAAACAAAGTACTCTTTTACTCAAGATATATTTATCAGAGTTATTTCCTTTTTCTATTTGTTCGATTATTTTACACAATTTCGGATCTTGTTGTTGGTGATATGCTATATCCTTAAATGCAAGGGGAAAATTAGTAATTAGTGTATTAACGATAGTGGTTTCAATATTGTCTTCTCCAGATCTTGTATTGGGTAGTTGGAACATGCGGGATAGAGTATCGGCCACTACATTTTGAGTTCCACGAATATATTGCACTTTGAACTTGTAGCAATTTAATCTTAACACCCATCGTCCGATACGACCTAATTGCTTTGGGTGATTTAATAACCATGATAAAGCTTGATTATCGGTTTCTAGTAGAAATTCTTTGTGTTCCAAAAATGGTTTGAATTTATCAAAAGCAAATACTACGGCTAAACATTCAAGTTCATAGGCTGAGAACTTCCTTTCTTGCTCGGTCAGTGTCCGGGATGCATAACTGATCGGGAGTCTAGTATTATTTATTTCCTGGTATATTACGGCTCCTAATGCTACACTTGAACTATCGGTCTGTACGATA
The DNA here is from genome assembly GCA_034769895.1 of Magicicada septendecula. NCBI lineage: Eukaryota > Metazoa > Arthropoda > Insecta > Hemiptera > Cicadidae > Magicicada > Magicicada septendecula. The sequence goes on from CM068375.1 coordinate 107,166,804, forward strand.
AATGGTTTACTGAAATCCGCTAACTTCAATACAGGTGGGGATATAATACTTTCTTTAAGTGTTTCAAACGCTTCTTGATGTTGAGTAGTCCACTCGAATTTCGTTCCTTTCTTTCCTAAGGCATTCAATGGGGCTGCTATATCTGCTAAGTGGGGTATATACTTATGAAAATAATTAATCATACCTAAAAATCTAGCTATACCTTTGACTTCTCTGGGAGGTAAAAATTCTCGGATTGCGCGTGTACGTTCGGGATCGATGGTAACCTTACCTTCGGCTGATACTATGTGACCTAAAAATGAGAATTGTTTCACTGCGAAATTAACTTTACTCGGGTTTACGGTCAGTCCGGCTTTCTTTAACCGGGATAATACTTCACGCAAGTGATCAATATGTTGATCCATTGACTCACTATATACTACTATATCGTCGAGATAATGATATACAAATTTAAATTTAACATCATGGAAAATTTTTTCTAACAGTCGACTGCATACTGAACTTCCTTGTGATATACCGAATGGTACTCTCGTAAATTGATATAGATTAAATGGGACAGCAAAAGCAGTTAAATGTTTTGATTCCTCAGCCAGTGGAATTTGATGGAATGCTTGGTTAAGATCCATTATGGTGAAGATTTTCGCTTTTGTAAAATAGTGAAACGCACTGTGTATGTCTGGCAGTGGTATCGATTCAAATTCTATACTCTTATTTAGTTGTCTATAATCCACGACTAGTCTATGTTTGTCAGTTCCTTTTGGTACTAGGAATGCAGGCGATGAATATGGAGACGTTGATGGTTCAATGACGTGCTGATCAAGGAGTTTGTTAATGTGGTTTCTCATGATTTCCATCTTGGGCGGAGATAGTTTGTATGGGTGGAGTCGTATTACTTTGTTGTCACTAAGATTTATTTTATATTCAATTAAATGAGTTAATCCTAACTTGGGGGTGAGTACAGCAGAAAAATCTTTTATTAACTTTTGGATTCTTAGCCTCTCATTTCCTTTTAAATGACTTAGACTCGATTCATTAGGCTCTGAATGAATATTTGCGGTTTCACTAACAGTGTCGTTACTTAATTCGGAGTCGAACTGATATTTTTGAGTACGATCAAATCTGAAAAAATATTGTTTTGCATATATATCAAGGATTAAAGCAGTTTTTCTTATAAAATCCGCGCCTAATATTAAGTTCTGTCCTAACTCTTCAGCTACTAGTAGGGGAATGTACCAAGTAAAATTCTGAATTTTTAATTTCACCGTAATACTGTGAGATATCTTTAGGTTTTGTTTATTTGCGGTGGTACACTTTATGTTCACCATTTGGCTACGTTTAATCAGTTTATGATTAGCTAATAAGGTGGCTAACTGTTTACTAATTATACTACGGGTAGATCCTGAATCAATTAAACCAAGGGTTTTCGTTGCTCCAAGGTCTATCTGTACATAGGGTAGTTGGCATATACTTGTTTTACATGCACCAATAGAGTTGCACTTCTCGATAAATTTTGTTAAATAAGGATCTCTGCGTTTATTTTTACTCATCTTTATTTGACGCTTAGTATTGTTGTTACCTTTCCTTCGGGTGCTTCGGAAGACGTAGGATTTTCGGTCTTCCAGCTTCACACATTTTTTTGATTGGTCGGTTTTCTGTAGATAACGCTTTTGTTTACATAACTTGCTAATATGTCCGGCCTTTCCACAGTTATAACATCTTCTTTCCTCACTTACTTCGCTCGTAGGTTGTCGGGATTTTGGTTTAGAGTATGAAACATGGGGATAGTTTTGGGTTTTATACGTACTTACGAATCGCTTATCGCGGTAGTTTCGGGTATCATTTCCAATAGGTCTAGTTTGCAATGAATTTCTTTGTTGACTCTGGGACATAGAAACACTTCTATTCTGGTCAGAATACCAGACGTCGGACGAATGTATACAACATAGTTCTAGTTCCGTAAAAGTTGTAGGTGGCTTCACGAGTGCTAGTCGAGATCGCTCCTCGGGGGATAGTCTTACTATGATAGTGTCTACTAACTGTTGTTCGCTCCATTTAACTTGTAACAATAAAGCAGATTCTCTTACTTCAGAAATATAATGAGCTAGTCTCTCGTATGTACCTTGTGCACGAAGTACTAAGTTTCGCTTCAATTCTTCGTAGATACCGGTGGGAATGAAATGTCTTATTAGTGTGGTATGAAGTTCTTCTACCGATTGATTATACCTTAGGGATTCTAACACTCTATCTTTTAATGGAGATCTACACTTAGGTAAAATAACTTGCAAAATCTGGTTATCTCTTAGTTGTTGCAGTTCCTTTAATTCTAAGATATGTTTGATAAAATTAAGGAGCTTTGTAATATTCAGCCCATCAGTGATTTGTATATTGGACAAAATACTTTCTACAGGGTGGGTTATTTTTCCATAGAGCTCGGGAGTTAAATTTATTTGGCTCATCATTCTAGGATTTTCCGCAGGTTGATTAGTCCGCGAATGAGAAGGTAATTCGTAGGTATGGGTCATATTTTCTAGTTCATTAGGGAGTGACGTAACGTTTACTGCTTGAATATTTACTTGACTACCACTTAACCGTTCCTTGAATGGATCTATATTGGATTCCTGCAGAATCTGAAGTTTTGCAGTACCGTTTGGCTGTTCTTGAGTCGGCGATTGGGTAGGTGAAATATTTAATTTCGTCATTGCTTCTTCGATTTCGTCTAATCTAAACAATTCGGATCGTCTACGTAATTCGCGTATTATCTCAGATAATTGTTTTAATGCTTCCTCGGCGAATTTTTGTACATCAGGAGGGATATCTTTATCACCGGGCCAGGTCAACAAATTGGTGATACGACGTATACCGTCGTATACGATGCTCAATTCTTTGGGTGGTGCGTAATATTACTGCGGGGGATTTTTCATCACGCAGGGTTTGTGCGTACGAAGTTAGTTCTGTATACTTACGATAACACGTTTCTTTTTCGCTATTGAAATCTAAAACACTCAAACGACTTAATAATGAAGGTTTGTCCGGTTTATTTTCGCGTAACGTCTCGCGAAGTTCCGCGACAGTTACATTAGAGTAGGGGAGACCATGCCATAATGCTTCATATGTTAATTCGTCTTTCAACAAGAAATCGGGGTTAAATTGAGTCATTTTTTATAATAACCACTTTAAACACACGACGTATTACGAACGACAAATCTTATGTCTCTTACTTTACTTCGTTTTCTCAATGTTTAAAAATAGATAACATTAATTCATTTAAACACATACACATATATCTTATTTCATATTAAGCTTTGGGATGTAATCTTATCTTAATTAATCAACATAACTTATTTCACAACAATTAAATTCTCAGTATTGACATATATAATTTATCAAAACAAAACGATAATACTATTTTAGTAGAGAGAAATTTCATATACGGAAAGTTCATTGCTTTAACAAACAGCACAAAGAATCAGCTGTTTTGGGGTGTCGTCTAGTTGCGTAGGGTGGTAATTCAGAACAATACAAAAACAGGAAAGAGCTTGTCTAATATGGTTTTGTTTTCTTTAGGGAGGAGGGGTTATGAATGAGAGGGGTGTTTACAAAGGGGAGAGTTTACATTCCACAACACGTATTTAACATGAACCAACTGGCTTGAAATTGAATAGTTACCAGCTATGACTTGCTTAATACGCCAAACTCGCGATACTAATAATATTATTATATAATTAAAATTTTACTCATTTATTTTTTGTTTATTTCTGAGTGAATAAATTTATGTTTGTCCTTTTTTTTATATCGTTAACGACTTATAAACTTACACAACAACAATTACATAATTATGTTGCAATTTTCTGTACGTGACACTCTGTAAACAATATATTTTTTTTTAAGTAAATTACACAATTTTAAATTCAGCAGAGTGGCGCAATTTTGTGCCGCCCCTTGGCAAGACAACACAAAAATCGGGAACTAGTTTAATTATTTACCAGTAAACTAAACCAGCTGCCGTTGTTAGTAAAACTCTTACTAACAAATTACAAAACAAGTGTGATATAGGAAACTGACAAGGTTTGCATAAACTTATTCACTCACTAGGTATTAGCTAAAACATCTCTTTATTGCTATTGAAATATTAATCAACGTTAATTTTAAATTTTAAAGAACGTTATTTTAGTAAATAGTGCTTTTACTGCTTCAAAGATCTTAATTATATTATTCTTGTTATATCAAAATTTATTCATATAACTGTTGCTTTAATACCACGGATCCGGGTCTCAATTTTCTCAAAATTATTAATTTATCAATATATACATTACGGTTACTATTACTTCTTACAAAATTACAAAATATACAAATCTGATAATTTGTTCATTACATTGCGAAAGTTCTTTAAAGTTCTTTGTTACTTCTTATTAAGGGGAAATTTACAAAAGTTGTGGTTTGATATCACCTGAGGTTGTTGTTGTATTCTTGGGACATCTCCAGTCGTCTTCTACGGGTTGAGTACGTTGTTCTTGGTGTATCTACATCGGGTTGATTTTTAGTTTACTTGAAGCTCTCGAAGATAGGTTGTTTACTTGAAGTTCCACATGTTGTAATTTCACTTTTCTTAGTGCAGATTCTTGTAGTTCACATTTTCTTTATTTTAATTACAGTTATAGTTCTCACTTTGCAGTACTACAGTCTAGTAGTTAACTATGTTACACTTACATTTGATTTTGTTTTTAAGAGATGTGTTGGCTACCTTTTTCTATTTTATTTATATATTTTCTCACAAACTCTAGACACTACATTATTCACAATAACAAGATTTCACGCTGGATATGCTTCTAGAGAACATACACATACGTATATGTGTACAACACCAAAACTCACGTCTACTCATTGCGACGTTCTACGGCCGACTGCGTGTACGGTTTAGGGGAGAGGGCTCAGTAAGCTAGTGCGTATTTACGCACTAAGAAAATAGTTGGTACTTTTCCTATTATTATTTATTCATTAATTAGAAGATAAATACTTTATGGTTATTTTATTATGACTTAGGGATTTCTTTATTTCTCTAGTCGCATTTATAATTATTTAAGTAATTATTATTATTATTCACTACTTAATACTTTTCTTGGCGTGTTGGTACTGGAAGGTTTCAAGTTGATACAGGAATCTGGGTATAGGTAAGGGTGTATGATACTCTTACTTATTAAAATTAAAAATTTTAATCTGTGCGATTTTTTTTTGATACATTTAAAATCGTCACAGTTTGTTATCTTTGAGTAATATCTACAAACATAAATCTACAGTCGCTTGTAAAATAATAAGTGCATAATAAGTTCTCGTCTTCCTATTTGTAAATAAAACATATACATTTAAACAATTAAAACTAAGTAAAAGATCTTAACATGAGTATAAACGAAATTATGAGAATAAAAAACTAATTAAAAGGCACTGACGTTCTACTGTCAGTATAATTTGTAGACTATAGCAATTTTTAAATCTGAGGCAGTTTTATGTGAAGCACATAAATCCATAACTTTTAAAAGCATAAATAGGACTATTATGCTACCAATTAGAGAGTGGTGTTTTGGTATAGGTAATTTTTGATTAGGATGTTTTGACGTGATTCCGGCAGATGTAATGAGTGTTTCCTTCAAAAATAATTTAATTTTTTGGCTCTCATTCTTCCTAGTTTTTCTATTTACCTTGTTTTTTCAACTTTTACTTTTTCCTGCATATTCTCTCCGTTGTTTCAGTGATCTGTGACTCTTTAATAAGGTATTAAGAAACAAATAGACACATTTTTTTTCGAGGAAGAAATTCTTATAGGTTTTATACTAAAAATTATTATATCCGTATTTTTGGATAACAATTTTTTTTTTAGCTGTTGCTCACGGAGCTTCCGTCAGTTTCTACTATTCAATTTTGTCAGGTGTCTATGACTTGATCTCACGGTAGTTTCTGTATGGTAAACTTACTCATAACATTACAACATTATAAAGTATTATGTTGTATCTATTTAGGCTACCAGTATTACATTTTGTTGATAACATCAGAGATTTTCAATGATGTTTATTAAAAAACATGGAACAATAAAAGTTTATTTTGTGATGTTAAGATAATCGTGATTGACTATGTATTCAGTGATACTGGAAAACCCGTAGTTACTCACACAATAGAGTTACGGCTTTAATTACTGTCTCTATTACTCGCTTAGACCTAACGGCCAGATGTCAGAGCACGTGCAATAGCATTGCTGTAAAGCACACATATCTCGCGCGCATTACCCATAGCTTGTGCGGTTTCACATCTATAATCCTAACTGTGGAAACCATAAGTATGATTACGCAAGTTGTGTACAAATTGGGCATCTTGAAAAGATACTATAAGAACTGCAATAGTAATACTCCTCATCACGAAATATATCTGAACCACGGTCAGATGTTGATTCCTATCAGTTTCTGTTATTTACAGTTGGTATTGTTACTAGCCCATTCGGTAGTTTCTACATATTCAAAGAAGCATAGGGCAATTTGTTTCTACATAGGGCAATATGTATGCCCTACATATTAATATCGTTAATAATGGGGCAAAACATGAAAACGGTAAACTTACAAAACATCGTAATCCATTATAAAACGATTAGGGTAAAAATCATCGATAATAATTAAACTCTTCTAAGATATTTTAAATAAGTTGGAGTTAATCGTTTCTTGATTATAAAGTGACTTAATTAGAGATATATTGATTTATTAAAACAATTTAAGGATTTATTTTAGCTTATTCTGTTTAATTAGGTTAGGCTGTTTACTACACAATACGAAAAGTAATAATGAGATGTTGTTTACCACACTGTAGTCAACTGAGAAATAAGCGTACGTATCAAATCTACAAGACGTTAGGTGGAAGGTAAGTGAAGGAATTTATATCAAAATTTACCACAACAGGAGGAGGAATATTTCCTGTACAAGTTTTCCTGTCATAAGTCATTACTAAAACTGAACTGCACATTGAAAGAGCATTAATGTTCAACAATATTAAGGACAATAATCACTTTCATAGCACATTCAAGTGCCAATCGGCAGAGATGAGGAGAAACAAAAACCAAATATATGTTTGAGAGTATAAGTACAAACGAAAAGTACAAATGAAATAATGTACAGGTGATGAAGCAAGCAAAAGTTATGTAAAGGAAAATTTAGGACGAGATAATAATAGAAGCTGTGATTATTAGGACAAGAAATAGAGTGAGGTCGGAGTAACAGGAAAATAGTTTACGGAATGGAGACCATAAGCAAGGCCGAGAATAACGTGGGACGATCAGGTCACTGAAAACGTAAATACTGCTCAGGACGATAAAGTGTAGAGAGGAAATAAAGTATGTAGTGTATAGCAAAAGATAGCTTGCGCAGTAATTATGGATGTAGCAGTGTGTACAGAATGAATGAAGAGTAGCGGAGGATTGACTCACCATTACCACTAAATTTACGCTGTCACAAAGATTATGAGGCGCAATTCCGGTAGGAATATAAAGCTTTATGTATATATAACCTTACAGTTGGCTATTTATAGTCTTGGCAAGGTTTAGAATCAGGACAGTCGGACAACCATATTTTAACTTCACGCGCATATGCAATTAAGACAAAGTAATTATGACTACACATAGGCTAAATCATTTTTGCTTTCGTTACCTAACCAAGGAGCGTAACTACATAAGCTATATAAGGCTACAGTCCGGTTGGGTATTATAGAAATACGATTCACACTGAAACGGGTTAGAACCACAATGTCCACTATCAAAAACGACTACGCTGACAACGGCGCAATCCTAAATCCATTATATCACACTTCTCATACGTAAATTACGCTACACAAACTGGCCAGCTTACTTGAGCACTGTTGAGCGATACAAGAGCCTTGTCGACGATTTCAAACAGCTTTTGAGTAGTTTCTTTGTTGGCACCATGCATGTTGGACAGAACCTTGCAAGAGGCGATGAACGCTTTATCTTTGGCCGTTTTGCCAAAATATTTTTCAGCTAGGACCTTGTCCTTTTGGGCTCTGTTTCGCTGTGAGAATGAAAAATACAATAAACACTTTAAACAAGAGATACAACTGCAATACTGAAATATTAGTATGATTACACTGTATTATACTGTTCTAAGTAATATCTAAGACCTAAATATTATATTAAGTGTGCCATCAAATTAATATTTATCAGAATGTTTTGTTAATTCTCTAAAAATCATAATCCCTGAGAGTAGCATAAAGTATTAAAGACAACAATGATTCATGAACTGACCCAATAATATCAACTACGCAATGAACGTGTGTATTAAACCTACATAGACCTTGCGTGGAGAAGAACTTAGTCGCTGTTGAAAAGGTCACTAATACTATATTGCCGTAAGTAAGTACCGTATTAGGATCCTTCTATGTGCCTTAATCATTAGTCTGGTGCTTGATTTTACAAGTAGAACCATATGTTTTAACTGCAAAATTTATTACTAAAAATTACATAATAATGAGTTATGATTACATTCCAAACATCAATTGCGACACAAAACTGTACGACGCACAGAATGTTTGTTACAAGATGTTGATAGGAAAAAAACACCATGTAGACTTAAGAATATATGAAAGAAAATCAGGTATGTAAGAATGACAGAGTCTAGAGCAGTAAGATAGCAAGAGAGTGTGGCAATTGATGGATGCACATTTGAAAATGTAGATTGATTTACACATCTTGGGAACAGAATCCACTTAGGAGATGAAACTTGTTCTTAGATAAGAATTTAGATAAAAGCCATTTTTATAATAAAAAATGTTTAATGTAATATGAAAGTCCTTAATAATAAAACTAAATTTTGCGTAATGCATGTAAAGAGAGCCTTGAGTTTTATTGGAATGCAATTTATGACTTTAGTATGTTGGAGCAAAGAGAATATTAGAAACACATTGAAGAAGAAGCTAATGTAGCCTTATTGGTCTCTCTCTACTGTAGCACCAGCATAAGTACATACATTAAATACTTTTTCCCAGCCATTACAAAAGTGTCGTGAATAGCGAAGAACTCTTAATTAATTATTTATTCCAAGGCGAATTATAGAATTAATAAAACTTTTTGGATGCAAGAATAACTGTGATTCTTCTGTTAACTTGAGTTCGACTCCATCTTCAAGCTAGTTGCAATTCTCACAGTCGTCAGCAGAATAATACACACTGATACAATATTTCGTTAAGTCATATTAAAGTTTATACACTAATATATTTACCTTGTGCAAGGCCTCCTTTTGCTCTTCATTTAACGTGGAGTCACGTTCCTCCTTTGTTACCATAGAGACGATCGTACTGCCTAAATGGTTTTGATCCATTATCGGACCAGCCGACTTACCAATACACTTTTCTATCGTGGCTCTGCACTAAAACATTTACGTCAAAATGTGTATTAAAACTTCAAAAAAAAAACTTAGAAATAATTGATAGTCGAATAAAGCAATTAGGCCACAAGCTTAGGGTGAAATAGTTTATGCATGTTTTGAACTATCTAAAATTGCTCAATTGTTACAAAATATAAACATCAACAAAAGGTTCAGGAATTCATTCAGTAATGATTTAAGGAATTTTTTAGTTTGATAAAATAGAAGTTATTTGTACAACAAATTATTTTATTTGTTATTTGCAAGAAAGATATTGGTGCCAGGCAAAATTTTCTGAAAAAATATTTTGTGCACTATTTATACATAGATTCCGTCTTCTTGCACCAGGAAAGAATAGATTTCGGAGATGGTGGCACCGAAAGTGAGATCTGGCCGAAAAGGGCGTCGTGGCATGCAGGCTATCCAATGAAGCTGCTGGGAATTTGCGGTTACCAAATAAACCGATATTCGACTAGACATGAGCTTCATCTACAGGATCTGGAATACTGGGTTGATCTGGAACAGGCACCGTTCCTTCTCTTCCAGCCATAGAGTAGTTGTTTTCCCTAATGTTTACATCGGTTTACCCATAATGATTTTTTTATAATTTCATTTATCCTGCGCATTAATTTTTTTGACATATTTGGTGCAGAAAGCATACATCTTCTTGTTTGATCCTTACGACATTATTTTCGAAGCCGAATATAAACCTATAGCCTACGTATTTGTAATGTCCAGACCAAGAACTGCTTCATTCAGAATACCTGGAAGCAGGTGATCAAACTAGAGCTGACCCAGAGTAAGGTGTATCTCCACTTTCCTAAACGCTTCTACTGTACACTATTTCTAGTGGTTGCTGAGAGAAAGAGCACCAATTTGATTTGAGATTATTTACTATGTCATGAAGCGTGTCACCGACTGGGCGGCCCCAACCAGTTACGCACGTAGGCCTACAAGGTCGTCTACACTATTATGATGTTTGCCAATCGGTGGATTTGATCTAGTTGACCGTCTCTGTCCCTATTAGTAAATACATATATTCACTTCAAACTGCACTCAAAAATCCTCCGGCGCTGCAGGATAGCCCAGTTTAATAAATCTCCTGATACTTTCTTCAAACACCTGAACACTCTATCCGGAACGCTGTCGTCGTCCTTCCCGTTGTGCGGATTACACATAGCGCAAATACTGTTCAGCCGTATCGTAATTTTAGAGCTTTTGTAAATTCGGCATAGTTGTTCTGTCAGATAGTACTTTCAACACTAGATGTGCAACGGGTTCTGTAAAGAAAGAAGAACAGAAATTGTTTTCTCTTTCAGATTGCTTCAGAAATTGGTTCAACTGAAGGAAAAGTGTTATTTGTAATTCTCATTAAAATCTTACTCCAGTTCTAAATATTTCGGCCACTCCTTAATTCGAACAGTCGCATTTAAGTCGATATACGTGCTTTCTGATTGCTTTAATTATATTTTTCAGTACTGTGAAAAGAATCTCGTTTAACTGTTAGAGACATTATGTTTCAGACAAGAATTTATAAGTTGACTTTTGTACACAACCGATCACAATCGAATATGAAATACTTACTACTGCCGTGCCGACTTCAAAATTATCGGGCTTTATGCGTCTTCGATGGCCAATGACATTAAGCACCATGGCGTTCTCGAAGTCGTTCTGGTCGTACAGAGTGTGGGCATCTTGCCCGATGGCCTTGATGTTGTGTGGCAGGTGGCGTAAAACTTGTTCCGTGTCTTGAAGGGCCGCCTCGTAGTTACCCAACTTGCAGTGCGCCCTGCTGCGGGAAAGCAGCAACGGAAATTCGCATCCCTCTTCCGCAACGTCCATGCCCATATTACAGTAGTCGACAGCTGTAAATTTGTTTGAAACGTTTATTATAAAGTTCAGAAAGGAAAACTGTACTCTGATTAACTTAGGTTTTACCGGAACATATATAACAATTGTTAACCATCAGATATCAAATACATTTCTATCATTTTAAATTTGTGCAATGATAAAATTATATTTTTCAGTTCCTAAAAAATGGATTTGTCATGTCAGCTTCAGAAATCCTTACTTTTCTATTGAGGATTTGTTACATTATTTTTCTATGGTCTTACATCGTCTCAAAAACCTCATCACTGATCACTCTATCCTTGAGAAATTCTATTTATTTCCTCAAGCACGAAATTTTGAACATATATAATCACTATGTGATTAATTTTAACAAATTTTAATAGAGATTTTAAAATGTTAAAATTTTAAAAAATTATAACAAATTTTAACATATCAACATATGTGGTTCACATCATATACGGCTCCTAAAAAAATAAAGGCAATATGATATGATTCCTGTTGATGCCATTATTTACTGAGGTTAACAGCAACTTTATTTACATAACAATGTTTTTGTTGTATAATCTCAGATGAGGTAGGCAACATCCGTAGGTTAAATGACAATTCAAAGGTTTTTAAATGATAATTGTTATATGTTATGTAGATAGCAGGGTGACAAGGTGTTCTTGCAATGCTTGTCAATTTTTTTGATTCCATTGCGCCTTTCCAGCTACTGCCATGTTAATTCCCAGACAACGTGAACTATCTCGAAACCATTATTGAACGACACGGGTGATCTGGGTACTATATAAGGATTAGCACAGAATCGCCGTTGCCAGGTGACATTTACGAGTTGGGTGAAATAGAAAATCAGCGTTTATGTGAGTTCGATATTAAACAACGATGTTAATTGGCGGTGACAAATACTTAATTAACGGGTTACAGAACCAGAGAACGGGCAAATTGTAAGAAACTTTGTAAACCTAATTGGTTGATTAGTGGCTTGTAAAATTATGGGATTTCTTAAGCTACAACAAAAGGATACACAAATTTACCACTCAGGAGTTGGTGTACAACTGTCTGGTGATCTGGAGTAAATTCCGCGGTGATCTGAACTAGAAAAGACTAGATTATCTAAAGTATAAAAATAGGTTTCAATTATGGAAGAGTCAATATCGAAAAAAGTGTTGTGAACTGCAAATATAAGAGAGAAAATAAAAATTGAGGTCGAATAAAACCGTTGAATTTAAAACAAATAGAATTATCACTGTTGCACACCACTATAGAAACATAATTCCGATTAGCGCTTTCAAGCTTCTCAGCTCACCATAGAAGCTTCCGTGTTTGGATCGGAATTCTAATTTGAGTGATGTTTCTCTCTCCGTGTCGGAAATTTGAATTCCGATCTGACGATGAGCTGAGAAGCTTGAAAGCGCTAACCGGAATAATGTTTCTATAGTGGTGTGCAACAGTGATAATTCTTCGTATTGTTTAAATTAGCAGTCATCCTTACTTTTCTTTTATAAAATTGCTAAACTGCTATAATTGTTATTAATTAGACAAAGCTTTTCGTCATCACTGACATCTTCAGGTCTTAAACAACCAAGACCTGAAGTCGTTGTTTAAGACCTGAAGATGTCAGTGATGACGAAAAGCTTTGTCTAATTAACAACAATTATAGCAGTTTAGCAATTTTATAAAAGAAAAGTGATAATTCTGTTTGTGATTATAACCACTAACACAACTTTCTTCATTAAAACAAATACTTGAATAGATTGTACGAGAAATAAATCCACAAAACACACCGAAACAGCTTTGTCTGTACTAGAGAAAGTGGCTTTGTTGTAGAAGACCCAGTTCGTGCTGAGAATTAACATTGGACGGAAACACTCACTGGCTAACTTGCCTTCCCCAATTTTAAGCTTATATACATGCAACCCAATGGACAGAGGAAGCAAAGACAATTCCATTCGTCCTTGGTCATCAAGGATTAGCCATTGATCCGGTACAAGACGGGTGCCATTTGACGGCGCCACACGGATGACCTAACCTGCTACATAAGTATAAGTAGACGATGACTTGGCTTCACTTGACATTTTGGTATTCGGCGGTGCTGGTTAGCCTGTGTGATGATGTTAGTGTAATATGAGACAGAGGTATTTACTGAAAGGCAGACGAGTTATTTAACAAGTCATGGACTTATTTAATACATGATGATTGTTTGAAGAAAGTGTTAATACACTAGATATGAGTATAGATTTATCTGACGTTCAATAATTTTTACTCCTGTATAAAATTTATGATTCCTGCGATGCTCATAAAAATTTGTTTCATAATATTAGTTTCTACTGAATAACCGGGTGTTAACTTAGCATACCTTTGCCATATTCGCCTCGTCGGTCGCAGCCAGCGGCCTGGCCCCTTGCCGAATTGTACTTGAAATACCTCTCCTGCTTCGCCTTTAGTTTTGCAGTAGCTGCGGCTGCAGACATTCTGGCAGACGCTTAGGTACGCGCTGAAATATTACAATGTCATCATACAGTTACTGCCAATGTAAATATAACATTTTTACTGTTAATTTTACCTTGATTAATTATTTTATATTAACGAACTTTTGTTAACGCGTTTGCCTTTACGTTCACGTAACGAGGTATATTTTTATGGAACAAACGAGATAATAATGATTTCGTTTTATTCAGTTAAACGTTATTTCAAATTCTACTAATTCTAACATTTATTGTCTTCTTTAAAATGTTAGACTTTTACTCTAAGAAGCCACAACTATTAAAGGAAAACTATTATTTTATACTGAATAATCAGTGATCAATTTTTATTGTTTTTGGTTAAACAGGTGAGTAAACATTTTAATTTAAATGTTCGTTGTTGATGATGTTGATTTTGTTAGAGATTAAAAGATTTTGTTTTAGTGTGTTGTTCTTGCCCGGTTATGACTAAAATATGGTAATTAAAAGTTTGTAACGGAAAGCTTCGATGCACCGTACACCAAAATTACGTTGACTGATATGCGCCAAGGGTGATCAGCGCCCGGAAATTAAATGTGGTCGGATAGTAAATAATGAAACCCAGTATATGGTTAAACTCAAAGGACATTTTACCCTAATTGGATTAATTAACCGAAACGAGTCTTCAAAACTAATATTTTAATCCAGGAATTGTATTTTTTTCTGAACAAGTGTAATAAAGTAATTTGTATTGGATAGCGTAAACCTGTAATTTTCTTGTTATATAAACTTTATATATTTATTAGCAAGCAGAAAATTCATTCCTCAAGGAAATCTGCTGATTAGTGTACGCACATAAGAAATGTACAACTAGATGGCGTGATGGGTGTTCCATCCAGCGATGTCAGCTCGTGGTCCTTAAAGGCCGGATTGCCAAAGTCTTCTTAATTTACAGTTAATTCTAGGCTGTAGAAATGGCGTAATCAGCGATTTACGATGGTCGTAAATACTTGTCTGCTGTCTGGTGCTACGTTCATGAATGACTTCACGGACGTATGGACGTATGGACAAATGTGCTATTTGTCTCTGTGCAAAGTGTAGTCGAATACATACCACGGACCATCCGCGATAGCTCGTATGATTTTTGATTGGCATCGCTGCATGATTCCTGCGTTAGATTTGGTGACTTAATTCCAAAGCTCGATTCCGTAAGTCCATGTGGGTTTGAGGACAGTGTCATACAGAAGTAATTTGTTATCTGTAGATAGGTAAGATTTTTCGTCTATCAGTCAGTTAATTTCCTTTAATCCTAAATATAATTGTTTTCTTTTCTGCTTAATGTAGTGTTTCCAGGTCAGTGTAGAGTCTAATCGAAACCCGAGATATTTTACTACTGTTTGTTGCGGTAATTCGACATTCTTGAAATATACTGTAGGGCAGTTGCCTCTCCGGAAGTTGAATGTAGTGTATGACGATTGGATACGTTGACCTTGATTTTCCATTATTGAAGTCATTCTCAAATGAGATGGATGTGCTCTCGATCATTGAATGAAACGACTGAAAAACCTTCATTAATCGAAAAGGTGGCTGTGTCGTAATCAAACGTTCTTTCACTGGTGTTTGGTATATTGGAAGTATACAGGACGTACAGTTGAGAACCGAGAATACACCTTTCAGCTACTCCTGATTTTATGTAGAAACAACTAGAGGCTATTTCGTTAACCTTGGTTTCGAATTCACGTTTGTACAGGTAAGATTTCGAAAGGTTAAATTATGTTTGGGGGAGAATTTGTCTGATTTTTTATAATAGCTGTGAGTGCTAAACTTTATCAGACACCTCGCGCTGATATCCAGGGATACAACTGTGTAGCTTGTTTGTTTTCTAATGCTATACTAATAATACTGGTTATAGAGTGGCATTGTTGCATTCTTGATTGGGAATGTCGGAAGGGAAGCCTAACTGACGATCACGAATCTAGTCTTGTCTGTTAGATCCTTAATTATTCTTCTGTACATACGTTTTTGACAAGAACGAATTAGTTCTTACCATCTAGTTCATTTCTTAGATACTCTGAGCTAGTTATCAGCCTCTAGTGGTTATAAGGCAGGAACCTCATAAGATATGTTTACTGTTAAAGTCCCCGCCTGCTATAAATTTTGGTCCTAGAGTTGGGCAGAATGCCATAAACTGATAAACTGTTTTACGTTGTGTTAAGTAGACAGTAAACAGCTGTAACACTAAACTCTTACGGAAATGGTTTAACTTTTATTCATGTCGCTTCTATGTAGCTTTCTTTGTATTTTAATACTTTCATCGCATTCCACACTTGTCAAAGTTCTTTACGTCTTGCATAAGCGTCAGTTTTAACAAATCATTTTTAGGTCTGTTTTTGCCCTAATAACTCCTTCATGTCCAAACCAGTAGTTGCATATGATTCGTGATTTTACACTCGTTTAGTATACACAAGTTAATTTTCATAACTTACCAACCAACAAACTAATTAATTTATTTTTAAATAGGTTAGTCGTTGTTTCGTAATTTGTATTAATTTTGTGTCTATGAATTTGCATTTCTATTCATTTGCATTTCTACGCGCATTCTCTAATGGCACTGTTCAAAATGTAAATGTGCGAATTTTTATTAAAAACCGTATGGAATTATTATTAATTATTCATGTCCTAACCGGAGTCCTCTACACATTCAAAAAACAGTATACAAGGACGCATGATTTCCTGTATTGTATGAATCAGGTCTCATCTGGCCACACACACACACACACACACACACACACACACACACACACACACACACACACACACACACACACACACACACACACACACACACACACACACACAGCCTAGTTCCCTTTGTTTCAATGTCGAAAAACGTTTCACCTCACATGTCGATTCCTGTTTTCCACTACTTAAAACTATAAGAACAATTTCTTTCACTGCATTACTTATATGTACAAAAAATGTTATTATAGCGTAGGCCTATACGCAAATATGTATCGTTGAAATATTGTGTGTGTGTGTGTGTGTGTGCGCGCGCGCGCGCAGAGAGTGAGGGGGAGTGGGAGTGGAAAAGGGAGGAATAGGCTACACTGTTAGTTTTTATCAAAGCAAAACTAATGAATCAAACTCGTGTAATTTTAAAATACAGAAAATAAACGTATCTCATTACAAAATTTATTTAACTAAAACTACACATTATTAGTAATTGAAACAGCCATATAAAATTATTAGAATTAATTAATAATTGTTTAGAATTTACAATAAATACCTTCAATGAATCTATTAAATTTTTATATTTCTAAGTTTAACCAAAATTTTAAATTATAAAAAATGCGATGACTTCAATTTTTTTATCTTTACTTTTCCCATTTTACTAAAATTGCTAAATAAAAAATTGTTTCCTTGGTTATCAGTTGTAATTGTTATCAGATGACCAGATTTGTATTGCACAATATCGTAAAAGATATGATTGATTTCGAGATCTATCAAGAGTAACACTAATCCACTCCATCTTAGTTGTTTGTGAATAAAGTAAACTGTCGCTACTGCATCAGAGGATAATGTGCGACAACACATTAATGTGCGACACTGGCCGTTACACATTAAGAGAGTCATATTACAGTTTATGGTCTCTCTTTAGTAGAAATAATTGTGTCTTAGATTTTCGAGGATAACCAAGGACAAGCAACCATGGTAACATCTCACAGGTATGGCCGACATAGTAGAGACATTTTTTGCACGTCAACTAGCGTGCTTTCCTTCAGATGTGCCATATTGGTGCCAGCAAGACGGCACCAAAACCTCACAGCAAGCAACGCAAGCAGTGCTTGCTCCAAAATATTAAGCAAAAGTAAATGAATTATTACGTACTAACAATACTGTTGTCACCAAAAGCTGTTTCACATGCCTTCATATCTCTCATCATTTGACAATCGGCGGCGGCGCATTTGTCACTTACATAGGGTTTGATCACTTACTTGGAGGCTTTGAGATTACCTGGAGAAAGGTTTGCTTTTTATGACAAAGTTATTAAAGAGTTCACCAAGAATAAAAGGCAAATGGAATATATTTTCAGTTAGTGTAAACGTTGCAGGACTTAACAATCAAAATATTAAAATGTATGTGCTATTGTACAAATGGCAAAGTATGAGAGTGCAGTGTGTGTGTGTCTCTGTAGTGTTATAAAATTAAAATGTGTCAGCTTTGTTTACTTTCATTGTTTTGCAATATGGAAATGACGAAATATTGAAAAAACTTTGTACCTCAAAATTATGAATTTGAGTACCTAGCATCTTACCTTACATGGCTAGAAAAATAAGCTTTCTCATAACTTCCAACACACTTTTTGAAGTCGGTGGCAAGTCACTTTTTTTAACTTTACTAACTCATCAAACATAACACCAAAGAACGTTTTACAAAATTTTAAAGCCAAGTGAAAGTTACGTTAGAAACCCCTAAGAGTCGAATAGAGTGTGAACAGTGTTAGCGAGAAGGGAGTTCGCGCCACCGCTAGAGAATATTAATATGTAGGGTACATATATGAGAAGCTATACATATAAATTAGCCTTTTACTTCCTACCTTATTTTAAGGTCATTGTTATGATGGTAAAATATTGTAGCACTCAGTGATCAATTGGCAACTTTCCTTTCTCGTTTCATCTATTTCGCTACGCGTTGAATCAGTTTACTGACATAGGAGCCTGAGGTGTACGGGACTGAGCCAGGCACTGAAGTCCCGTACATAAAGTTTTAACTTCAAAAAGCGACTTGGCATCGATTTCAAAAAGTTTATTGGGATAAAGTTATGTGAACGCTTGTTTTCCAGCCATGTTTAAGATACTAAGTACACAAATTCATAATACATTTTGCGGTACAGATTTTTAAAAAATATCATAATTTCCATATTGCATAACATTGAATATAAACATTATATTTCAGTTTATAAAGCGTTTTATTAAATAATTTCAGGTGTCTTAAAGCACTTACACCTTTCTGAAGTTGGTTTAATTTTTTCAAATATTTTTATATTTATGTCTTCTTTATTTACGAGTGTGAAACCTTAAGAATGAAACTGTGTGTGTATGTGTGATGAGAGGGTTTATTGTTCATTTGCTATGGCTACTAGTGAACATATTGTCAGTAAGTCCCCTCAGTCAGTCCAATAATTTCTGGTTTCAAGGCATATTCAACGGCGATTATCTCATGGGGACATA
Source organism: Magicicada septendecula (assembly GCA_034769895.1). Lineage (NCBI taxonomy): Eukaryota > Metazoa > Arthropoda > Insecta > Hemiptera > Cicadidae > Magicicada > Magicicada septendecula. The sequence goes on from CM068375.1 coordinate 107,185,734, forward strand.
ACATGTCTTTAGATTATCTCATGCGGACAAAACATGTTTTCAGATGTCCTTTGGTTCGTTCTACCCACATATAGCTAGTACAATATTTGTGTCGAGAATATTCAAAAGAAAAAAGTAACGACAGGATTTGTTTAACATGTGTAAATATAGAAATCCAATCCTATGCACCTTCTCAATGTTGAAAATTGAGAAGAAGTAACAAATATTTCAGTCGTTTGTACTGTTTTTTGTTTATACTTCCGACTTCGTAAACAGTAATAATAATTAGGGAGAATCATATATAAAAACAAAAGAATTTTAACGCAGTAAAGATTGTAGTAGATAGTCTGGAATTTTCAGAAAATAAGTTCGGGGCGGGAAGCATCCTTTCCTTCTTTGGGATCCTTTCGCTATTTCTTGGGAAAGTAGGCCTGTCCAAGACACGCGTTAAACAGGTCAGTAAAGAACTGGCGTCAACTTTACAGAGTCGAGGATTCATTTAGTTACATTGTGGTTATGACGTTTGTATTAAAAACTTTTAGAAAGGTTCAACGACCAAAATACAGATATGGTTTGTAAATCAGCATCCGTCAGAAGAAGTAAAAGAGGACGCCTTAGGGGGTTGACGTCGAAGAATTGGTGACAAACAGAGGATTACAAGTGGCATAAGCAGCCAAGAGTGCGCATACAAGGCAAGACACGCCTCAGTTCTTTAGGCATGAAGTACGTGAATAGAAGTATACCGACAAAGAAAAGCATGGTGGGAGGAATGGATCAGTATGCGGTCGGTGATATTTGCCCGATGGAGTTTATTCCCAGTGTACGTGATAGTGGTTGTAGTTAGTTTACCTCAGCGTCGGTAGATACACAAATCCCCCTGTCACGTCATTCACCACCACTGTCAGTAATACGGTTAATTTGACTAACACGTGTAGATGCTAGTTTCCATTGCGCTTTGACGTCGCACTACCATCTATAACTAAGCCTTAATCAAAACCGCATTGATACTTACATGGGACCACGGTCAATGTCTTATAATGCAAAACTTGTGGTCTTACGGTTACACTGTATTGGGGCACTGTTCATCACGTAGAGTGCAGGTACATGTTTATGTACTCTAAATGTTAGTTAACCAGATTGAACTCTGAGTTATCCGAATTGTTGTAACACCGAAATTAATGACAAATACGTTTCTACTATAGTATATAATATTTTTGTCACACAAAACAACGTTAACCTATAAACATGGTTGCGCGCGTCCGTACATTCTTCAGTGGTGAAGTCTTACAACTCATTCATTCACACCTAAACAAAGTTAGTCATTGATCTCTGAGGACTTTTTGCCACTATTACGATGCAGACACCAAAGGCGTTTAGGAAGTGATTAGGAACAATTTACTTTCAAATACTAAAGGCTAGTAACAAAATTAAATGGACTGAGAATTTGTATCTCTTTTTACCAACATCCTCCAATCATCTATTTCCGCAATTCTCAAATCAATCATCGCATTCAGTAGCCAGTGTCTTTTTTTCTAATGTGTATATCCTTCCTGAACCATCCGTTACTCCACCGAGAACCTAACTTGGGCAGTATACATTATTCCACATGCACAATAGCTTTTTTAGTAAAATGCTACAGCATTTATATAACTTTCAATATTCTGATTTTGAAATGGCATTCTGAATATTCTGATTCTGATTCTAAATTGAACAAAGAGGGGTGGATTTCTCGTCTTTATAGGATGCCTAAAGAAGTTTGGCATCACAAGCCTATTAGACAAAGAAGTACACGAAGACCTAGTAAGGGCGTTGGTGAAGTGAACGAATTCCTTTGAGAGGCGGAACAGATGATTCCCTTATTCGTTGATGGAAGACTAAAAAGGAGATATTCTAAATCAAACTGAATCTTAATCAAACGGTTTCCCCTTGAGTAATTAAACCACTTGTACACTTTTATTATTTTGTTTCAATAAATTACTGATAGACATCTGGTGTATTTATGTTTGTCTTACTAACTATATTTGCAGTGAATTTACAATGGAATTTTAAGAGCACTTACCTCGTTATTAATAATTTAGGTGCTTTTTACCTGCTCTTTTCGAAGGATTGCCTTGCGTAACAATAATGATTAACATCGTGTTATTAAACTATTGTCAAATTTGTAAACTTTAATTATCATTAGGCCTACTGTTAAATATATGGGTCGGTAAAACAATGGTAAGCTTCCCGTGCCGTCAGGGGTAATATGATATTAATCCGTGTCAGGTAAATATATCTTCACGACATCTTGCCACGCACAACTTAACGAATACCTTTTCTTAACTCAGCTGGCGAAATTAAAAAGAATAGTGCTATCTGCGTTAGTACAACTCTGTACCAATGCCGAATGGTTATGCAGTGACATTATAGTTGGGTATCGGATGGTGCAAGATGTACACAGAAACCAGTGGATGACGGATGCCATAATTGAATTAAGAATTATTGGAATAGACGGCCGTGGTCTATTTGTAAACCGTATGTCAAACGTAATATACCAGACCAACTTTGACACAAAACCCTACTAAGTGTAAGTGGGATGATTGTACATGGCGCATATGATGTATTACTTTTAAAGTTTAGCTACTCGCTGTACTTGTGTTTGTAATCTCGAAATCCTGTAAAACCAATAAAAGTCAAGTATTTGTCTACACAGTAACATTTGTGAAGAATATTTATTTACCTGAAGTTGTACTGAATAAAATAATAAAATTTATAAAAGCATAAGTTTTTTGTTTATAAGATTTTCAATAACAAAATTAAGACATAAAAACACGCAAATAAGATAAAAAGTCTCGTTTACCTGCAAGACGCTGTGACTTTTAAAATAAATAAAGGAGTTGGGTATCTAATAATAAACGCTCCTTAACTCTGTTCGATAAGTAAACTACATGGTAGAGAAGGTTGCGCAAAGCAACTTTTGAATGAAATAAACTTTCTGAATTCTCGCAGGGAGAATAAAGGGTGGCGTTTTCAAAGTGGTATTATTTTTATCTACAAATCAATAGTTGCTGCTGATAATGCTGTAGCTAAATCCACCCTAGCATTTTATGATGACTTTCCAGAGTTTTGAATCGTGAATTTGATATACGCGTACATTTCACTATTTACTCTACGTGTTTACCCGAAAATGTGTGTGTTTTAGCCTAAGGGCAACTACAGTAGGACAAGAATAATTTTTGTCATTGTAATAAAGTTATACGTGATTACAGTTGGTAGTTGTAGCTTATTAACTGGTCTGTGGTTAAATTAAGAGCTTGAAGGAGGGTTAGATAAATTAGAAGTTATATAAACTATAGTTTTTAATAATACATAAACGTTAATTTGTTGTTTGTTCTGCGGGCTTTTCTAACTTGTCTGTTCCAACAATTCCTATGCTTGTTAATTGCTAACTACGAGCCCTATATACATATTGTATGAATCTAGTAGATGCGTGTATTAACAAAGAATGTGTACCAGATGTTGCATGGCTAATGATATAATACTGGAGACAATGTACTGAGAATAGGAGTACTGAAGTGTACTCGTATACAGAAATTCTAACGCAGCTAAGGTCACGGTTGATAGGCTTTGTAAAGATAAAAACTGTTAGAAAAATGAAATTGCTACTGTGTTTAAAACCCAAAAATCATATACCATAAGCCATAAACTATAAATTAAAAATTAGAAAACAGTAAACTGAAACCATAAAACATCAACCATAAACCATAAACAATAAATCATAAACCACAAAAAATAAAATAAGAACCGTTAACCAATGCCCGTTAAAAATACACTCCACTGATTCTAGACCATTCACCACTAACCAATGACGATAACTAAAAACAATAATCTGTGAACCATAAACCGTAAGCCACATACCATTAACATTATAATGATGTAAACGATTCATAAAAAGCGGAATACGCTTTATTTAAAATATGAATGGAATGCAGGAAAGTAATCAAATTGGTACGCATAATCAAACTAAAATATCAGTATTACAAATCATATACTTAGAAAACAAACTGTAGGTTGGTACGACTTATTGCTAAGTGGAAAACCCACATATAGTCACGAAGGTTATTTCATTGGTGGTCAACAGATGTGTAAGGCCACAACACAAGAGGATCTTTCCAAAGCGGAGGAATTCATTCGGTGAAAAATTACTGAAAGCATTCGCTCACCAATAGGGCGTCAATTAGTAGCGCTGAAGATGGCGACATTTATTTAATTGTGCAAGATGCAAATAACTTTTATGTGAAAGACCTTTCGTTAGAATTAGGCTGTGCCCTTATTAAGATACACGGTATAAAATATAAAAGAAATTTTTAATAAAATAGAAAGAATAAAATTTTCGATTAAATTTTTTCCTACCTCAAATTGGCAGTGTTGACAGCCACAGCTGTTAACCGATGTAGCGGCGAATGGTGTTCAAGTACAGTATAATCATACGACCATACGTTTAGTATTATAGGAGATACGAGCCGTAGTCGTAGCTTTGATTAAAGCTCAGTAGTTCATGGTTCTGCGGTGTCAAAGCAGAATGCAAATTAACCGCAACACGCGTAAGCATGTCAATTAGTATAATTTATGACATTACTAGTTAGGGTAGTGACGCGACTAAATTACGTGTGACACATCGCACCAGCGTGTGTTGTAGCCAAAGGATAAGTATGATATAGTCGATCCTGGACAGACTGAAACATCGCATTTACTCGTCCAGAAGAAGAAAGTTAGCATTACCTATTCCTTTCAGCTGTCAATGGTCAACTCTTCATAATCCTGTATGTGTGTTGTCAGCCAATTTGTTCAATGTTCGCTTAGTCGAACAGATTACAAATCTCCAATAAATTGAAAAAAAAAACCTATTCCTGTTTCTCAATAAACAATCAACAGCACAGCGATCCAGATCTCTTGCTAGTAACATTCCGACGCCTCATACCTACACATTCAAACTCGTACCATTTATTGTTTTGTCCTTCTCTTTGCTTTGGCTTCTTCACTATAACGTTCCTTCTATCCTAACTTCCAAAACCAATCTTGTTTCATCCACATTATTTAGATATTTTAACATAACTGTCATTTTCTTATTATGTCTTTTAATGCTTAGTCATTTAAAAAAATTGTTTATTAAATCTCTTGAAGTAATCGCTAGTGTATTTGAAAAAACAACACGTTTTAATCTCACAAGTGTTATAAACGCAAAGTTAAATATACTGACTAAATATACAAAATATATTATACACTATTATTATTGGATAAATTTTGATATTAAATCGTTTTTCCATTATCAGAAAGTTGCAAAGATCTCTCTGTTACACCAATAATTTTTTTTTAGTAAAAGTAATAATTATAGAGCAGTCTTAAATAAGCACTAAAGTTTACAAAATTTAAATTTTAAAAAACTCCATTTTGTCTGACAGCCGGCTGGATTTTTAAAGTTTTTTTAAAACTTTTTAATCACATTCTTGAGTTTTGATTTTAGAGGATTTTGAAATTTTCAAAACTGTATACAATATTCAGATATTCTTTAAAATTCTCTTTAATTTGATATCCCATATGGAACTTCCAATTTTATCAAATTTTTCTTTCACTTTTGACCCCTGGAGTTTCTTAAATTTTAAAAAATTAACACTAAGTTTCTTTTGGTTAAAATTTCCTTTAATTTGATACGACTCATTAATTTTTGTAGTATACATTTTTGAAATTGAAAAATTAACATCATTTTTTTTAATGAACATTAACTTTACATTTTGGCTAAAATTGTTTTCATCTGACACTCTACACGAACTTTTACGATTTTTCAAAATTTGATTCTTCCTCACACTTTTTTCGGAAAACAGCTTCACAGTATACGGCGTGTTACAAAGTTCTCTGTATTTACATTATTCAAAGAAGTAATAAGTTGGGATAAAAAATAATTTTGACGTTTTCTGAACAAATATCTTCATGTAGATATGTCAAAACAAAATGAAGCTATCTCCATGCAGCTGTCTCCAGTAATAAAAAGTTCCTCGCTAATCGACTTTTACCCTCAATACTGAAAAAACTGAGCCGAATGTAACAAAATATTTTTTCCTTTGTTTCAGTCAATACATTAATGGAATTTAATGCCACCGTAGTCTTAAAAATACATAAGCCTGTAAACACACAGCAAATAATTTCACTTAAGTCTATGGATTCCGAGTAATGGCAAGTTGAATTTCTATACTAAAACTCTTGTTTTCTCAATATAGCAATTTTTATTTTTTTTTTATAGTTATATTGAAATTTAAAATAACTAAAAAGCCGTAAAATAACATTATTTATAACGCATGAAGTATTTTATGATTATTTTTAAGTTAATTTCTTGATTACAAAATTTTCAGGTTAGCGCGAGCGGTTTCTCCATAAGAACAATGTATATCCTTATCTCGCCCATAGTTCCATGTGACTGTTGGACATAGTAGACCTATAGTAAAGGAAAACGAAGGTAACTATGAACAAAATTATTTTATTAATTTTAATAGAATTTAAGTTATTTCTACTGACTATACTATAAATAATATATTATGCACACGGCGCTGTAATTTTTAAAATAAATGGAAATAAGTAGCTGTTGATAATAAATACTACTTATTTATTAGTTTGTCAATTAAACTACAAGGTATACAGGGCTGTTCAAAGTAATTACTGAATAAAATAAACGGGTTCAAAAACCGGCTGGGAGCTAAAAGAATGACGTTTTAGTGTCGTGTTATTTTTGTCTATAAATCAATACGTTGTTCCTGGTAGCGGTGTGGCTACAGACTGTCCTAACAATCTATACAGTTGTTTGTACTTTAATGCTTTTTGAAGTAACGTTGTTGTCCACAACGTTTTACTCTGTAGTGTAAAACGTAAGAGATAGAGAGAGAGAGAGAGAGAGAGAGAGAATGCGCGCGCGCGCGCGTGTGTGATTTGAAGGGTAAAATAATAAAGTAAAGGTGTGTTTTTGGTCCCAAGTGGACATAACCTCTGTAGGTAACTGAGTACGGTAACACAATAACCGTAATTAATTACGGCAAATAGCTCTACGTAAACCGTAGTTCTGGCGCATCCACAGTATTTAGAAGTACAGTGTATTGTTTAAGTACTGTGGACACATCTTTTATCATTTTGATGGCAAAAAATGGATTTTGTATGTATTATTTTGTTGCTTGGGTGCCGTGTATAATGCGCTCTATATGAGTACAGAGAAATATCTAGTTTGCTATCTGAGACTCAGAACTTTCTCATTATTTTAAACCATCCTCGTCATTACTATGGTTAGTCGAGATTTTGCTGTACCACAAAAAGTAACAAAAACAAAAAGAAGAATTAAGAAAATTCTGACTACTCCGCTTTTTTGGTAATATAAAAATTGTAACGCAATTAGTCTGTTAATCAAACTTACATTTCAAATGCCTAAGAAATTTTATCACAGCTTTTAACTTTTTGTAGGCCTACGTTTCCATAGACTTCTACAGACCTATACTACCTAATATTTTCCGAAGATAACATGACTGATTAAAATAGTAAAATTTGTTTGGAAACTTAATTATACAAATTTGACTGCTGTTATATTCAAATTTGTATTCATATATATATTTCGTATCTTACCAATTCGTTTCATCCCTTGGATGTTTTTATGGTATTTTATTTCAGCTGCTTGGACTCTACATCAGTCTTCTCTCTCATTCAGTTGTTTGACCTATGCTTCAATTCAAAATGCTTTGGTAACGACATAGTAACACGCCTTTTGGATAAGTTATATAAGTTGCTTGGAGGCCAAGGGTGAAAACAAAGTGTTGGCGTAGACAGAGTAGAATGTGGAACAAGCGAATCGTCGGTAACAGTTGTTGAAGTTGTTGACGAAAGAAACAGGTCAGTTGGAGGCGGTTTGGTGAAGGCTGGGAACACGTCGTTTTAACTTATTTACTTTAGTTGGGGAAATAAAATATTTAAGATCAGGATCAGGATCCTGATCAGGATCGGCTATAATATGTATAGCACACAGTGGGATACAATGGCGCGTGTATTAAGTGTCACACATAATTACGTCACACCACTGTCACTCTCAGTAATATCGTTAATTAGACTAACGCGTGTCGCGGGCAATTTGCATTCCCCTGTGGCGCAATACAGCTGTCAGTCAATAAGTAAGCTTTAAACAAAGCCTATCCGACGGTATCGAGTTACTGCCAGTCTCTTTTAGACCGAATTCTTTACAAGCGGTTGCGATTGTGGTCGTTATTGCAATCTTGTTTTCGTTATTATCCGTAAATCTTAGAAGCACTTAAAACTGCAAATTTTGCTTGGAGTAATGTTACTTGGGAATATCAGAATTCTTCAAGTTTCCTTAGGTTAGAATACACACACTTTAAACTCCACTAACGTATCACGACATCTTCCGAACCATTAAACCTCTGACCACGAAATATGGTAGGTAAGTTGTTCTAAGCTTTAGTGATATTTGAGGCTTGTATAAAAGGGCAAGTCTTAGACTATTTTGGAAGGCTAATATGGAGACAAGCCCCCTTCAGCCGGTTGGAAATTGAATATTTAGAGACGCACGTCAGTGGAAGCCGGCCGCTCTGAGGAGGTGGAGGCACCAAGAAAAGTTAGGCTTCACTCACGTGTGGTTGTTCATGCGTACGTAGTGTAGGAAAGCCAAACTAGGAATGGAGTGAGTGGAATAAGCTTGTTGCGAAACTAATGAGTGCAACTCATTGTGCAGCGTGGAACGCTAAAGGTAGAGAGTAGCGTGTAAGTTACAAATTGGCGTCAAGAGTACGGCGCCATTCCTAAGAGTAGGGAATCTAAGGCTTCAACCCTTACTACAAAAACCTTAAAAAATGTAACCCCTAACCGGATTAAAAAACGTATTTGATACCCTGAATTCAAGCTGAATGAAGAATACACAAAGATGGGATTGGAAATAAACATAAAAAAGACTGAATACTTGGCAATTAGAGATGAAGTAACAACAGATTTAGAAGTAGACGAATATGTTAAAATTAGAGGAACAGATAAATTCAAGTACCTAGGATTCACACTGAGTAAACAAGGCACAACGGAAGAGAAAATATAAAGTAGATTAGGGCAGACTAGAACAGGGATTAGACAATTACACAGTGTTATATGGGACAAAAATATTAGAAAAAGCACCAAAAAATGATATATCAGACCATATAGTCCAAAGCATTATGATGTATGCAGCGGAAGTATGGGTTATTAACAAAAAGAACGAAAGAAAGATTTTTGCAACAGAGATGAAACATTGGAGGAGGTGCTGCGGAATAACGAGAGTAGACCGAATAACAAACGAGGAGATCAAAAGAAGAATGGAAGAGGAAAGAAGTGTAATTGACTACATCGAGGAAAAAAGATTGGTGTGGTACGGTCATGTCCGGAGAACCCAAAATAAGTGGATCAACAAAGTGACGGAATGGCGTCCATTAGGAAGGAGAAAAAAGGGACGACCGAGAAGATCTTGGAAGGACAAAGTGGATGAATCTATGCAACGTATAGGACTTGAGGAAGGACAATGGAAACATCGGGAGAATTGGAAAGCAAGGTGGAAGGAAGGGAGACGGCACTAGCTGTAGCAACCCCTATTATATATATATATATATATATATATATATAATAGGGGTTGCTATATATAAATCAAGATCACTTTTTCCTCCTTTCCTAGTTCTGAAAAGTTAAAAATGTAGAAACAATAATGTCAAAAAATTAATGGTGTTCAAAGTTCAAAGTAGAACTGACTAATTACTGTGGGTACTTACTATCACCAAAGTGAATGAGCAACAAAATTTCTAAGCTTTTTCCTACAAAAATGCTTTAGAAACTTATTTATTTATATCTTCATAGATTTACTTAAATGTTAAAACTTAGCTAATTAATTACAGATACTAAGGTAGGATCAAATTAGATACAGCGGAATGAGCGGAACCTTCGTTGAAGATTAAGAAGATATAAACAGTTGGATACTGTGTCGGAGAGAATCAAGGTAGCTGGAGAGATCGTTTTACAAACATTGTCATCTACAAACGATGAAAGGTTTTGTAAGGATCTGTCACTAAGTAGACATAATTTTTAAGCCATTTACGTTTTAATGATTTAAAAATTGTGTTTACATATTGACCGATTTTCGTAAAGCCTTTTATTACTTATTGATTCACCATCATTATTAATTATCATCTACGTTTACTCTAGATTTGGGAACATGCCTTCTTAAGTATAACATTTTCAAGTGAAACACTTGTATTTGTTTTATTTGTGTTATTAGTTTACAATTTTTGTGTCAGTTTACATAATTTAGTTTACGATTGTTAAAATTAGGTAAATATTGTATTGTATTGTATTGTTATTTAATTTTGTAACAATGTGTAATATTGTTCATAATGTAAGGCGGTGTTACCCACAATGTGTAATATTGTTCATAATGTAAGGCGGTGTTACCCACAATGTGTAATATTGTTCATAATGTAAGGCGGTGTTACCCACAATGTGTAATATTGTTCATAATGTAAGGCGGTGTTACCCACAATGTGTAATATTGTTCATAATGTAAGGCGGTGTTACCCACAATGTGTAATATTGTTCATAATGTAAGGCGGTGTTACCCACAATGTGTAATATTGTTCATAATGTAAGGCGGTGTTACCCACAATGGGTAATATTGTTCATAATGTAAGGCGGTGTTACCCACAATGTGTAATATTGTTCATAATGTAAGGCGGTGGTACCCACAATGTGTAATATTGTTCATAATGTAAGGCGGTGTTACCCACAATGTGTAATATTGTTCATAATGTAAGGCGGTGTTACCAACAATGTGGGTAAAAAGATTTTACACTGTAACATACACAGAACATTTTAAGGGACGTAAGACGTATGAAACCTATTATTGAGACAACTTTAGGTAAACATTTGTTTAAAAAGTGGTTAATGACATATTTGTTTATGACTTAGGCTTAGATGTCCTGTTAGAATGAAATCGTCATTCAAAAATCTATATTGATAGGATTTGAATGCATATAAATTACAAGTACAATTAGGTTCCGAAATCTGAATAACTTAAAATTTTGTAACTGATACTCAGACCTAAAATTTATGCCTTCCTTAAATTTTTTTACGTTCGAAACCAGATCATTTCACAGTATCTGAACGTTAATCAGTAGGAAGAAGTATTTAAGGAAAATGTTAAATAGTCCTACTGTTTGACTACGTATTCAAATAACACCCTGTTGAATAACGATGTTAAGTATCCAGTTCAATAATAAGTCACTAAACAAACATCTCCTGCTAGATATGAAGTTTTGATAATATGTTTACTGTAAATAACTTATGTTGGTGTAGAAGGAGGATAGATTAAAGGAAACATTCTCACCATATTACTAATTATTTGGCGCAACCAACAATTTTCGATTATCGTAATTTTGTGGAACATGTTGGAACAACTATAATTACCGGTATTCTATTAGGTCTATTTTAAAAGTTGTATACAATTTTAAGTTTGCGTAAAGTAAAGAAAACTTGTAGGAAACACCAAAATTAACTTCAATAATTAATTCTTATGAGTACAGATAGAACTGTTTACACATTTTACACACAAATTAAATACATGAACATATTCTGTGTGCGAGTGTGGGCGTGTTTGTGTTCACGCGAGCGCGCGCATGTGTTTCTTGTTTACTGACTTTTAGAAGACGTCGGAGTTCGTTTCTCTTTATTACTGTGTTGGCTACAACTACGAGGAACTCGCATTACATTCATTACGTTTAATGAGTCAGACGCCCGCCCGCTCTTCTATAATTTTCTGTACATAGTTTCTTTCAGATAAAATATAATTAAATATGCCTGTTTTACGTATGTACACCAAAGTTACCGAGGAAACAATTATAACATGCCTGGAGAAAATAAACTTATTTAAATATAACGTTTAGTATATTTATAAAAGCAAACTTAACATAAACCTACTGCAAACCCATTGATTTAATAACACTATGTTCCAGAATTTACAAATAATCTTAAACTTTTTTTAAGATATACTTCTATATTTGTTGGGAACAAATTAGGAAAATGAAATGAGTTACCCTTCTTGCCCTTTCACTCCGTGATCGTGATCTAGAATTTGGCGGTTTCCTTGTCCTGTCAAAACTATCTCAATTTTTCAAGAATTACTAGAAAAAATATATTATTTGAAACTATATCGTTATTTGTAAGCCTGTATGCTGAGGTACTCTTTTCCCAGACACTTTCTACTTTTTTCACTTTATAAATTTTTCGCAGTTTATCATATCGATATTAATTAGACCAATCCTACATCATGAAAGGGCCGTATTCTGGACTTTTATGACTATTAGCTCCATTCCACCGACGTCATGACTGCCTGTTAAATACACTAATTACGTTTATTTTATATTCCTCATTCTTCAAATCACATTGTAGCTTATTCTAGTTAGGTTACATAGCCGATTAATTATTTCATTTTCTCTCCTCGTCAGAGCCATTTTTTTGCACTTCTGTATAATGCAGAGATTTATACATTCTCGTGTTTGTTGTTTTATCAGTGAACACGTGCGCCCCGGGACACCTTACACAGCCCATGTCCTTACCGTATAAAAATAATTTATTGATTACTGTATTCACTTTAATAAATAGATGAATAAGATCTCTTATTTTTACTGTGTTTATTGCTTTACTAATAAAAGTACAGTAGATTAACTTTGTTCATTTTAAATTGTATTTGGGATAGTCCTGTTTATTTTTGTCACATTATAACACTCAGTTCATTTCATTCAATCGGCTACGACAAAACAAAGAGCTTCATTCGTTGTAAGTCGCATCTGTTCTTCAGCGCTACGTTTATACTGATATAGTAAAAATTACCTATAAAAAATGTAGTAATTTACATTAAATATGTAATCTACTTTTTTATACTTATTTACAATTACATACTGCCCTTAATATTTTTACGTTATTTGTCAAAAATTTGTCGCTTTTGATGAGGCCCGCCGATAGGTACTCGAGTATAATTGTATCTCTCAGGCGTTTTTACGTTGGAAACTGCTGAATTAAGTATAATTCGTTAAGATTATTTCATGTAATATCATGATATATTGGATTCCTTTACGTCAATTTAGGTGTAATAAGGTGATATAGTTATCTACTATCATGTTGTCTACAGAATATTCATTACCGTATAGTATAAGACCATAAACTCACCTCATAACTCATTCTTATTATTCGTAATAGGTAATCTACAAAATTACGCTTGCTTATTCTGTTTTCTACATACCTACAAGTTACGTTACTATGTGTCAATAATATCAGCATTACACTTTGAAAGGAAATAATTATAAATCTAATGATAAATATTGTAAAAAGGGTAAGAGTAAACAATTTTTTTATTATTATGTTACGTTATTATTATGTTAATATGTGTTATATTATTTCTTAATAATATAACAGACTCGTGCCAGAATTTTTAGCTGTAGGCGTGGGCTACGTTTTTATTGCATTTCCTTGTAGCGCTATAACATCATATTTTATATGACTCATTGAATCAACTAGACAGTACTTCGAAGATGGTAAAAGAATTCTGGTTAAAAGATTGATAATATCAGCAGCTGCGGATGCATCTGGAACTTTAACCGTGATACAAGCATTTACAAGCAGAAGTAGTAAGGCTTTGTAAAGGTGCTACTGACATATTTTCAGTGTACAATGTTTTCAGTAAGACGTCCAATGGGTTCTTTAAAATTAAAAAGGCTGCTGTAAAAATACGAGTTACTAAAACACATTAAGTTACTTACCGTATCTTAAGTCGCATAAAACACATTTAAGTCACTTTAGATACACAGCCAAGAGCGGAGACAAAAAAGATAAGAAAGGTAGAAAACATTAGGAGGTGCAAGACAAAAAGATAAAATTGGCGAGTAAACTTAAGGAAACAATGTGGCATTTATTAGACAAAGGAAAACACTTACTTCAGCATATGATATTAATAAAAGATGAGACAAAGAAGAACAACTAGATATGTAATATATTCCTAAATTCATGTGTGTTACTATTGGCAACAGCTGAATGATTATTATAAGGAGGACAGTGGTAGTACTTGTTTGCGTCACTGTGCGTGAGTCTCGTATTGCCTTGGCTGCCAAATGTGTCCGACTGTACTAATACAAAAATGGATAATCGTTGGTAGCATATAACCTGGGAATAACAAAGTGCGGCTAAATCCTTACTCGGACTGCCTCCATTACTCGTAGTAATAGTTTTCTCGCTTTACGTTTTGATCCTTAGAATCTGGAACCGTCCTTAATAGCTGTGAGTGGCGGTTGTAAGACCCTGTCGAAAGACGTAACCAACAAGAAAGTTTGTAAGATAAAGATGTAAGGACAATAACCTACACCAATGCTCCAGTGCCATAGTTATCTATCAATGAGTTCTCGTTAGTTCAAAATGGAGAACCAATGTCTGAAGTATTCACAAAAATTCCTATTTATCTATTGTATGTATTTACGATATAAGTATAAATTTGACTTGACGTCGCTGAAACAGCTTCAGGAATGATTAAAATCAACCGTTAAATAAAATATAAGGCCAAATATGAGTAAACTGAATCAGCAATTCCTGAATAGTGTGCAGCGCGTTACCTAGAGACATGGCATTATTCTTACAAATTGTAACGATATCTTTGAGCTAGTACTAAAATGGTACTTATAAGTGTTTGCCTTCAAACATCTTTTGAAGTATATAATGTGTATATTTCATTGTAATTCTGTATACACTACAGTTAATAATATTGCTACGACGGTCTCATGATTGCCGTGTGGTATAGTGGAAAACAAAGTACAGACACCAATGAAATCACTATTTAAAAGTTTTAATTAATAACAATTTGTAATCAACAAGGTAGTTGCGTACAATAATCAAGTTAGATTTGTCCACACGTTAGTAATAATGTCAAGTAACAGAGTTCCGCACTAAATACTACACAGTAATCACATTTCCACAATACTTCGACAACCACTTGATCCGCACTAAGTAAATAGCTCACTGTAACTGAACTGACAAAGCCAGACGCTCTTGCTTGTATAGGTCGCGCTCAGGTGCCAGAATAACTTTCCATCCTACATATAGTTTATTATAAATATATAAAGTTTGGGAATCTATGGGAAAGCAAAAAGTATTCGACGTAAGAAGGAACGTTGACAGTTCAACATTAGGTACTCATACCACATTGTTTTTATACGGAAGTAGAACAGAACAACGAGATTGTGTGACGATGTGAAAAGAGTGGCGGGGCTATCTTTAGTATCAATACAAGGTGGAGGAGAGAGAGAAAATAAATTATATTATATACAATCCCGAGTGCAACGGAGATGAAGGCGAAAAACAATTTCTGCCAGCATTATGAGAAATGTTTCAAATCCAAGAAAATTAAACCAAATACGTTCTATTTCATTATCAATTATTATTTTTTTAGACAAAAAAACTTGCTATTATTTATACTATTCTTAGAGTTTTGCAGTGATATTTAATTTTTACAACTGCTTAAGGTAAAACAAACAATTCTTTATTTCATATATTTTCCCTACGTTACAAATCAATACGGCTTTATACAAAATTATACAAAGATTAAACGTATTAACAATTAACCTCAAAGGCTGATTAAGTTTTTATATAACTGGTATTTATGAATCGTAAGGAAGAGAGATCAGAAAAGAAAACTTGAAATAATAAAATCTAAAACTTTTACAACGAGCGAAGTGACAAGAGTCAGGTCGACGGAGTGTCAGATTCCAAGCAAAAACTGGTACATGCTACTGTTTACACGTGACCCTGACATTAATATTTTCCACTCCAACACTGCATTTCTCTGATTACATTTATTATTTAACAAGCAGTGTTTTTAAAGATTCAATGGTATCCCGCGGCTGCTAAATAAATAATATGTACATGTTGTTTTTATTAACGTAAAACTCCAAATTTCGCTTTTGCAGATTTACATTTATTACATCAAACTCTTAGCTACAGTTTTTTGTTAAAATAGTATTGAATAAATTAAATGTTCAATTCAGCCTACGGAGAAGGCCCTTCGGCTTCATACAGTATGCACAAACTTTCAACTGAAAAACTCCGTAAAGAAAGCTGAGACTTCCTTTCCTTTTTTATAAAAGGGTCCATTGAAACAAAATCGTAGTGAACAATAAAAATCAATGAACAAGCATCCATCATTGAGGGATACCGTATAAGTTATCTTGGCTTGTAGCATATTCTATAATTCTTACAGGAATACACTGTAAACATGAAACCGAAGAGGAGCAAAGAGAGTGCATTAACGGTTGACCGAGAGCAACTGGGGAAAGGAATTTTAGTTTGCAGCCCTCGATATGCAAGAGTCCCGGAAATAATGGGTGCAGCGTAAAATAAAAAATTCTATTCAAATGATACAGTCTTGTAGAATAATCTCGACAAAGCAAAAGAAGGCGACAAACAAGACAGTTGTAGTATGTAGGAAAGTAGATACCGTACCTAATGAGCCGTGGTAGGTGTAATGGTCTGTTGAATTTCAAAGAGGTTTAATCCTAGTTATTTACGATAAAAAGATTGTAGCAGTGTCATATACGGGATGTTACGATCTTTAAGCGCACACATACAATTTTTAGTTGGACAACTATCGTCCGACAGTTGGACACCAACAGTTGGTGAGAGTTGGGAAGGCTCGCCGATAGTTGGTGTACATGCGCACACTTACAACTGCGAGTTGGCCGAGGCCCGAGAGGGATCCCTCATTCAGTTCGTTTCAGAATGGATTTCAACAACACAGTACTAGTGTGTGCTTTATTTTTAAAAATCCGGGAACAAAGGCGGAGGAAAAAGTACTGGGTTCACCCTATTCACAGTGAAAGGCTGCTGAAAGGAAAGTTTTACACTTTGTACACCGATTTACGGCAGTACCCAGAAAAATTCTTCAAATACTGCAGAATGAGTGTGTCCAGTTTCGATGAATTGTTGGCGCTTTTGAGAGCAGAAATTTCTTATAAGAATACGAGATGGAGGTTAGCTGTACCACCTGAAGAAAGATTAGTAGTAACATTAAGGTAAGAGATAAACACAAATTTCATTCTTTCACTTTGTTTTAATGGTGCGTTTTTCGTCATCAAAATATTTTCCTGGTTAAAATGAAGTAGATAATTTTTTTCAACTACTATTCTTCGATTCGGCGCCGGGCCTCGGGGTTTTGTTTACCTGGTTATTAAAGGTTATTCTTTTCTTTCGTGGTACCGACTATACCTGAATCCAAGTCTTGAAATAAAATACGGATCATGTAGTAAATATGGATAGTAAAAAATAACAAAAACCCCAAAATTTATGTAAATTGTTTATTGGAACTGTTATGACAAAATGAAATAAACAAAATGGAACGTCAGTCCTAAATAGTCAGTCCTACGAATATCAATCTTCATATGTAAGGGGAACGTCCTCAAATTCTAGAGATCTGCAGTCTTCCGATAACTGCGATAAATATGATCCAACAGATTGATCGGAGACAATACGTATAGCAGGAGAAGGTGCAGCATCAGCTCGTTTACGCGAAATTGAATTACTTGATTTAGTAGTAGACTGGGATGTTTCAATGTCGCCTTGATGTACTTTAGGTTAACTTGTAGAGGGAACGCTAGAAATATCGGTGTTTGTAGGACAAGCTTGTGGAAAGGAGGGTTGAAAGGAAGAGACTGAGTTCATTGGATAGTAGTTCGAAGGCTGTGGGTTTGGATAAGAAGGGGACTCAACATGTTGTTGGGTAGGATGAAATGCCTGGTGATGAAAGAAAAAAATCGGTTGTGTCTGATGTAATCCCTGATATTCCCGGGGATTAGGTTGTATTATACCGGTAAAAGAATGAAATGAAGCACGAAACTTTAGTTTTTTCAAAACGTTTAAAATTTCAATTCTGGCCTGCAATTTGTTTTTTTCCGGTAGTGACTTAAGGGTTGGAACCAAAGATAAAGCGAAATTTGTTTCCTCATCTATTGTTTTCTGGTTTTCCTGGTTCATTTTCTGTTTCACCAATGACAGGAGTTGTTCCTCGTATGTTTCTTTTCTCTCCAACCTCCTTCTTGCTGTTTGGGGGACGTGCACGTCTTGATCTTCACCAGTAGGCCTAACTTCATCAGTGTCTTCTACATCATCTGAATTGCCATGAACAGGACTAAGGTTCGACTCAGTTTGCCTCTGCTCAACATCTGGAAGGAGGAAAAGTAATCTGTCGAAGTAAACATACTTGCGACGTTTGATTGCTCCCTGTCCAGATTTAGTACGCTTTTGAGCTTTTAGTTCTCTAGCAAAGCACGTTCTTAGGTTCTGCCAACGTTTATGGATGTTGGAGCCTAAAATTAAAAAATAAAATAAAAAAAACTGTAAATACACGGAGAGTGTGGTAAGAAGAATGAATGAATCGATGAATAAATGAGTGAATGCTTTTATCGAAGAGGCAAGATAGATAGAAAATATATAAGGACAGAGATATACGGGGAGGGGAGAGAGGGAGAGGGAGAGGGAGAGAGAGAGAGAGAGAGAGTGAGAGAGAGTGAGAGAGAGAGAGAGATAGAGAGAGAGAGAGAGTGAGAGAGAGGTGCTGAACAATTGAAACCACTAGTTCAATTTTTTTTTTTCAGGTATTTTGCAACTGGAAGCAGTTTCTATGCATTATCATTCGAATTCTTACTTGCACCTTCCACAATCAGAAGTATTGTACGGGCGACCAGTGATAAACTGTGGCAAGTTCTGCAGCCGATTTTCATGGCGGTCAAAACAGAAGAGGACTGGATTAAAGTGGGCAATGAATTTTACCAACGTACAAATTTTCCAAGTGTTATAGGGGCTATCGACTGAAAACATATCCGGATTAAACAGCCCCATGATAGTGGATCTTTGTGCTTCAATTATAAAAAGTTTTTCTCTATGGTATTGATGGCATGGGTAGACTCTGATTACAAATTCGTGTTTGTAGATATTGGATCCTATGGGTCATCAAGTGATTCAAACATTTTCAAAAATTCAAATATTGGGGGGGAAACTGGAAAATGAAGAGTTAAACATTCCTAAAGGTAGGGCTTTACCAAATGACGAGATTGGGGAAGCTATGCCATTTGTTGTTCTTGGTGATGAGGCTTTTGGACTGTCGAAAAATGTTTTACGCCCTTTCCCCAGAAAAAATGCTGATGTTAAAAAGAAAATGTTTAACTACAGACACACAAGAGCACGTCGAATGGTAGAACGCGCTTTCGGAATTTTAGCCAGTAAATCGCGCATTTTTTACCGTCCTATTGATGTAGGGGTAGAATTTTGTGATGCAATAGTGAAAGCATGTTGCGTACTGCATAATTACGTTAGAATAAAAGACGGTGTTCGCTTTGCGGATACTTTGTATGAATGCCCACTTGAAAGTATCATCCCTTGTGGAGTTCGCGGAAATGTATGTGGCGTTAACATTAGGGATTGTTTTGCATTCTACTTTACTTCTCCTCAAGGAGCTGTTTCGTGGCAGTATGACAAAGTATGATGGTACATGTAATTAATTTTTTATATAAATAAATTTTTTTTGTACAAATCAACTTTGAATATCCCAATTCTAAATATAGAATATTATATTGAAATTTTACAATAAAATGATTTAGTTTATAATAAAATAGTTTTTTTTTTTAAACAATTTATATTCAGAATTTGACTGACTTTAAACACAAGTTAGCAGAGCTACCACAGAAAAAGTAAAATTTCATAAAAATTTGAGTAAAGATTTGATTTTGAGTAAAAATAAATAAACATAAGACGAGTCACTTTTAATTTCAGTAAAGATTTGAAAGTAATATTGACTTGCTACATAACAATAAGCATTTTTTTTGTGACATTAATGTAATACTATGACATTTTTCTTAACTGCAGCGGCTCTGCTAACTTCATGGACTTAAATGAATAATACAACCTTTTATCATTTTAATTGCATTTTGTAAGTTTTTTAGTTACGAAACAATTAATGTGTAGGTAGATACACTTACCTAAACTTTGTTTTTCTTCTGGGGGAAGACCAGTCCAGTTTTGTGCTACAATGGTGAATACTTCTTCCCACAGCTTTTTCTTTAAATTGCTGTCGGAATATTCTTTTAGAGACTTTAAATACAGTGGCGGTCGCTTCTCTACTTCGTCAATTAATTTGTCTATTTCTTCATCTCTCAAAACATTCATTATTATAGGTATTATTTATTACGTTATTTATTAAATAAACCAATAAACTACGATAAAATTATAATGCACAATAACCACGATCGTATAGCACAAGCACACTGTGTAGAACAAGGAAAGTGACTGATCGTCATGCTGTGCCGCCCCTTGGCAAGACAACACAAAAATCGGGAACTAGTTTAATTATTTACCAGTAAACTAAACCAGCTGCCGTTGTTAGTAAAACTCTTACTAACAAATTACAAAACAAGTATGATATAGGAAACTGACAAGGTTTGCATAAACTTATTCACTCACTAGGTATTAGCTAAAACATCTCTTTATTGCTATTGAAATATTAATCAAACATTATTCCTGATTTTAAAGAAAGTTATTTTAGTAAATAGCGCTTTTACTGCTTCAAAGATCTTAATTATATTATTCTTGTTATATCAAAATTTATTCATATAACTGTTGCTTTTAATACCACGGATCCGGGTCTCAATTTTCTCAAAATTATTAATTTACCAATATATGCATTACGGTTACTATTACTCCTTACAAAATTACAAAATATGCAAATCTGATAATTTGTTCATTACATTACGAAAGTTCTTTAAAGTTCTTTGTTACTTCTTATTAAGGGGAAATTTACAAAAGTTGTGGTTTGATATCACCTGAGGTTGTTGTTGTATTCTTGGGACATCTCCAGTTGTCTTCTACGGGTTGAGTACGTTGTTCTTGGTGTATCTACATCGGGTTGATTTTTAGTTTACTTGAAGCTCTCGAAGATAGGTTGTTTACTTGAAGTTCCACATGTTGTAATTTCACTTTTCTTAGTGCAGATTCTTGTAGTTCACATTTTCTTTATTTTAATTACAGTTATAGTTCTCACTTTGCAGTACTACAGCCTAGTAGTTAACTATGTTACACTTACATTTGATTTTGTTGTTAAGAGATGTGTTGGCTACCTTTTTCTATTTTATTTATATATTTTCTCACAAACTCTAGACACTACATTATTCACAATAACAAGATTTCACGCTGGATATACTTCTAGAGAACATACACATACGTATATGTGTACAACACCAAAACTCACGTCTACTCATTGCGACGTTCTATGGCCGAATGTCGTACGGTTTAGGGGAGAGGGCTCAGTAAACTGGTGCGTATTTACGCACTAAGAAAATAGTTCGTACTTTATATATTATTATTTATTCATTAATTAGAAGATAAATACTTTATGTTTATTTTATTATGACTTAGGGATTTCTTTATTTCTCTAGTCGCATTTTTAATTATTTAAGTAATTATTATTATTATTCACTACTTAATACTTTTCTTGGCGTGTTGGTACTGGAAGGTTTCAAGTTGATTCAGGAATCTGGGTATAGGTAAGGGTGTATGATACTCTTACTTATTAAAATTAAAAAATTTTAATATGTGCGATTTTTTATACATTTAAAATCGTCACATCCTCCTGCACTTAACTATGAAAAACGGGGGGGTGTAATAATATAATTCTAATAAACAATTATATTTCATACTGAAATTTCTCTCTCTCAGCTTATTTCTATTCATCAATCGATTATCTTATACTTATGTCACATCTAAATTCTACTACATCTACTATATAAAATACACAAAACGTAAATCTACCTTATTTTAATTCTTATATCTACTACCGGTTTTTTCTTGAATTGGTCACTCGTTTTACGGAGTTATACTCATGAGTATTTTACTAATAATAATACCGTATTGTAAGAACAATAGAATTACTTTTAGTTTACAGCGCTAAAGATTATTTTTCTTTCTTTCTTTCTCTTCATCTTCATTATACTTGTCATCAGATTTCTCATGTATAATACCAATCTCGCAGGACATTAGCTAAGGTTGATCAGGCCTCGCTTGTATTCGTACGAGGGGGTTTTGAGTTTATAGTTACCTATAGTATAGGATGTTACACAATCTTATCCTATTTCGGTATAAGTCTATACAACATATTTTATTCTTAATACTTAGATAGTATTCTAGGTTTTCTATCTTTCTCGTAGTCTTCCTTCTGTATCTTGACACGAAAAACATTTTTTTATTTGAGACAAATGACTTCTGCGAACGTAATTTTCTGTATTGGGTTCATACAGAGCTACAGTAACGGGGGTGATGAACTTACGAATTTGGTAGGGGCCACACCATCGATAAGATTGTTTCGAAGTGATCTTATCAACTGCTTTACTCATAGGATGAGTTTTATACATGACTAAATCACCTATTTTATACTTTATTAGCTTATTATTATTCTCATGATACTTCCTTGATTTCTTTAAATTAGCTCTCAGATTTGCACGAGCTTCGTTCCATATTTTTCGTATGTTATTCCCATTCACGTCGCGGGGTAATAACTCATTGATTTTCCACTTTGTGGTTAAAGGATGGTTGGGTTTGTACTTGTACAGTAAATCAAATGGTGTTGATTTATGACCTTCATGATACGCTGAATTGAATGCAAATTGTATCCACGAAATATTTTGATCCCAGGTTGTCTGGTCTTTAGCATGATAAGATATTAATGCTGATTTTAAGTTACGCAAGTATCTTTCTGCTATATTTCCTTGCGGTCTGTACTCGGTCACGGTAATATGATTTATACCTAATTTAAAACACATGTCATTAAATTCTTTCGATTTAAACTGGGGTCCATTGTCAGATATTAAGCTTAAAGGAGTGCCATAGTCTTTAAATAGTTGTTCTTGTAGAATTTTAATTGTCGCAGATGCTAATGCACGACGCATAGGATACATCCACACGAATTTAGTGAATGAGTCTACACAAATTAACAGCATAGTATTTCCCGATTTAGAGCGGGGATAAGGTCCAGAATAGTCGATGTATATTTTCGAGAAGGGAGTAGTAGGTATTTCGGAGATTAGTTTTCCGACTTGACTGGTTCTTGCTGGTTTGCTCAGCGCACAAATTTCGCATTCTTTCACGAACTTTTTTATTTCACTATTCATGTTTTCCCAGTGGTATTCCTTGCGAATACGATGTATCGTTTTCCTAATTCCCATATGAGCTCCAATTGTAGATGAATGGTAGTACTCCATTAACATGGGTTTGATTATTTCCGGGGCGATTATTCTTAGTAATTTTCCGTTTGCCTTCTTAAAACAAAGTACTCTTTTACTCAAGATATATTTATCAGAGTTATTTCTTTTTTCTATTTGTTCGATTATTTTACACAATTTCGGATCTTGTTGTTGGTGATATGCTATATCCTTAAATGCAAGGGGAAAGTTAGTAATTAGTGTATTAACGATAGTGGTTTCAATATTGTCTTCTCCAGATCTTGTATTGGGTAGTTGGAACATGCGGGATAGAGTATCGGCCACTACATTTTGAGTTCCACGAATATGTTGCACTTTGAACTTGTAGCAATTTAATCTTAACACCCATCGTCCGATACGACCTAATTGCTTTGGGTGATTTAATAACCATGATAAAGCTTGATTATCGGTTTCTAGTAGAAATTCTTTGTGTTCCAAAAATGGTTTGAATTTATCAAAAGCAAATACTACGGCTAAACATTCAAGTTCATAGGCTGAGAACTTCCTTTCTTGCTCGGTCAGTGTCCGGGATGCATAACTGATCGGTAGTCTAGTATTATTTATTTCCTGGTATATTACGGCTCCTAATGCTACACTTGAACTATCGGTCTGTACAATAAATGGTTTACTGAAATCCGCTAACTGCAATACAGGAGGAGATATAATACTTTCTTTAAGTGTTTCAAACGCTTCTTGATGTAGAGTAGTCCACTCGAATTTCGTTCCTTTCTTTCTTAAGGCATTCAATGGGGCTGCTATATCTGCTAAGTGGGGTATATACTTATGAAAATAATTAATCATACCTAAAAATCTAGCTATACCTTTGACTTCTCTGGGAGGTAAAAATTCTCGGATTGCGCGTGTACGTTCGGGATCGATGGTAACCTTACCTTCGGCTGATACTATGTGACCTAAAAATGAGAATTGTTTCTCTGCGAAATTAACTTTACTAGGGTTTACGGTCAGTCCGGCTTTCTTTAACCGGGATAATACTTCACGCAAGTGCTCAATATGTTGATCCATTGACTCACTATATACTACTATATCGTCGAGATAATGATATACAAATTTAAATTTAACATCATTGAAAATTTTTTCTAACAGTCGGCTGCATACTGAACTTCCTTGTGATATACCGAATGGTACTCTCGTAAATTGATATAGATTAAATGGGACAGCAAAAGCAGTTAAATGTTTTGATTCCTCAGCTAGTGGAATTTGATGGAATGCTTGGTTAAGATCCATTATGGTGAAGATTTTCGCTTTTGTAAAATAGTGAAACGCACTGTGTATGTCTGGCAGTGGTATCGATTCAAATTCTATACTCTTATTTAGTTGTCTATAATCCACGACTAGTCTATGTTTGTCAGTTCCTTTTGGTACTAGGAATGCAGGCGATGAATATGGAGACGTTGATGGTTCAATGACGTGCTGATCAAGGAGTTTGTTAATGTGGTTTCTCATGATTTCCATCTTGGGCGGAGATAGTTTGTATGGGTGGAGTCGTATTACTTTGTTGTCAATAAGATTTATTTTATATTCAATTAAATGAGTTAATCCTAACTTGGGGGTGAGTACAGCAGAAAAATCTTTTATTAACTTTTGGATTCTTAGTCTCTCATTTCCTTTTAAATGACTTAGACTCGATTCATTAGGCTCTGAATGAATATTTGCGGTTTCACTAACAGTGTCGTTACTTAATTCGGAGTCGAACTGATATTTTTGAGTACGATCAAATCTGAAAAAATATTGTTTTGCATATATATCAAGGATTAAAGCAGTTTTTCTTATAAAATCCGCGCCTAATATTA
Organism: Magicicada septendecula; assembly: GCA_034769895.1. Classification (NCBI taxonomy): domain Eukaryota; kingdom Metazoa; phylum Arthropoda; class Insecta; order Hemiptera; family Cicadidae; genus Magicicada; species Magicicada septendecula. Next base: position 107,210,890 of record CM068375.1, read on the forward strand.
AGTTCTGTCCTAACTCTTCAGCTACTAGTAGTGGAATGTACCAAGTAAAATTCTGAATTTTTAATTTCACCGTAATACTGTGAGATATCTTTAGGTTTTGTTTATTTGCGGTGGTACACTTTATGTTCACCATTTGGCTACGTTTAATCAGTTTATGATTAGCTAATAAGGTGGCTAACTGTTTACTAATTATACTCCGGGTAGATCCTGAATCAATTAAACCAAGGGTTTTCGTTGCTCCAAGGTCTATCTGTACATAGGGTAGTTGGCATATACTTGTTTTACATGCACCAATAGAGTTGCACTTCTCGATAAATTTTGTTAAATAAGGGTCTCTGCGTTTATTTTTACTCATCTTTATTTGACGCTTAGTATTGTTGTTACCTTTCCTTCTGATGCTTCGGAAGACGTAGGATTTTCGGTCTTCCAGCTTCACACATTTTTTGATTGGTCGGTTTTCTGTAGATAACGCTTTTGTTTACATAACTTGCTAATATGTCCGGCCTTTCCACAGTTACAACATCTTCTTTCCTCACTTACTTCGCTCGTAGGTTGTCGGGATTTTGGTTTAGAGTATGAAACATGGGGATAGTTTTGGGTTTTATGTGTACTTACGAATCGCTTATCGCGGTAGTTTCGGGTATCATTTCCAATAGGTCTAGTTTGGAATGAATTTCTTTGTTGACTCTGGGACATAGAAACACTTCTATTCTGGTCAGAATACCAGACGTCGGACGAATGTATACAACATAGTTCTAGTTCCGTAAAAGTTGTAGGTGGCTTCACGAGTGCTAGTCGAGATCGCTCCTCGGGGGATAGTCTTACTATGATATTGTCTACTAACTGTTGTTCGCTCCATTTAACTTGTAACAATAAAGCAGATTCTCTTACTTCAGAAATATAATGAGCTAGTCTCTCGTATGTACCTTGTGCACGAAGTACTAAATTTCGCTTCAATTCTTCGTAGATACCGGTGGGAATGAAATGTCTTATTAGTGTGGTATGAAGTTCTTCTACCGATTGATTATACCTTAGGGATTCTAACACTCTATCTTTTAATGGAGATCTACACTTAGGTAAAATAACTTGCAAAATCTGGTTATCTCTTAGTTGTTGCAGTTCCTTTAATTCTAATATATGTTTGATAAAATTAAGGAGCTTTGTAATATTCAGCCCATCAGTGATTTGTATATTGGACAAAATACTTTCTACAGGGTGGGTTATTTTTCCATAGAGCTCGGGAGTTAAATTTATTTGGCTCATCATTCTAGGATTTTCCGCAGGTTGATTAGTCCGCGAATGAGAAGGTAATTCGTAGGTATGGGTCATATTTTCTAGTTCATTAGGGAGTGACGTAACGTTTACTGGTTGAATATTTACTTGACTACCACTTAACCGTTCCTTGAATGGATCTATATTGGATTCCTGCAGAATCTGAATTTTTGCAGTACCGTTTGGTTGTTCTTGAGTCGGCGATTGGGTAGGTGAAATATTTAATTTCGTCATTGCTTCTTCAATTTCGTCTAATCTAAACAATTCGGATCGTCTACGTAATTCGCGTATTATCTCAGGTAATTGTTTTAATGCTTCCTCGGCGAATTTTTTTACATCAGGAGGGATATCTTTATCACCGGGCCAGGTCAACAAATTGGTGATACGACGGTATAAATGCTCAATTCTTTGGGTGGTGCGTAATATTACTGCGGGGGATTTTTCATCACGCATGGTTTGTGCGTACGAAGTTAGTTCTGTATACTTACGATAACACGTTTCTTTTTCGCTATTGAAATCTAAAACACTCAAACGACTTAATAATGAAGGTTTGTCCGGTTTATTTTCGCGTAACGTCTTGCGAAGTTCCGCGACAGTTACATTAGAGTAGGGGATACCACGCCATAATTCTTCATATGTTAATTCGTCTTTCAACAAGAAATCGGGGTTAAATTGAGTCATTTTTGATAATAACCACTTTAAACACACGACGTATTACGAACGACAAATCTTATGTCACTTACTCTACTTCGTTTTCTCAATGTTAAAAATAGATAACATTAATTCATTTAAACACATACACATATATCTTATTTCATATTAACCTTTGGGATGTAATCTTATCTTAATTAATCAACATAACTTATTTCACAACAATTAAATTCTCAGTATTGACATATATAATTAATCAAAACAAAACGATAATACTATTTTAGTAGAGAGAAATTTCATATACGGAAAGTTCATTGATTTAACAAACAGCACAAAGAATCAGCTGTTTTGGGGTGTCATCTAGTTGCATAGGGTAGTAATTCAGAACAATACAAAAACAGGAAAGAGCTTGTCTAACGTGGCTTTGTTTGCTTTAGGGAGGAGGGGTTATGAATGAGATGGGTTCTTACAAAGGGGAGAGTTTACATTCCTCAACACATATTTAACATGAACCAACTGGCTTGGAATTGACTTGTTTGGAATTGTTTCCCTACCAGCTATTACTTGCTTAACACGGCAAACTCGCGATACTAATATTATTATTATATAATTAAAATTTTACTCATTTATCTTTTTTGTTTATTTCTGAGTGAATAAATTTATGTTTGTCCTTTTTATCGTTAACGACTTATAAACTTACACAACAACAATTACATAATTATGTTGCAATTTTCTGTACATGACACTCTGTAAACAATATTTTTTTTTACCAAGTAAATTACACAATTTTAAATTCAGCAGAGTGGCGCAATTTTGTGCCGCCCCTTGGCAAGACAACACAAAAATCGGGAACTAGTTTAATTATTTACCAGTAAACTAAACCAGCTGCCGTTGTTAGTAAAACTCTTACTAACAAATTACAAAACAAGTATGATATAGGAAACTGACAAGGTTTGCATATACTTATTCACTCACTAGGTATTAGCTAAAACATCTCTTTATTGCTATTGAAATATTAATCAAACATTATTCCTGATTTTAAAGAAAGTTATTTTAGTAAATAGCGCTTTTACTGCTTCAAAGATCTTAATTATATTATTCTTGTTATATCAAAATTTATTCATATAACTGTTGCTTTTAATACCACGGATCCGGGTCTCAATTTTCTCAAAATTATTAATTTACCAATATATGCATTACGGTTACTATTACTCCTTACAAAATTACAAAATATACAAATCTGATAATTTGTTCATTACATTACGAAAGTTCTTTAAAGTTCTTTGTTACTTCTTATTAAGGGGAAATTTACAAAAGTTGTGGTTTGATATCACCTGAGGTTGTTGTTGTATTCTTGGGACATCTCCAGTTGTCTTCTACGGGTTGAGTACGTTGTTCTTGGTGTATCTACATCGGGTTGATTTTTAGTTTACTTGAAGCTCTCGAAGATAGGTTGTTTACTTGAAGTTCCACATGTTGTAATTTCACTTTTCTTAGTGCAGATTCTTGTAGTTCACATTTTCTTTATTTTAATTACAGTTATCGTTCTCACTTTGCAGTACTACAGCCTAGTAGTTAACTATGTTACACTTACATTTGATTTTGTTGTTAAGAGATGTGTTGGCTACCTTTTTCTATTTTATTTATATATTTTCTCACAAACTCTAGACACTACATTATTCACAATAACAAGATTTCACGCTGGATATACTTCTAGAGAACATACACATACGTATATGTGTACAACACCAAAACTCACGTCTACTCATTGCGACGTTCTATGGCCGAATGTCGTACGGTTTAGGGGAGAGGGCTCAGTAAACTGGTGCGTATTTACGCACTAAGAAAATAGTTCGTACTTTATATATTATTATTTATTCATTAATTAGAAGATAAATACTTTATGTTTATTTTATTATGACTTAGGGATTTCTTTATTTCTCTAGTCGCATTTTTAATTATTTAAGTAATTATTATTATTATTCACTACTTAATACTTTTCTTGGCGTGTTGGTACTGGAAGGTTTCAAGTTGATTCAGGAATCTGGGTATAGGTAAGGGTGTATGATACTCTTACTTATTAAAATTAAAAAATTTTAATCTGTGCGATTTTTTATACATTTAAAATCGTCACAATGCACGGGTTGTTAAGTTGGACAACTGTTGAGTTGTATGTGTGCGCACCCACATAGAGCCCCATAGCTTTGGCGCCAGCCACCGATAGTTTAGTCGGGCTGCTATCAGCACATCGACCAGTTGGAGCCAGATCCAACTGCTCTCAACTATTGGCCAACTATCGGGTTAGTGTGCGCGCTCACGTTTAAGCCAATGGTTCCCATTCTGATGAACGACTACGAACTCAACAGTTGTCCAACTAAAAATTGTATGTGTGCGCTAGGTATGGTAACGAACAAATGACACGAAGGTAGTAGACAAGTTGAAAAAATGGGTTTTCTTCACACGTTAAGAATTTTGAACTCACAAATGGATTTACAAATAGTGACTTTCGTGATGAGTTGAACATCTTTGTCCTAATACGCTAGATCTTTTCTCTTGGAATCCTTAGGGTTAATACATTGTCTTCTTGGAATCTCCGGCTTTAATTTTACTTTTACTCTTTAGATTTATGTCACAAGAAGAGTCTAGAGCGTACAATTGAAAGTCGAATAGTTACACTGTTCTAGTTTTCGCTTTACGTAAGATTGCTAAAACTGTCTAGCAGATGTCGCATTTATACTATTCTTGAGTTTCCTTGGATGCGATTATTACGAAAACTTCCTGTGCAGTCTTTCTGTGGTAAATGTTTTTGTAACTTCAGTTTTATATAATCAATAATAAAATTCATTGTAGAAGTAGAAAGCATAGGTAGTGTTTTAATATGTATAATGTAAGAAGGCGAAGACTTTATACATATCAACAAAATCTTCTAGCGCAGGGCAGATGATAAAAGTTACAACAGTCTATAACAAGGCTCCAGTCTCAGCTTATGGTACGGTAAGACACAAACAACACTGCCTGACAAAGTAAACCTACTGTACGCACCGTTTCCGGTACCGAGAATTTCTCGAAAGCCTGGATAAACTTAGTAAACAGATTTGTAACTCTATCCTCTTTCGCCTGAGTTTGCAAATATGAAACTCCTCTAACGTTTTACGTGCTGAGCGAGTAAGATTAACAAACAAACATTCCGTTTAATCTCGCAACCATTGTTTGCGTTGTGTATTTAAGGTAATCTCAAGAGTCGGCTGTAAAACTTAACACTGGTTCTCCTCATACCAGTTTGTCTTTCCCTAAGTTTTGTTTGGACAAAGTCAACATTACGTATGCATACTTCACGGCGTGCATTTTGAATACGTGAAATGACGGTAACTAAAGTTTTGTAGCTGGCCTTGAATCTTTTGTTTATGAAAATTTTAAACTTTAGAGTCCAGTTTCGTACATTTCCAACATGAGATTTTGAAGTTAACTGACTTTCCGTCATCGGCTATTTCCTAATCGTCGGTTTGCAATAATTAATAGACTAGAACATATTAAAATACTTTAATTATCTGTCTAACCGTCAAACGTCTTTCGTAGGCAAATTCAGTCGTATGTATTAATTGCAGTATTTTTTTTTTTTTTTTTTTTTACCAACGAGAAAATGTTTTTAATCGGGAACTAAACCTGACTCAACATAAGAGAGTTTGTAATGATTTTTATTATTAACAATATACACGTTCTGCTGTTGTAGATTTGCATCAGTAGACAGTCTTATACAGTTGAAATAATGAAGTACGTCTTTGCCTACTCTGTCCATTTAGTCTGAAGCTTTTCTATAGGTCACATTGCGTACCAAATGCTTTCCTAAAACTTCCTGTTCGTGCCCATATTACATCATTCTTAAGACATTATTTATTTATACCAGTGTCTGTATAATTTCCAAATTTAAGTTTAAAATCCTTTCTCTTACTATACATTACCACATTCCTTTGTTTTGTTAGTGTGTTATCTTTGCCTGTAATCCATCTGACCATTAAATATGCCGTCAATTTGTTAATCACAGTTTGCTACCGTATAGTGTTACTAGCCTGATTGCTTCCTCACGTTTTCGTTCCGAATGTCTGACGGTGTTTAGACTTGTGTATTGATAAAATATTCATATTGTTCTGCCAGTACTGTTTGTTTTCAGATTTCATAATTAATTTAGATGTCAAGAGATATTTGTGAGATTTAGCACTTCGTCAACAAAATGTTGTGTAATCCAAAACATTTTCTTTTTATACTTCTCTTGGATGAGAGGATTGTTAAAATTGTCTCATCAAATGATGGATCTACAAAGTTTATCATCCTTTGTTGAATAGATAGAAATTATAGTCGTAACAATTAATATAAAAATATTTTAATATCAAGACCACGTATTTTTTGTGGTCAGTCCACGGAATGTCAGTTTTCAGTGTCAGATCATTAAAGATGCTATATATATATATATTCATGACAGGTTGAATTAGGGGGCAGAATTTCATACACGTAAGTTGCAATTGGCGAGACTAGGGCTAATATTAGTCTTTATTTGCGTATTTGGTTAACTAGTCACATTTCTAGACGTGATGCGGGCTTGTAAGTTGTCAAAATTCTTATTATTCTCTTCCCTTCCTCTTTGTATTGCGTAACGTTTCGTAAGTGTGATGCTAGGAGTCTTGATTAAGATTAACAGCTTACAAATCCTAGAATAGGCTTTGTCTTTGCAAGATCTTAAAATTTTAGATTGATTGTGCGGCTTTTTAAAAATAATCATTATTTGTTTTTATACGGAAGTAGAACAGAACAACGAGATTGTGTGACGATATGAAAAGAGTGGCGGGGCTATCTTTAGTATCAATACAAGGTGGAGGAGAGAGAGAAAATAAATAATATTATATACAATCCCGAGTGCAACGGAGATGAAGGTGAAAACAATAATTTTTTTTTTCATTTCTGCCAGCGTTATGAGAAATGTTTCAAATCCAAGAAAATTAAACCAAATACGTTCTATTTCATTATCAGTTATTATTTTTTTAGACAAAAAACTTGCTATTATTTCTACTATTCTTAGAGTTTTGCAGTGATATTTAAATTTTACAACTGCTTAAGGTAAAACAAACAATTCTTTATTTCATATATTTCTCCTACGTTACAAATCAGTACGGCTTTATACAAAATTGTACAAAGATTAAACGTAGATGCTGAGATAGTCCGTTCCTGTCATCAATTTCCTGGGTTTAGTATGACAACTGTAATATAATGTGTCTACCTCTAATAACTGTAAGAGGTTCTAACTTCTTAATTTGAGTGTTAGTATATATTTTTTAGAACACATGTTGTAATGTTTTCATCTTCGCTTCCTCGGTATGAGATTATACTTAAAATATAATGTTTTATGTTACTAATAGTATAAGAGTATAATTTTTACAATTTATAAGTAAATTTGGGATAGAAATATTGTTCGTCTACACTCTGTGTATTAGGCAGATTGTAATAAACGTCAATCAAAATTTAAATAATCCAACTAAATACAATATTGTTGATAGCAATATTCACTATGGTGGTGCTAAAGTGATACTAGAGACGTATAACAATTACAGGTTTTATCAAATACTTTAAACCGCACTTACATCACACACAATCTCTTATGATGACCAATAAAAATAAAAAATTATAAAGTCACATTTAACACCAATAAATACAAAATCTCATTTTGTGCATATAACAACGGTCTTACAATATCAGTAGGAATAAAGATAATGACGCCTGTAAAGTTCGATAGTGTTTCTATGCAAACAATTCGGAAGTTTGGAAATTTTGATTTCTAAATTTATTTATGATTTAAACTGTAACTAGTTCAATTTATATGGTCGAGTATTGCGAATACAAGGCAAGATATCCTACCTTGGCTACCTTGAAATACAATACAAGCCTACTACGAAGTTACTATAACGATATAGTTACTTAAAGATTCAGATACTCTTTTTTCACATGTTATTTTGATGATAGTCGTAATCTTCGTATTACTCTATAGTAGAACCCGCGTTAAAACCCATATCCTAAAGATTAAAATCAAGACAACGTCTAATTATATCAAAGCCGCAAAAATTAAGTTAAGTCATGTTTTTGTTTATCAAATAACGATGATTAGTAGAAACGTTTGAGCGTAAAAGTTTTATAGAAGAGAACAATGAAAAAAGATTTAGAGCAGCTGACGAACTGATGTAGACAAAGGCAAGGAGATGGAAGATTCGTCGAAGATACATCGTAAAATTCGTACAGGGTCAACAAATATAATGGCCAGGTACCTAAACGGATGGATGATCAGCATATGGTAAAGAAAATCTCAGAGCGTAGGTGTATTAAAGCAGAAAGAATTGTCGACCTAGGTTAAGACAGTTGGATTATGTGCTGGAAGATCTCATAAGAAAGGACATGAGGGAAAGGACATGAGGAGTTACTCTGAGATTGCAACGGTTAGGAGGCATTAACGAATGTTGATTTTGGAAGAGAAGAAGAAGAAGAAGAAGAAGCAGCAGCAAACTCTTCTAAGTTAAATATTATGTAAAACTAAAACTGTTTGAAAGAAAGTAATATAACCTATCATAAGCAAATGCAAAATATTAATACTGTTATTGCTATACTTTATTTAACACTTAGTCATGGAGAATGAAGAAAAAGAGGAGTCGCTACATAGGTACTTACAAATAGTTGAGTGTGACGGAAGTGAAAGAAGCTGCCAACAGAAGTCTGATACAGAAGTCTAACCACAAAGTACTTACACCACAGGATTAAATAAAGCCTGGGCTAGTCAAAACACGAGCAGGCAGCAGAACCAATAGATTAGTAGCTAACAGAAAACGGCGGAATTCATCATTGTCGCTGATATGATCAAGTCACCTACTAAGGATAGACTATTGCAATCATAGCTGAAACTTCTGCCGGAAGATCAAACAACAAACTACGGCTTCATATAAAGGAAATTCAAAATGAAGTCATGATTATTGATAGCCTATCGTTTTGAATAGGTTTTTATTTTAATCACTGTCGTACTAATGTAGAGTTGATGATCATGATGCTTCACTTGATAACAATAAGAAGCCGTAGAAATCCAAAATGATGAAACAGAATGTATTCTACCGTAGAAATTTCTAAGATAGTCTACGATTTTCTGCCCACCTTCGAAATGTACGAGAAAATTTAGTTGAAGGTAATTATTACGATTTGTGCATTTAAATATTTTTAATATAATATTTTTTAGAAAACATTTCATTTCATTTAAACGAATCTCAGATTCACAAACAGAATTGTCACTGGTTCCGAGCAATAATTAAAAAAATTATTATTTCTTTTATAAATTTGCTAACTGCTATAATTTTTTATTGTTCGACTAAGCTTTTCGTCATTACTGACATCTTCAGGTCTTAAACAACCGTTGTTTAAGACCTGAAGATGTCAGTAATGACGAAAAGCTTAGTCGAACAATAAAAAATTATAGCAGTTAGCAAATTTATAAAAGAAATAGTAAGGATGGCTGCTAATTTAAACAATACGAAGAAAAAAATTATTGTTGACGAAGTAATCTTCTCTGACATGCAACACTAAACTAGACCACTAATTTCGAAAATTAGAAACAAACATAATTACTTGTTTCTATTTATTTAAAATACAGATATAAAATGAAATGATGGCCTGCATATCATGAAGTAATAGATGAATCCATACAATTAAGCATAAAGTATTTTTCTGATATAGTCTACTAGTGACAGGCATGTTAACATAATTTAAGTAGGTAAAGTAAAAGCGAGCATTGCCGGATTCTTTTTCAACATAATACTCTATACGATACATGTTCCTTCTTATTATACATATTCCAATGTCGATTTCAACCCAGAGGTAGCAAAATATTAAACAATCTTAAGTTTTATTTATAACTCTTGACCAAATTCTTAATTCAACGCTTATTCGTTTCATGTATGATAAACCTTCACTAATTATTCATAATTTAGAGTAACAATGAACTGATCCTTAATTTCTCTATATTTTTGCCAGTAAATTTCCATCCTTTTCTTTGGATAACGTGTTCTAATCGACAACAGGAAACCCCCTCTCTCTCACTCCCGCCACACACTCTCTCTCGCTCTCTCTCTCTCTCTCTCTCTCTCTCTCTCTCTCTCTCTCTCTCTCTCTCTCTCTCTCTCTCTCTCTCTCTCTCTCTCTCTCTCTCTCTCTCTCTCTCTCTGTACAAAATATAGAAAGCTATATATCTCTACAATATAAGCTGCTCCAAACGGCTGAGATAAAGTGGTTGATTAGAGAGGTCTGTCATTTGGCGGCTTGCCATTAACTGCGAAAGGAGAGTGACCGGTTAAAGGCAGGCCAGAGTTTTACAGCGGCAGGTATCGAACCGATCCGCGTGGTTAGCACACTCTATCTACTGTGCCGCGTCCACTCACTGCAAATCCACCTTAACAAATAATTTTTACCTTTAATTTTAATTTCTTTTAGATTACTTATTCATCTAGTTTTTGACACAATAGTACTAAAAATTATTATTATTATTACTTGAATTTATTATTTTCTAATGAAATTTATGTTTTTAGTGAATAACTACAATGAGTTGAAAGTTTCAATTCTTACAGAAAAAAAGATCATGCTAACTAAAACTGTAAAATAATTAAAGTATTACTTATACATTTGATGCAACTTGATTAAAAATTTTTAATCCTCTACCCATTCAAAAATTATGTACATTCAGAACACCAGTCTAGTCACAGGCTTTTAACACTTAACTTTGTTTCGATTTTTTTTTAACTCCAAAAGCAATGCCTTGTCGCTGTAGCCACGTCACTCTATCCCTTGCGATATTCTTCATTTCTCCATAGGACCCACTATTCACGACACCCAGTGTGCTGCGGAAGTATGCAGTTCTTGGTCTTCCTTTGGGCTTCTTCCCCACTACTTTGCCCTCAAAGATGTTAGTTAAAAAAGCACTATGTCTGATCACATGCCCTATCAACTTAATCTTCCTCACCTCTATACTCCTAAGCAGTGTTCTATTCTCATTTATTTCCTCTAAGATCTGTTCATTCGTCTTCCTATCTGTCCAACTAGTTTTTGTCATTCTCCGCCAAATCCACATCTCCACTGCCTGAAGTCTGTCACTCTCCACCTTCCCTAAGGTCCACGATTCACACCCGTAAGTTAAAACACTCCATACAAATACCTTAACAAACTTTTTCCTTGTTTCAATACTAATATGGTTGTTTGTTAATAAGTTCCTTTTGCTCTGGAATGCTTGTTTTGCCAGAGCTACTCTCCTCTTAATCTCTGTCAGACACTTATTCCCACTTGTAACTATGCTACCCAGGTAACAAAATTCAGTAACGTGCTCCAATATTGTGTTGTTCAACATAATGGTTGACTAAATATCACTATAATATTGACGACTCGGAACACTAAGTTTTTTATAAGTAAAAACGTAAAGTTTTACCTTACAGCCTAAACCGGCTTTCACCTATAGAAGGCTTCATCAGAGGCTGTCGTTAGTAGCGCTGCTCGTCTTGTTGTTGGCGACGAGATAGTGTTTCAAAAGATTGAAGCTGTGTGTGTGTGGTGAAATGTGTTCGAATAATGCGTGCGATTTGAATTGTGTCTGTTCGTTTAGGATGTCGTTTTTATTTGTTTTTGTGCATCGCACGCATTATTCGAACACATCTCACCACACACACACAGCTTCAATCTTTTGAAACACTATCTCGTCTCCAACAACAAGACGAGCAGCGCTACTAACGACAGCCTCTGATGAAGCCTTCTATAGGTGAAAGCCGGTTTAGGCTGTAAGGTAAAACTTTACGTTTTTACTTATAAAAAACTTAGTGTTCCGAGTCGTCAATATTATAGTGATATTTAGTTAAGTAACGGACACGTCATGGACAACGAAATCCAAGAATAATGGTTGATTTAATGTCTTCTCTTTTTTACTTACAACCATTATTTTAGTTTTCCTAACATTTATCCTCAATCTCCAAGCGTGAAGAATTTTGTTAAACGTACCTAACATTCGGGTCATATCCTTTTCTGAGTCAGCCATCAGTACAATATCATCTGCGAAGCGAATACTGTGTATCCGTTCCCCATTTATTTTAATTCCCCTAGAACTCCTTTTCATCTGAGTTACAACATCTTCTATAAACAAATTAAACAAGTACGGTGAGAGTGGGCAACCTTGTCTGACCCCTCTTCTTATTATTGCTTCCTTTTTACATTCATTTATGTCTATTTCAGTACTTTGCAACCTATAAATATTGAAGATTACCCTCCTAACTTTCCAGTCAAGTCCTGACTTCCTCATAGTTTGAAACAACAGCTTCCAATCAACATTGTCGAACGCCTTCTCGAGATCCACAAATACTAAATAGGTTTTCCTATTCACTTCAATTCTCCTCTCCAAGATCTGCCGCAGAGCCAAGATTGCTTCTCTGGTTCCTCTACCTGCTCTAAATCCAAACTGATCCTCCTCCAAAGGGTGTGATCAATCTTTCCTTCCAGTCTGTTCTTCACTATGTTCAGCAAAATCTTAGCAGCATGAGATATTAAGGCTATCGTTCTATAATTAGCACAGTCGTCTACTTTACCTTTCTTTGGTATTGTGATTGTTCTACTTTTAATGAAATCAACTGGCAATACTCCCTCTTCATAGCACCCAGTAATTATTCGAAATAGCTGGTCTTTCGTTCTCTCCCCTACATTTTTCAAAAGCTCTGCTGGTATACTGTCAGGCCCTGTCGCTTTTTTCATACTCAGACCTTTAAGGGCATAATCAAATTCCACCCTGCTAATTGGTGGTCCTACCATATCTCTATCTACAGCATTCTCATTTTCTAGAAACTCTTGTGTGACTACAACAGCTTCCCCGTCATATAGTTCCTCTATATACTCCTTCCAACGCTCGCTGACTTTATCATTTTCGAAAAGTATTTTACCATTTTTATCCTTAACAACATTACTTCGAGTCTTATGCTTCCACTGTAACGATTTTATCCTTAAATATGCCTTATCACATTTTCCTCTACTGAAATCATCTTCTATTTCAAGACTTAGTTGTTTCATCCAATTTTCTTTTTCAATGCGACACATAGAGGTAATCTGATTTTTTATTCTCTTGTACTCCTGATAATCCTTATTTCTCAGCCTATTACGCCTCCTTATTAGATCCAACAATTCCTGTATCATCCACGGTTTCCGTGGTTCTAATTTTCTCCTCCCTAGAACACGCTGTGCTGTTGCAATTATTCCATCTCTTACTTCCTCCCAACTTGGCCTTCCTTCCATCAACATGTCTGTCTCTTCTTCCAATTCTTTTACTATTTTGTCATCGGTCAGTTTTTCTAAGCACCAGTTCTTTTGTTTAGATTTCCTGATTTTCCTAAATTTAATATTGCACTTGGCCATAACGGGAATATGGTCACTATCTATATCCATACCAGGATATGAATGACTAGATTTGACTTGGTTCTTATATCTTTGTCTGACTAGAATATAATCGATCTGATGCCTCCTAACATCCCCCCGTGCTTTCCAAGTGTATCGTCGCCTTTTGGGGACTTCAAAACATGTGTTCGTGACGATCATTTCATACTGCTCACAAAACTCAAGTAACCTTTCCCCTCGTGCATTGATGTTCCCCAAACCAAACTTCCCGGCACATTTTTGACTACTGTTAGCACCAATAGATGCATTAAAGTCGCCCATTATAACTACATTATCGTCTTTCTTTATTATCTTGAGCAACTTTTCAATCTGTTCATACATTAAGTCTATATCTTCATCGTTACTACTTGTTGTTGGAAAGTACACCATAATTATACACAAATCAACTGGCTCTGCCCTAAGTTTTATCATCAGTAATCTATCACTACTGTGGCATGTATTCAAGACACTACTCTTCCATTCACCTCTTAAGAACAATGCTACTCCATTTCTTCCTGAGTCTTCCTTTCCACTGTAAATAATTCTGAAATCACCTGATACGAAATCACCACATTCTGCCCATTTTGTCTCGCAGACACCTAATATATTAAGCTCTGCCTTTATCATAGAATGCTTTACCTCTTCCATTTTACCAGGCTTCAGTAATGTTCTAACATTCCAAGTGCCGATTTTGCATCCATTTTTTCGTTTGTAGAAAATAGGATTTACTTCTTCAAAATTGACTCTATCCAACACCTTCCCCCCCGGAGAACCGAATGGGGGAATTGAAACTCCGGAATATTTTGCATTAGACGTAGCCATCATGCTAAAAGCCTGGGGATATCCTCAGATCTTTAATGCAGTGGTTTCCCGTTGCCTTCTGCATCCTATGCCGTTGACCATCTCTGGTTCATCCGCTTTCTGGGGTATTTTCACACCCCAAGGACAAGAGAGTGCCCTAACTTACTACCCGATCATCCGCCTTCAAAGAAGCCGTTGGCACTTGGTAGTAGGGGGACCACTTATACCGGCGGTCACTCGGTCGTCAGAGCCTCGTTAGTGTGAACAGGGTGCACCATGCAGCGAACTTCCGCTACAACTCGTGAAGGTGAGGCTGACGGTTGTATAGGAGAGGCTATAAGAGACGCATCCTATACCTTACACCCCTATCCTATACATCCTATCCCTTATACTTTGCTTCGATAGTTACCCAAAATTCCTTTCGTGAGGATTTCGTGCACATGCTGTATTCACTTTGATTATCGGCAGTACACTTATTGTTCAGAAATTTTTAGTGTCTCTGTGATCTCTACATTTAAAAACCGTTCTTCCTCACGTCCCTTAACGTACCGGAAAAGTAGACACACCGACCACCGCTAAACTTTCTTTTTCCTGTGACCCAATTTCTGCCTCTGCACAGGAGTTGGTACAACCATTACTCTAAAGAAGCCAGTTCTTTCAATCCGTCTACAATGAGTGGAGTATAAAGAGAGTAAGTAACGAGATTCAGATCATCTAGTAGATTAAGTTCAGTGATATTTCACTAAATAATGCTGACTGGCCTCACCGTTTAACAGTTTCAGTGTATACGCCATTTCACAGTAGACTAAACCCTCAGATAATGGTACCAATATATCATCCACACACATACACACGCGCAAGCAAGCGCCTCTATGTCATTTATCATTCACCTGCTGCCAATACAAACATTAATCAAAACGATTGTTCCACACATGCACCCGACGTCAATCAATCTCTAACCATTGTTCTATTATATCACGTACTGCGTCTACTAAGGCAAGCTACCTTTCTCGGCTTTTTAAACGGTATAGGTTGTTTTCTATTTCATAAATAAAATAACAAGAAGGCTGCGAAATGTCACAACAAATACAGTAGTTTAGTAAGCTAAAACGTATTAAAAGACAGAACGTTGTATACAGTGCGTATTAAGGAGAACGATATTTTATTCACCCATGACTTAAGGAAGCAAAGGCTAGATCACAGAAATTACTGGATTACATTGCTTCACAAAAAAATTCAAGAGAAACACGTTTACTGTTTTGCATGTTGTAAAAATCAGCAACAAGTCTAAGCATAAAGGTAGACTGAAAAAAACAGTGTATCCTAATAGAATGATTAATCAATTATGCCTTTATTAAAATGTTTAGTTTCCGAACTTTAACCGTGCTTTTTACGTAATAACAACCTAGAAATATCCATTAAAATAAGAATTAAAAGTTCTAATGTAAAAATTGTTCTTTTTCATAACATAATATTTAATTACCAAATTCGTGAAAACTTGTTAAAATTACTAAAGAAAAACATAGTGAAAACTACTCACGAGTTGAAATTAAAAAAAAAATGTAATGTATTTTATTATTTACTTGGGACAAGAGTGACCGTGTTGATGTAGCCAGTTGTGTTCTCACTCGCTATACCGGACGTCGCTTGATTTTTGATTCCTGCTGCGGGAATTATTTATATTGCAAACATTAACATTAACGTTAAGACGTGGCTGAAATTTCGCGGATCGGTGGCAAACCAGCAAACGGTAACTCTTCGGGCTAGTAAAGTTGTTCTAATTATCTGTTCCCAGTCAGCGTTAAACTGATGCTTCCACATAACTGTGAGAAAGTGTATGAACACACTCATCACGTGTACATGTAGTAAGATACTCAACTTACTTGTTTCCAGTAATGAACCTAACATACTGGTATGTCACCAATACTTGTTAAGTTTTAAAAATTACATAGCATCATGAAGTTCATTAGAATTAGAAAATAAGTTCATTCAAATTTGTATTTGGACAATATTAATATACGTTGTAGCATGACAGATAATCCACTAAATCCTAATTCCAATCTGATCATAATTCAATATAAATTACATTAAATAAAAAGAAAATTCAAATGAAAATAAATAAATGTCGAAGTAAAATACCACCATAAAAGGAAAAAATAAAATGTAATCATCATAATGCAACAAAAATGTATCAAGAAAAATAAATCCTACAAAGCTAAAATAAAATCAGGATAATACCCAGGTAGGATAGGAGCAGATAAAGAAGATACCCCGAACAAACCAACGAACCATAAAATCAGATTACCTTGGAGAACCCAAGATGGAAGAATTGTGAAGAGAAGAAAATGTAGAATGGGAAGAACTACAAGATATACCCAAGGAAAACCTATTACAAAAAATAACAAACCCCAAAAAAGATTAAATGTCACCCATGAAAGTATAACAACCCAAAACCTCATATAAAATGTAAAATAGTTATAAACAAAAGTATTTAGGGTAATAAATAGAAGTGCACCCACTAAAATTATTATGTAACGAAATAAACAAATCTTCATTGTCCCTTATCTTTAAGATTTTGGTCTTGGAGTATTGTAAAACTCGAGTGTAAATAAGACCCAAAAATATAAGTGAATCAGTGCAAGTTATTTCAGTACTGAATAAACTTCAAGTATAAGTGTAACTGATACTTCAACAAGTACAATTAAACAACTTTAATGTTTGCTATAAATACAAATATAAAATAATATGAGGTATTCTTATGAAAACATTACTAATGTTTCAAAGAAGATGCCACTTTTATCAAAAAACATTCTTTAAAATATGAATGATAGAGAGAGCAGGTGGGGAATAAATACAGTGACAAGGGGATTAAAACGTAATAATAAAATATAAACAGAAAGGACTGTAAACAAATTAAATTTAAGTAAAATAAAATTAAATGGCTCTTTATGTTTGTGTTAAAGCCTAAGAACACCATATTTCAAGGTGGTGTATAGAATAAGAATTATTATTACTATATTTATGTTTATTATGTCTTACAGTGTTAGTACAGACTAAAAAGTCTCAGTATGAATACCATACTATTTTTATAAAATGTTTGTTATGTGTTATTAGTAATAGTTGAAACTAAAATGTCTAACATTGAAGACCAATAATTAATTTTAAATATTGTGTTTGTATTATGAGCATGAATACAATGCTACATGTTCCAATAGTTATTTAAGGAGATTGTATTTAATATTATATTAACTTCAGAAAGTCAGAAGGGGTATAGACATAGTATTATTCAAAAAACAGTATATGTAAAACCATAAAATCTAGGCCAGATAGGAAATTTCAATAACATTATATTTGAGTAATTAAGTTCAACTAAACCAAGTAAACTGATGAGATTTATATAAGATGAATCAATCACCAAATACTATAACTAAAACTGTACTTTAAAAGGATAATATAAAAAGATGTATAAAATTATTCAAAAAATTTGCAAATGTAATACCTAACCATTTCAGAGGGGGAATCAGAAATTCATTAATTATATTTAAAAGGATGATCAATTGATAAATTTGCAAGAGATTAATGAAAGATAAACATTTAGGTAAATCTGAGATTTAATATCATAATAATTATAACACATAAGATGGCTAAATTTTGGACAAGGACAGGAAACAGAATATTGAGCCTACGTTTCCAAAATGACAGAAATATAGCAATTTTGATAAAAAACTTTATAAAGATGGATTATTGTATATCAAATTAAGCAGAAGGAGTTAAAGAAACCGATTATGTATTTGCTATTACATGAAATTAATTAATAACCAAAATATATTCTATCATATAATGTACTTTAATTGAATGCATCGGAAGTGAATAAAACTTAAACAATACTTTTCTAATATTAAATCGGCTAAGAGATTTCAGAAACGAAGGAAGTAAAACAGTTCTTAATTAACATTCGAAGAGTACGGGTGAATTAATCTCGTGCTAATAACAGTATACCGGAACGAATAATGGCGGATAACAGTTAAACATAGCCTACTATAAATTTTGAGATTTTGGACAGAACACTTTTAAACGATAAATACAGTGAAAAATAACCACTACACACATAGAAACCAGTGAATACACCACACAAACTAGTGAACTAACAATTCGAACCACTAACACTAATAATTTCCAGACAACTGAAACGAACTTTACAACACCATATCTTAAAAAATAAAACGCACATTTTCTCGAGTGAACAACAGAACAGTGAACGAGTGATAATCCAACAACACCAGAAACATTATTCAATATTACGGAGACGAGGAAGCAGCTGTGAAGGTATCTTTATTTAAAGAAAATCCAACAACACCATTTTCGTTTTACTTCGTCAACGAGGCGAGCGGCCATGATGGTTCCCAGCATGCAAAGCGCCCACAAGGAATAAGATTCGTCGCCACAGCCAATTGGTCTGATTTTTTACTTAATAAACATTATATATCATAAATAACTTTGTAATTATTAAATATTAAGATTTTTTATTGTAATGTTATACTTTCGAGCCTTGCCCCTTCTCTGACTATATAACATAACCGTTTAAAGAACCCTGAAAATATTATATCAAATAACATATGTGTCAACATTCAATTCGCCCTGTGAAAGAGTCGAACAATATAACCTAATCGATTTTTAATCGATCTTTTTATAATAATTGTTAATAAAACATAGTAATTCAACATTTGTGGTATTAAATTTATTTCTAAACTATAAATAGAGTTTAGTGAACATCAGCTGCAAGAAAGGCAGCCATTACTCCAGTGAACGTAATATATTGGAGGAAGAAGAAGAATCGCAAATCGATTAGTGAACGAGACAATCCAATTAACGCTGAATTTACTTACAGCAAACCACAAGTGATATAATTGCCAAAAATACCTTAAAGGAATTTAAAATTTCAACACGATCACATTACAAGAATTATTTATTAAATATTTAAACAATAAAACAAACATAATTTTTTTTGAAAATTTTTAAAATAAATTAAAACAAAAATATTTTTTATTTTTGTACACGAACAGAGAAAATAATTATTCGTAATACACACGACTTGTTACAACGTTCAAATAACACTACACTGTATTCTGCTTGAGTCTTCTAGTCAGATGTTGGATGTCGAGCGACTTGATAGCTTCGACGTTACAGTGCTGGCGAAGTCTTACCTCATGTTACTTAATAATCCGTCCCATCTTCTTGATCATCGCTTCCATCATTAAGTCTTAGTGAATACTGTAGGTATACAGAGGCGTTAGAATCTGTTGATATAACGACACTTTTTTATATGTTGACAGTGATAATGTTCTATCCATAAGCCCATATAATACAGCTCCATACTGAAGGCCAGTCCTACACTCCTAGCATAGGAAATTTTAAATTAATTAAATTTAATTTCTAGGTTTTATAAATTTCTGTTATTTGCATTATCATCTACTTCTTCATCTTAACTGTCCAATAATTCATAATTTTATTTCTTAATGTTGTATGAATTTTGTTTCTAATTGATAAGGCAGGCAGGCTGAGAGTGGAAATGGTTCGTCTCTGAACGGATGAAAAATTTGGTATCACTAAAACTAAAACGTATATAAAACGAAAAAATGTTTGCAATAGTTTTTAAGAAAACTATAAAATTTTTATAGTAATATGTTTGTAACTAAATAGATTCGATCTAACATTGCAGAATGTGTCAAAAATACTGTATCTCTAAAATACAAGATTATTTATATTTTCTTGTTTTTTCCACTTTTTAGCGAAAATGGTTAAGTGAGAGAAAAAGAAAAAATGCAACAAGTTTGATGAAAGTGTTTTGTAGAACGACGGTCGTCTACACGGCGTTCAAGAACAATTTCAAGATAACCTTGTACATAAACGCTTAACCAAATGTGTGTTAATTACGAATTAATTACTACAAAGACGATGGCGGACGTCCAGAAATACATCAGCATTGTTGTTGTTGAGAAAGCAGTTGTTGCCAGGAAACGTACAATTCCTTGTTCCTCAGTAATATCCAGCAGCCAAGACTAGCCGACCGAGCAGTACCGCTGTTCACCAAACATGCCACCGACTCCCTTGTTTAATCTTTCTTACAGAAATCGTCTAGTGTTTATTCCAGTGTTGCTTCTAGTTTCCTTTATTCGATACATTTGAAAACAAAAATCAAAGTAAAGCACACACTTTTTTAAACTAAAGTGGAATACAATACCGTACTCTGAAATTTCTATTATACTTAAATTTTTTATTCTGCAATAAGTCAAATGTAAACAAATTCATATTGCAACTGGAGAACATACAAAATTTATATTACAAAACTACAAGAGCTGCGCAGATTCTCGTCAGTTGGCCGGTAACACACGGGTAGTTCGTGCAACACATATTCAGTAATTTACTGACAGTAGAACATGGTATTCTATTAAATATTTTGTTACCTGCTTAAATTATTGTAATCAAATATTCCACTTGTATTGTAATCGCTACAAATTTCTACACTTATACCAAGCTTAAGTTCCCTTCTCTATTTGATAGTAGGTAAATTACCTTTAGATTCAGTCTACACTTAGGGTACGGTTAAACGAGCGATTTTTCCCGGCCGCTTGCGTGCGGTTGGGAAATGCATTGAATTTAACACGTTGGCGGCAATAAAATTTGTCACACGTGGAAAAAACGCACGGGTCACCAATTCTGCTGCGTTTTTAAGGTCTCCCGCATCGAAACGCAACCTGCTGCGTTTTAGTCTGTTTTTAACACGCACTCGGTTGGTCTCACACTGACTGTTCAAAGACGCCGCTAAAATAGTATTTGTTTATTTACTCGTTACCATGGTAATTAATTTTGGTCTCCACGGTGTTGTTGACATCTTTATACAAAAAAAGGTAATGTAAAAAATGTTCTGAACAAAATTTTTTTACTACTGATAACCAATGTTTTCTTGAATCTATATACGGACGTTTCTGGGCAGTTGCGTTTTAACCTTTATGTACACATTTAACCTTTATAACCAAAGAATGTTTTAGTGGATGGTTAGTGAGGATCGGTGTGTTTGGCTTCAGCAACAATTGTCCTGAAGATGACAATAAATATTGTCGAAACGTCGACGAAAAATAGCTAAAATTGTTATTATTGACCGATCCTCACTAACAATCCACTAAAACATTCATTGATTGACGGTCACTAAAAATTTATGGATTTATAACCAAAGCTATATGGATGCGCGTCCGAGACGTCCCAAAGCTGCCGTCTGATTATAAACCTCCTGTGTGACTCCGTACGAGAAAAAAACGCGCATGTAACCACTGAACGTTTTTGAAAACTCCACGCGCGTGCACGGCCGAAAGAAAACGCTCATGTAAACGTACCATTAGTGATAATTTTTTATTTTCTACTTACTCGATTTGTATTGTATACTTTCTGTTACATACATATTTATGTATTGAATCCCTACGGCTGTTGCCACCTCTCCATTCCAACTTTCCTGTCTTTTATTCCTATATACCTATTTCGTCTCCTTACTGGGTCCGTACTCGCTTTAACTTCATCCCTTCACTTACGGCTCTAACTTCCTTCCTTTTCCCTTGAATCTAAATCTCTATCTCCCTATGTATAATTTATTACTCGGTTGTTTTCTTTTGATTCTTTTAATTGCATCTTCGTCAAAGGTATATAACTTATATTTTGATACCTGCACATGTTTTCAGCTACATTCCATCAATGCTCTATCGCCGAAAACCATTTCGATCGATTACAGTTTACTTTTATTGATGTTGCTTACATCACAAACTTAATTCCCCGATAATATACTCTCATTATTCGCAGTTTTTTATTTATTAAATTTTTCCTTTCTTATTTCTTACTATTAACGGGCTATGTATTCAGCATCCTTCCTTCCACTCATATTTTTATCTAGGCTTATATTTGTTTATTCTTAAATTTATGTTAACATTACTTTTAATGTTTCTGTCTTGAAATGACTGATTTCTTGGAAACTAGAACTAGAAATCTAGTGCTATCACAGTTTCATTTTCTTAAAATTTATATTACAAAAGTGTTATCAACAACATCGTCTTTTAAAAGCTATATTGCGTTGTGATTGGTTATTAAAATATAATTACCAAACTATAAAGTTTCAGGCAAACTTGGACATATTATCATCTACAGGAAAGGGCATCAACATCATTTCATTATCCTCATCATCAACTTATAATAATTAGGTGCTTACGTAGGCCTATATCTGATTTCTTAAAATACTTAATGTCGTCTGTAACCTTTCAGTGTACGGGTAGTAACAGATTGTCTAAGCAAATTCACTAAGCAAATAGTTCTTAAAAGCCTAGTAAGAAATTACCTTAATATGGTATTTTTCCATTGCCACAAATATGTGTGGTTTAAGCAAAGAATACAATTTTAAAGAATATAAGCATATTCGAAATGTTGAAATACGGCTGCACGAAAGACCGTATGCATTTAATCGTAATTTTCAATAAATAAAAAAAGTATGATAGAAATAAAGTTATAAGGGAGGTATGGTATGTTACTGCTAAAAACTTGCTTTAATGAAAGTCGTAGAATGTTGCTACGATAGTTTATAACCAACCGTTATTGAAACGTCCAACAGAGAACGACACAGCAAAGACGGAGGTAACAATCGATTTAGTTACGCTCCATAAACTTGTAAGTGGCAGTTAATTAAGTTGGTTAACTGTGGTAATTAAAATAATGAAAATGCGTTCGTTCGTAAATGAAAAGCTACCGCCGGTAGCGGAAACGAGGCCGGGTCACCTGTTGTACAGTATCGATTCTTCCTCGACTGTGACGCAACCAACACTCGTTTCAAATTAGATGAGAATTTCCATCAACTTTAATTAACGAAACTCCGCTTTATGTCTCCAGTTGCACATACTTTGAAGTTAGTTTATCTTTAGTCTCATTACTCTTTGATTTCGACAGGTTTTTATAAGAAATTGCAATGTATTTATTAATTTTTGTAGTTATGTTCACTGATATCGTTCAATGTATACTACACAAGGAAATTAATAAACGATAAGCTACTGTCAAAATGACAAGGACAAAGGTAAACAAATTTGAAGGTTAAAGAAAAGTAAACCTTTTCTATACCTATAGCTGGTATAGTCTGTGCCGGCTATACTACGGCATAACCCACTTGTAAACTCAAAGTTAGGTTGTCCAAAGAAACAGGTGAAGTGAAATGACAAGATGAAGTGAAATGTAAAACTTTATTGTTGAAGGTGACGTATATGCACAATTGGACGATGAACTGGCGTGTTTAAGGAACCAAGTAGCCTAATGACAATGTCCCTAAAAGCAGGTTTAGAAATAATAAATACTGTTACGTAATGTGGAAAAAGTGTTACAAAATTACAGAACAATCTTCTTGTTCCTCGGCTATTCCAGTGGAATCCGGCTGTCACGTGTGTGTGCGTAAGTATTGCTGCTACTTTGAGATGAAAGACAATTACGTGATACTTGTCACGAGTCCGCAAGGAGATTTTTCCTGACCATAGCGGTCCGCGTGCGCTGTGTTCAAGCCCGCAATCAATTACGTTCTAGTGTTTTGAATATTCTGGAACCTCAGCGGGGTATAAATACAAGTACTCAGCGACCCTTAGTTAAGTTTGACTTGCGATATATTCCAGTGCGCTTCGAAGTGTTTTATAATTGTGCGGGACAATTGTAATACAATTGTGTTTTATACTCGTTGACATTATTATTGCGTGTGAAAATTTTTTATTTGATTTGTTGTAAGAGACGATCTTGTTGATTAGAAACTGTTTAATTGTGATAATTAAACTGGTGAGTAGTGACTTAATTGGTGCCTTGTATTTTGTTTTCCACTTTACCATACGACGATCAGTAGATCGTCGTAACAATACACAGAAAAACGAAATATTAACAAAAACACTTACTAGGGTAAAACGGCAGAAGCTGAGGAGGATGTCTTATACATATTTGTGATATAACTTAAGCATTCATAACATATTCCTGGCACGGCATGTTTACGAGATGCTTTAAGGGAGAAGTTCGGCACCATGGTGCCCAGCAAACTCCCGTATACCTTGTGGTCCTAGGGCAGTAAACTGATTCAACGTGTAACGAAATTTAAAACGAAAACAGTGTTGGCAGGTCAATCAAATCTCTTTTTTCCACATAGCTACCCAAGATTTTCCCATTGCCACAAATATGTATAGTTTAAGCAAAGCATAATATTTTAAAGAATATAATCATATTCAAAATGTTAAAATACGGCTGCAATAAAGATGTAAATATTAAAAATAATTGTATTTATGATTTGTGTACTCTATTTATGATTTAAAATGGGAACATCTAGTTAACCCTGGGTATTAAGTTGTCACGAGACAGATGTTTGAATGTCCTTTTGTTTGCTGACGACTTGCTTGTACTTCAGAGTACAGAATTTGATTTGCTAAAAAATCTCTACTATAAAAATGGACAAAAAGTCAACGTAGAGGGTCGGCTATCATAAAAATGCATTGTAAGTAGAAACTAACAAGAAATGTGTAAAGGTTGGCAAATTTTAAGTGCTTTCAACAATACAGTACCGTCATGTAAGACAGAGAGCGTAAACAGAGAAATGCATGTAACGCATTTTCCCCACCACTTGTACGCGCGCCGTTGGGTTGACGAATAGAAAAAATAGCGGGTGAATTCTCGTGGTAGATTGGGTAAAGTTGTATTTCGCGGTATATGAAACGAATCAGAGTGTATTCTGTAAATAGTTGGTGAGGGTAGTTTTAAGTCGAGTATAAAAAAAACGTAGTTTGGAAAAGTGAAGTCAGTCAGCGGAGATATTACAACCATTAGACTCGTAACCTTTATTTTAAGTCAGCGGGGTTTTTACAACAGTTACACTCGCAATCGTTATTGAATAATATAAGTAATCGTAATTTCTGAAGTTAAATCGTCGGAGAAGTTACAATCGTTAAAGTCGTAATTGTTAATTCAGTAATCGGAGAACAGTTATTGGATCTTTTCGGTTAATTGGCAGCATGAGAGTCTACGTAGCATCGCCATGAGACCACGCATTTCCCCCTCCAACAAATTTTGAAATCGCCAGACTACGTAGCAATCGCCAGTGAGTATTTATACGACTGTTTGTATTTTTATTTTCATTTTGACATGTTTTTTATATTCTTTACATATATATATATATATATATATATATATAATTATATATTTTTTATATTCTTTTATTTTTTAATTTTATTTTTATATTTAAATTTTAATTACAAATTTACTTACATTTTACAATTAATTTCCTACATCACTAACAACTACAAATTAATTACAGTTACAAACATAATTTATAAGTACAAATACAATGATATTGAATATCACTATAATATTGACGACTCGGAACACTAAGTTTTTTATAAGTAAAAACGTAAAGTTTTACCTTACAGCCTAAACCGGCTTTCACCTATAGAAGGCTTCATCAGAGCCTCTGATGAAGCCTTCTATAGGTGAAAGCCGGTTTAGGTTGTAAGGTAAAACTTTACGTTTTTACTTATAAAAAACTTAGTGTTCCGAGTCGCCAATATTATAGTGATATTCAGTTAAGTAACGGACACGTCATGGACAACGAAATCCAACAATGATATTATATACAATATACAACAAATTATTGAGGAGGCATGAATTGTCCAATGTGTTAAATAATTTTTTCGAATTTATTATTTCGATACCTTTGCCGCCACATAAATTCAGCCAGATATGAATCCACCATCAGTCGCGAAGTACCCCATTGCCTTTTGTTTCTCATTTTGGCCTTAGCCAACATGCTTTCTACATTTTGGGTGTGGGCTTGGGTTACTGGATTCACAAACTGTATGGAATGGTTAACTGTTAAATGTTGATAATTTTGGTGTAAATTTTGATATCCCCTCCGCTCATCGGACAAAACGGTTGTGCCTGGGGCAACATACTTGTTTATTAAAGGCACTAAAGTTCCTGCGGATCTGTCTGGAACGGTAACAAGGAAACAGTCTCTTGTTTCACGACAAATTCCACCAAAAACCCATTGATTTGGTAAAACTCTTCCCCTATTACGTTTTCTTTTAGTGAAGCAAGTCTCGTCCACTTCAACATGTAAATTAAGTCCACCAATAACCTGTGGACTTGTTAATAAATGGTGCTCACACACTTCTCGCATGTACGAGTTCCAATCCACGAATGTGGAGTGATTCATATCCAACTCGTCTTCACAATATTGCACGGTCGTGTACTCCTTACTCCAACAGTAAATAAAGTACACGAATGTGCGGAAATCCAACCGAGAATTATTTAGGAATGTAGCCTATCCTGTCGCACTTGTTTGGATTCCCGGCAGTCCTTTTTGGAACATACACAACGGTCTTTACCTGTCGTATACAGTTTCATTTCATGGCCGTTCATACACATTCTTGGGTTACCGGTATGTAAAATTTTTTTGTTTCTTAGAAAGTCTATCGCTGAATCTTTGTCGTGAACCTGTGCCGTTAACTGAAGGAAATTCATGATTTTACTACACTTCTGAAGGAAATTACACTTGTACTACTACTACGACTGCTGCATACAGAGTGACAGGGCCAGTGCTGTCACCGTGAATGTTTGCAAAATGCGTTGGAGAGGGAAATGCGTGGTTACTGGCGATTGCTACGTAGAGTCTCATGCTGCCAATTAACTGAAAAGATCCCAGTTATTAAGCAGTTAAAGTGTTCAGTCTTTACAGAATCTACCGTAATTCGTCTGAGACATTATCAAAGTTTTAATTGCGAATTAAAAGAGAATCGGAGAAATACCACAGTGAGACTCGTCAAGTTACTAAATAATCCGACGGTATCGGTCTGTACTATCCGAGTTGCAAGCACTTATCTTAAATAATATACATACCAAGGTGTTAAGAAGATATATTGATTAATACGACATATACGTACTTTAACTAAGATAATTAGAAGTGAATGTATTATTGTGAATGTGATACCAGTATATATATAAATTTGTGATAATCAAACGAGTGCAACCAACGAGGATCTACAGTAACAGCGGATGACCACAGAGCGACAGGACAGGCGACGTTCGAGTGGATAATTCTCATCGCAGATTCGGAATTCAACCATCAAGTAAAATTTATATGAACATTCATTTTCACATTGTTATTAAAGTCAATTCTTTTGGTAATTCAAACAGTTTAAAAAGAATCCACAATTAAAAAGAGAATAATCATAAAAATCTAAATATTGATATAGTAATGTAATCTTTGAATTCAAGAAAATCATTAAACGTATGATTTGTCATATTTATATTTGTTTTATTAATTATTAAACCCTGAGATTGATTATAAGAGTCGCTACCCCAAAGTAAGGGCTAGATTCAATTGTTGAATATCAACAATTATATATATAAGAAATAACCTTTGTTTTGAGAGTTTAGTTGTAGAAATTGACCATACAACGAACAAATTAATATTAATGAACATTGTAACGATATACTTGGTGCGTATCCTGTAAAATGTACACTAATTTTGAATGTGTAATAAATGTTAGTGCGTTCGTCTCGCACCGGGGTCGTTACATCAATGTTCGCGGCTAACGATGTCCGTAGCGTTGCGGTAATCACCAGTATAACACGGCAATAACCTTACCTGTTTACTTATAGGGGTGTGTTAATCCCGGGTGGCGCCAAGTAGTTTATTAAAATAACTAAAACTATTGTATGATGAGTTTTCAGCGGTGACGGTCGGAGCGTTCAAATAATTCCCGCTCGTACGGCCGTCTGAATTGTCGATGCTGCTGTGCAAATGACGACTTGTTCGCTTCTCGTCAAACCTATTCTTCATAAATACACACAAATAAAGTAATGTATACACTCCCTATGAAATAATGACAACGGTTACTCCCTGTACTAGTTATTTTTTAATGGGTGATAATTAAGATATTCAATTTGACAATTATTTTATAATAAATCTGCACCGACTTTGTACATAAGACTCTTCCTCCCAAGGTTGACGAATCGATTGGGAAACGATCAGCATCAGTATGGCTGTGTAGCGTTTAAGTTATTACAATTATTTTCGTTCCCAAAATCGTGGGATTCTTGTGATTATGAGCTAAAGAATTCCTATGGTTACAATAAAAATATTTTACCTTATGCTAAGTGTACATAAATAATAATGTGTGATGTTACAATCTGTTCTGTAGTGTCGTTAAATGTGTTTTGAAAGTTCGTGTTTTAATAATAGGTTATGTTTTAACTTAACAAATTTTCAGTGAGTTTTATTTTACTTACATAATCTGTGAAAGAGAAATATTCTGTTTATAGTGAGATAAATTTACCTTTAGTAAAATTTAGAGTGATTAGGTTTTTGGAAATAGGTAATTTAATTGTACTTAACACCTCAGCATGACTCGGTGTCTTCGTTCATTTGATCGGGTAGGATTTGGCTACAATAAGTTCTTTTTTTCATTAATTTTTTGGCTTCAATAGGTTGGGCGTCCTTTTCATGGAGTATCTGGTCATACTTTTCGGGTAAATTTCAGTTTAATTATCCTGGATCTCGAGTGGACTGCTATAAATGGGTCGTCTGCTTCTTATACCGTCATGGTTATGAACCTTGATTACTGTTTTACATTATTTTATTAGAAAATCGTTCTTCCAAACATTGGCTTCTGTATTGTTTTACTGACGCTTCACTTCTGTAACGGTATTCAACCGTAATTCTGTCTTCAACTGTCGTTTCTATGGCAACTCGTTTCAATGATTTTGATTGGCTGATTTTGAGATGATGTATTGTTATCAAAATTCAAATTCTTCGTATATCTTCTGACTGCTGTTATTCCTCTATCTTCCTTCCTGGTTATTAAATATTGTCA
The DNA here is from genome assembly GCA_034769895.1 of Magicicada septendecula. Taxonomy (NCBI): domain Eukaryota; kingdom Metazoa; phylum Arthropoda; class Insecta; order Hemiptera; family Cicadidae; genus Magicicada; species Magicicada septendecula. Next base: position 107,240,004 of record CM068375.1, read on the forward strand.
CTATAGTATTTATTTCCTGTCATAGATTATTTTGATACAACACAAGTTTGGGTAATTTTAGATTTTATGTTTTTACAATTATGTTAATACTTGTTAATTACATTTCTTTTTGTATACAAATGCTTATTATAATATCTTGTTTTACAAATGATTTACAATTTATTCTTGGTGAATCCTTCACCTCGGATTTGCTAATTTCTTTGTTAATTTGTTATAATTTGTAGTTGTTTGTTTCTGACAGTTAGGCACTTTCATAGGCATAAGTAGCCATTATGGTATTTGATTTATTTCATTTAAATTACATTTCATTTCAGCCTAATGGGCTTTATTTTGTTATTATAATTGGTTGTGTTGTGTTTTGAGGCTGTTTATGTGGTATTATTATGTCACTATTATTTTATACACAATTATTTACTCTTTGGTTTCCATGTTTTCTAGTCATACATTTCTTAACATTTTTACTTATTCCCTTTGCCAATAATAACAATGTGGCTATTATTTACTACTTTTTTGATCTTATTTAAATATAACATGTAGGCCTATGGTCTGTATAATTCTTACAGCCATATCCAATTCATAAACTTGATTGAATAATTATTTAACTAACTTATTATTTGCTAATCTTTGTTCACAATACATCTTAATTTATATTATTTTTTAGTGTGACAAACAACATTACTTTTATGAACTTATAATGATCACTTATAACATGGGTGTTTTTTGATTTGTATCTAACTCCTTAACTTTCTAAACAATCTTTACTCTCCCTCCATGTTAACACTTTCAATTTACTCTTTCCTGGGATTCTCCCTTTCAACTATGATTACTTGCTTTTAAAACTCCTTAATTATATTTTTTGTTTTGTTTATTATGGTGATTATCACTTTCCAGTGTTCAATACCTCTTTATAGTTTATACTTAATACTATTTTTCACAACATACTTATTCACTATTATTTTTCACTGTTAAACCTTTAGCGTTCTTTAGGATTTATTAATTGTTAATGATTTTATTATTCACTATTTTTCACTATATTTCCATTCTATATCTTACACTATTTTCATTCAATCATCACCTTCACTTTTAAATTATTTATAGTTAATTATAATTTAATTAGTGTACTTTCTTTATCACTACACTTTGGGGTTTTTACACTTTCATTTTGCACTTCACAAATGTTTTTTGTTTTTTAAGTGTTCCTGGATTGGTAATCCCTCTAATTATTATCTCACTACTCGTTTTTTCTCTTTCCTTAATAATATTAACAATTTTATGTCCTTACAATACTATTCTTACATCTAATTCTAAATTGGGGTTTAGTTTGCTTTTTTATCATTTTTATCTTTAACATTGTTTAATAGGGTTTCTTCCCTAAATTACGATTGTCCATTAATGAATAATGACATTTACTTTTTCCTTTCTCATAGGTTAATTATTGGTCTTGGTTCCAATATTACTTTTGAGTGCATTATTTCTCCTTCTCATATTCTTTATTACTTGTTTGTGTATCATTATTGGTTTTCATTTTTATCTATTTCCCTCCTTCTTCAATTTCATTGTATTTGGTTAATACCTTGGTTTTTCCACCTTCTCCTTTGGGTACGTTTCATCGTGTTACATTGAGTCATTTAATTCCATGAATTTGTTTCATTTTTGTTTGGGTTTTGGTTTTTTCCCTTCTTCCTTTGGTTTGGTTAATCACTTTCTTCTCTTCTTTGGTTTTATTGTCGTTTGTTTTTCGTAGTTCCCTTCTTCTTTTGTTTCCTTTTGTTGGGTCAATCACTTGGGTTAGGTCATGTCGTCGTTTGTCGAGTCATAGTTTTTACATTTTATTTAAATTAATCATTTTTATTTAACATGAAGTATTATTTTAAATTCAATATTGTTTTGTTCATCCCTGGTATTGGGTTGTCTTATCTGTGTTGTAACAATATTCAACATTTAGTCTTGCTTTGCGTGGTGTAATATTTTGGTGCCCAAGACATTGGAGCTTATAAAAACCAAAATCCTACGCGAAGGTAGTACTTGACTCTACAAAGTTCTTAACATTATTCTTGTTTAATAAAATATCAAACATTATTCTTGTGGAAGCTTCATGGACTCGTAGAAAAATCTGACTGAAGTTCGGTACTCACAAATTAAGAGATGTTCACGTAAAAAATCGGCTAGTCTTAAAGAGGAAAGATTGTTCTACGACTACTACTTAGTTCGTAGAGTAGTGGCGGTCTTCTAAGAGTACATAGTGTGGTCCGTACTCATTAAGGGACTAGTTAAGTGAATTTAATATTTTTTTTTTAATTTCAGATTTCTTTGGCGAAATAAATGTTACTATTTGTGGAGCGTATAGCTTAAAAACTTTAATGGTTAACAATACAATTATTTAAATTAGCTGATGGTATATTATTTTCTATTGAAAAAATAATAGAATAATATTTGTGCCAACGATATAAAGTTCATAACATCGGTAGATATAATACACGTCTAGGGTCTGTTCACATTCAGAAATTCTCTTAGTCCATATTCAATAATTATGCTGCTAAGCATATGTGTTGTCTACATGTATCAGTGACTTAGTTTTGTCTCCTTTAAAGGTGAGCAATTAAGTAATATCAAAAAATATGAACACATTACAAACCGAATACTAGCCGTGCACTTTATATTATTAATCCGTGTAGTCTAGTATGCCAACATTTCTTTAATGCATACATGTTAGCGGATATTTTACAGTAAATATTAAATACTAAAGTATAAAAAGACAAATATGGAGTTCAAAGTTCTTTTTAGAAGATTTGGAGGTAATTTCGACAATAACAACCATTTACAGCGTATGTTGGTCTGTTATAATTATTTTTAATGACAAAATCTCTCTTATTCCAAAATATTTACGATCAACATTTTACACGTTAAATCAGTTTACTCCCCACTCAACACAGGAGTTCTCACTTTTTGGTGTGTGTCCCACGCCACACACGTGTTTTTAAGTAAAGTCTTACTAAATCAATCGTCGAGTGACAGAAAGAGAAATACACTCCCCATATACAAACTATATATTAAAATCACTGACGGGCTGGCATAGGCCTGTATCCATAGTACATGTGTATGTAAATTTATTTCAACCTTTCTCCTACAAACGCTCATTATCGCATCTTCCTCAAGTTTCCACTTTTTTAAATTTCTTCATAAAATCTTAATTTACATAGTGTTCATGATAATCCATTTATATCCTATGTCAAGTCGTACATTTTAAAATATAATCCACTTGCAATCCAGTAAGTTAGTGGCTTACTTTTCACTTCAATTTCCCTTAATACACTTAAATTTTTTCTTTCTTTTCATTAGTTCTGTAATTATCCGGCATGTCTCCATTTCTACAAGTATCTTCAAATATCATTGTTATCACCAATCCTGGCTTCCATAAAACTGAGCTCTACACCGATAGTCTTGATAAATCGTTTCATAAATATTTGCTGCCATTGTTTATCATAAAATTTTTTCTATCTCTAAATGTTTTTTTTAAAGGATAGATTTATTTTCACGTATATTGAAAACAAATTAGAATAATTTATTAGCTTGCAATATTTGCATTGGTTTCTTGAAACGAGACGTTATTTATTTTTATATTTACTTTCGACCTCAATTGCTTACAAATTACGGCATTGTACTACGTTGTATAACCTTACTTATTTTAACATTGAAAATGTTTATAAGGACGTTTCGCACATTTGCGGCCGATCGCTGGTGCGTGATCGAAAATTGGAACCGGTGAGTTTCCATAGAAACTACTTCTTTGTTGTCAATAACGTAGAAAATTTTGATTTTTTTGGTTAGTTTCAGTGCCATATCCCCTTAAACTTATCGTAAGGTAGTACATCAGACAAGAATTTATTACGGAGCGATGGATTAGGAGGAAGCGAGTGGAAGTACGGTCAGAATTCCACCGATTCGAGTGTAGGAGGAACTAATTTGGCGGAAAAGCTACAATTAGAAGCAGAACATCGAAAACGAAAGCTCGAATATTGCCGAGAGTGGAAAAAGAACCACTTGAGTGGTTCATAACCACTCGTAATGGTACTACGATTGATGGTGTATTTTATAAATTGCGACTAACCGTAGTGGTCCCATACGCTTCATATTTCACTACGCATCGTCCGATGATTTTACTTCCAAGTGAAATCGATGAATCTCAAGAAGAACACCGAGCTTCTCTCTGTGCGCGCTTATGAATGGGACTACATTTAACTTATAATCTGTACATTGGTAAATAAAGAAAAATAAATATATATATTTCTTAGATTTATTGAAGCATTTTCAATGCCCTTCTCTGTGCATTGCATTTGTGCAATACCTGTAAATTTTTTAATCTACAACTGCTACATACTATATGCAATCTACTACATTGTTAGCACCAAATGTTCTACAGTGAATTTCCTACTATTGAGAGTAATGCCATTTGTGTTTCATCACGGGATATCAATAGGCTCTTGGATTACATACTGAGTAAATACGGAATGACGGGAATCCTTCCTTCATTCTTTTTAAGAACAACAACAAATGTAAATAATTTAATCTATGTAACGAATAGAATTTGTTCCAGATCGCACTTTTCGTTTCGTTATCAATAGACAAACTGCATTTTCGAGGGCAGTTGCAAACAAGTTCATCAGGAATAGATTTACCAGAAACAAGGTTACCTTTGTAGTTTGTGTACTCTTCACCTTTCACTCTTGCTTTCCTTATGACATTACGTTTATATTTATCTTCATTTACAACACCTCGTTTACTTTTTGCTTCAGGTTCATCATCAGAACTTCCACTGTGCATTTTTTTAAACGAAATAACCATAACACACTAAGTGAAATCACTAAACAATAATATTAACCTCAAAAACTGTAGTATTACTCAATCTCTCACAACAACTGTTTGGTTTGTGGAAAACAAAGCATTAAAAACAGGTGATGCAACCGCTAAGTGAACAAGACGAACATGAAATTTACTGCAGAAAGCCGCCATGTGATTTCGCTTGACGGGTTTCTGCACTAAACAGAAATTTCAAAATAAAATATCACCCATTGGGAGGCTTGACAGTTGACGGGTTTCTGCAGAAAACGGTGTGTTTACAGTAGGCCATTCAGAATCTATTCATATCCCATTTTCGATAAAAATGTCAGTTGACGGGTTTCTGAAATAAGCGATTTAATTTAAAAACTGGATACTCATAAACATAATAAATTTGTAGAGAAATATAAATCGTCTACTCGTAGGAAAGAAGTTGAGTACACAAATATTTAAAATAAAATTTTCTTTAAATTCTCTTAAAGAGAAAAATAGTTACCAGGTAAGCATAACTAAACACAATAATGGTGAGGAAAAAGCAAGAAGACAGCGATTTTCTACGTGACATTATTTACACTGCAAAGAGCTTGACACCGACAAGAATTTAATGTCATACACTTTGACGTGGTACGTTCTACGCCCGTGATCACATTTATAATGTAAGCGTTTTGTTACATTTTTAAATTTTAATTCTCCTTTAACCTAGTTTCCTCGATCTCTCACAGTTCGTGTATTAGACGAATAAATATTTTATCAGTGATACTCAAGGGTAATCCAGCACGCTGATGACACCGACACTCCGGACTACGTATTCACTATGCAGTATTCAAGATGTAGTTTTGTTGGTACTTCCTAGATTGATGATTCACTTAGAAATACTTTCGGTCGTAGCTTGGCTACAAAAATTGTCATTGTATAAAACTTTATATTGCAGATTTGCCTAAACGTCTGACGGTGTTACTCAAATAAAACGTTGAACACAGGTAGTCTGTTGTGTTAAATTACTAAAAAACAAACAAAAACAAATCGATTTGTATTTTGCCAGGATTATTGGTTAACCTTAACTATTATTTGGGATCTTTCACTAATTTATGTTTCAATGAGTAAGCTAAAATGATAAAGATTACAAGGCATAAATATTTATGTATACAATTTTCAATAAGGAATCACTGAATAATGGGATGGAAGAAAATGTTGTGATATATTAAAAACTGTTCTGTTGGATAAGAGTATTACAAGGGATATTTATTACAAGAGTATTACAAGAGTAATACAAGCAACAATTTAACGCCGTACTGAAAATTATAGTAAACTACAGTTCCAAGATAATATAGTAACTGACTAAAACAGGAAAGGTATGAAGCAAACAAAATTTATTTTTTTAATCTAACTACACAGAGGCCTACATAGAATAAGAAAAAAAACATGTAAAATTATAAGAATCCCTCATTCCATTGCGGGGTGGTATCATAAGGAAACATAGTTTGTTGTATACGTGTAGAAAGGTTTGTCGAATACAGAAACAGGAAACGAACAAAATTTTGTTGAATTAGCTATCAAAAATTAGAAGGAGGTAAACAGATTAACAGAAGCTAGTAAAAATGCTCTTACAAGGACATAAGAGCGACAAACAAAGAAGAGGATTTGGTAAAAAGTGGCAGAGAAAGAAAATTGGAAACTGAAAAGAGGAATAAAAATAAAAAACAATCAGTGACGATGTGTTTGAAAAAGAACAAGAAGGATAGAAGATAGGTAGATAGATAGATAATATATATAGATAGATAGATAGATAGACAGATAAACAGACAGGCTGACTGACAGATAGACTGCCTGACAGATGGATAGATAGATAGATAGATAGAAAGATAGATAGTCAGTCAGACAGACAGACAGACAGACAGACAGACAGACAGATAGATAGATAGATAGATAGATAGATAGGTGGACACATAGATAAAGAGAGAGGGGGAGGGGGAGATAGAGAGAGAGAGAGAGAGAGAGAGAGAGAGAGAGAGAGAGAGAGAGAGAGAGAGAGAGAGAGAGAGAGAGAGAGAGAGAGAGAGGTTGATAACTATGCAAACGTAAGAATTCTTAATGACACCCTGTTTATATTCGTACACTGTTTTTATATTTAATGTGAATTCATGCAACGTGTAAGTACTATTATAAGTTAAAAATATTACGTAGCCTCTTTGTTATTTCTGTTTAGAAAAATTCAAAATAAAATTCCGTATATATAAGTGAATATTACACGTAAGTATGACAAATATAAGTTCGAATAGAAACATGACTCATCGATCTTAATTTTAAAATAAATTTATATTTGAAACCTAAGTAGCAGCGCTATAAATTACATAAACTGCTCTTGCTTAATAACTATGGTAATTGCGTATAGCACATGCTTTGGGTAATAAACAATACACTAAGCAGACGATATACTACTTTACACTACCTTAACTTACCTCTGAAACTCACTCCTTCCCTTTTCTACATAACTCCTAATGAGAAACGTTTACTGCTTTACCATATACGATGTCTAACCGCCAGGATTTTGGATAATTTTCAGAGTTATTCATCATAAAACACATACGTTAAAGAAAATCATTTTCCTAAGAAAAATTGATTTCCTCAAAAAAAGCATACAAAAGTGTAGAGTGTTACAATTATCCTGGCGGTTAGGCTGTGGTTCAGGTTCTCTGTATTCACTTCCAGGCTTTCGTCCGTACCCACCACGACAGACATCTCCAGTGGCGCTGGAACACTGACCACAAACGCGCGCAAACCAATACCAGCGAATCTGGAAGCGAACACAGGACATTTGAAACACTAAGGGCGCAGAAAATTGTGACAGTGTAAATATCGGCCGCGGAAACTTTCGTTCACATAGAAATGTTAAGTTAATACGCGTATATATAGAATGGAGCAATTGATCCAAAATAAAATTAATTCAAAGAAACTAACACCCGGTACTACTTAAGGAACAGAGAATTACATCCGAAATCAGTGGATTTGCGAACCTAAATGGCAGTGCTTATTTATCACATGCGTTATTTTACGATATAAATATATTTTGACATAACATAATTGTTATCTAGCAGAATCCAAGGTAAGTACAATGCCTAGTAGACAAATAAAAATTGTATTCTAGGTCAGAATAAGGTTTGTAAGATTACAAAATTTATGCTTTATAAAAGAGAATTCACCAGCGACATATACGCAAAGACGATATTATGAGTGGAGATACACCTGATGATACGGATGGATGGAGGCTGAGACTTTCTGTGAGTAGGGTAATATGAGCAATGCATGAGCTGAGGAAAGTAGAAGAAGCTTATGTAGAAATTCATAAATAACAGTATTAAACAAAAATTAACAACCGAAACATAAAATATATTAAACACGTAGACTAATATAATGCAGACATATAAACATATAGGATACAAATCTGATTTAAATCAGATTTACAAACAGAAGGCGCTAATAAAAAGACCTAAAAAAACAAAAACAGAAGGAAAATTAAACATTTAAGAATATAACGAGATGGAAAAAGAGAGATAGAAAGGAGTGAGTAAGAATAGCTCACGAGGATATAAAGACGTGAGAAGTTTGTGTGGGATGGGAAGATTGGGGTAAAATAGTCAGAATGCTGATTACTGAAATCTATCTCATATTAAGATGTGACTTTACAGAAAATAGTTTACTTGTAAAAAACAAAAATCGACTGAGCTCAATAAGCATTAAATGGGTCTATGTTAAAAGAGGTAAGATTACATATTTACATCTTGTAATTTTAATTTTGTAAAGTAATTCTCTTCTCTATTTTCAAGAGCAGCTGAAACCATTTCAACCACCGTTTTTATATCAAATACATACTTTACTTTTCTTTTTTAACAAACATTATATTGTATCTATTTCAACTGTTGGATTGGGAACAAATCAACAGCAAAAGTAACCTATCAATAAAAATTAGTGCAAATATTATTTTGAACCTTGGTAACTTAAGAGTATTTTGACGTTTTCAAAAAAGAATCTTTCAAATTTTGAATCAATAAAACCAAATCAATTTGGAAATTTATTTTAAGTTATAAACAGTAAAATTCAGAATATTAAGTTGGAGCACATATAAGTATTATCAATTGAAGAGTTAAACTATTTTGTCCTCCTACGGATTCTGAGAGCTAGAGCTACATTACACTTATATTATGTAAGTATTCATCATTAATTCTAACGTAAATTGTCGACTGCTGAACATTTACTTCTTCTTCTTCTTCTTCTTCTTCTTCTTCTTCTTCTTCTTCTTCTTCTTCTTCTTCTTCTTCTTCTTCTTCTTCTTCTTCTTCTTCTTCTTCTTCTTTACTTGTATTATATTTCCAAAAATCTTGTAATCGTCAATATAATTTTTAGTTTCACGGCCACTGTTCTACGGAAGTGTCTCGGATAATGAAAACACTCTTACAAACAAACCTGGTGAACGTCGTTTCTCTACGATCACTTTTTCTAGTCACTTTCATCTGCAAAATTATTTGCATAAGCTGGTATTTTTCTCGTATCAAAACATGACATTGAAGTTTTAGGATATTTATTATTTCGTTTTGTTTCTTTTGACAGTGTACCCAACACCTACGTAGGGTGTTGGCTTAAATAGCTTTCTAACAGTCACGTTTCGAATGCTCGAGTATTACTTTAATCATTATTTTAGTAGGCTCAGCTTAATTTATTACCATGTAGAGGGACGGCCAATATGTAGTATATAACACATTTTAGATGAATGCTTAAGTGCTATTGAAAAATACTGCTTCATCCTGTTGACGGAGCGACGTATGTTTTATCTTTACTTCTAACTGTACTTACTGAGAAATCGTTATAACGTCCCAAAATAATTTTTATTTTAAATTGATAAGCTATCTGTTTAGTTTTTTTAACTATAATATAGGCCTACCTCTCTGGCGCCTCAGTAGACCAGTGGGTATAGCACCAGGCTACTAATCTAGAGGTCCCGGATCGATTCCCGGGCCCGCACCATAAAATCAAGGTGCGTTTTTCAGCCCCCAGGTCGACTCAGCCTGTTGAAAATGAGTAGCCTACCTGGGATAACATCCTGGGGATTATAATGGGCGGGTGAAGCGCAGTGCTGACCACACCACACTGCCTTCCTTGTATGCTGTACGCTTCTCATATGGCAGCCTACCCTGCCAGACTGCTAAGCTGCTTCGGTGGTAGATATTGGAGCCATTATTATTATATACCTCTCTGCTTTTATAAGTTGGGTAAAATGTTCTCGTAATTTTTTGATCTGTTATTTGTGGGTACTCAGTGTTACCCTACACATACACTATGTTTGCAACTCTTATCAGTAGAGGAACACTGAGTGGTCGCAAATACGGTCCGGATGCTAGTGTAGCTAAAACAAAATTGCTCGTCATCAGCAAAACCTGACTCTCTACATGCCACCTAAAATACACCTCCGTATACACAAATACACATATTTCAGTACTATCATAAACGATCAATGTTAAACATCATTAATCTAATTTTAATGAACACTCTCGCACTGGAAAAGCCAGTTTCAGCAAATTGCAGAATCTTGTTAAATTTCGTAATTTAACGAAAATGATGAGACTTCTACGCTGCAATATTTTATCTGTCCTATATTCATGGTGTGTAAATATAGTCATTCAGTAAAAATTGGAAGCCCTTGAGATGCGGCTCTATCGGAGGATGCGGGGAGCGTCATGAACAAATTGTGTCATATATACAGAAAATGAAAAAGAATAAGAAAGTTTTGGTGGCAATAAAAAAAACTTCAGTACCTCTATCACATGATAAGAAATGAAAGCAGATATTACCTACTGCAGTCCACTTAGCAAGGAAAGACCTGGAAAAGAGAGTTGTTGATAAGACAAGAATCTCGTGGTTAGGAAATTTTGCGAAACTGGACTACCAACAACGAAAGAAACTCTTAGCAGAGAAAACACAGCCAAATCAGATGGGGACTAGAAGAAGATGACAAATTTTTTATGCTCTAGTTCCCTCTACACCAAATGATACAGTCTTGATAAAATTTTTCACAGCGTGGCAGTATTCGCATTCATGATACTTTTTTTCTAATAATTTGTATTCATTGTACTTCAGTGTTGGCTATCACCACAAGCTACTTTTGTTACCTTAAAATTTAGGCGTCTAGACAAACAATAAACTACGTTCTGCGATACATTACTGAGACTACTCAAAACAAAACTATTTGCAAACTATTGCTTCCCAAAAGGGGGTTTAAACACATTTTTGTCTGTTTCGTCTCTGTTGCTTTTCTTTAACCCCCCCCCTTGATGTAACTGTGTTATGGACAGGGCATATACTGACTTTTTAAAATCAAATTGGGATTTAATGACTTACCAAATAAAAACTTTAAATAAAAACTATTTTTAGTCGCATAAAGTTATTAAAATTACATAATTACGAAACCAATAACAATATACGACCAAATATATTTTTTAACTTTACATAACTGAGATCAAGAAAAATATTATTATTTTAATGAATTTATAAATAATGTTATAAATATAATAATATAGACTAAATTGTATTTTCACTAAAGGATTTATTTACATACATTTTTATTATCAAATTTGGGTTTACGAAACAAGAAAGAAATATAATCCCAAAGTATTGAAATCTCAATGATGTATGTTTAAAATGGAAGATATAAAAGTTAGTCTTCAGTCTTCAGAAGTTAACACTCATTTGAAAATTTACACGTCTCTAGATAAAAATAAGACCATGTCTGTATCAGGACTTGTAAAAAACAACGAATTCCAGCCTCCCACATCCTACTTCAAATATTACACTGTAGTAGAATGTATCTTTTATTGAATATAGGGTATTTTTAAAATATAGGTTATACAACGTGACGGTTCGAAATATGAATCCAGTAGAAGTCTTACAGGTTTAGTAAATTCAAGTGTTCAACTATTTTATTTTTGTAACTCAACTCCAAGGTACTAACTGTCACGCGTACCACTAGTTGGCCAATTCTGTTCTAGTCGTAATATTTTCCTTCCCGCCTGAGTGGATGCATCTGCCAGGAAAGATTTCGTTACTCTTGCCGTCACTGCTATCTGACTGATATCAGATCAATATGTTAATAACAGCCTTTACACCCGTGGTTTCCCATGCAAGATTGAGCGACAGCTGTACACTCCTACACGCACTCCTCAGTGGAGATAGAATCGTGATATTCAAGCATAAGAGACAAATATAATGTAATGCTTATTACACGCAGATTCGTATAGTCAGGCCTGATATATTAACGAGTGTGACAAGGCGTGTGATGCTCTTGACTACAGGTTTGAATCCACGCGAGTAAACTTCTACAAGTAATAATTGGAACAAGACTTTAACGGCTTATGTTGAAGAAATAAAGCTTTTACCCCGTCATAACGTAAATTACGGGCGTTGTTTTCAGACATTTTTGTGCAGCTTTTGTTACAGTACGTTACTCTTTATGTGTTTCAGCAAAACGATATTTTACTCTATTTCTTTCGCATAAGCCTCAGAACGACTAGGGAGTTCCTAATCTATTGCGAAAAGCAGCGAATTATGCCATAAAGCTGGTTCGTATGATATATAGGTAGCAGTGTGTTTGCTACCGAGGACTTTCTTCACTTCGTTTCTAAAAAAGCCACAAAGGCTTTGAATCGTTTTCTATATGTAGTCCCGATTTAGATCGGTGAATGTAACCTTTGTCATACACTTCGATTTATAGAGTGATATTTCACTTCCATTTGGTCTTTTTGCCCAACAACGACATGCCATTATAACAGAAACGACAGTTATAACGCTACACAATGATATCCCGCGCTAAACGCAACGCCTCTCTTCACTTCAGAGTCGACGCAAATTGACACTTTATAGGCCTACTACAACATTTATAACTGCACGACTGGCAACATTCCTATCAACACTCCTACATCGACTCCAACTTATCACTTATACGTTTAATATTACTTGGAACATCCCGCTCGGTCGTGAACACAAAACCGTTCGCACGTGGAGGCGTGTAGGTATGGACATTACGTTACGTGCATACTTTCCTGTCTGTATCGCGGTGTCTCTTGACCAAACTTTCCCACTCATTGCGCTTACACCTTGCTACTTTACGTTATTCAGTACCGCATTTCTATACCATCCTTATCAAAACAAATTATACCCAAAATACCACAATTTCCTTTTGTCATCTTATGTTTAGGATGTAACTTTAAACCACTTCTTCTAATACACACATACTACGACAAATGCAAGACAAATACACTACCAGCTTCCATCTCGGTCTTCGAGCAATCAGTGTACATAATGGTAAGACTTTCAACTTATTCCTCTTACAGAAAGACTTTTCAGCATGACTGCCTGGCTTAATGATGCACCGCCCAAACACAAGCCATTTTCGACGTACGTAGCCTTAAAAAACTAATGGCGCACGCGTTAGTAAACGAACGCAAACCCTGTTAATGTACTTTTTTGGCCAGTTGCCCTTGATTCGTTCAATTAATAGTAAATTGGACTAAATTGGAAGTTGCCTTAAGTTTCTTATAATCTTATCTATGAGGTTGTAGATTTATTGCATTGTATTTGTTTTACATATTCCCATTGAACATTTGTTAAATCCTCCAAAATATCAAAACGAATAATACCTACTCACTCTCACATTTTCCACGAAGTATACAATCTTCCTTAAACCAATTTCATAACACTTTCTCTAAAAACATTTGAGAAATATAGACGACAGGAGCGACATATGTTTTGTGACGTAATTCGTGTCAGGTGGGATTTCACATGTCTGTTGTGTTGCTAAGCAACCAAGTACTGTGTTTCACAGAAGCGGGCGACGGTTGTTTATAATACCTGTTGCGCTAAAGGGAGACAAAATAAACACGTGTAATCCCTTACTTAACGAAATCTACAATAGAAACTATTTTATTTTCTCTTCTATTTTTACTTACTCACTAATTTTAATTACATTCATATTATGTCTTTAAAACGAAAAACTAATTGCTTGGTTTGTACAACTCTGCTTTCTCTGTTTCTTACTTGTATCCTGTGTTTTGATAGCGATAAGAGACTCTCTACAAACAAGTGTGTTATGCTTAATTTCAGAAGTGTTTTTGTTTTATATTTAATGTAAAAATATCTAATTTTATTCTACTTTATAAGATACTCTTACTGTAATATAAATTCAACATATTTAATATTAATTCGTTAGACATATGTAATAATATATATAGGATAACACTATAACAGTGTGTTGACATAGATTTAAGTCAAACGATCAACATCTGAGCTGAGGTATTTATACTAAGATTTAACCGATTAAATACGGAGTTGAGACTCTTGGAATTTTAGACTCCGCGCCTATTTAATAACGCACGGCCAGATTAAAAGGAATCATATCTGCTATCCTCTTCCAGATGAAGAACTGAGGTGGTTGATTATTGTGTTACAGTAAACTAGATAAAAATTGTTCAGAAGAGAAATCATTGGAGATAGGTCACTCGGGAGCAGTAGCGGCGCTGAGGTCTTTGGGTTCCCCCGCGAAGGACTTAAGCGGGTACTTATTCAGCTTTTTGATGGGGACGTGGGGTAGTCTTATAATAAAAACACGCAACATACGTCAATATATTTTTTATGTGTCACGTGTCTGAAATCTTTCAATATCTAACCGAAAAATTTTTTTATCTAGTAGTTCCATTAGGTAATTTGACATTATTCTTTTACCTTACCACAGTCAAGCAGGCTGCAGAGACCCGTTTTGTCTATACAGTAACTTCTTATAGGAGGCACAATTTAGTTCTTACTAGAATTTCTACCTATGGACACTATAAAATAAATATTATAATTCTAATCAATGTAAATTGACTAATTACTGGGTACACCATAGCAACAAACGTACAATAACAAGACTCAACTCCCCAAATATTTAGTTGCTTTAATTTGCACAGGAAACCGTACAAAACGCTTTTACAATGTGTGCAAAATAACTGTTAGGCAATAAATCTTATCATATGAAGTCTTTAATCAAAGTATTAATTAAAACATTGTCATATTAAACAAGGATTAAGGCTTTCCGAGTCTTCTCTTCTTTAGAATTAAGAACTCTTCAACAATTTCACTGACATTAATGTATTGTATCAATTCATATTTAGTACTTAAAATGGCTAAATCCCTTATTCGCGTCTGTTCCATTGTGCTCCGTAGTTTTGACTTTATAAGTTTAAATTTAGAAGAACGTCTCTCTGCTGAAGCTGTTGCTACTGGCAGTGTTATGTAGAGCTGTAAGGCGATGGCTAAATCATTAACCAACTATTTTCATCTATAAACAATGCTGAAGCTTTTCACAATTTTTTTTTAATCTCAATGTCTTTACCGAGCAAAGATCTAAATGATATGACTTGGGGTATCAGTTTCGGAGAGGTCAGATGAACAAATGTTCTGTTGTTCTTGATATTTTATTGATATTTTTTCGTTTGTCAGACTTGTCAGCTTTGTTGGTTTTAGAAATAAAAAATTCTAATCAACGGTACGCAGACTTGAAATCTATGTTCAAGATGACCTATCATGATGTCCAGGCATTCGTTGAAAGACTTCAGTGGATCTTCGATCCAGAAATCGGAAGTTATCACATGTTAAAAATGTTTTAAAATGCGCTCACGATTCTTATCAAGGTCGGTTGTAATATTTGAGGATCTGGCCAAAGTAGTTGCCTCAGCTAAGAATTGAGGAAGGCGCGATATTAAAGTTTCTAATTCATCACTAGCATGTTTGAAAAACTTGCAAGCTTTGTCGACTCAGCTGACTTTGTAAAATTTCTGATATTATGTTGTGAATACTTTATAGCACTTTGTATTGTATAGTAAGCAACATGGTGAATTCAACTGTATCCAGGTGCTTTTACTATACCTTTTACTCTTTGGTTTAAACACTGCATTTCGTCTTAGATATGAAAGAGGAAAATATTAATATAAACAAGTACTGACGGAAACAACCGGCAATAGAATTACTGAATTGTCAGTGGAATGATGAAGGGGTTTCAATGATCCTACAACATTTTTATCTAATTAAGTACCCTTTCATTGCTACGTCCCTCTGATGAAGCTTTTACACAATATTTTTTTCATCTTATTTTTACATTTTATCACTGCAAGGTAGTATCATTACTTAATGACGATGTTGTGTGAATATTCAAAACAGTGAGAATAAGGATGATGGTTAAAGCTGCTGCAACAATTTTCTAATAGAAAAATTGATTACTGGCATGACAATCGCTGTTTCATTTATTTGCTTTTAATAATTTCTACGGAAAAAGTCGATGTTGAAAATAAATAACTTAGTAAGTAAACGTATAGCATTGGTAACATTTTTATAGGATGGAAACAACAAGGTGAGAGAACATTTAGATGGAACACTGAAAATTTCTCTTCTGCAAAAGAATATTGTTTACGTTTTCCGTAAAAAACGAATTTCCAGAAGCCCAGTACTTAATATGTAGTAAAAAAATAAAACGTTAAAAATTGTGTTGTGTGTTTAGATATCCAGGTCGCGAGATGACACACAAAGACATCAACAATGTATTTTAAACGTTCACTAGACTCTATTTTATCTTACGAGTAATAGATCAATACCGGAAAAGTACTCAGCTCCAATTTGGAAAAACAACTCTTGTACCAATCTCAAGGAGGAAATGAAATTCCTTGGAGCGGTGAAAGGATGTATGCGACAAAGCCGCCTCCCCAATTTTGTTTCAGATAGAGGCTTTACACAGGGCTAAGCGAAAGGTAGTAGCATGCCTCCAACAATGACTCTGTCGTTTAAACAAAACAAAACGACATACTACCTAAATTGGTTTTTAAATACAAATTTTAAGACAGGAGCTAAGTAGGTGATCTACAAAGAAATGAATGAACGGAGGAACAGTAGCAGGTTTGCTGAATCTACGACACTGAGAGCGATTTCTGAGTATTAATAAATGAATCATTTTATAGTCGTAATACTTTAGACATTCGTACACACAATGTAACATAGTCGATTTTGTAGACATATTGGTATTAATCACAGTTTCAATAATAATTATAACTTATGTCTTAGTACGTGTAGAAACTTCGTTTATATAAAAATGTGTTTGCTGAGAAGGTAGTGGCGACAACAAGAAGTTTCGATGACTAAAACCAAGCTTAAACTTACTTGTCTAAAAGTCATGTAAATATTACTTGCTTGAACTTTGCTCAAAAACTTACGATCTTACTGCTTTCAAAGACTGAGAAGTTTTTTAATTTACACTGACCTAACAACTTTTAGTTATTCGTTAAAGCACTGGGCGCAGCATCATCACAACAAACTAATTTTTTAGTTTTTCCAGAGAAAAATAGGAGCTCCTTTCTTAACACAAGACTATAAAACTGCAGGTACATAGGACAATAACGTTACTAAATTTAGAAAAACATGAGAAAATTAACAAGGAATTAAAACACTATATGGCTAGGAACATGATTTAATAATCTAATTGATATATAATTGATTTGCAAATTGTGTGAC
The DNA here is from genome assembly GCA_034769895.1 of Magicicada septendecula. NCBI lineage: Eukaryota > Metazoa > Arthropoda > Insecta > Hemiptera > Cicadidae > Magicicada > Magicicada septendecula. Next base: position 107,257,419 of record CM068375.1, read on the forward strand.
AGAGGATTAAAAATTTGGTTTAAATTTTCTGCACACATTTCATACATTTCTGATATACATATTTTGAATCTTGTAAAAATCGTTTAGTAGAAATAGACTTTTGTTAAAACGATGCCTTTAAAAAGGATTTGTTTAAATCTCAAATATGCGTTTGTGTGCCAAGGAAATACAGGATATTCTAATTTCAATGTTATACTTTACAGGAGTATGCAGTACGTAAATCCTCATAAATTTGTAGGTCACATTTCGTGTAAGACTACTTCACGCAACAGGGACACGGTTACCTTTAGCTTGACGCTAATAGCACAACTACATGCGATTCTAAATGCCTCGACCTTGATGCTACAGGTGAACATTAAAGGGCGCACAACTTTTGTTATTTTAAGCCTCACGTTTGTTGTTTCGCTGACAACAATAATTTTACAAACAAAATTCGTTTTATTACTTGAAGGAAAATTATTTTTTGTACACATGTTGCTACATTATAAAATTTAAATTACATGCGACAACATTAAGTTGGCATAAATGTACCGCTTCGCCAACATTAGAGACAATTACGTAACACTTAACGCGGCATCACTCGAGATTGTTCCATACGGGAGCTGGACTGGACGTGTCGATATCATGCACTGACCTAACTACTAGCAAATTCTAAACCTTTCGCAACGCTTCTTGGATCGTCGGACGGAAGGTAGTAGATGTATCTGGAAGCTGCACGGGATATACATATGTGTGTGTGTGCGCGCGCGCGCGTGACCGGCCGGCGTATCAGTTAGTTACAGCTGGCGATTTATTTAAATGCGGATCGAAGTATTGTGGCGAAGTGATCCTTGTGTTAATTAGTCCGCAACAGTAATAAGGTGACATTTATTATTGTCTGTTGGACAAATATAAGTTGAATTATTGTGTAAGAGTGTTTTGTTTATTTGTAACTGCTGTTGGTGTCTAATTAAAGATTGTAATTAGTAACTTCATGAGTGTCAGTTATTATGTTTCCATCGTACCCACGACGACCCGTGTCACCGTCGTAACAATACATTATAGACTGACGGGAGGAATCTCTAAGCTATAATAATCTAAGCTACAGGTATAAGTTTAAGCTTAATTTCACAGATTGAAGTTTACCTCTTCTTTTTTAGTAGATAATGTTCCTTGCTGTGACTTCATTTTCAATTATTTTGCGCAATATTTTTTATTATTATTTAACTAATTCATTTTCTTTGGACAGACCAATTTTCATGCACGGCTCCAGTTCCCGCGCCGTCACAGTGCTAAATGCAAATAAAGTGGCCTGGTCACAGTATACTCAAAATATCACCACAATATTACAGTCATCACGTCACCTCGGTTGTGACATAGAGTACTTGGAGTAACAGGCGATTAACAATGCATAACCGAGACACTGACAAACTGTGACGATCAGCTTACAAATACAGCGTCTCCAAAACTACATTCGTGTTACAAAAGAAGCCATTGTATTTCATTGGAGTAGGCCTACTCGTTTTGCGCCTTTATACTAATGAATGCGTTCCCAGAGACTTAGATTCGTTATTACCGTAAAAGACGACGGTCTTTTTATCGTCCAGTCCCTAATTTCGTGTTCATATAATGCAGTGATCTCGATAAAAAATGGCAAGAATATTTTCAAAGAATATACGTTCCTTACGTAGAGTTAGCGCTACATAATTATAAAAAATGCAATGACATAAACTGATTTTGCAGAATAAGAAACAATGTTGCATCGAACTGTAACTAGCGTTTAATAAATTCCCAGAGGCTAAGCTAGTGGTAAAGCAGCATCACCCGTAACCATGGCAACTAGTGGTGCTGTTGCCGGCAGATAGGGCTTTAGGCAGCGCAATCATTAGCCATAATGTATGAAATACGAGAAGTAGAGGTCGTTACTATGGAAACCGACGTACGCAAAACGTTTAAAATGCTAGTTTGTAAATAAAAACTCGCCATTCCGCGCTCCATTGTAACTATAAGAAACGTATTACAGTATTTGCTGATAATTAAAAAAAATATTACTATAATCTTGACGAAACGAAATCTCTTGGCGATTATGTTACAATAATGAGTGCTGTGTAGTTACTATCACATTGAATTTTTTGAAGGATATAGTAATGAACATTCTTATAAAAGGGCAAATCTGGTAAGTTAAAAGTATAATAATTGCAATAAAACTTACCCTACGCAAAGTATACAATTATATATAATTATATTACAAATGGAATCCGTCTGGCACTCATTTAGAATAATCTAATTAATATTAACTTCATAATAAGGAATCTTACAATCTTTTGTCACTTTTCTTACTCAGAAAGTTGAATTTTTCCAGACTACAGAATAATTATTGGAGTAAATATTGGAAGTGAAATCATTACCGTATTCATATTTTCAGAATATATAAAAATCAGTAAAGGTAATAAAAACTATCAATAAAGGCAATAAAGTGAGTAAATTAGGATACACCTGTGACTCTAGAGTAAATAAAGAAATGACTATCCTTCTCAAAGTAGTCGCTGACGAACGTCGCGATTCAGGTCTGTAAGTCAATTTGAAGCAGTGCAGTAAAATATTCTCATAAATATTTAAACAATCAAAGTGTTTACGTAAACATCGGTTTATAAAAATTGTCAATAAATGTATCACGCTTGTTTTAAATATCTGTCAATATTGTTCAAATTTTCTTTTGCAATTATTTTCACGGAAATAAGATAGAATAATTTATGAAAAGTTTATGATATCTTTATGATACTTTTTATATCAGAGTAACGCAATAGTAATAGTAGGAATTCAGAACTTAAGAATAGGAGAAAAGGTTTAATACAGAATAAATTTGGTTATCTTGTAGGACACGTGATGCTCTGTTGACACGGAACTTCACAAAAACTACAGGCAACGCAAGTTTGGCTTGAACAAGTACGCGTTGAAGCGATTATTTCAACTCCCAAAACCCCCTTTTTACACGACTGTAGTATAGTACACGTATGTTTGTGTATTATAATACGGTATTGCAGGTTACATAGTACAGCAAAAGAGGGACTTTTAATGGCAACCAATAATTACGAGGCGAACGTACAGTGAGAAAAAATTTGATGTAGATGCTTTCAAAAAAATTTGAATTTTTTTTAAGCCGACAACACCAAAACATGTGTGTGGAGACACTTAGTAGGATGAATAGCTAAACTGTCTCTTCCAAGAGCTTTTCAGAAGTGCGTAATTCTTTTACTTTCACAACATACAAGTGACTTTGTGAATTTATAAGTTGAGTATAGTACACACCTTAGTCTTAAGATATTAAAATACTGTAACACAATTAAATGAAATTTTAATTTTTTTTAAGTTTACGGGTCTAAGTTAATACTGTACATTACCACTTTGAAGACTATTATACACAATTATGTAGGCCTTTCAAGGCCTATGTAATTGTGTAATTTTAACACAGTATAGGAAGTAGTCTAACTTCTTCTTCAGTACATGGCTTAGGCTATAGCCCGTTTAACTTCACAGAGTCTCTGAGTATTTTTTCCAGGGTGTTCCACGATCTCTCGTCCCTACTGGCCTATATTCAAACGCTTGTTTAGGAATACGCGTGTCTACTATGCGTTCCACATGGGACTTTCAATTCTGCCTGTATTCCTTTATTCTCTCCAGAACCCACTGTAACTTCAGGACGACAGATATAAACCTTACTTATGTTGTCGTTTTGTAGATTATCTCTCAAGCTACTCTACTACTCTTAAAACTTCATTTCCGAGGCCTGTATTTTTGAAATATCTTTTTGCAGGAGAGTCCATGTTTTACATCCATACATTAAAGTCGGCACAGCCACGACCTTATAGAACTTTATTTGTGTCTCCCTCTGCGTTTTATCCTTCAATAGTCGTCTTATTGTTCCCCAAGTATAACTAAATTTATTTAGCTTTTTCTCAATATTATTATCCTTCCTATATGAGATATCATACCCAAAATAATTAAAGTGTGATGTGATTACATTCCATTGCTCCCAAACACTATTATCAATTACAATTTTTGTTCTTACAGGGTTCATCCCTGGGGAGGCCATCCATTTTGTCATAGAATTTGTGATCTTATAGTTGTATTTATGGCAGATTGTATGGAAAGTTTAAATAGACCTTTGTAACTTATTTTCACTAATTCCTATAATTATTTGGTCATCTGGGTATAGTAATGTGCTAAGTGATCCCTTATCTGGGATTCATATACCTGCAGGTTCATCTATTCTCGCAAACTTTTGTCAATAGACATATTAAGCACATATTAAGTAAACTTGGAGAGAGGCTACAGCCTTGTCTAACATCTTGATTTATGGCCACTTCTTGAGATAATCTTCCCTTACATAAATCTATACGATTAGTTGTTACTGCGTACAAGCTCTGAATAGCGCGGACGAGATGAAGTGGTAAGCCCCTACGTATTAAAATTTCTCACAACTTACGTCTACACAGCCTGTCAGAGGCTTTTTCATAATCTATAAAGCCCACATGTGTCCCTAACTTCAAGGTGAATCTTTTCTAAGTTATTTGTTTTACTGAAAAAAAGTGTAATTGCAAGATCGTCCAACTCATTATGTTCCTTTGTCCAACTCAAAACTACTTTGTTCCTTTAATAAAAGTGCCTCAGTGATAATTGTAAAGCGCTGATTAGGGATTCGTGAATATAATTTATAACATGTATTTGAGAGGTTAATTGATCTGTAATTGTTACAACAGTTCCGTTACTCCTTCTTAAATAAGGACATCACTTTTCCCTGCAACAAATACTTGGGGACTTTACATTCTTTCCAGCATTTATTGAACAAAATCAAAAGTTGACCATTAAATCCTTCCCTCCATATTTCAGGAGTTCTGAGTTTATTCTATCACAGCTACTAGCTTTTATATTTCTCAACTTCTTTAGCTCAATCTCTAACTTTTCTGTTGTTATAGCATCGACTTCTATCATCTTGACTTACCACAGAATCTTCTTCTGTAGACACAAACCAAAGTTTAGTATAATGCTCAAACCACTGATTTTCTGTTATGATATTTAAATGTGTCCTATCTCTTTCAGTACATATTAAAGTGCCTTACCAATTTATAGGCAATCATTTGATGGCCACGTACATCATTTTCTATTGTTATGTGAATGTGAACAAAATTTCCCTTTTCTCAGTAGATTTGTTTTGCGTCTTCCGTTTGCAATTGCAGATGTCTATGATACGCTTCCTTCTTTCCCTTATGGCTGCAGCTATCTCCTCGTCCCAAATCTGTAAATTTTCCTCCTACAAACTTTCCCTTTTTCCCCTAATGCTTCATCTGCCGCCTTCTGTATGGCTGTCTGTATCGTAGGCCTGTACCACACATATTCTATATCATCTCTATCTCTAGATGGAGAGGATGTTAAGTAGTTTGAAAGGCGTGATTGGTACAGTGTCCTGCAACTAGCTTCCTGTAGCAGATGTACTTTGTAGACCTCATAAATATTTTTATCTTTTTTTTTAAATGTAGCTTTCTTTCACGTCTCCAAAAATGCGGATTTTCTACAGTACTAAATAATGGTCGGAATATATATCTGGTCCTCTATAAACATGAGTATCCTCTACTAATGCGGCCAGTTTCTCATTTACAAATATGTAATCAATAATGGATTTAGAACCTCTAGCACTCCATGTATATTTATTGCTGTTCTTCTTTCTGAAAAAATAGTCACTTTGAACTTATTGAAATTGACAAAAGTTTTTAAAATGTTGCCATATTTATTTATAGTGCTTTCACCCTGTGTGCCTGTTATACCCGGAATATGTACACTGCCATCTCTGACATTTAAATCTCCTGCTATGATTAAATGGTCTGTTTTAACAGATTTATCGACTTCCTTCTGCAACATGTTATACAATTCTTCTGTTTCTTCTTGTCTTCCATCTTCCGGTGCATATATTCCAATCATGGTGATATAACCTCTCTTAATTTTAATACTCACTGATACTATTCGGTTGCTTACATAAGTATAGCTCTCCAGCCTTTGTGAGAACCGTGTATCCAACATTATTGCCACTCCACCGCAAGCTCTCCTATTCATATCAACGTCCGCATATATCATTGTTAAATTGCCTATTGTCTGTGTTCCTTTCAATTTATTTTTTGTCTTTTGTCTCCGACAACACGGAGATATAACCATAGCTCTCCTTTAGTCCTTTCACCAATTCAGTCTCGTTTCTAGCAAGGCCTCTAACATTCTAAGTACCTACTTTTACTCTTTCCGGAATTCCAAATGCTTTAGCCTTAACTTTGCCAAGTCGTTTTCATGTATATCCAGCGGTTCTTTTATTCTCTGTTGAAGTGTTCAAGTAAACAAAGTTTTACATTGAAGGGTTACCAGCCCCTCGCAGAACCCCCAACATGGAGGACCAGCTGCATTGATTTCAGAGCACACAACCCCTAGACTGGCCGCCTTCTCTACGCCTGATGAATCTCGTCTGCCCATTCTAAATTAAGAAATTATAATGAAAAAAGGAAGGCACCCTCCAGTACTCTAATAGCGTCAGGGTCAGAAAGAATAAGAGTTTGTTAAAAGAAACAAGACAGGAAAGATTAAAGGAAGAAATCTCAACCAAGACAAGTTGAAGCAAAGTGAGAATCCAGCTGGGGCACATCGGGATTGCCAAACCCGTATCCACAAAATGTGGACCCCTAATGTGAGTAGTATAACTTAAAAATGTAAATTTTAATTATATTACAATTTTGTATTTATAGCAAAGAAAATGTAGTGTTTCCATAACACTAACATGCTGTAAAATGCTAGCACTTATTTATAGAATTGTAACGTATTTATTGCGACTTCGTTCCCTAAAAGCATCTTGATGTTAAAAGTCGAGGTTTTACTGTAATCGTGATGTGGACGAGTATATAACTAATTGCGTTCTGTTATTGAGTTACTGTATCTGAGACCAGTAGCAATGCGGGCATTCACTTTTCCTAAGTCCCATAGGTTGCCTTAGTTAAACTTACACAAACATCAAACAAGTTAAACAAATTATTGTGAGATAATTACCTGTTCATTCCACTCAACCGTATTGTTATCGATTTAATAATATTAGGAATCTACTAAATACATTGGGTGTATAAATAAATTGTTTCTGTTGAAAATGTTTACTACTAATTTATAAAAATTTTATTTTTTTACCAAATTAAGCGGCAAAAATATAAAGTCGATTGAGAATGACGTGGGCGTTCAGATCAGTTTGTATTCCTTGTGTTACGTATGGGTTACAAATTTACAAAAGCTAATGTGAACAAAACTGAATGGCACACAGGATTCTAGTGCACTAATAACTAGTTTTAGTAACTGAATGTAAAGTATCTAATACATTAAAAACATAACAAAGGTAACCAACCTCAAAGATCAATTTGCTGGGCTGGAATGGAGATCCGGGCTAACATCACACAACGAAGTGACAGGCGAAATGAGCACATCGTAAACATTCTAAAGGAAACGATGGAGGCATGAAGTAGGAAGGGGAACATCGCAAATAAGTTGGGAAAATAACATATCAAAGCATGGTGGACCGAGGTGAGTGAACTTGGGTCATGACACACAAAAAATGAAAAGACAAGTGTTAGTTATAAAATAGACGTGACAAGCCTTTTTATAAAGGAGAGAGAAATGTACAGTTTTTCATAAATCTATACTTTTAAAACTTTCAACAGTCGTTTACTGACCACTTATCCGATAAGGGTTCCTGTAATGTAAGAGTAATAAGGTATTGAATGGTAAATAATAGTAGTATTAAAATAAAATGTAAGGCTGACAAGAAAAATTGAAATAGATTCAAGTAGAAAGAAGAGAGAGAGAGAGAGAGAGAGAGAGAGAGAGAGAGAGAGAGAGAGAGAGAGAGAGAGAGAGAGAGAGAGAGAGAGAGAGAGAGAGAGACAGACAGACAGACAGACAGACAGACAGACAGACAGACAGACAGGCTGGAAGGCAGGCGTGCGGATAAGGAGACAGAGACACAGATAGATAGACAGACAGACAAACAGACACACACACGCAGATGCAGACAGACCTATAGACAGACAAACAGGCAGGCAGGCGCACCTGTGGACAGACAGAGAGACAGGCAATCAGGCAGATAGACAGACAAATAGACAGATAGACACACGCAGATAGATAGACAGACAGACAGACAAGCAGACGGGCAGGCAGATAGACTGACAGGCAGACACCTACACAGGCACAGAGACAGGCAGACAAACAGACAGGTAGACAGTTAGACTGATAGACAGGCAGACACACACATACAAGCAGAGAGACAGACAGACAAACAGACATGCAGGGAGATAGACTGACAGACAGATAAGCAGGCAGACAGATAGTTTGACGGACAGACGGGTAGACAGGCAGACACGCACACATGCAGAGAGGCAAACAGGTAGAGAGGAAGAGAGAGAACATATAGAAATTCAAAAGCCATCATGAACTGTATCAATGCTACAGAGAAAGAAGAGATAATTGATATTCTCAGAGATAAAAAATTAAATAATCCGTTTTAACCTATACAGTTCTATTGTCACTTTTGTAATGCAAAGTTGTTAACGTTTTCAACGTCTCAGTTTCTTTTATTATTGTTCCTTTGTCTATCAGTGAGAAACGTTCTCCCCTATTGTATGCATACATATTATTATTATTAAATTAATAATTTAACTCTGAAAATAAAGCGAACTGCTTCATACTGTTGACTGCAATGTTTCTAATTTCATGTTCCCTGTAGACTAAGTAGCGTCAGTGATTACAGTACATAATGGCATACTGCTAGAATTGAATGTAAACATACTCAAGACAATGTACTGTATATGTTAGTCATACGATGTAATCACAACGTAGCTTCAGTTTTGCAGTTCCCTTCATTTTCCATTAAGACTAGTGGCCATGATGGCACATTGATAGCTTCATTTGCCCCATTGATGACTTTACTTTATTTGTCCACAGAAGGCTTAGTCATTATCTTTTTCCCATTGAAAATGAAAATAAGGTAGTTTTGAATGCGTTATTTTTGAGCCACCTTTCTCCAGAAATTTATTTTATTGCTCGTACAAATTCAACTCGTTTCCCTGCATTATTAAAATTAAATCCATTTCATAATTCTCTCTTGTTCCAATGTCTTTATGTTTTTTTTGACATTTTTACTGCATTTAGTCAATACGAATTATCTACTGATTCATATATTACTATAGGTAGCCAGACTGGAACCCACGGGTTATCGCAACGAAAGCGGAAAAAATATGAGTCTTGGAAAGTCCAAATTGATTCACGGTTATTATACCACACCGAGGTTTTATAATTCCTCATGTTTTGCGATGTCACGTGTGAACTACCTACTGTTTATATAATCAAGTCACAAGTGCTTAACTACACACAGGGGTAGTTCATTATGTGTTTACGTCATTTACTTGGCTGCACAGAAAAATTAATTTTGTCAGACAGAAATATTTCTGGTTACACTGTAACAATTCTGTGATATAGAACAATAGAAATTCTAATCATGTCCGTCACATAACGCTTTGTCATGTATTAGTAATCGTCACTGTGAGATGTGGCGCTAGTGTCAGCACTGAACACTCCGCCCCCAACACTACTACAGGCGTGGTTTACACTGACTCCAAGTTTTAGCCGCGAATTTACAAAGATTTGAATATTTTTATAAGTAACTCTTAAAGTGTATTGAAGCATTTGTATTATACATTACATTATTACTTAGTAATTACTTCTCCCAGTTTATTTTTCTTAATTTTTATCACTACATTTGTTACTGACGCAAAGTAACAACATTAATCATAGTAATTTAAATAATAGTGCTGAAAATAATAATAACAATAACACAATAATAATAGTGTATAGATAGTCAACAATGAAAAGCATCATTTCAGGAAGACATTTAACTTTTCATATAAAAAAATTCAAAACTGTATTTCTCTAAACTGTTGTGTTGGAAAGAACTAATATTTCTTTTTCCGAACAATAATTAAATGAACTTTACAAAAGCTTAATGTTTACATAATTAGATGAAAGATATGTTCCTCCTGGTGTTGATAATATTAAAAAAAATAATAAAAGTACATTAAAATGGCGTCTTTGGGCATTAGTTCTGGAGGTTTTATAGCCCTGTGTGTTATTGAAGGCCACATGTTGCTCTTTGCTTATACATTTAGAGCAAAGTTTTTAACAACAATTGGTTGGTTCCATTGCCTCACGTATTTTACAGAGCAGCCGTTTTATATATTTAATTCTAAAAACGTTTGTTCGACTGTTATCAATGTTACAAGTTTTGTGAAACCAATTTGAATACCAGTGGTTAGATATGAAAAAATGAAGGTGAATTACTTTTTAAATCAATTCATTTAGAATCCTCTCATGTGTAGGCGTATTCTGTGAAACTCGCGTCAGGTCCAAATGATAAAAAAATAAGAACGTTCTACTTACAGAAGTAATCATAATTTGATTACACATACACAAGCACGCACGCACACACACAATACACGAATACTGCAAGAAACATCGCGGATTATTTACACTCGCACTGGCGCGCGCGTGTGTACGGGATCTTTACAGATGTTGCCACATTCCTTCTCTCAGCCACAGTCTTCGATCGTCTCTGTTACTCCATTCCCCAACTAGTTCTTCTCGTATTTCCATCGATTCGTTCACTCCGTTTCTTCAGCGACTGTGAGCCTCCTTAGCCCTCTCATTACTCTCCCATTCACCATCCTCATCATTATTCCTCTCGGTCTTCTTCTTCCCAAAGAGCTGGTTCAGTTTGTAACCTCAGCTATCCATCACCGATATTTCAGTTCAACTTTGTAAACAAAAGTTTACTTTAATATACTGTCACGACATTACAGAACATGCTACGTGTTTCTCGGCTATTCCAGCGGAGCCTGGCTGTAATGCGCGCGCGCGCGCGTGTGCGTACATAATGCTGCTACTTTGAGATGAAGGATAATTACGTGACACTTCTCACGCGTCCGCAACGAGACTTTTTCATACCATACCGGTCCGCGCGCTGTGTTCAAGGCCGCAGTAAATTACGCTCTAGTGTTTTCTAGTAGACGCCTGTTACGGAATATCCTTGAAACTCAGCGGGGTATAAATAGAAGGCTTTAGCGACGCTTAGTTCGGTTATAGTAGCGATTTATTCTAGTGCGGTTTGAAGTATTGTGACGAAGTGTCATTTGTTTAGAATCGTACGATACTCTATTAGTTGACATTATTATTGCGTGTTAACACTTTTATTTGATTTGTTCTAAGAGACTATCTTGTTGATTACAAACTGTTTAATTGTGATAATTAAAGCTGGTGATTAGTTACTTAATTGGTGTCTTGTATTTTGTTTTCCACTGTACGTACGACGATCAGTTAGTTCGTCGTAACAATACAATTCATAAGTATAGGTAGCCTACAGTACATGTGTGGCCTCGAATCGATACGATGATTCTTCACCATAATCCGTGGTATCGCTGACTTGGAAAACATTTTCCACCAGCACTTTCCTTGATTCTGCACTTAATAATATACATTTTCATTACGTCTAATTCTAATAAAATAATTATTCATATTACCTGGCGCCTTCATTATTCAAATTACCGACGAACCTCTCTCTATAGCGCGCCATTATGGAGTACAAAACTCGATATTACTCATTTTATGTCAGACTAAATAAACTAATGTCTCTTTATTTACACTGTAATTTTTAAATGTATTTGAAATATTATATACTTTACCAAGTATCTTGTATTGTGATATCAACGTGACTCTCCCATCATGTATCCAATACTGGCTTTAATGTAAATTTTGATGTATGCTGTAACAAAATTCCCTATTTTAATCTTCTTTTATATTGTGCGTATTAATTGGCATACGAAAATCACTGTAATACATTGTATTTAATTGTAAAATAAGACAACTTCTGAACGAGGTTCTGGGCTTTCACTGATTCAAAATTAATTAAGTCGATTGTAGCTGCGATCACAACAAAGTTTACGCTAAATAAATAAAAATAAAAGCAGAAGCTGCTTAATTGACTCTAGGTGAAATTCGGCACCTGACTTCTAGGTGCTCGCTAAGAAAGCGTTTTGAAAACTTTAACGCCTAACCGCGAAAAAACGCGAAAAACCGCTAAAAACCGTGACACCGACAATGCAGCTTTTCTTCAATTGTACACTGCCTGGAAGTCTAATGTTTATTTTTTTATTTTCCTTTAGGCTTTTAGAGAGTTAATAAAACAGTATTTTTTTCATCTAACCTATAACCACGAGGAGGCGCGAAAATAATCGCGAAACAGTTCACCCTGTCCCTCTATTCCTTGCTATGTGGCGTTTAGGGTTTAATTTGGGTTCTCATTTCGGCACATATATTCCGAACAGGGCACGAAGACACTGTTTGGCCAGTAGCATACGAAAAACTTCCAAGCAAACAAAATAAATCTTGTTTTGATTGTACTACAAATGGTTCAACGCTGGTGAAACACAGCACCTATATGTAGGCCTATCTATATAGGCTACATAAAAGCAAAATACCACTCACTGATTCATACACTTACTCTTTTGGGTGGTGACTTCAGACAGACCTTGCCTGTTACGCCACGGGGGACACGTGCAGATGAAGTCAAGGCCTGTCTCAAGTCATCCCTATTATGGCCTAATGTCAAAGTTATGTCCTTGAGAGTTAACATGGGTGTCCACCTCCAACGTGACTTGAGGACAGAGGAGTTTCCTAACTTATTGCTTGATATTGGTGATGGCAAGATTTTGGAAGAGGAGGGAAGAATAAATATTCCTGGTAAACTTTTGCGATGTTGTGGGAAATCTGATCAGCTTCAGTGACAGAATATACCCCAAGATTCATCAGGCTAGAGAGGATTGCACTTCATGGCTGAGGGAAAGAGCCATTCTCACTCCTACAAACGACTCAACCAACAGCATCAACAACTTTCTGTTGGAGAAGCTGCGCACTGAGCATATGAGGTATGAGTCTGTGGACTCTGTGGTGGAGGTCGAGGACGCTGCACATTACCCTGTGGAGTTCTTGCATACTCTTGACCCACCAGGAGTACCACCTCACGTCCTCTACCTCAAGGTTGGCACTCCAATCATACTATTGCGCAATCTAAACCCTCGGAAACTGTGCAATAGCACCAGGCTTTTGCACAAACATGTCATCGAAGCCACGATTTTCACAGGCGTAGGTAAGGGAGAAACCGTCATCATCCCCCGAATTTCTCTGATCCCATCAGACTACCACTTTCAATTTAAACGTCTGCAGCTTCCCGTTAAGGTGTGCTACGCCATTACCATCAATAAGGCACAGGGGCAGAGTTTGATAGTGACTGGTGTGGATCTGAGGAGTGACTGTTTCTCCCATGGCCAGTTGTAAGTGGCGTTCTCCAGAGTCAGTTCACCTGACAGCCTGGTCATCATCCGGCCAGAGAGCAAAACCAGGAATATTGTTTACATGGAGGTCCTGAGCACTTAATCTGAGGGATCAACTGAAAGTATATGCTAAACAAGTTATTAGCCTGGCTACGTAGACCAAAAAAGCAGAAGTGGTGGTGGGATCAAAGGGCTTAAGCTCATCTATTTTATTGTTGTTAGACTTACAATAAAGGACTGTCTTAATCTCTAACAGAATCTTAGCTTACCCTCTCTGGTCTATTTAGCATCTATTTATCCTCCCTGGTCTGGTCTATTTAGCGTCTAGCGTAAATGACGCTATATAATAGAGCGTCATTTTTAACAACCCATTAATTTTCAAGCTTTAATAGTTGATTGATCAAGCTTGATCAAATTTATCATCTTCAAGCTTGATCATCTTCAAATTGATCGAGCTTAAATAGTTTCTCTTAGTTTCAAAATACCGGTATCTAAGCTTCGCAAATAACCTATTTCTATTTTCTGATTTTACATTCTGTTTTTTTTTCTGATAATCACCGCAGCGAAACACGGGTTTCGAGCTAGTATATAACTATATAGCCTATATTATTATAGTTCGATCACCATCGTCTTTAGCCTACTAAACCTAAAAATGAATACCACTGCCGAAATAACTATAACATTATATAATTTAATTACATCTCATATAAAATTTCTTCCCTCTCATAATATGGTTTTAATTATGGGTTTTTAAAGTTACAAGTTGCTTATGTGGGCAATTGAGGTATCCGACTATTAGACATTACTTGCGTCTAAACATGAGACAAAGCTGTAGCGTCTTGTGGTTTAGGCTATGTCGGTCTACGTGTTGCCAATTCAGAAATAAATATTTAATATCTTTTTTTGAGGTAGACAGTACTTGTTCATAGCCACTAGCTCAAGGATTAATTTATTTTACCTCCAGTGACTATGAATAGAACCAGCTCACGAAGAGAACCTCTCTGAAAAGAACAGTAATTAGAATCCTTCTTACTATTTGCTTTAGAAGTAAAATTTTCATTTCCTTTTACGTGGTAAAAAACTGAGATACGCTATTATTGCAACGAGCGATAGTGTAATTACTTTGATCTCGAAGAGAAGTGCCATTTCACATTAATTAACTGAAAGAGTAGTAGGTTATTTGTTCGTTAATCTCGATAATTAGCGTCGATGTGGTGAGATTAGAGGGAGGAACGTAAGCGAAAAGCAAATTTAAAAAGTCTACACAGTGTATAGTCTGGGTTAGGCTAGGTTGGTTTGTGAGGAGTGGGGTGATGGAAGCGGGGCCAGGTCACCTGTCGGAGTATCGATTGCCTTACCTGGCGCCACAGAGAACACAATTCAACTGTCTGTTTACCGACAACAATCACAAAGTTCACACCGTGTTTCTCGTAATAAAATTTGATTTCTCTTTCGCGTGTTTTGTTTTTAAATTGGTAGGTGAACTTGTCGATACCACGCAATTTTTAAGATTGTCTACATCTACCCATGACCCGTAAACAAATGTTGTCTTAATTAGCTGCATATTTGTTTTTGTGTGATTATTCTTCCTATTAATATTAAATATTATTCATAGCTGATGTCGATTTTTGAAGTTTTTCCTCCTTTTTATTTAAAGGAACTTCTGAAGTTGGTTTCTCTTTAATTTGTAGTCATAGATCTTTTAAACCTTCATAATGTTCAATATTTTCGAAACTCAATTCAATATTCGTTTACTGCTCTCCCATATTTCTCTTTGTCGTCTTCTTTTCAGTCGTTGCCTGTCGTTGACATATGAAGTCAAAATGTCACCCAAGAACGTGAACTTCTTAGTTCTTTTAATAACAATATATTTAGTCCTCATTGTACAGGATTTTTTGGTGTCCAATTGTGGTTCATCTACTTTGACGATGAAAAGTATTTCTAAACCTGCATTTGTAGTTTGTTTTGAAAGCCTCTATCTGTTTGGCTGCGAACACTATATTCTTGCCGTAGAACATTATACAGTATGTTAAGGAGAGATATTAACATTTAAGTCCAACCCTTTGATACTGTTTGGAATGCTATACTTCTTTCTGCCAATCACCGATTACCTTCACTAAGATGCACTAAAACAAGAACGAGGAGAGTCTGTCTCCTTGTCTTACGCTTGTCTTGATTTCAAAACGCTCTGATAGTTGTACTAGGAGTTAGTTTGCGTTCGGGGATTGTTTAATGTCTGTTGAGTGAGCAATGCTGTTATAGTGTCACCTATTCTGAATTATTTCAGCACGTTTATCAGCGTATTCCGGTTTATGGTATCGTATGAAAAGCGTCACCTCACCTACTGCTGGAGTCTCGGTGTTGATCAGGTTTTTATGGTCTTTAGCAGATCTGTACCGCACACAATCGCGTTTCCTGATCCTGATCCTGATCCTGATCGCGCTTGGTAATCTCTAGTAGGTGAGCTATGTGACTGTGCATTTTATTTTAGACTACTCTTGGAAAGTATTTTTATGCAACTAGAAAGAATGATAAACGATAAGTGATAAGTGATAAGAATGTTTTTTTTTTCAACGAGTGGATGGTCACTCCATAAGTTAATTGATTTTTCGTACAAGGTACTTTGTACCTCGGACTGTTCCAGTACCGTATCCCCAGCGTATTTAAGAAGTTTAGCAGCTCTTGAATTTTTGCTACATGCGCTGTTGTTTTTGATCTTCTATAACTTCTTATGTTTCTTTCAATCTGAGTCAGGTCAATGGGGGGGGGGGGAGAAAGGTAGGTGCTGCCCTAGTCTAGCTACGCCACCGGCAGGAGTCTTTTCTAGACTCTATCTTCGGACCCAGATGGGTAAGCGTTAAACGAGACAGTAGTTTTCTCCTTCACTTGGTCATCAGTTGCGAGATGGAACCCCTGGTTTGGGACCGGCATAGGCTAGTATACATTTCAGAATACCCTAACGAACAATGTACTGGAGCAGTCTGACTTTTCTTTGTTGTAACATTCTCATCATCATCAACCTCAAGGATAAGGCTCATCCTGAACCTGTTCTGGAACCCACTTCGCACTCCGCCGTCCTACATCTCACTTTAGTATTTTGTATTTGTATTTGTATTTAGCATTTATCCATTCTTTAGTATTTTGAAGGTTATTTGCTTTCCAGTGGTACTACTCAGTTAGGCAGTTAGTTATTTGAAGTACTTATCCAGGTATTCTATTTGGTTTTACACGTTAGTTTACCTAGGTGTTTGAATCAGACGTGAGGAGAGGAATAACACTGGAGTTTAACTTTAAGATTTGATAAACGTTTTTGGGTTGTTCCTCTTGAATTTATCCATCGTGTGTGTAGTCGTTATCTCTCTAAACTTTTTATAGCGTCTCTGATGGTTTTGGCCGTTCTTTTCTTCTCGATCATGAACTCTTTAAAGTTTTTTGTTGTTGTAGAGTTTCATTTTCAAAATCTCTTAGTCAATTGTGACATTCGCCTTAGTAGGACACAGACATCAGAGACGAGGTTCTTGGAATCTGTAAATGCTCCACCAAAGAGGTAGATTTTCCAATTAAAATGTACCCAAAGAGTTTACCCAATGCCTTTTCACCAACGAATTGTACTTAAAAAGCATTAAAATAAACATAATCACATCTAGCAAATGTTATGCTTATAAACAGTAAATAAATTGCAATTATATGTGCTACATTTGGTCTCAAGTTGCATCTCTACACCTCCATTAATATTAATGTGTTACCATATTTTCATACTTATGGAAAAAAGAAAACAAGTTTCACTTACCTCACTAAGTCTTTTTTATACTTAATAAATATCCACGTAACTAGCCATTTTTATATTAATTAATATTCACTATTATTGTAACTTTTACACCAACAGTTTAAATAGGCCTAGATTTAATATAAAAATAAAAGTATCGTGTAAAAACACGTTTGACTAGTTTTTATTACGCCAAATTGCCAGTTCTGTAGTATCTGTTATTAATAAGGGAGGAGGTAATTTCTGCATATTCGAAAAATACAAAACCAGGGGGTCTGCCGTTCTCAAAAGCGGCGGTTTGGGTATCCATGACTTGAGAACCACTGGTCTAAAATATAAAGTTGAGGTGATACTGTAACTATATTACATATTGCTTAAAATCAAACGCCAGTTGAATCTTAAAATTAGTAACAATTCGCTTTATCTCGCTCTTTCTCTCTCTCTCTTTCTCTCTCTCTCTCTCTCTCTCTCTCTCTCTCTCTCTCTCTCTCTCTCTCTCTCTCTCTCCCATTCCCTCTTACCCTCTCACTATCCTCCGTGTCCCTCCGTGTCCTCCACAGATTTTATACAATACCCTCTTAAAAAACTTTATATCACAGGAAAGATATATATATCTTACACATATTATGTAGACTCATATACATGGTGTAACATTTGTTACATATACTCTAATATTTTTAAATTAATTTAATTTCAATGAAATTAGATGTTGTTTATACGTTTCATACGTATACAACACTGTACAGAACAGTACGGATATGAGGACATGAGGAGATCACGGCATATGATGACGACCCTTATGATGTCAGAAGAGAAGGCAGAAAGTTAACTTTGCTGTAAGTGTACGTATAACTACAGAAATGTAATTAACATGACCTCGCTACGCTTTATGACGCTCACGACATGATTATAATGACACAATACTTCCTCCAGCAACGGAGTGCTGTGCCATCTATTCACATTCCGGCACCTCATACTGCTTCTTTGTTAGTACATTCTTCCAATTTTCATAATTATATTCCTTTTCACTTTAACCGTCTTGTTACAGGAATCGTATATACATATTACGTTTCTTACATAAATTACTTTATTGAAAGTTGTTTTCCAAAACGTTTATAGAATTCTATTAATTTATACATGATTACTTTTATTTATGCGATTCAATAGCTTGTTTTGATTTGTACTTTTAACTTGGATGCGTAATCGGTTTCAGAGTTGGGTCAAAAATAAGGTAGGGACAAAAATATAATAAGAAACGTTTTAACTTTCATTTGAACCAACGTATTTCATTATAAATAGAAAGTCAACAAAACAATTGTTGTTTTGTTCACACAAAACAACAATTGTTTTTATAAACTGTATCTTTGAGGTGTTTAGGGACCAATCTATATTCCAGTCCTTCCTTTTCTCTATGTTTGAGGGTCATGCCTATCTTTCTATTAGTTATCAACTTATTCAATTCCACCTCACCCCAGATATAAAATTAATTCTGTATAAAATTAAAATTATGACTGACGGTTTAGCAATTCATTGGAATATCCAGGAGTTTTATATTTCATGTTTTTGTCGAAACAATATTTACCCAACTTTACTGTTAATAACAAAATATTACATTTTGTTATGACTAATGTTTTAAGTGAGAATCGACTTCGCACCCTCTATAAAGTCAACTGTCAACAAGAAAAAAAAATATTAGACTGTTTTTTAAACTTTGAAGATCCTGACGGAAAGAGATAAACAGACCATATTTATCAAAAGGGAAGACAAACTCAATAAACCCGACAGACGCGAATCTTACGCGTTAAACTTCTGCACGCACAGAATTTTCTATTTGTAAGTTCGAGCATCATTCAAAACACACACACATACGCACGCACACACCCTCTCTCTCATTTTCCCTCTACCTGTCCCTTGCTTTTTGTGTGTGTGTGTGTCCAAATATCTATCTATCTATACCTCCCTCGCCACCCCTTTCATACTCTCTTTCAAACAACCAAAAGCATAATACACAAATGTTATCATACGTTTTAAAAACACACATCTTTGGCAATCATAAATGGAATTACAATACAAAATGTAGCTGAAGTAAGAGAGACATACATAAATACAAAAATTAAAATAAATTTCGAACAGGTGAGCAAAAACCTTTATGTATTCATAGTACTATTTTCTAGCTTGTTTAAATAATAGCCCAATAGTAATAATAACTGTAATAGCCCAATACTAACTAATATTAGAAATTAATAGTAGTTCATGTAATGAATAGTAGACCTAGTTACTACTAACGAATATTCGAAATTAATAGTATTTCAATTAACTAATAGCCCAATTAACTAATAGTTGAAATTAATAGCTGTTGAATTAACTAAGAGTCGAAATTAATATTAGTTCAACTAATTAATAGTTCAATTAACTAATAGCACAAATTAACTAATAATTTAAAATAGTAGCCGGTCAATGAAATAATAGCTCCATCAAGTAACAGACCACTTAACCAATAGTTGAAATTAATAGAAGATCCATTGAATAATAGTCCAATAAACTTGAATAAAATAATCAATAGTTGTTAATTTAACTATCAGCGCGAATAACTAATGGCCCAATTAACTAATACCCCGATTAACTAATAGCCCGATTAGCTAAATTTTTAAAAATAGTAGTCGGGCAAATTACTAATACCGCTAATAATTAATAGCGTGATTAACAAATAGTCCATTTAACTAATAGTTGAAATTAATAGTAGTTCAAATAAATACAAGCGCAATGAACTAATAGTTGAATTTCATAGTATTCAAATAAAAGGTAGTCGAAATTAATATTAGTCCAGTCAACTAATAGAAAATTAACTAATAGACAACATTAATATTAGTTCAGTTAACTCATAGCCCAATTAATTAATAGTCTAAATTTTTATTACTTCAATTAAATAATATCTAAGTTAACTAAAAATTTTAATTAATAATAGTTAAGTTAAATAAGAGCCTGATTAAATAACACTTCAAATTAATAGTAGCACAACTAACTAAAGCACAATTAAGTAATAATTTAAAATTTATAGGTCTCTTAAATAATAGTTTAATCAGCTAACATCCATATTTACTAATAGCATAAATTAATAGAAGTTCAATTAATTACTAGACCAATTAACTTTAACAACTAATATTTTTAATTAACAAACTAATTAAATAATAGCCAATTTAAATAATAACCCAATTTACTACTAACTGAAAATAATAGTAAGCAACTAACAGAATATTTCAATGAACTAATAGACCAATTAGCTGACATATAAAAACAATAGTTAGTTAATTAAGCTACAGAGCAATCTACTAATGGTCTAATTAACCAATAGTCTAACTATGACACACACGCGCGCACACGCACACACACACACACACACACACACACACACACACACAGACATATAGTAGCCACAAAATGAAATGTCTGAGCCACTTGTCACGTGACCGCTGCGAAAATTTTAATTTGTCACGAGACAGCTGTGGGGGTCGCACGGTTCACATGATTGGTGGTCGCGCATATTTTGGTCGGAAATGTTGGCGGTAAAATTAAAACAGGGGGTGAAATCGGCCGTATTTGTTAATCGGTGTAGTTTTAGGCGTAAGAAAGAAATACACGGAAGTAGAGAAACGATAAAATAATAATAACAACAGTAGTGGAACCCCGAATTCTTTTAAGTATATCAGATATGTGGCAAAGTTATGGGCTGGAATGAATGCGATTTGTGATTTACGAATCTTCGTACCTGACGGCAGTCGTGTGTAACGTGTTTCCTCCGTCAGTATCTTTGTTTTTTGTCGTCACACGTTTGAATAATTATGTGCTGCACTTCTTCTTGTCTTAGTCGACGCCATCCTCGTCACGGTATGGAATAATTGTGTGGACGACTCATTATATACGTGTACGAAATAAATAATTATGTCATATGCATTGTTCTTGGGTAAATTACAGATGCGTTCTGTAAAATTGTGTTGATACTCACTCGTAATTGAACCGTTGTGTACAACACCCTCACGCATGTAGACTTATGTGTGCGTAAAAAAGGAAAGTCATCTGCATTGTTCTTGCGTAAGTCGCACATTTGTTCTCCAAATCACTTCGATGTTACCTCAAAATGGAAACGTTGTGTGTAACACACGCACGCACGCACGAACAGATGCAACATTCTTGAGTAAGAGCGTTCAAAATAAAGCACTTAATCCCTTAAAGCACTTAATGTTTAGTCTTAATGTTAATGTTAATAGTTGTTATATTTAAAAATTTTATTTAAAACTGAAATAATGTGTAATTTCTAGCTAATAATGTGTAAAATACAAAATACAAAAGTAGGCTACGTATTGAAAAGAACTGTTTAGCATTCTCAGATGACTTTGGTATAGTTTCTGAATATTTTACATCTGCAGTAACACAAGTTAATTTTTTATAGGACATAGCCAGTAGAACAGGCTTAAAAATTTCTTCAGAAAAAAAAACAAAGTTCTCACGAACATTAAAAATGCTCCAAAATTCCTGGTAACAGATAATGGTCGAATAGAGAGGGTTCAAAAATTTAATTATCTAGGAAAAATAATTCAAGAGAATGGTTTAGAAAAATCTGCTATAGAAGAAAGGATTCATAAGATGGAAAGGGCATATGGTGTAAATAAAGATATTTATTATAAAAACTTCATATCTAAAAATGCAAAAATAAGACATTAAAGTACATTAGTAAAGCCAGAATGCCTATATGCAAGTGAATGTCTAGCATTCATTATAATTTAGACAAACTAGAAATATTGAAAAGACAAATTATTAGTAAAATATTAGGCCCACGAAAAACATCAGAAGGTTGGAAATTGGGAAGTAATGATGAAATATATCAAAGTATAGAAAATATAACAGAAACAATGAGAAAAAGAAGACTATTATTTTTTGAACATTTATATAGAATGGACGACAATAGGTTAACAAAGCAGATCTTTAAATGTCTGTGGAGGAAGAAGTCAACATCAAGTTCTATTAAAGAAGTCCAAAGGGATTTAGAAAAAAATAATATACATGCAGAAGAAGCAAATGAAAGAGACGTTTTTCGGGCAAAAGTGTTAAAAATGGAAGGAGTCCAGGATAGGAGAGAGAGAAACGCAGTTTCAAAGTGGACTGAAGACAGGAAGATGAGACACAGTAAAAAGATGAAAGAATATTGGAGAAAAAGAAAAAAATAAAGAATAAAGAATTGAAATTGGCCGATAGATGGCCGATAAAAAAGTACGTTTTAAAATAATTTAATTTAAATAAAATAAAATAATATACGCACTTAAAATAAAAAGAACTTAGTTTAATTTAAGTAAAAGTAATAAGAAATAAATTTTCTAAGATACTTCAATCGTCTCAGACTTAAACTCACACATAATGAAAGCGAAGGAGCCCCTAATCATGAAATATAATAAACAAATATCACTTTCAAGAAGCTACATGATTTTAAAATTTTTTTCGTTTTTCATATTTGCAATTAAGACCTGTATATATAACATCAGCTGACTACTCATAATGATTTATCATAAATGTTAACGAGAATCCTTTATCAGGTTTTCATAAAGAATTGAAAAGGACTTGCAAAGCGAATTATAATGAAGTCACGACAAACCTTTATTAAACATTACAAAACACTGCCTTGTAGCGTAGAGGGATCCTCAAAGGCTAAGGGAGGAAACCCCTACAGAAAATCAGGTACGTAGGTACGCTTTAAGATGGCAGCCCATCACCTAAATACCTAGCTGGAGGCTGGTCATCTCTGATAGGGAAACCATACCTACTCATAATCTTCACAGGAATAAGCTGGACAGATTTTACGGCAATAGACCTAAGCATATCAAGAATAAATACTTTAGAATTATGGATAGATTAAAACTAGCTACTTAGAATTTAAGAGGGGTAGCTAAAAAAGAAGAAGAGTTTAACAGAGAACTAGAGGAAAGAGTAATAAGCATTGCTGTAATAACAGAGACAATGAAGAAAGTTAAAGGTTCAAAAGACCTAAATGATTATTTGATGCTGTACAACGGCGTAGACTCAGTTACAAGAGCTCAGAGGGGAGTAGCTATTATAATTGATAAGAAATTAAGAAATAAAATACAAAACTATACTTATGTCAATTATAGAATAGTAATAGTGAGATTTAAGCTAGACAGAGGGTATCTTGTCGTGGTAGGTGTATATGCACAAGAAGAAGAAAGAAAGTATGATACGGTAATATTTTATGAGGACTTGCAGAAGCAGATTAATAAAGTCAACCCCAACGATTACCTGTTAATAATTAGAAATTTAAACTCCAGAATAGATGATTCACTAATTCAAGGATTTGTAGGCACGTTTGGAGAGCACGCTTTAAACTCTAATGAGCTGAGGTGCTTTGCTTCTATAGTGAATTAAAAATAACAAACAGCTTTTTTACAAAACAAAACATGTATAACTACACGTGGTGTGCGAGAGTGCAAAAATCAATAATATATTATATTATAGACAATAAAAACTGAGAGCACATGTACATGACGTTAGAGTTCTTTGAGATAGTGACATAGGTTCTGATCACTATTTAGTAATTGGAAAGATAGCTTTACCGTCGAGGTGAAAAAAAGAGTTCTATTCTAAAAGGTTATAAACCACCCAAAGAAGAATTCAAAGTATATTTATTATACGACGAAAGGATTAGGGATTTATGCCAAAACAGGCTTAACCAGACCCTAGGAAGAAATTAAAGGAAGAATATGTTGACCCAGAGTGGAAAAAGATTAAGGAATGTGTTAAACATGCAGCTACAAAAACTGTAAGTACAACGTTTGGAGTCTGAAAGATTTCATGATATGGAATGAAAAAATTGAAAATGGAATTAAAGAAAAACAAAAAGTATTTGTAGAATATCTCCAGAATAATACATAGGTCATAAGAACATACATACATAATTCAAGGTATAAGAACAAAAGGAACTATGCAAAGGGTTTAATTAGGAAAGCACACCAATACTTTTGGGACGCAGTGATATCTAACATAGAAGCAGACGTTTATGGAAGAAAAGAAGTAGCATATAAACTTCTGAAATAGCTTAACAAAAGTGAGAAAGATAATGGACGATTACACAAATTGACAAGAATTCCTGGTTTAGGCACTATGATGACCTTTGGACGGATGAGGGGGTAAATAATACTGTAGGACAAGATATAAATATCACTCTTCTAGTTGCTGATGGATATATATACCTTGGGGATAACATAACATTAGAAAATAATTTAACAAAAGCTCTAGACATATAAAAAATAAGAAGGCAACAGGACCGGATAGAATGAACACAGAACTCTTAAAAGTTAGTAGACTGCTATTAAAACTACACCTTTTGCATTTAATTAATCCATGTTAGAAAACAAAAATAATTCTAGATTCTTGGAGAATATCAAAGGTAATATCGCTGTTCAAGAAAGATGACAGAAATGACTGTAGAAATTATCGAGGCATAAGCCTGTTGAATACGGCCTACATATCTATATACAAGGATAATTAATAACAAACTAAAGAGTACTGCAAACGCTCTCCTTCTTAAAGAAAAATCAGGATTTAGAAAATTAAGATCCTGTAATAACAATGTTACAATTATACGTCTATTGATTGAAAAAGAGAGGATTCAATCTAGAGACACATATTGCCTTCATAGACTATGAAAAAGCATATGATCGGGTGGAAAATATGTCTCTATATTTTCCAATATAATAGAAAATATATTGGAAAGAGGAAAGAGGATACCCACATCATATAATAGAAGTAATAAAAAGTCTATATGAAATAACGGATATTACTATGAACACCGAGAAAGACAAAACAGACCTATTAGTGTTAACAGAGGCGTTAGGCAAGAGTACAGTTTGCCACCTATTTTATTTAACATATATACTGATGATGTTGTAAAGCAATGGAAACAACGAACTGGTCCTGGAATCGACTTACTTCTCAAAAATTTCCCCATCAACAATCTGCTGTTTGCTCACGATCAAGTTATCCTACAAGAAAACGAAAATGGATTACAAAAAGTAGTGTATCAACTCAGTAAAATTTGCCATGAGTATAATTTCAAAATTACCACGACAAAGACTAAAATAATGGCATTTATAGGAAAATTCCCAATACGCTCCAAAATATTAATAGACAATAGAATTATTGGGCAAATATCCTACTACAGCTATCTAGGGTGCAACATAAGATATGAATATGAAGACGATATCGATAATAAAATAAACAGATACCACAGGATGTGTGGCAAAATTCATAAGAGGCTTAAAAAGAAACTAATAAAAAATGCATAATTGAAATAATGATTTAAATTGAAGTAATGGCGGCACCAATATTAATATACGGGAGTGAATCTTGAGAACTCACCCAAAATTAGAGAAAACGAATTGAAGCTTCTGAAATGAAATTCTTAAGGAGAATCAAAGGGTGCACCCTAACAGATGACATAAGAAATGCAGACATTAGGCAAGAGCTGAATATATACCCGATAAACGATAAAATTAAACAGAATAACGATAACTGGATACAACATATAAATACAATGGGTGACTTGAGAATACTAAAAAAGTTCATCCAGTATAAGCCTTTTGGAGAACGAGATAGAGACAGACCAAGAAAATGGTGGTTGTGAAGACAAGGCAGGCTGCAAGCCTTATCCTCGAAGTGAAGGAGAAGAATAACTTTGACGTCAGGAAACACGAAGTCAGGAAACAATTGAGTCCCTCACACTCAGTTTTAATCAATAAAAATCCGTAGTATGCAACGAATAAGCGGTTATATACAGGTTTTACATGGTTATACAGTATTGTTAATAGTTCTTTAGTTGATGTGATGTTTGTTTCTTTTTATCACAACAGGATTAAATCATCAGCAATAAGACATTTTTTGATGGATATTGATATAACAAGAGAAATTTCATTAATGACTACTATGAAGAAAGTGGCGCTAAATGGAGAACCTTGTGGTAATACGTTTTTGATTTTCAATTGATCTAATAATATGCTATCCACTCTTACTCGTATTTCTGTACTGTTAGGCGTTTGTTACAAATTTAAGAAAATATGCCGTAATTTCTATATTTTAAAAAATGTATACAATTCGCTCTTTCCAGACCATTGCGTAAGGTTTTCCAAAGAATAGCAGACGGCAACTAGGTTCTCATTATTTCTAAAGACCTTGCAAACACTTGTTTGAATATTTATGAATCCGCTTTTATGTTGTCATCAGAACTTAATATTGTCTAAGTACTACCGTAACTTCTGTTAATGTCTGTTTCTATTAAATTAGATAGATTGCAGGTAAGAGCAATCGGACGGTAACTTTGAGTTTGCAATTATTCTTATTTCCTCGTAGTTGCAGGTTAGTAAAAACAAGCTGCAACTGCTCTGCAATCAGTTCCACAGCAAGTGTGTCGTATATACTACCATTATAAAGAGATGAAGTTTGTTTGTTTCCTTGTCCGGGTCAACGTCAGAAACTAGTGATCCGAGAAAAATCTTCTTTCACCACCGCGTCCTTTGAAGTTTAAGGATGGTTTTAGACATAAATTTGAACCGATAACTTTAATAATTTTCAAGAACACGGAGCCTTAAGACGGTCACATGTTACGAAATTTCTTTGTTAAATTGTGTTTAGTGAAATGTCTGGTATGCGACAAACTTTTGTTCTATAAGTGATAGCTATATGGTGTCAGCAAGTGAAATTTAAACAATGTTGCAAGTTTGATTTTGTTTTATTTTGGTTTTTGTTTCAATAAAATTTTCCTTTTTGTTTTCTAGATATTAGCGGTTTTCTAAAAAATTGTACACATTGTTTGGTCGTATGTCAGAAATTTCTTTGCTGTCCGCAGAATGCGTCCGCAGGTGATTTCCATGCAATCCTTTGCATAGTGTAACAGATTACACTTGAATCAATACCCCACATCGTGCGCGTGAAACCAATAGTGCACGAGCATTTGCATGGCTTACAACGGTCAGTAACTGTAAAAGGTCTCATTTAAACCGACGGCCTACAACACTTTCTGCAATCAGTTGTCTAGTGTATTAGAGGCCTTTAGGAACATGCTACGGATTCCGTCTGCTCGTGGACTAAATTTCTATATCTTGATAGAATATTTTTAGCTCCCTTAGTGAGACGGGGTGATTAATTTTAAAAGTTCGGTGTCCGCGTCTGTTTCCACGATTTTTTTTACCGAAATGACAGATATTCTCTTTCATTTTTGAAAGACTGAATAGTAGGTACTGTCACGTGTGTTTTGACAGAAACTGAAACTAATGTATTAGCAATTGCTTCTGACTATGCAATTACCGTCCATCATCTGTAATCAATACTTCAATGCTGTTAGTCACAGTGAGGCCTTTTATTTTCTTAAGTTTGTTCCAGACATAAGTTTGTTAAAGGCGGTAGGTGTCTCATTGGTTACAGATGGAACGTGTGGACTCCACGCTTCTCGCCTACTTTCCTTAAAGTTTCTACGAGCTTCAGCTCTACAACTGTGTTTTATCTGGTTAAAGTCGGATGCCTTTTGTAAGTATTGTGAGAATTAAGCGTTGCACGATGGGGTACGTTATGCTATATTTTTTATCCTACCATGGAAACTGTGCCTTGGTACTTTTATTGGTTGTTACTGAAACGTACTGATTTGCAGTATGTAATATTAAATTGTTAATATGTTCTACTCGGTTGATAACTGATGAAGTATCTAGCTGTTGTATATATAGAATGTTCAAGTGTTCTGTAATTACTTCATATATTTTTAAACGTTTTCTTATTTGGCTCACTGAATTTCCATTTGACATGGATCATTAGTATAGGGTCTTTTAAATGAGAGTTAAAAATATTGAAAAATGGTCACTGCCATGGAGAGACTGTCTCGTCAAGTACATGGACTATGGAAGGACTGAAAATTGCGAGGTCAATCGAGCTAAATTTGTTTTAACACACACTAAAATGAGTATAATGGTTTTTGTTCAATATCACAGTGTTTGTCCTTTTTATTATTTTGTTGATGATCAGTCCACGTTTATCTGTCTTGTAAGGGCTCTAGGTTTAATTGTGGATATTAAAATCCCCTACTATGAAAAATGTTTTTGGTAGTTGTAATTTTTATAATAACTAAGTATTTTTTTTCTATTTTTATTATTAATGCTTTCTAAAATTCGTTTCTTGTAGACAGATAGCGTCAGAAGAAAATTGATTGACAATTACTTTTAAGTTTTCTTTTTGTGGATAGTTTCGTTGATATTTAACTGTAAGATAGAGCTTTAATGAGGTGTGCAAAGTAGAGAAGATTTGTTTGTAGGTAGAATGCGAGTGGGGAGAGTCGTTCCGTCGCCATTTGACTTTGACGAGTCACATTCTGACGTGTTTAGTTGATGCCTACTGAGAGTTCGTAATTCTAATGAACTTGCTTTTGATTTTCCTATCTGTGAGGCGTCGGTAGTTGCTTTTGAGTAATAAAGTTAATCTGGGGTATTTTCTCCGTAAATTAAGTGCAAGTTTTTTAAGTTAAATTTTCTCTCGGTGCTTTCAAGGAATGTCTTCAGTTAATTTTCATTTAGAATATTGCTTGTAAGTAACTTTTTTAGCTGCCGTAGCTGATTTGTTAAGGGATTAGAGCTTGTTCAATCAGAAGATAGTGGTACAAATAGTTTTTGTTTCTTGATGCGCATGTTAGTTAATACAGTATTTTATTGACTATCTGGTGAATTTTCATAGCTGTTTTCGTCAGTAGTTGATGTTGTTATTGAACGTTTGTTTCGTTGTAAACTAATGTACGCTATATCTCTGCTTGTTTCGTTTTTTACGTGTTTCTAATGACGGTTAGTAGTTTTTGTAGGATTATTGAATGCTGAAAATGCTAGTTTCATCATATTATTTCAACTAGAAATGTTTTTGTTAGGTAGAGTATGATGTTTTACTTCAAAATCATTTGCTTTATGTAAATTGTTTTCACAGTTTTTGCAAAATCTCCGCATGGCTTGAAGATAAAACATGATTCTATAGGCTATCTGTTGAACGGGAAATTCAGTAAAGTTTGCCTTTGTAACTAATCTTCATTGATAAAACTTTAGAGACGTCTCCAGTGTGAATCAAGATTCGTCTTCAAAAGACCATGATATGGGCGTAGCCCGGTTCAGAGACACCTTTTCGAAGAAACGATGTTGAAAACCAACGCTATGTCATCTTACTTACGTTCGGTCTCAAGAACGGAGTAGGCGATAGGTAGACATAATTTGATAAAATCAGTTCGTTTTATTTTTGGTTAGCGCCTCGGGTGGTATAGCCACATAGACCGGACGCCTGTTAACGTCCAAAAAGCTGGTAAACTGGATTCCAACTAGGCTAAGATAAAGGAGTAGACCCAGGAGATCGTGGAAGAAGGACATACACGAAGAGATGGAGAGATGGCGCTTACAACATGATGAGTGGAAAATCAGACAGCAGTGGTGTGCAGGATGGAAACGGAAGCAACTGTGCAAGCAGCCTCACATGGTTTGATGGATGTCGAATCATCTCAGGTACAACATGTCTAAAACACAATAATGACTTGCGAACACAATAATTACTAGTCATGCTGTAATGACTAGTAACTTACACTAGATTAAAATTTCTCGGACTCTAGGGCCATGAGTCCTGTGTGTGGTTGCCAAACATTTTCACTGCATTAGCGGCAGTCGTCTTCAATAACGCTGCAGACAAGGGTCTCACTGTTCACAATAGAACTCTTATAGTTAAAGCAACTTCAGTCAGCTAACACACACACACACACACACACACACACACACACACACATAGTAAAGCTTTATAAATGTTTAACATTAACCCATAATTGCGACATGAAAAATTTTCTTGTACTATGTACTGACAAAAATAATTTAACTTTCAAATGTATTATTGAGTCTTAAAGTTATGGAAATTTCAACATAATTTATAAGCGCAGTATACCTTTGAAAGTTGTGAAATAATCATTGAAATATCACAAAGTTGTTCATTACTTACACAGTCATTAAAAAATTTGACTCATATTCATGAAAAATTTGTAACTACAACCATAGCCAAATTTTTGATTTTTGATACTCTATGTTTGGTGCATTGTAAAGCCGTGGTGATTTATGTTGTTGGCACCGATCCTTGTAATTGTGCCAAGCACCTGCCGACAAACCGTAAAATTACTTGTTAAGCAAAATACTACATTGCGTTTTAATCTTGTTTATTTTGCTGTTAGTTACGCTGTCAATAATATTATAAATAGTATATGTAGTAGCCTTTACTTTAGTGGTATTTTCTGTAAATCACCATACAGTTTTATTCACTTCTTTCAGCACCTCAACATGCGACATCACTCATGTGTTGAAATAATATATTTTATGTCTGACTGTAGAAATATATTTATTGCGACAGTACAAATAAGTGATGTACTGAGCATTGAAAATAAAAATTGAAAAATACCTAATAAACTGTAAATAATTAATAATGTATTAGAAATAAGCATGTCAGGGATTGCAAGCTTGGCTCAGACAAAAATATGAACAGGTGTTTCGACCTGAATCGACGTGCACACACACACACAAATGTAACTGAAAGTGTGTACACCAGTATTTTGCTAGTGTGTGTGAACGCAGGTCTATGCAGGCGAGTTTACCACCCCAAGATGAATAATTGCATAATTACTGTTTTTCCGTAATTATTCATAAACTATAATTAAGAAGTAAAATCCAAAAACACAATAAAATGTAATAAAATTTACTAAATACTGTGTACAAAAACCACGTAAGAAAGACACACCGTACGAGTGTAGTAGTGAAATAACTGTGTACAAGTCAAAAGGGTTAAGTTGCAATGTCCAAAATTACAGTGAACATGTGTTGTGAAAATAGTTATAAGACGAGTATAAGAGAATACTTACAGGACTCTGCAATTCGCAGAAATATAAGAAATAGCGAAATTGACAAGGAGTGGGGGAACTGAACCCAGAGACAGTTTCTGACATGTCGATTTCGTACAACTGCAGGTGTTGACCAAGACATGGGTATAAATAGGACACACACGCTACAGTGGTTCTCTTTCTTAAATCACCCACAGTGCAGCGGGAGCTTCTGCCCGTCCGCACAGAATATTTAAATTTTTGTAAATAGTTTCATCCTTCCAGTTACATACAGTTATGTAACTGGATTGTAAAATAAACAATTTTTAAGTAGTAACAAAATTACATAAGAAGATCAACTGACGTCCGAAACAGCACGAGGAGAAATTCCAGAGAGCGATACGACGATGGACAGAGAGAGAGAGTCGACGCTGGACAAGAGGAGAAGAGCGAGGCGACGCTGGACAAGAGAGAAGCGACGCTGGACAAGAGGAGAAGAGCGAGACGACGCTGGACTCTAGAGGAGCGACGCTGGACAAGAGGAAGTGATGCTGAAGTTCGAGACGAGGACGATTACAGAGGGATCCAATGATTGAGTATGATTGACGACGATAAGGTGATAAAAAACTTATTTATCTCTTAATCGAACAATTAACGTAAAGACAATTAAGGACATTCTTGATCTATTTAAAAGTAAGAGCCAATGTTTATTGTAAAATTAGAATTAAAATCATAGATGTTATTGAAATAAGATTAACGTAAACAAGAGCTCAAATTAGTATTGAAATGAAAAGAATACAAAGCATTTAAGTAAAAATTAGCGGATGATATAAATCAGTACTGAGAAACAAAAGATAAATTCAGTAACTATTAGTAGTATAGGTATGTATGTGCTGGGACAAGGTCAATGACCCCGGAAGTAAACAAAGATGACCTTGACCCCGGAAGTAAACAAAGATGACCTTGACCTAGAGCAAGGTCAAGGTTGATGTCAAGGTCAAGGTCACGGCCAAGGTCAAGGTCAATGTCAAGGTCGCGACTAAGGTCAAGGTCACGGCCAAGGTCAAGGCTGGTTATAACGTAAGCAACATGATCTCCAAAGACTTGTTCAAGGAAATTACGCAATAACATGTGAACGCGTGCGGTTGAACTTTCGATTAAACCACACCCAAGAAAATTGTGTAATAACACGCGTTTTCATCATGATAGAAAAGTTGACGTATGCGTGTTTCGGGTTCGCGTGTTTACATGTAATCGTTTCCAGATAGCGTTTAAAATACGTGTTTTTAATATATTACTTTTTTATATGTGACGATTGTCATTCTGTAGTAAAACGCGACGCGGAAAGTTGGGTTTATTGTATAATGGAGGAAGAGAAGGGGTCAACAGGTGATAATAAGGAGAACGGTCTATTTAAAGAGCACAGTATGGCCGATTCTACGTCTACCCGCCAAAGAGTGAAATTTGACATTGCAGATTGTGTATCCGCTCCTGATAAATCACATACGGAGTTATATGAGAGGAGGTTATCATTTAGGAATTGGCCTCTATCATATATTTCTCCAACAGCTTTAGCAGCTGCGGGGTTTTATTATTATCCACAAGTTTCTTACGACTGTTGTGATTGCGGTAATAGCAGACCGGACGATAGAGTACGCTGTTATTCCTGCGGGCTCGAATTAGGTCTTTGGAAGGTTGGTGATGATCCGTTCCATGAACATGAGAAGTGGTCGCCGAAATGTGAAGAAGTAAAGAAAAGGAGTGACACATTAAAAAATTAGTTATGTCTGGAAAAATTGTATATTATTTAGATGGGACAGCAGCATGTTTCAAATCAAGCATATTGACAAATCTTTATCAAAATAACGTTTGTTTTACATCCTCATCCGATTTGACTCTGTTGCGAAACGAATTTCCAGAGTTGTATACCCGCACCGATGGAATACAATTTAATACGATTAGTTGGTACTCTATGTATCAGACACAACTATTTTTAAATGGTGAAATTGGAAAAAATTATAAAATAATGTGTTGTGACAGATCGCCCGTAGCACCGTTTGTGTATGGTATAGTTAATAAAAAAGGCGAAAAATTAAGTGTTCCAGAGTTACAGGAAATTATACCTTCGTGGATGTTAGATTATTTTAAATCGTCTAATGTGTTGATTTTAATAGATTCAGATATTAAAAGTGTTAAGGAACGATTATTAAAAAGAAACGGTTTTGACACTAATTTAGCAACAGATGAATATTTTTTGTTACAAAATTATTATTTTAAATCTATTGCCGAAATTTGTAATATTATGTGTTTAGATATAAGCGGTAAAACGTTTTCAGATGTTTATACATATATTGAAAACTGGATACTGTATAAATAAAAAATTGATTATAAAGTTTTTATTTTTTGTTTTTCCTAGATGGCGCCCCCGTTTTCCAATATTACTATTTTTCAGCAGTGATTAACCATCAGTTGATTGTGTTGTGTGAACATGAAAATTATTATAATTTTAGTATTTATTTTACCGGTCTGTTTAACGGATAACGCAACGTTGGAACAAGTAAAATCATATTTATATAAATATGGTTATCTTCAAGTGAAAGATAATACTTCTTTAGAATTATTAAACGAAACGGACATTTTCAACGCGTTACTTATTTTTCAAGAATATTACAAGTTACCTGCGGATGGAAAATTAAATAATGAAACTCAAGATTTAATGCTAAAACCCAGATGCGGTAATGAAGATAATATATCCGATTTTCGTTTAACAGCTTTTAAATGGAATAAACCACTGGTTACATGGCATTATTATTTAGCTAATCAGGAGGTTTTAGAATTAACAAGTAAAGCTTTTGCTGTGTGGGAACAAAAATCTGGTATACGTTTTAAACATGACAGAACAAATACTGACATTTTAATTTCTAATAAACGTCTAAAACATATGATGCAAACACAATTAACACAGTGTACGAGAGAGTTTGATGGTAAATCAGGCTCGCTAGCACACGCATTTTATCCGGATTATGCAAATTCAAGACGGGAAATTCATGTAGACGAGGATGAGATATGGTCATATTCTAGCGACAAAATTCAGTCTCCTGGTTATACAAATCTGTTTTCAACTTTAATTCACGAAATCGGACACACGATAGGGTTATCACACTCCGATGTGCCGGATTCTGTTATGTTTGCATATTATAATGGCGAAATTGAATTAAGCGATGATGATGTTTTGGCTATTCAAAATTTGTATGGTAAACCACAACAAAATATGGTACCAGTTTCTACAACGCCTAGATCACCAGTTGAAGAAGAAGATAATTATTCTGTTGTTGATAGTAAAATCGATCTTTGTCGTCTTAAAAACCTTAACACGTTTCTAATAGCAGACAAACGATTATATATATTATACGAGAAATGGTTATGGATAGTAAACACCGATGATATGATATATTCTAAACCGATTATTATAACGGATTGGTTAACATTTTTACCAAAAAACTTTTCAAGAGTTTTAGCCGTCTATCAACGTCCGTCTGGTGAGATAGTGATGTTCGTTGATTCGCTTATTTATATGTTCGACTTAGTAAGTCTTCAATTAATTCATGGTTACCCAAAATATCTTTCATCCGTGTTTAATATTCAGCCAAGTAAATTGCATACTGTATTCAATAGTTATACAGGTAAAACTTTTATATTTCATAATGATAATTATTTTAGAGAGGTTGATGAGTGTTCGTTTACAATTAGATCGTGGGGATATATATCTCAACGTTTTCCAGGGATACCTCCTAATATCGACTCGTCATTTAGGTTCATAGATGGTAATATATATTTTTTTAAGAATAATACGATTTTCGCGTTTAACGAATTTACTGGCAAGCTATCAAAAACGGAAAGAAATAATCTTTCAGTGTTTGGATTGGAATGTGTAAATGATGACGTATTATATCAATTAAAAGATTTGATACAGAAGTTAATAATACAAAGGAAAAATTAAAAAAATATTTATACCGCGCTAAGCGGTTAGTTGACCTCGATATTGTGTAATAACCAGAAAGTGAATGTGTGTTGCGTAAGTCGGTTAACTACATCCTGCTTGCATTACAAAAAAACAGCACGTGTTCCACTTGCTATATAAACTGTATTTAATTTTACACAAAGCGCGCCGAGGCGTTAACGCTTGCTGGATCAAGAGAACGTAAAACGAAAGCCCACCTCAATGGATCATGAGAACGTAAAACGGAAGGAGGAGGAGCGTCTCCTACATAAATGGTTTTTTTCTCCAAAACGTCTGACGCCTGGGGAAATCACTAAACTAAAATCTATAGCTAACAGACCAGACTCAACTATAAGACCGTTTATGAAAGAATTAATAAAAGATTTATAGTTTTAAAATTTTTGTTAAATATTTATTTTTAATCTCCTATTTATATATTTTCATCATATGCTTTCTGTCGGGGTATATATATATATCCCCTTTTTATAAGTCACATTCAGTATGGCTTTGCAGAGTGATACGGAAAACGTGCACGCTTTGAATTGGCGCGTTTATTTTGTAGATCACTTAGGTTTAGGAGAGTATTCTTTTAACGATGTGTGTTATCTAATAATTAACGAATTTTCTGAAGCGGATGTTATCAAATTTGAAAGGAAAGAGTGTATAATTAAGATTCATTTTCCAGTATCTTATTCATATACGGATGTGTTGAAAAAATTAGAAAGATGTCGTTACCAAATACTAATAGACATAGACTGTGAAGAAGAAACAAAAGATATAATCGGTTCAAGATGGTGACAATATGCGAAAAGTTTTTGTTAGATTTTTTTGAAAATGAGGGTTTTATTCATACACCAGGTTCAAGAATTATTGTTTGTAGCGAGTGCGGATTTAAAACAAAAAATTATTTTACTATCACACATATTCAATTTATACATAAACTTTCACATCCGAAATGTAAAAGAGTTCGTTATTTGCCTTACAAATATGAAAACTATGCAAAATCTAAAAAGTGTATTGCGGATTATTCAGATGCAAAGATGTGTGTTAGTGCAACTGAGGAAATGATGGAAGCTACATTCTGTGCTTGGCCAAAACGTTTACCAGCAGCCGATAAGCTTTTATTAGCGGGATTTTTTTATACAGGAAATAGCGATGAAGCAATGTGTGTAGAATGTAAAGTTGTTCTTGACGAATGGGAAGCGACCGATGATCCTTGGACTGAACATCAAAAAGCATCACCAGATTGTTTACTAGTAAAATTACATAAATCGCAATTGTAAAATAAAATATGCAACTGTGCAATTGTAAATAAAAAATGTGATAACAGAAATAGTATGCGTTTATTAACTGATTTTTCAACCTATTTAATCACTTTGTTACTGTATTTAGAATAATAATGAGTGTTAGACAGATTATCAGCGATGAACTACACAAACAAGCCAGACGGAATTTTCCAACACGTAATGTAGAGTTGAAAGGCGTTCACGATTTGTACCAAGCCGACCTCGTAGACATGATATCGTTTTCAAAGTTAAATAAAGGTTATAAGTATATATTAACAATAATAAACTGTTTTAGTAAATATGCGTTCGCCATTCCTTTAAAAACAAAATCTTCAAACGATATTGTGGAAGCTCTTTCACCTATCTTACGAGCGAACAAAATGAAACATTTACAAACCGACCACGGAAAAGAGTTCTATAATTTACACGTTCAACGATTGCTTGGTTATTATAATATAAACCATTATTCTACTTATTCTGATAAAAAAGCGTCCATAATCGAACGTTTTAATCGCACATTAAAAAACTATATGTGGAAGTGGTTTACTTCTAGCGGGGAATATACATGGATTGAAATTCTTCCCAACTTATTACATAAATATAATAATAGCGTACACAGAACTATTAAGATGAAACCAATAGATGTAGGCTTACATAATGAAGAGTTAGTCCTATCACAAATAAATAAAAAACGATTACTACTTAATAAGAAACCGCCAAAATTTAAAGTTGGTGATAGAGTAAGAATTAGTAAATATAAGAAAGTATTTACAAAGGGTTATTTACCAAATTGGACAAACGAAATATTTACAGTTGATAGTATTAAACCAACAGCACCCAGGACTTATATTTTAAGAGATGATAAAGGAATCGTATTAGATGGGGGGTTTTACGAACAAGAAATTAGTAAAACAAAATTTGGAGATATATTTTTAATCGAAAAAATATTAAAGCGTAGAGGTAATAAATTATTTGTTAAGTGGTTGGGATATGATAAATCTAGCAATAGCTGGATTGATAAAAATCGTGTTATTTAATCTGTATTAGTTATTATCAAAATGAAGTTTGTACAACAAACAAAGAGACTGCGTATCCGCAACTTTGGTAAATCGATAGAAAAAGAGAACAAAGTTCATAGCGATTTATTACCAAATAATGTCAGATGTCTTATCATAGGCCCCAGCGATACAGGGAAGACAAATTTAATGTTAAATCTGCTGTTTGATCCTAACGGGTTATATTTTGAAAATGTATATATTTTTTCAAAATCGCTCTATCAAACAAAATATAAATTTTTAGATATGGTTTTATCCGATATGTCGGAAATAGATTATTATAAATTTTCTGAAAATGATCAAGTGATTCATCCTGACGATGCTAAATCAAATTCGGTTATTATATTTGACGATGTAGCGTGCGAGCAACAGGACAACATTAGAAACCATTTTACAATGTGTAGACATAAAAAAAACAATGTTATATATATATATGTCAAACTTATGTTCGAATACCAAAACATTTGATACGCGATAATGCAAATTTAATAATTATTTTTAAACAGGACGATTTAAATTTAAAACATATATATAGTGATCACGTAAATACAGACATGACGTTTGAAGTGTTTAAAGATATTTGTACAAAAGCGTGGACACGACGGAAAAAGGGTTTCCTTGTAATAGATAAAGAAAGCAATATGAACTGTGGAGGGCGTTACCGTTTTGATTTTGATATCTATATTAACGACTTGTAATTGTTCGTTCAATTATTTTTCATCATGGCACCGAGAAAGTCACGTTCTCTAGATGAGTGTGAGAAGCTCGCTAAAGAGATTGGGAAGATAAGAAAGAATATTCGAAAGAAACATCAGACTTTAACACAAAACATTATTGATGAAGAAGAACTTGCAGAAAAATCGTTAAGGCCCGTTGTCGCTCCATTACAAAAGTTAGTACAAGAAAAGAACACTGTTACACCGCCAAGTAAGGAGAAAGAACGAGATGCGGATGTTGAAATGGACGATATTCAGGAGCGATTAAAAAACAAAAGGTTTTCAGATGAATCTGAAAACAATACATTATCGAATAAACGCCCAGCACCACCAAATACACCGCTTCCGTTACCGCGCGAAGAAGAAAAAACGTATGAAACGCTATCTACAGCAGAAGAATTCATATCAACACCAGAAGGACGAAAATCGATTGATCATTATATTGATATATGGTTTAAAGGACTGCTAGCGAGACAATATATGCGTAAATTTTTTGATGATGATAATCACGATATCGATCACGTTTTTGGTCCGTATTTTACGAATGGTACTACTTTAATGTTGGGTAAATACCCTATGAAAATTGAAGAAAATGATGATATTATAATCAACGGTTTTACATATAAAGGTACGCCTGGTTTGTACGATCTTATTTTCAAAAAACACCCGGACGCATATTTATATTCGGAAGAAGACTTAAACGCATATTCACATATGATAAGTAAAACAGGTGCATATTTAAATTTAACGACAAATAGAGTAAAAAGCAGCGCTAGTTACAAATATAAAAATATAATTAAACCGATTATTTCAACATCTAAACCGGAAAATCGTGGTCGAGGTTTATTAAAATTAAATAACAACAAGCCTAATTATGTCTATTGGGATGATATAAACGAATTATGTAAACGGCTACAATTGTTAATCGCTTCTCAAAGTGCTGGTCATTCAGGTCATAGCAATGAGATATTATCAATTATAGAAGAATTGCATGAGGCGGGGATAATAAAAGAAGACGGTGCATCGTTTGAGGCCATATTTTCAAAATGAGCGTTGACAAATTCGGACACTATAGTGGAGAACTGGTGACAGGATCAAAAATTCAACGCGGTCCACCGGGTGAGGGGTTTAAATTAACAAAGGATGGAAATTTTAATATAAATAACAAAAGGCTGTGCAATGTTGGAGACCCGAAAACGGATAATGAAGCTGTGAACGTTAAATATGTGAAACAAAACTCGATTACTTTATCAAATATTGGTAATCATTTCGATGTTAAAATGAAAAAAATTACTAATTTAGCCGATCCGCAAGAACCTTTTGATGCTGCGAATAAAATATATTGTGAAAATACGATGAAAACTTCTTTAGTTAATAGAATTCCGGTTAAGGTGAAAGATGGTTCTGTTTATTCGTTTAAAAATAATCGTGTTACAAATGTTGCTTCACCCATATCTAAACTCGATGTTGTAAATGTGGAATATTTAAGAAACAATACTATTATATTTAATAAAAAAAGAAACTCTTTTGATGCTGAGAATCACGTTATCGAACGACTACAAAATCCTAAAGAACAAGAAGACGCCGCAAATAAATTTTATGTGGATAATAAATTACCCAATTCGCTTGTACAACCTGGGTGTTGCGACTTTAAGAATAATAGATTAATTAATGTGGCTGAACCTGTTGATTTAACTGATGGTATAAATAAACAAACTTTAGACAATACTTTGAACACTTTGAAACACGAGGTTGAAGAATACATAGACAAAAGAGTAGATTTTAATAGTGATGGTGAGCTGGATTTTAAAAAAGCTAAACTTGTTAATGTTAGCGAGCCTGAAAGCGATTATGGTGTTGTAAATAAAAAATACGTATATGATCAGTTTCTCGAATATGATAAAAAATTGCTAAATATATTGTACAAATTATATAAAGAACTTACAACAGACAAACCTATTAAAAGTAGACACGAATTTTATATTATATATATGGTACAGAGTTTGTATGAAGAATCATAAATGCGCGTGTATCGGAACGATAAAGAGGGGAGCGGGCTAGTGGGCGACATTCTTGGTACTGTTATTAACAAATCAATCGACTTATTACCAGTTGAACTTCATATACCCGGTTATCAATATTGTGGACCAGGTACGAAGTTGGCTAAACGCTTGCAACGAGGAGACCCTGGAATTAATAAGCTTGACGCGGCGTGTAAACAACACGATATCGCCTATTCTAAATATTCAG
Organism: Magicicada septendecula; assembly: GCA_034769895.1. Classification (NCBI taxonomy): domain Eukaryota; kingdom Metazoa; phylum Arthropoda; class Insecta; order Hemiptera; family Cicadidae; genus Magicicada; species Magicicada septendecula. The sequence goes on from CM068375.1 coordinate 107,297,843, forward strand.
ATTCTACAAACCGTGCTAGAGCGGATAAAGACTTAGCTGAAAGAGCTTGGGAACGTGTTAAATCAGAAGACGCTTCGCTCGCGGAGAAAGCCGCTGCGTGGGCTGTAACTAATATTATGAAGGCGAAAAGCAAATTTGGTGGGGGTGTAAAGAAGAAGAAGAAGGTTTCAAAAAAGAAATGTTTGAAAGGTAAAGGATTATACTTACGACCGTATAAAAAAACGGGTGGAGGCGTTAAAAAAAAAAAATCAAATCGGCGGCGGCGAAAATAATTAAACATATCCCAATTCGCCCGCTTTCAACGAGCGAGTTATTGTTATATATTAATCGATTAAAAATTCCAAATTTTAGAGGTGTGTTTATGCGTGATACGTTACCTTTAAACAGTGCTATATGGAAAAATGAGGCTGGTATTGTTAATTTAGACAGTATTTACGGTCAAGGCACGCATTGGGTGTGTTACGTAAAACATGAGAATAAAATTAATTATTTTGATAGCTTTGGTAATTTAAAACCGCCTATTGAGCTGATTAACTATTTTTCTTCATCCATAGAACATCCTATCGAAATTAGTTATAATTATACACGAAAGCAAAAATTGGGTTCAGTTAATTGTGGACACTTATGTCTTCAATTTCTTGCGAACAATGTTTTCTTTAAGCGGCAAAGGACCTGAATTGGAGTGTGACATTTTTCCACCAATTGAATTAAATAATAACGAAAAATGGGAACTTGGATTAATCGATTTCATGACATACAATTCAATACCAAACGTGGAAGAAGGTGTAAATAATATACTATATTTTGATGGCGATAAGAAAATTGAATTACCTACAGGTTCTTACGAAATATCAGACATTGCAACATATATTAATGATTACTTAATTAAAAATTATGAACACGTTCGGGTGGTGATAAAGGCGAATAACAATACGCTGAAAAGCGAAATTTTGTCTAATGTATTAATCGATTTTAAAAAGCCTAATTCTCTTGCCTCCATATTCGGTTTTGAAGAATGTGTGCTTGAGCCTAATAAATGGTACAGCTCAACCTTACCAATAAGTATTGTTCGAGTAGAGGCCGTTCGATTAGTTTGCAATCTTGTTAGTTATTCATTTAATAACGGTATTGAAGGTCATATAATACACGAGTTTTATCCTACGGTTCCACCAGGATTTAAAATAGTTGAAATACCAACAAATGTAATTTATTTACCAGTAAACACATCGAGAATACATCGTATTACAGTAAGATTAGAAGATCAACAAGGAAGACCGATTAATTTTAGAGACGAGATAATAACGTTACGTCTACACCTGAGAAAAAAATGAGGCTTATTTTTTGCTATGGTAACACCGATAAAACGGTTGTTAACGATCTGAATAAGATCAGTAGAGATAAAAATATTAAACGATTAACACCTCAAAATAAGAAATTTTTACAATTATTGGGGTTAACAGTAATAAGTGAATATTCGAAAAAATGAGTAGTAGTATTTTAAATATATTAAACAATCCCGTATATGAAGATGATGCGATAGTAAGATTAAAATATCAGACCCATCATCCGTATACTTCAAGCACGTATAATAATAATGATGAAATTAGAATACCAATCAATCAACAAGATGTTTTTACGTTTCCACATGATAGTTATCTCTATATACTATTAGAATACACAAATAATTTAGGTGTATTTGATCAAACGTATAAATTAGTTTCAAACGCTGTGGCATTTTTATTTGATGAAATTAGATATGAAATATGTGGGTCAGAAATTGATCGAATTAAAAATGTTGGAATAACGACAACGATGAAGAATCTATTAACAATTAAACCTTATGAAGTTAATACTTTAGAAAATGCTGCTTGGAATGAAAATTTATATGGGGCTCTATCGCCATCTGAAAAAGATCTCCTATTCTGTATTCCATTAAAAATGTTGTTTGGATTCGTTGAGGATTATAAACGTATTCTGCTAAATATAAAGCAAGAACTAGTTTTAATAAGAGCATCGACCGATAGTAACGCTGTTGTTTTACCAGAATCGGTGACTGGATGTAAATTTACAATAAAACAGATATCATGGATAATGCCATATGTGTATGTAAATGATGAAAAAAAATATGATTTTTTTAAAATAATAGAGCGTGATGAACCTATATTGATCCCCTTTAGGAAATGGGAGCTTTATGAATATCCGTCTACACCACAAGCGAAGCAGCACACTTGGACTGTCAAAACGTCATCACAAGCAGAAAAACCTCGTTACGTTATTGTTGGCTTTCAGTCTGATAGGAAAAATAATATACACAAGAATTCGGCAAATTTTGATTCCGTATCACTACGTAATATTAAATTATATTTGAATTCAGAATACTATCCATACGACAATCTGAATGGTCAATTGTTACTTTTACACGAATTTTACAGACGATTTCAATCTTCATATTACTATGGTAGTAAGGACGCGCCAATGATGAATCGTGAAAATTTTATAACTCATACGCCTCTGTTTGTTATCGATTGTTCTAAGCAAAATGAATCATTAAAAACGGGTTCAATAGATGTTCGTCTTGAAATAGAAACATCTCAAAATATACCCGAAAAAACTGCAATCTACTGTCTTATTATCTATGATACAATTATACAATACACACCGTTATCTGGTTCCGTAAGAAAATCGCTTATCTAATCGTTTTATAATGAAGCATGAAGAATATTTTTACAGTATTCACGCTTTTGCATTCAATAAGAATGGTTGAATACGTTGTCGATTTTCAAGGTTTCCGAGATGACGGAAAAAACTTTATTATTAAAGAGTTGTGTATGCAAAAAATAGAAAACGCCAAGCTTGTTGGCGTTAGAGAACATCATTTATTTTTACCACCATTCGATTATAAACATTTATCAAATAAAAAGAAAAAACATACAAACTGGCTTAAAGAGAGATTACACGGATTTAGTTGGAACTGCGGGCTTCAAGACTACTCTGAACTACAAACGATTTTCGATAAATTATCCAAAATTAAACGTATCTACGTGAAAGGATCGGAAAAGAAGCTGTTGTTGGAAACACAACTAAATTCGTATGCTGGAATTATCGATATCGAAACTTTAGGATGTCCATCTTTAAATATTTTGAAACTTCAGAATGTGTATAGTGTTAACTGTCCTTATAAACATAATGTAAATAAATGTGCTTTAAATAATGTTTGTTATATAAGCGATTGGTTGATGCATTATTGGAATAGTGAATGTGATAAACACCAAAAAGTTAAAAGACTTAGATGTTGGGACTGTGTAGCACAAATAAATAAATATGTATAAACTTTATGTGAAATAATAAAAAATTTTTATTATGTTATAAATAGTTTATTATTATAACATCATCATCATCATCATCATCAATAATTTGTATTGTTTCTTCATCTGGTGGTGGTGGTGACGGTCCCCTTCGTGGTCGTACATTTCGTACTGGTGGTGGTGATGGTAACCGCCGACGCATCGGTCTTACGACGGCTACAGGTCTTTGGATCCTCGACTGAGACGTATGTATCGTCACCATCAACAAGATGAAGAAATTGATAAAAACCTCAGTCGGTTCCATATCTGTAATTATATATAGGTTTCATGTTTGGGGATTGTGTTTTTAAAACTAGAGATAAAAATTGTGTTAAATTTTTTTATTACATAAATGTTTTACAATATACACTCAATTTTTAAATAAAAAAATACAAGATTCGAGTAAACAAGGAAAACATTAAAAATTTTTAAATTTTGTTTTTTTAACATTTTTAATATTTGCCAAATTCTTCGCAACATTTAAAATCATTTTATATAATTGAACGTATTTCAAGTCTTTAGAAGAATCTACTAAAAATGTGGCCCTGTAGGCGGCCTTAGTCCATCTATCGTTTTTAGCAACGTTTACCAAATTTTTTGTGTCAATTATTTCAATTTTGATTAAATACCCCCCTTTTTCACCAGGTGTGGTCAATGTTTTCCTTGTTCCCCCAGCTTGAAACATTACAGTTTGTTCAAAACGGAGATTGTTTTTATCATTTTCGTTAGTTTTTACGGATGTAAAAACTTTATCAAATTCGTCCTCATCCTCCTCTTCATTATCTATATCTATTGTAAACTTTTCGCTATCGTTATCACACATCATATTATTTTTTATTAAAGAATTAATAATTATAAATGTCGATTTTAATATATTTTTTTCTTTAAAATTTACAATTGTTGTATTTAAATATTCGTATACTTCATCAATATCAAACAAATAATTATTTAGTAGTGATAAATCCTTTTGCGAGCGAACTAGTTTTAATTCTAAAGCGATTCTAATATTTTTTGTTATTTCTATTAGTCTACTATATAAATTAAAAACATCTACATCATCTGAATTGACAATATCAGTTTTAATTTTCTTTAGCACATCTTCCCATAAACATAAAGACGAAAGTCCATAAAAATATAATAGCTTAAGGATGTCTTCTAATGAAACATATTCCTCGATGTGGTGAGATGGTCCAGCGATGTCCATTACTAGAAAAACAAAAAATTTATTAGCCTTCCGCTAAAAATTTATCGATTTCTAGCAATAATTCTTTATTTTCATCATTATCATTTAATCCGCTTATCCCACCCGTAGAACCAAAACCGTTATCACCTCTCTCAGTACTATCTAAAGTTGATGCCTCTCTCAGTTCCGGTTCTTCAATCTTTTCACAAATCAGTTGCGCGATTCGATCACCTTTATTTATGTTAAAATACGCTGACGAATGGTTAAAAATAACCACACCTACGTTCCCTCTATAATCTCTATCTACCACACCAGCTCCAAACGTTGATGTGATATTTAAGAGCCAATCCTGAACGTGGTGCAATTCTCCCGTAACAACCGTCAGGTATTTTAACAGCTAAATCGGTTTTTACTAATTCTTTTCCGTTAGCATTAATTTTATAATTATACGCACTACGGAGATCAAAACCCGCAGACTGATTAGTTAACTTTTCAGGTGGATAAGCGTTTTTAGATAATTTTTTAAAATAAAGAATTGATGCGGCCATTATTGATTCTATAACATACAAATAATCGTTTTTTGTTACATAACTAATTTGTAAATAAAGTTTTAAAGTATACAAAAAAATAATAATTACCTGATAGAGTTTGCTGTATAAAAAGCGATGCAGAAACAACTTGCTGATTCTTCTTATTGAAGCAGTTTGAGCGTGTACAATACAATTCTAAGGCGCTTTATATATACTGTTTCTCACTATAGGAAAAGCTGGTTGACCTTTCGATTAAACCGCGCTCGAGAAAGATTATCTTGCATTGCAAAAACGGTGGGCGTGTTACACAACAATAGTTCAAAGTATAAAGATTAGATCACTCTGCTGTTCTACTTTTTACGCGACTATATAAAGATAGATAATACAACCACACACATAAGGAGCCAACAATACAGTTTACTTTACACAAGAAGAACAAGTAACTGACGTAAGTATAAAAATTATACAAGGATAATAAATTTTTATAATTATAGAACCGATATGAATATCGTTTGTTTAAATATATTTTTATAGATTGCAATGGACAAAAATCTGCCATTTAAAAAAAGACAATTTGCCAGAAATACTGTTGAGGAAGAACATGCTTCATCTCGTGAAACAACACCTTCGCCACAACCTGGACCGTCACGTGTACAAGATTTGGAGTCAACAACAACATGGTCAACACCACCATCATCTCCAGCATCATCATTATCATCATCATCATCATCATCAATAAATTTAAAATTAAAAACGGCGAGATTACAACAAATTGTTGAATCAAATAGTTTCATAGAAATAGAGAATGCATTTAAAGGAAATTTAAAAACATATTTTTATAAAAACACTAATAATAATTATAAGGACATTTGTTTGTTATTAGATTACATTAAATTAAATATAGTTACAATTTTAAGTAACATAATTTCAATGTTTGGTCCAATAAAATTCAACATAGTTGTCGAATGTACATACATAAAACCTGTCATAAATGAAACACAGGACAGATCATTTAAAACAAAAAACATCCCAGTTTTAGAAAACGATAATTTAAATATGATATTAAATAATTCGATTAGAGAGATTTGTCACGATGAAAACATATATATGGGGAAAGGTTCCGGATGGAGTCTTCACTGTATAGACGGAATTTTACTAAGAATAAATCGATTTAAACCATTAAGAGGTGCTTCATATATTACACTTCCAAAATTCTTACAAAATAAAAAATGTATAATAAATCCAAAAAATAATGATATTTTTTGTTTTAAATGGTCAATCTTATGTCGTTATGTTACTGGACCTCACATTGAACGGGTTAATTTTCGTTATTTTAATTTAGAAAATAAATTTGATTTTAAACATATAGACTTTCCTACACCTTTAAACCAAATTTCTCGTTTTGAAAAAAATAATAATGTGTCAATAAACATTTATTCTATCGATGAAAAAAAATCAATTTTTCCTCTTAAAGTGTGTAGGGAAGAAAAAAATAATCATTTTGACCTTCTAGTATTAAATAAATTGAATAATGCTAATTACCATTATTGTTATATAAAGGATTTTTCCAAGTTAATAAGACCACAGTTAACAAAACATACAGAAGTAATTGAAATATGTAAACGTTGTTTTTCGTTTTTTACTAAAAAGTCAAAAAAATTAAAAATTCATAGTAGATATTGCGGAAAGTATTCGCCCGTAAAAATAGCATTACCAACTACTGACAACAACATATTAGAATTTAAAAATTTTCATTATCAATATAGGGTTCCTATTGTGGTATATGCAGATTTCGAATGTATTTTGAAACCTGTTAGTACTTGTTTGCCCAACCCCGAAAACAAATTTACTACAGTTAACGAATTTCATATTCCGATGAGTTTTTGCGTATATTTTGTTATAGATAGCAATATCTCTGAAAGTATTAGAAACCGATTACCTTCAGAACCTTACTTATATCGTGGTAAAAATGCTGCGGAAAATTTTATGACATATTTAGTTGAAAAAATTAATTTAATCGGTTTACTTATTAAAAAAAATATACCTTTACATATGAATCGAGATGATAAAATAAAATTTAAATTGGCTACACATTGCGAAATGTGTAATAAGGAATTTACGTTATTATATCCCAAAGTTCGCGATCATTGTCATTTAAGCGGTCGATTTCGTGCGGTATTATGTAATACGTGTAACCTGAAACGAGAACAACAGAAATTTGTACCAGTTTTCATACATGGTAGTTCTAATTATGATTCGCATTTTATAGTGCGACAATTGGGCTATGATGTAAAAAATATTCATGTAATTCCTAATACAAGAGAAAAATATATTTCTTTTGCAAAGAAAACACATTCGGGTTTAAATATTAGATTTATTGATACTTATCGGTTTATGAATTGTTCGTTAGCTGAGCTCAGTAATAATCTACCTAAGGATAAGTTTTTTTATACTGGAAAATTTTTTTCTGTAGACAGTATGCCGCTAGTTACCAGGAAAGGTGTGTATCCTTACGAATATACGAATTCCTGGAAAAAGTTGGAAGAATGTAGATTACCTCCAAAAGATTGTTTTTATAGTTCACTAAATGATTCGGAAATTGGAAATGATGATTATGAACACGCGTGTAAAGTTTGGAATCATTTTAATATACAAACTCTTGGGGAGTATAGCGATCTTTATTTAAAAATTGATGTTTTATTATTGTGTGATATTTTTGAAAATTTTAGATCTCTTTGTATGCAATCTTATAAACTAGACTGCGCACACTACTTTACAGTACCAGGTTTTGCATTTGATGCAATGTTAAGTTATACAAAAATTAAACTGGAATTATTAACCGATTATGAAATGTACTTACTTTTTGAAAATGGGGTGAGGGGGGGAATAAGTGTTTGCATAAAAAAAGAATCTGTTGCTAACAATAAATATATTCCAGAAACATTTGATGTAACTAACCCGATTAAATTTTTAACTTATTTAGACGCGAATAATCTGTACGGTTGGGCAATGAGTAAATGTATGCCGTATGCTGGTTTTACTTGGAAAGATCCTAACGATAATTTAAATATACTAGATATTGCAGACGATTCTCCCGTCGGTTATATTTTAGAAGTAGACGTTGAGTATCCTCATCACTTACATGATCATCATAGCGATTTACCGTTTCTACCAGTTAATCAATGCGTTAAAGGAACAAAACAACAAAAATTGTTAACAACATTAGAAAATAAAGAAAAATATGTATGTCATTACATTAATTTAAAACAAGCTGTTAAACACGGTTTAAAAGTTATAAAAATTCATCGTATTATAGAATTTTTGCAGGGTCCTTGGTTAAAAACGTACATTGACTTAAATACAGAAAAACGAAAACAAGCTAAAAATGATTTTGAAAAAGACTTTTTTAAATTATTAAACAACTCGGTGTTCGGTAAATGTATGGAGAACGTGAGAAAAAGAATTGACCTTAAACTTGTAAGTGATGAGAAAAAATTATTAAATTTAATTACACAACCGGTATTTAAAGACAGAATAATTTATAATAAATCGTTATGTGCGGTATTATCGGATAAAAAACGTTTATTTTTAGATAAACCAATATACATCGGATTTAGCGTATTAGAAATAAGTAAAACGTTAATGTATGATTTTCATTACGATATAATGAAGAAAAAATATGGTGAAAAGCTTTTGCTCTTATATACAGATACAGATAGCTTTTTTTACGAAATTCGTACAGAAGATTTTTATAAAGACATATTAGATTCAGATTTATTTACACACTTTGATACATCAGATTATTCGCCCAATCATCCGTGCTATTCGGATGAAAATAAAAAAGTTATTGGTAAATTTAAAGATGAATGTGTGGGTGTACCGATTAAAGAATTTATCGGTTTACGCTCTAAATTATATACATTTAAAACTGCGGATAACAAAATTAAAAAAAGAGCAAAAGGAATTAAAAAAAATGTTATTAGCAAACATATAAGCTTTGAAGATTTTAAAGAGTGCGTCTATTCTAAAACCGTTTTTACAAATAATAAACCCGTAACTATAAATAAGGATAATAATAAAATTAATAGCTATAGAATGATGAAATTATTCCGATCGAAAAAACATCTAGTTGAAACGATTACGTGCAACAAATTGGCGTTAAGTAATTTAGACAATAAAAGAATCCTTTGCGATAATAAAATAGATACACTACCCTACGGTCATTATTCGTTGGTGAATGATGGAACAAGTTTTTAACACGCGAAACAAATATAATCGGCGGAAGAATGTAGTTTATAACATTTATGATACTAAAAATATTGGGTTTAAAAATTTTAATATGTGTAATTGTAAAATATTTAAATTTGTACCTGAAAAGGTGAATGAGTACAAAGTAATGTTAAACATACAACATAATCAATTTAAGCTAGTTGATAGTATAAATGATGTTACTAATGGTCTTTATAATCAGCAGAAAGTTAATAAATGTAGTTATCAACATTATGTAAAAACATTATAACAATTGTATGTTTATGTTGGAAAAAATAAAGAAAAAAAATATGTACATTTCTAAAGAATTTTCTCTTTTCCTCACATGATTTAGTAAGATATTCAAAATACGAATTAGCCGTGTAGATTAAATCGTTGTTTCTTAATTCGATGTATAGTTTCATAGGTTCGATCCTGATTAATTCGTATTTTTATTTTTCAAAATATGGACGTCAACTTTTCTATCATGATGAAAACGTGTTATTACACAATTTTCTTGGATGTGGTTTAATCGACCACATACATTCACGTGTTATTGCGCAATTTTCTTGGGCGCGGTTTAATCGAAAGGTCAACCGCATGTGTTCACATGTTATTACGTAATTCCCTTGAACACGTCATTGGAAATCATATTGCTTACGTCATAACCAGCCTTGACCTTGACCGAGACCTTGACCTTGACCGTGACCTTGACCTCGACATCAACCTTGACCTTGGCCTTGACCTTGACATCAACCTTGACCTTGCTCTAGGTCAAGGTCATCTTTGTTTACTTCCGGGGTCAAGGTCATCTTTGTTTACTTCCGGGGTCATTGACCTTGTCCCAGCACATACATACCTATACTACTACTATTGATATTTTTTTTTAGTTACATTACAATATATAAGAAGATATTGAAACATTGATATTTTGAAACACACTAATTGACTGAGTAGTCTGGAAATGAGATTTTTTTAATATACAATAATTAGTAGAATAGAATATTTAGTCAGTAAGGATGTATATAGCATAAGCCTTACGGCATAATAACAAAATAATAACGAATGTTTTAAGTCGAAGTAAGTGCCATGTGCACAATTTTATTAATATCAAATAAATTTGAAATACCGTTACAAGTTACATAGAGTTCTTATTACAGATACACCTGAAACCCAAATTAAATTATATTTATTGTTACATAAAGTGTCGCTTTCAACGTGGAGCATCAGAAATTTAAATTATATTATATTTGCAATGATGTATTGATACATAATTTTGTCGCCCTGGGCTTGGGGCACGACATGCCTAAATTTATGTACAAAGATTCGTTACATTTATTTGGCGTCCAAGATCGTGGGGCTCCGCAAACACAAATAAATTTATATTTGCTGATGTATCGTTACAATATATATAATCCGTTTCTAAAAATGTACAAAAGAATTTACATCATCATATTTATCATTGTCATCATCATCGTCGTCGTCGTCGTCGCCGTCATCACCACCACCACCATCGTCATCATTATAACCAATCCTCACTTAAATAGTTTCTTTGCTGGACAGTTAATTCCAATTAATGTTCCATTAATTGTATCATCTGTTTTCTTTGCTAAAATTTATAATTGTAAGTAAAGCGTAGAGTGACTATGAAAAAACTCACACAAATTGAACGAAATAATCAGACCTATGCTACAGGAGGGTTAAAAGAAAAATACATTCTAAATAGTGGTGTTTTGAAACGGATTGTATAGACTATCGTATGATTGACCCTAATAAGTTTTTCTTCCTATACTTTGTGTTGTGCTTCGTTAACAAGTAGAAAACATTGGATGTACAAACGCTATAATATTCAATACACTTAATAAGAAAAAAATATCTGAGAATAAGTAGTCTATCTAACCATGACAGTAGAATGTACTATGAAGTGTGGCGTGGGAGAGTACGACACACTAACAGCAGAAAGTGTTGTCTGTCGTAGACAAAATACGTACCCACTCTAAGTGGCACACGTTATGTAAGTAAATAAGACAACTGGGACAAAAGCACCGCGGCAAAGGCAACTCTCTGGGAGTTTCAGGGTTATATTATCCACCAACGTGATAACATCACTTATTGACTCGTCAGTACTGCCACAGGTTAACACTAGCTGTGCTAATAAGAAAAAGAAGGAGTAGGAGAAGAAGAAAAAGAAGAAGAAGAAGAAGAAGAAGAAGAAGAAGAAGAAGAAGAAGAAGAAGAAGAAGAAGAAGAAGAAGAAGAAGAAGAAGAAGAAGAAGAAGAAGGAGAAGAAGAAGAACAACAACAACAACAACAACAACAGCATCAACAAAATTTGTTTTAGAAACAAATAAAATGATATATTAAATAAAATATTTTGAATGGCTTTCTTTGACAAAAATTGCACTCTTCAATCAACTTAGATATTCAACTTAACTGTCTTTCCATTTATAACTAACTTTCAAGCTGTTTTGTTATGACGATATTCAAAACGTTTACAGAAGTCGGTTCAAAGAAGGTAGACTGTAAACTAGTAGATATACTATGAGAGAACATACTTGATTATTGTCATTGTGGAAAAGACAAATTAATTTTTAAATTCACAGAGCTGTAAAAAAAGAAAATATGCATTTGAAATACGAACTCAAGTACCCAGAAAAACAAGAAACATGAAGTAGTGGAATATCAGTAAGTATAAGAAATTTCGGGATGTGATAAATACACTTAAATTTACGCGTATAAAAATTTCATATTCCCAACTATTAAATCTACCAAAAAAAGCGTCAAAAGAAATTGAAAAAAACAACAGCAAAATCAAATTATGTGGGAGAGGAACTTGACTGGACTAAAAGGAAAGTATACAGCACATCGATAAATACACAAAATAAAAGTAAAATTAGACCCGAGATGGATTTCATGAAGATTAGGTTAGAAATTTAAAAACCTATACTACATTGGAGACGTAGAAAATAGAAAATTTGTAGGTAAAAGTGTATAATAAACCACAAAGAAGGGAAACTTTGACAGAACAATCAGAATTACTTTCTACAAATATCGCAATGGATGCTCACAAGAAATACACTTACTGTATATATATTTATTCACAACACACAATTAGAATATATTAAAATTGATATTTAATAGTATTACAATTTAAGAGTATTACAAACGGATAACGAAATGTTTCGCCTTTTGATATCTTATCACAGAATTATTAAAGAACCATAGTATATGTGTTGGCGTTGCAGAGGACGCGAGGGCCATAGGGATAAGAAAGTGGAGGAGGGTTGCAGTGGATATAGTGGATTGGTGGCGGAGTTTGGTGGAGGCCAGGGCCCGACTTGGGCTGTAGCGCCATAGGAGGAGGAGGAGTTTATGTGTATGTGTTACAAAATTAACTCGGTATCACATGCTACCGACCATGCTATCCGCGTCTCCGTTTTGATTGTGTCCAGTTTAGAATCGTCGTTAAATATTATTACAGTTGGAGTCGTTTGTAGAGCTCTTTTACTAAAAACGTTTTTTCTTTTTTTTCATATAGGCCTACGAATTATTATTACTTCAATGATCAATACTAAATATTAGATTGATCTTGAAATTAATATTGTCATAAGGAAATCAAAAAATATTAATTATTATAACGTTATATTTCCATAAAATTATGATCAATAATAAAAGTGAAAAAGAACAAAAAATTATAAATTAAAAACAATTAATAGAAAAGGATGTAAAATTGTATTGTATGGGTAAGTAAAACGGTTCTTGTACGATTGTGAAACATGCCTAACTACGAAATAGATGTAGCAGAGAATAATGTGTCGAGAAAAATTTAAAAGATCTGCAGAGAGTAGTAAGTGAACTACAAGGATGTGGATGAAATATGTAGGACTATAAAGAGAAGCCATTAGTATGGATAAAATCAACTTGAAGCAATTCAGCTATCCATCAATACTGCTAATCATAAATGGTTGTAAAAATTAATCAAGTAGGTCTAGCTACTTTTGAAATGCATGAGGTTATTAATTTGTTTTTAATACTTGTAAAACTCAGCTGTTACGGAAAACGAATGTAATACCTGACCTCTGCATGTTGGACCACGTTGTGTCCGTTAGGTTTCCACGTGTCAGCCGTTCCTAAGCAACACAACACCGCATCGCCATAGAACCAAATGTTATTTATAGTACCTGTTGCAGTAATATCCTTTATGCTTTGGACAAGGGAAATAAATTGTTTGTAATCTTTTAAACGATATCGCAGTAAAGAGCTGTCTAACATTTCCTTCCTTATCGTTCCTTTACACTTTGTTACTACGAAATGTCACGTACATTAACACTTTCTCTAGGTCGCCTAATGATTTTTGTCCTTCTATGTCTCATATCATTTTCCCACTTCTAATACAAACCGGTAACAAACGTAATTGTTATCATCATAATTACCACTACTATCATTTTCCAAATGATTTCCCACTACCGTAATTTTCAAAATCAAGTTTCGGCATTGGTTTTGGTTTCACAAATCGTGACAACTTTCCTGTAGCTATGTAGTATACCTTCAAACAAACATTCTATAATTTGTTCCCTCCTGTACTATCGTCTCTACTGGAGCCTACGACTAGGTTTACCGCCTGCCGCCAGTAGTGATTCTCAGACTGATTTTTCATATTCTGATGCACAACTGTAGTTGCCATAGTTAAGTGATGACAAAGAGTAACTAGAACAAGCATTAAAACTTACTCTATTAATTCAACGGGATTCAGAATACAATGATAAGGAAGAAATCCTTGAACGGCGGCCCCAATTTTTTATGCGGTATTATCTATTACAGACGTTTTAAATTTATGTTAATTTTGTTTTAATAACTCTAAAAGTTTAGTTCTTACATAACGTTCTTTATAACGTAGTATATGTTTTAAGTTGAGCCACGCAAGAATGTCAGCTTCCCCCCTCCCCTAGCTCAATTCGGAATACGTTCAGTCATCACGGAATGATATGGGTTATCCACTATTACTACACTAATAATGCGACAATCTTTCCAAAACACTTTTTAAACACATCACCATTCATTCATCACTGACATGAAGTGATATTTGAGGCTTGCCTTAGTTACGTGGTGGGCAGACCTGACAGAAAAGCTTGTCGTGATGTTACTATTGTTGTCTCCATACTTTATTGATCAAGTGTTCTTCGTGAATCCACGTCTCGTTAAGGGAAAAAAGGTGGCGTTTATCTGTCTTGAGCTTTTAAATTGACTTTAAAATTGTCGAATTTTCGTGTTTCTGTAAAATTACAAACAATTTATTTATTTATTGTTTAACTTTATTTTTTAAGCCCACGGAGTTTAAACGTTTATCCTATTACATCCTATTTGAGATAAACCGGGGTGATTATTAATTTATAATTATAATTTGTTTTTTGGGGGTTTGGAACTTCATTACGGAAAAACGTTTTGGACTTTACAATGTACAGCGGGTTTAACGAAGTCATGACATTTTCTAAGATAATTTTTCCGTTTTCTTTTCCTAGCCTAAGAAGTGTTTTTTTTTCGGAACTCATTTCTGATATTTGAACACTAAGTTTTGAAGCACCAGTACATTTGGACTAGTTTCTCTAAGTCTTTGGTAGAAAGAGGTAGTATTTTTTATTAAATTTAAACTAACAAGTACGTTAATTATTATTAGTTTTTTACCACTTTGTAGTGGTTGATCTCGTGTGCGTTTCTAATAGAATAATTTTATGCAAACGAAACTACTGCCCCGGCTTGCAGAGGCAATATCGTAAGTGCAGAGGTTTATTCGAGGTGCAATTATTGCCAACTACAAACTTCGTAGGAAAGTGGAAACAAACTGAGTCAATATATTTGGTACGTCGGATGAACAGAGGCGGTTCAATATTGGAAAGCCGAAGAAAAATTATTTTTGTATGACACAAAAATTCAATTTTTTACAAATATTAAATTCTATTAGCTTAGAGCAGAGTATAAAAAGTGTTGCTTCTGTGAGAGAATCAATATGGTTTCGTTAATTAAGCAAACTAAACTATGCAAACCCGGCCTATTGCTAACTATTACCGTAGAAATGTAAACACGGTATGGTACGCGCTGATGCAATCTCCAGCGTTAGTGTTGCATGCGATGATTTGTTTCAGTGAAAACATATTGAACACATTATTTGTACCCTGTGGTGCTTTCCATTTGATGTAGTCTACATCAACGCGTAAAGCGTGAAGCGTAAAAAAATATATATCGAGTATGTAAAACAAATGTAAATAACTAGTGTGAAACACGACACGGATAAAATTGTACAAAAGTGTTAAGCGGAACGGACACAAATGCAGACCTGGAAATATCACGCTCGGAGGGAAAACGCGAATTTAATGGGCTACAAGCCCTTCAGTATCACGTTAACCCAATCTATTCTTATAAGCAATTTACTGGTAGTTTGTTTAACACGTCATATTGTGTGTTTTAGTTTCTACATTTCATGATTCATTTTTCGTTACAAATGTTTTTATCATTGACACAGCAAAACAAGAGTGTTTTTAAAACGAAGCTAACAATTAACCTGTTTGGCCTTTAATATTTGCTGACAGACCGAGATACAATACTTGTAGGCTATTTCAGTTGTACGAAGAAAAATATTAACTTCGTTTTTTAATTCCATATTATAGTAACCAGAGTGGATTGCGACTTTTAAAGGTTCCAGTGAAGTAACAATGACAGTAAAATAACCGTCACAAGTTTTTATTGACACTTTACAAAACTTCACCATCACCTTACCTTTTTCCCACGTAAACACTAACATGTTGTACGGAATGTTTAGGCCTACAACTAGTAACCTGAATTACTAAGTAAACGAAATCACTGAAGCACCGAATGCCATTTACAATAACTAGCTAACAAATACCGCACTCTAATCAACTGTATAATAACTTGTCAAGTGACTCCATTGTTACTGTCGTTCTGCCTTTATAAATGACGCCGACAAGGTAAACAATGACGCAGCAGATGAGAAGGCAAAAAATAAAATAACCTTATGTCGAAAAGGCATAAAATGTTTCTATAACCTTTCACAATATTCTGAAAGTTTGTCGATTCGCGAAGTATCTTTATAAGACGCTATCTACAGTAATAATGTCGTCAAAATAGATTCTTGACGTAAGGGTTCCCTCTTATTGCCATAACTATATTTAAAGTATACTATAAATAATTTTACCTTTCGAAACATTAGCTTGCTCATTTTTACCCCAATGGATTTTCTTGTATTTTTTCTGTAATTTGCAGAATACATTTTATTCTGTTACATTTTGTTTTTGCCTAACTAAAATCAACAATTTTATTTCAGTAGTAGAAATAATTTCGGTAGAAACTGATATTTTAGTATATCAATTGGTTCGGAAAAACAAATTTATTATATTATAATGTTTGAAATTAGAACATTTTGTATTAATACTGGTAGTGTTGAACTGGCATGATATAAACATATAAAGTGTCCCATGAGAAATGAGACGTACTTCAGGAATGCATTTATAGGGTGAAATAAAGAAGAAATTTTATATAAACATAGGTCCGAATAGGCTTCGTTTTTTGATTTGTGGCTTGCGAACAATTTCACCTCGATTTCTGCTCCTAAGCTATAATTAATTAAGCCCTACTTAAATTCTTGAAACTTAAATTAAAGGGAAAGTTAGATGGTTTCATATGGTTACTAACCTGAAAATGTGAAAAAGAATGTCCCAGAATTGTGTGTTGAATAGTTTCTTTAATAACATTTCGTAAATCTCAAAAAATAGTGTGTCGAGAAACCCCCTTTTCTAGGTTTGCTGGAAAGATACTTGTTTAAATTGCCAATAAATAAATGCAAAGTTTTAATACAGTTTATAAAAGATTTAATTTTGAAAAATGTGATGTAAAGTAAAGTTGTAAAAACAAATGAACGTTATAAAAAATGAAATATGTTTTGGAGATGAAACACAACAAAAAATGTAAAACATTTCTTCTTATTGTAATGTACTTCAAACCATTTATTTATTTGTTAATAATAACAATGTATTCAGTTAATAAAAATTATTAAGTTTAATTACTATTGGGAGAATAATTTAAAACCAAAAAATCATTTGAACAGCATTAACTAAATTGTTTTATTAAAGTTTACAAAAAAATGAAGTTGGCAATACTGTACTGTCTGTACTCAAAATTGAATTCAAATTAGGAAACTGGTGTTTAAGAATTAATTTATGAAACAGTAGCCAAACTATTTGCCATAACTAACCTGTAAGCTGTGATTTGTATTGTGTTTTTTTTTTGCCATAATTCAGCGATCCATTGCAGTTTTCAGAGCATTAGTGTGTAGGTATTTCTTTCGCGTAGTATTCTGTTAATGAAAATGTCCCGGCTACAAAACGTGAATACTAACAAAGACTTCAAAACTGATGAATGTCTTATCGTAAAAACATTTTTCCTGGTTTGTTTATGATTTATGAGGTAATGGGTCGTTTATTGAACAATATTGTTTGATATTGAACAAACAACCGTTGGAACAACTATTGTGTATCTTCTCCAGTAATTTGTGGTTTTTATAAAGTTTATTTGTTTTTTATTTTTTATTTACCGTACTTACATAATATTTTATATAATTTAATTCTTTATAAATTGTATTACAAATTTATATTTATCAATTAGTATATTAAACATGTAAATTTACATCAAACCTAGAAAAGGGTCGTTTTTGACACTAATTTTGTGAGATTTACGAAACGTTTTAAAAAAAAACACTACCAAAACTTCTGGGACCTCTTTTCCCTCATTTTCAGGTAAGAAAACATAATAAAAACCATAAAATTTACCATTAATTTTAAGTTTTAAGAATTTCAGTAGGATTTTTAATTGTAGCCTTAGAGCAGATATCAAGACGAAATTTTTGAAAGCCATAAATCAAAAACAAAGTTATTCATATATGTTTATATGAAATTTCTTCTTTATTTCAGCCTATATAATATCCTGAAGTATGTCCCATTCCTCGTGAGACACTCTGTACAGCCAAGTATATTGAATGAAATAATCATTAGAGACGTATTAGGACTAGGACTCGAGCAGAACCTTACAGACCAATACTTCAGTAGGTCAGTAAAGACTACAAATCTGTGGTCGACATTTGTAGCAGACTAGGTCTTTATTTGTATCATAAGGCCAACATAATGAAATCTTTGCACACAGTAGAGTACAGAATTGCTTTATTTATAATAACCTCGAATTCAAAAAACAGTAATTTAAAACTTGAAATGTAAATTTTAAAAAACAGCAATCAAATTATAAATAAAATAAATATCTGAAAGATGTATAATGTGGGTAAAAAGTTTCAATATGACATTAGTATACGTTAGTTAAAATGGAAACCAAAACATTGTTTATTTAAAACTTCTAATCTCATGAAACCAAATGTGATAGAGTTTAATTTAATATTACACACATAAATTTTCTTGATATTTTAAAACCATTTATTTTCCAATTATTTTTAATAATCTCCTTATTTACTATAGTTTATATAGTATTGAACTATCATCTTACCTGTTATTTTATTTTGATATAGTATTTGTATTACTAGGACTGAACGATATATTCTAGCTTGCGTGTAGCGATTGACTGCATTGCTCCAAGAAGATAAAAGTATTTATTGATTTCTCATTTCCTCTTTCTATCTCAGGTTTCCAATATTTCAGTTGCCTATAATTTCAGCTCTGCCGAAAATTCAATCATAATTCTTTTTTCTTTTTGCAATAACTAGTAGTTTACCTCGATATTTTTTAAATTAAATCACTGCTGAATTGAATTCATTATTCTTTCCTCTTTAAGAAGAAAACTAATATCCCATGCCTGATTCAGCAAATTTAATTTCCTATTTTCATAAAGCACACTGCTTCTCGTCTTTTTTTTATTACAATATATTTTGCCGAATTGTGACTTGATTGAAAAGTTTATTTTGTCAATAAATTTTGACTGGATTACTTTAATTCTCTTAAAATAAATTTTTACGTCGTAGCGATTTTTATTAGGAGTTTTAATGTTTTAGTAATTTACTTAAAACTCGGTAGCTGCTTCACCTTTGCTCTCCAAGCGTCTTCTACTAGAAGGCAACGTGCAGTGAGTGTGTGACTTACAACATGGCAATTGTACCAGCGTATAGGCCTACAATCGTAAAGAGAAGAACCAAGAAGTTCATTAAACATCAGAGCAACAGACATGTTAAACTTAAGAAAAATTGGCATAAACTAAAAGGTATTGAGAACAGAGTTAGGAGGCCGTTCAAGGGCCAGTATCGATGCCTTCTGTTGGTTACGGAAGCAAGAGGAAAACAAAACATGCTTCCCACAGCATTATGTACATTTTTTGTACACAGTGTCAAGGAATTGGAAGTACTCATGATACAAAATCGAAAATTCTGTGCTGAAATCGCTCATGGAGTGTCTTCAAAAAAACTAGTAGACTCTACAGCCTTTTTTCTCAATGCACAGGACAAGTCGCAAGTGATGTTCATAATTATATAGACTATTCATTAGACTAGAGTCTAAAAAAAAATTTGTCCCAAGACGTAAATTATATGAATACTCAATCCGCCTTTTGATTTCTTCTGTATATTGATGACGCGTTTTAAAGCATATCCTTCATCGTCAGATCTTAAAATATCCCTCGTAGGAGGTCGTCATCTGTTAAAAATCCAATATCTTTTGCACTGTATACGCGTCCCTCCTATGAAAGATATTTTAAGATCTGATGATGAAGCATATGCTTTGAAACGCGTTATCAAAGTAGAAAAAAGTCACAAGGCGGACTGAAAAGGTTAGTGTATGTTCATACAAGTGGCTTGGATACCATGCATGCCCGTTCCTAAAAGTGACTTGGATACCATGCATGCCTCTTCGTACAAGTGACTTGGATGCCATGCATGCATGCATGCTAAATTACATGGGTTCTTTAGAAAATTCTACGATAAACTTAAAATAGAATGTTTCAAATTGTTTGAAAAACGACACAGTTAAATTGCTCTAAAATAAATCAGGTCTTCTATAAAGTTTTGTAGATAATATAATTCTGAATAACTTAAAATAAATAACAGATTATAAAAATGTTAACAATGATAAATAAACACTATGTTTTCCCAGTAGTATTTCAAAGAGAAAGTTACAAGTCATTTACTTTTGTAACCATTGTTACCAGTTGTCAACAACGTTATTTGTTCCAAATAGTTCAGAATTTAAATCTCTACTAATCTAAAAGTAAATTAATTATGTTGAACCATTTTAATCGCATAGAACCAATTTTCAAGTTATTGTTTTTTAAATTTTAGTAAAGTATTAAAAGAATACCTAAAATTTACCGTCTTGAAATAAAATTTTAAATTAAAAATAACTTCAACCACATACGTGAGTATATTGTTCTCTTAACTTTGCAGTAAAAAAATCAATCGACCGAACAAAAACAAAAAAATCAGAGCGTTCATAAAGCAATGTCTAAGCTCATATATACTTTTCTGAATATTTTAATGACAGGAATATGCCTACGAAATATGGTAGAGACATCCTGAAAAATTTGTTGTGTGTGTGTGTGTGTGTGTGTGTGTGTGTGTGCGTGCGTTCAACAACAAATACTCAAATACTGTATACATAAACGCAGTTAACAAAAGTACTGTTACAATGATGATAATGAAATTTAAATAATCGAGTAAATAACTGAACAACAAAGATATTGTTATTCCCAACTTTAACAACAGTCTCAGTAAACGAAAACAGTCGTGTTGATTTCTATAGTTTACAATCAGCAGACACACAATATTACGGTAAATAATAAAAGTTACCAATTATAAATGTCAGCACACAATAATGAAAATTTAACAGTTTACACAAAAGCGTTGTCAAATAACACAGACGGAATCTCAATTCATAACTCATGCTGACCCGTCTTATCGCTTCTATTCGCAACTCGCAACTAAATAACTGAGATGTGAGTTGCTCTACTTTTATCCTATCGGAGCTGCATAAAGACGTAATGAGGCAGTTCCGTGATGTAGATGACTGAAAAATAATCTGGCAATTAAGGCGCGTTAAACCAGAAGAAACAGCGAGATCATTCTACGTTGCACAAAAAATTAAAAAAAAAATGTTTTTAAAGTAAGAAAATTCGAAAACATTGCTGTATTTCAAAATATTAACATATCTTCATATTTGTTATGAATATTTGTCTAATATCAATATTTCCAATATCTCCCTATATTTAAAACATATTGAAACGTTTGGGAGTACACACACACACACACACACACACACACACACACACACACACACACACACACACACACACACACACACACACACATCCTTGAATGTCATTAATTTGGTGACAGAGGATACTGTAACGATGGAACCCTCTCGAACAGCCGAGAGCGTTCTTCCACCAGTCTCCCCGCTAGTCGAGCAGGCGTAGCCTCAGTCAAAGCCGAACTAAAGTACGTTCCATAGTGTTCTGGAGAGACCTTGAAATACGCATTATGCTGGCACGCCGCAGTAAGGATGGAAAGTTATTCTGGAAACTCAGCGCGACATATAAAGCAAGAGACACTGACTTTGTCAGTCAGTTACATTGACCAATGTCCTTAATGCGGATCGAGCCATTGTTTAATGTGTTATAATTAATGGAGAGCTCTATTCCTTGACATCATTATTGCATGTGGACAAATTTAATTTAAAATATTGTAATGGTATAATCTTGTTGGTTTTGTTGATTGCAAACTGTTATTTGTGATTAATTAAAGCTGGTAATTAGTGATTCCATTGGTGTCTCTATTCGGTTTTCCACTGTACCATACGACGATCAGTGAGACGGTCGTTACAGTACTTTATTGAATAGAACATTGAAGGAATATTATGTACAGTGATTGTGATTTTCAAGTTTCCATAGAGTGGTGACTGTTGCTATTGAGGTATTTAATTTCACTGTCCTTTGGCTACCATGCGGGCTATCTACGTAAGATTGTGCTTAAGTGACAAATAGAAGGATACTAATTAGTACTGCCGTGAAGGTTAAAACCTATAACGCGATTATCGAACACGGGAATGTATACAAAATAAACAAAACGTACGATAAATATCGTAACAAGGACACGAAACGTTATAAAGTATTCGATTCACGTACACGCGAACGCTTGCATTTGTAATGTGCTCAGACGTCGGCTTCCATTTTATTACGTACACAATAAACTTCAGTCACATGGCATTCACGATTTAAAACACATTCATTTTTACAGTTAAATTGAAAGTCTGCTCCTTTGCGATAAAAGAGTCATAACGTGCTTGCACGTAGTTAGATAAAAACGTTCCTGCAATTTTTTTTATATGAAAAATTACGTCTTTATTCAAAAATATCAACATTTTCTAAATACCTATCTACAATTGCTGAATATAACTTTGGCCTTCCTCTGTAATATTTGTTTTATGTCTTTAACAGTCGCAAAACGTTATAATTTCGTTTTTTTTGGGGGGGGGATAAGAAAATTTGCATTGGTACAGATAAAAAATCTTAACTGGTCGGCTGCTGGCCGCTTATATTTGTACCCCGCCGATGTTCGAGAAAAATCTACCGCTTTCTGGAGCATGTGACAAGAATTGACGCGTGGTTGAAAGCGTCTAGAAAACGTTGGAACAGAACCTTGTATGCATCATTGCCGTCCTTGTCTTCTGCACCCCGCACATTATTACAACAACAAAAATACGAGTTTACTCGTAATATTTTAATAAAATAATATTTACTCCAAGTTAAGAGAAATATTATTTATTGAACGTCCATTTTACTTAAATAGAAAACTTATTAGCAACAGTAATACTGAACGTACGCTCACAGAAATCATACGAATTGGCCAGTGATTTATACACTACAGTTTCGTTGGGTATTACCACAGAAATGACATTATGTAACTGTATATCCATAAGGTAGTAAATACAAAGTCTAATGTGTTCTGATATCGTGATGAAGTGTAGCAGGCCACTATTGCTGCTCGGAAGTGATTCTTCTGAGATAAGCGAATGGCTGTATACACGCAGGCAATGGTGAAGTCGTTAGCACAATGTAAAATAACCGAAGTTTTACAGTTCGGTTATTTTAAACAGTAGCTGCATTACGAACAGGGCAAGTCGTGTATCTTTATACGAATATTAATACATGAAACACCTGAATTTAAAAAAAAGATACATTTTCTTTATTTTAATTGAAGTAAATTTATCAATTAATCGGGTCACTGGTGTTAATAGTGGATATTTTTACGTAATGCGCAAAAAGTGTTACGTAATATTACGTAATACGAAACTTTCTACAAGTTTCTCGAATATTCCAGTTGTAATGTGTGTGTGCGTACATAATGCTGCTACTTTGCGGTGAAAGACAATTACGAGTCAACTATCGGGTCTATACCAGAACATACAGGTCCGCGCGTGTTGTATTCTAGGCCGCAATGAATTACGTTCTAGTGTTTTCTAGTAGACACCTATTAGCGAATATTTCGGAACCTCAGCGAGGTATAAATACAAGTACTCAGCAATGCTCAGTTCAGTTATTGTCGGGCGATTACTCTGTGCATTCAGGTGGTTATTAGTGAAATTGTGGCTAAGTGTTAGGCCTATGTGTTATATTTTTGTGCGGGACAATTGTATTACAATTGTATTTTATGTTAGCTGACATTTTATTGCGTGTGAACAATTTTTATTTGATTTGTTCTAAGAGACTATCTTGTTGATTACAAACCGTTTAACTGTGTAATTGAAGCTGGTGATTAGTGACGTAATTGGTGTCTTGTAATTTGTTTTCCATTGTACCATACGACGATCAGTTAGACCGTCGTAACAATATTTTAGGAAAGCAGTTAATCTAACTTATGTGTTCCAGGAAGATTTTTTTTGTTTTGTTTAAAATTTGGTAGAGTTTTTAATTCTTAACGGAGACCAAAAAACGTTGTGGTTGCTAATAATTATCTGACAATTATGTGTGAACAATAAGAGGTTTGTTTTTGTTCATGGAATACCGTGTTTTTGCTACTTCAGTGAGAAAGTAGCAAATGTTACACTGTTACATTCACTGGATTTTATAACTTTGCGTTCCCATTTGCAATTTTTGCACTCACGATTCCAGATCTTCTCTCCCCAAACATATTACTCCTTTCTGTACCAAACTTAAAAATAAATTTTTCAAATATAGTATTGCCTAACAATTAATATCTAGATCAATTTAGACAACGTTTTTATATACCTATGGCAAAATGAAAATTTGTTTGATCAAAATTTCAAAATCCGCCCACAAAATTTACATTTTTATATAGATCACTTAAATTGAAAAAACTTAGAAAATTCCAACGAACAAATTGTTTTAGTCTTCTAATTGTTTGAACCATAAATAATTCTACTTCTAAAATTTACTTTGCGCTTTTAGATATGAAAACGCGCGCGCGTGTGTATATATATTGTAACATGACCAGGTGTTACATAACCTAGACATATACCCATAGAATGAATAAATACATGAAGGTAATGTAAGTAGATAATATAATGATAAAAGTAGCGAAGAAGAGAAGGACCAATGAAGAAGAAAGAAGAAGAAGTGCCACAAGAAGCAGTAAACAAAACACTGCTTGACACTACAACCAATACTATAACTGACACAAACTAATGGACAAATTAAATTCACTTTAAGCTGTCAAGCGAGTCAGTGAATAACTTGAATGTAATGTCATATGTTAATAAAAAATAATTAAGTAACGACCCGAATAATATGATATCAGCAACAGTGTTTGGCTGAGAATAAATCAACCATGACTAGTAACTATAAATGCCTAGGACGAAGTTTAGCTATGGCCACAATATAAAATTGAAGCTGTATTACAGCCTCAAACGTGCTTATGATAAGTAAAAATAACTGTAAGAGGGAACCTTATATAAGTAAGTTACCTCATCAAGGTACCAAAATGTAAACCAATAAACATTATTCAGGCATAAATCCGATGTAAACGGTATGCCTAGGCAACGCCTAAAACGAACCATTGTCAGTAAGGTGATAAGTAGAAAGTACTACGAGTGTAAATCACATGCACTGAACAATCTTTATACCAAACGTAGCAATAAGCATTGTTAATATATTATACAAGTAATAACTCAATTATTAATGAACAGCATAGAGCAAAATAGTGCAAACCAAAATGTCATTAGGAAGTAAGGATAGTTCATAGCAATGTATTACATCAATAAGTTAAGATTTAATCATTATATTCGCTAAATAAGTATAAAGACGGCTATATTAGTATTCAACACAGACGTTTAAGTGAAAACGCGATGTGCAGTACAAATAATGTATTGATAAGAGAGAATCATAGCCGGCGGCGATAGCAGACGACAGCGCGAAGCCATATACCTGAACATAATTTATTAAAAAATGTCAGTGAAAGTGTAAATAAACCAGTGTCAAACTATATCAAATTGAAGAGTAAAAAATATCCTGTAATTTGATAGCGATACGACCACGATCGCAACTATAATAAGTGCGTGACATGCGTTAGCATCATTTGTAAATAGAAAGTAAAAAATCTGTTTATTAATAACAACAACAACGACAGCTGTCAATCATCTTAGCAAAAAAACGGTTAGTGACAGTTGGAAAACAATGCGTCATTTTCGTAACGTCTGGTTAAGCCAATCAGAAAATAGCTTACTAAATGAAACAATCGCCTAAACCTTATCAAAACTGAGGGTATATAATGGAATGCAGTTAATTTCCATGGGACACTTTTGACATTCATCATGCATCGAAGTGAAGTATTATTTTATTTAGTGCGGGATATATCGAACAGGAGAAAATAATTAAATAGTATTATAAAAAAGGTCCTTTTTAGTCAGAAGCGGACCAATATTCTCTGTTCAAGTGCGTGTGTAGTGTATAGCCAGGGTCATTACAATCCGATCCCTGGAGAGTGTAATTAAATTTTAATCGAAAAGATTAAAATAAAGAGGTAACAGCGTGACAATTTATTCCATTACTCTGAGTGCACTAACCTATATATTTTGTAAACAAACTTTGTACTGACGCATAACACCAAAACATTTTCTGTGTTACACAATGTCTGAATTTATTTAGTGGATTTGTCAATCCTGTTTAAGAATGATGTTAGTCTTAAGTGGTCTCACTATATAACTTTTGTGAATAATTAAGCAAGCGTGACGAACGCCTAACCTAAATAGTTTTGATTTTTTGTTAGTAAACAACAAGGCATTACTAGTCAATATTGTTTTATAAAATAATTAACTTTTGTGTAGGCATGAGCATTCTTTCTTGTGTTTCAAAGAATTTACGCCCGAGATACAAATAAATTTAATGTTTAAAGTAAAGTTTATCTGGACATAACCAGAACTGTTGTTTATGCTCTGAGCTAGCGTAATAGGGTAAGTGAACGAAATATTTTCAATTGTATATCAATGTATTTTCTTAATTATGTTTGTTTGAATTCATTATCAAGGGTACAAATAAAACCCAGTTATTAGCAGCATAACTTTGACTTAATTTATTTCAAAAAGTAAATAGAGAATTAATTCAAAATAATCAAAGTAACTTTTAATAGAGATCATACGTTGTTGAATTTGAATTGCCATAAGGGCAATAAACACAATTTCAGTTTTTTTTTTAAATAATTATTTGTTTCTTTTAATGGGTTTTACACGGGATTTTCCCGAAATAAACCTGTGTGGCGCCCATTATTAAACAAGGTAACCTAACCTTGTAAATAAAGTAAGCTGGTTTTGTAAACCGTCTTGGCAGCTTATTAATTTATAAAAAAAAGTGAACTTCCGAACTTCCAGAATCACGACCAGGTACGTGGAAGTGTATTTTATTAATTTTATTGTCCAGACGTGACTAGACTTTACGTACCTAGACGACTGTAATCCAAGGAGGAGTTTCGCTGCCAGAATCAACACAACGGCTACCTTCATCAAGCAACCAGCTAGTACGCTTTATTTATTGAATTAAGCAACGTTATTGTTCAAAGAACATTACTGCAATTATTTTTATTTTATTTAAAGGAGTTCTTTTAAGACAATTATAATTTTTTCGATTCATCATAACTTGTAACTTTAATTTTCAATTGTAAACACACTGTTAATTTTTAAAGTCAAATATTAAACCATTTATAACACATTTTAAAACACAACGGATCTACGTTCGTTAAAAATTGCCGACCAGCAACGTGAGGCTGAAAAATATTAAACGAAAATATTTTTTATATTTATAATCAGCCCGGCAAAAACAAAAGAACAAACATGCCACACACACATCAATACGACACAAGATACAAGTACAGTCGAGTAGAAGAGGTACAACCAAATACGGAGACACACGAGACACAACCAACACCTGAGATGGAAGTCATTACAATTAATAACATAGAAACTCGACCAGAAGAGACACCCCATGCAGAACCGGAAGTGGAAGTGAGGGTCGACAACCGACCCAGACGACCTGAAGGACTCCCACAACCAGGCGATATGAGCGTGTTCGAGATGATAAGAACAATGATGGAAGATAACCAGAAGAAGATGGAAGAAACCGCGAATAAAAATCACGAGTCATTATAAGAAGACGGTAGGAAATCCCGGGAAGAGAATCAGAAGAACATGGAAGCATTAAAGGAAGATTTAAATAAAAACATGGAGTCATTAAAAGAAGATCTCCATACGAAATTAGACGACAATAATAGAAATATGGAGTCATTAAGAGCCGGCCTACATGCACGATTAGACGACCATAATAAGAATTTCGAACTATTGAAAGAAGACTTGAATAAAAAGATAGACAATACCAATAGAGCCATGGACACGTTAAACAATAAAATAGACGACAGCAGCAGAGCTTTAAAAGAAGAGTTGAATACCGCATTAAATGAAATTAGCCGGAAGATGGAGGAAGGTAGTGAAAAAATTAATACCAGGGTAGACGCGGAGATAGCGGTCGTGAGAGAAGAAATTACAGAAGTAAACAACAGATGTGAACAGCATGGCCAGAAATTAAAACGAACGAGAGAAGAGGTCGACGGGAGGATCGACAACATAGAGGAGATGACTGAAGCCCGGATCGAGTCGTTGAAAAGGATGAGCCAAGATGAAATCAAGCGGGTGAGAACTGACGTGGGTGAGCGATGTGAGGAGATAAGTGCATCGGTGGACACGGTAAGAACTTTAACAGTCGCTAACCGGGAAAAAATTGAAGAGTTAAGACAACGCGAAATCGTGCAAATGAGAGAGGAAATTGAAGTCATTCGCAACCGTCCTGTACAAGGTCAGTACATACAACCGACTGACAACCGTGACGCTATTAATTTCAAAAACTACCGGAAGAACCCGATTGAATTTTTAGCACGCATCGGTGAAAACTTGGCAAGGATCCGGGAAACCAGGTGGAATGTAATAAGAAACCTAATCGATGAATATTTCAAAGAGATTTATGGAGACCATAAATCCAATTGGTGGACTGCCACGCGCCATGAAGTCAACAATTATGACGAGTTCAAAACACAATTCCGCACAAAGTATTGGTCGGAGACCACACAAAATATAGTGCGCGATAACATATGCCATGGTAAATATGATGCAGGTAGAGGAACTACGATGACATCTTATTTCTTAGGTAAGGTGTGTTTAGCACGCAACCTAGAACCAAAAATACCAGAGGAGTGCCTCGTTACCAAGCTTTCGTACCACTTCGAGGAGGGAGTCGCCAAAGCACGCCAGTGGGGACAGATTGAGACAATACAAGCCATGTCAGCCTTACTCGAAGATCAAGAGCACGAAGGGTATTACAGAAGAAGTCGCAGGAGGAATGACAACTTTCAGGACAGGGGCGGTAAACCAAATAATAATAATCCGAATTTTAGAAATTACAGAGGTAATTTTAATAATAATAATAATAACAACTCAAACCAAAATTACAATAATAACAATAATAATGACAATAACAGTAGACCTAATAACCAATATAATAACCATAATAGTAATAATAGTAACTACAATAATAATAATAATAGGCGACAGAATTACAATAATAATAAACCGACCACAAAACCAAGGCGGGAATAATCCACCGCAACAATATCGTAGAGCGAATTATGTTCAGGCCAACTACGACCCCGGTAGACGGCGGTACTACCAGCGACGAGATAGTTTCAGTGGGGATAGAAGAAATGTAAGAGGAGGACGGTGGAGGAGTAATAGTATTGAGGGCGACAGCCGCAACAATGACTATCGGCCGCAAGTGCACTTCACTCCAGACCATGAACAAAACCATCATGGAGGACGGCCGGAAACCGACGATAGAAATCAAGTAGATACTCAGGACAGGCGCCATGAAGAGAATGCCATCTCTTTAAACGCCTCGCGGCAGTGAGAAACTATAACGACATAGACCCCTCGCTGATCCATTCTATTGGGTACAATTACGGCACAAATTCAAATAAAATTACAATATTACACAATCACTACCTTAAAAATATAAGACAAGAGTTATTGGAAGAGGAAGGAACTAATCACCGTCAGTGCACCCACGATATCGTGTACGTGACGGCACAAATTAATGAAGTAACCGCAGCCTTAATGATTGACACGGGAGCAAACATTTCCTTAATGGACAGCACCGAGCTCAACCGCATTCAGGAGGAAAGCAGAGCAGTAATACCAACGTTACCTGTTACCAATATTATCCTGATGGGAGCTACTGGACACCAGAATAAATCTGTGAAGAAAAAGGTTAGTCTAGAAGTAACCAGTAGAGGAGTTAAAATACCAATGATATTCTTAATAGCAACAGGCTTGCCATTTCGCAGTTTAATCGGCTGCGACATTTTACGAAAATACTCAGCTATAATTAATCTAAGTAAAGGAAAGTTAACTTTAAATATGTCAGGTACAGAGTGGACGGCAGATATTATTGGAAGCATGGAATTTCCTCTAGAACGAACCGTTTACCACATACAAAGAATGAACAACCCAAGGTATCAAATGTCCAGTCATGAACTTGAATACCCGACCACTAACGACAGCTTGTGGGAGGAGAAGATCAGGGAGATACGACAATTCCAGTCAACCAACCGAACCCACTCACCAAGTCCAGATCAACTCGAAATCTTAATAAACATATATTACCAGTACAGACATGTATTTTCAGATCTTCCTGGAAAGGTAAAGAACTATCAATGTGTATTAAATTTTAAGGAACCTGTCAACTTTAACCGCAAGTCTTACCCAATTGCATACTCTCTTAAAGAAGCAGTTCGCACTGAAATCAACCAGTTGTTAAAAGATGATATTATAGAGTACAGCCAATCGCCTTATACCAGCCCCATTGTTGCAATTAAGAAGAAGAATGGGAAGGTGAGACTCTGTTTAGATGCGAGAGAAATAAATAAACATTTAATTAATAACCGGACATCTCCGGGTGAAATAGAAGAAATTTTGAAAAAGTTTCATGGAGTACAGTTCATCAGTTCATGGGACACGGTCTGCGGCTACTGGCAAGTGGAGCTGCACCCCAACAGCCGGAAATACGTCGCATTTATATTCGAGGGACGCAACTACCACTTCAAACGGTTGCCCTTCGGGTTAATAAATTCTGTGGCGATATTTATACAATGTATGGACCAAGTACTGGGTCAGGAAGCACTTAAGTTCACTACTGTATACGTGGACGACCTATTAATTACATCTACAAACTGGGAGGAGCATTGTCAGAGAGTAGACCATGTACTGAACAAACTGTCCGAAAACCATATAACATTAAAACTAGAAAAGTCCCAACTCATTGCTAAAGAGGTGCAATTTCTAGGATTCCAACTGACAGAATTGGGAATAACACCATCCACAGAAAAGATTGAGGCCATACAAAAGTTTCCCACACCCAGAAATAAAAAACAACTACAGTCATTTTTAGGGTTATGCAATTATTATCGTAAATTTCAGAATAACTACTCAGAATTGACAACCAAACTATCTCCACAGTTGTCCTCAAAAGACAAATGGACATGGGGACCAACTCAAGAAGCTATATTTCAACAAATCAAAACAAAATTCTTAGAGACAGTGGTATTACATCACCCAGACTTCAACAAACCTTTCTATCTCAACTGTCATGCAAGTGACATCAGTCTAGGTTCTACTCTATACCAAGAGGACGAAGATGGAAACCATCTTGTTGTAAGTTTCGCTAGCCGAACCCTGAATAAGTGCGAAAGGAATTACAATGTAACAGAGAAGGAGCTTTTAAGCGTAATATTTGCATGCGGAAAATTCCGAACCTATATACTAGGATATTCCATTACCGTTCGGACGGATCACAAGTCCATATCCTTCTTAAAAACTGCAAGTTAAGTCATGGTCGTTTAGCAAGGTGGACCTTAGTCTTACAGGAGTACAACATCAGTTGGGAGTATGTCTCAGAACCACCAGTGAAAGTGTACTAGTGTAAGTGTTTTGAAATATAATAAACTTAAAGTTGTAGTGTTACTATAACTTAAACTATATGCTATAAAACAACTTTTATATTTGATAATTAACAAATCATGAAATAATAAAATGGAAGGTATTTCCAATATTTTATTATTTTAGGTCACTTTGTTATCTCAAGACATTTGTAGGAATGACAATAACTAAAGTGTGGGTGGAAATGTTTACTATATAAGGAGATGTTAAATAATAATAATAAAAACAGAAAGGACTGGTAATAGTTTAAGTGTTAATAGAATTAAAACGTTTAAATGGCTAATATTGTTCAAAGCCATGAACTCCATATTTTTGAAAGAGTTCTTATACAATAAGATTTATATGTTTAGAATAAGTTATATTAGTTAAATAACAGCATACATACCAGTTAAAATGTTTCAGTATGTATGCTGTATTAATTAACAAAATGAGTTAAATGTATGTTAACTACAATTTCAGCAAACATGTCCAACTTTACAGAATGCTGAGTGATGTTAATTATTATTTTTATAACAGTAGCATGAATTAGATGCTACACATCTCAATAAGTTTGTAAACAATTTTATTTTATATCATGTTAACTATTAAGAGTCAGAGGAGGAGTAGAAGTAAATTTATTTGAAAAAACCATACATGTAAAATACTAAACTCTAGGCTAAATAATGAATTCACAGAAATTCATATAAACCAGTTAATTCACCTATTAATCATGTAAACTGACAAGATTTAGGTAAGGTAGGTCAATTAACAACTACTGTAAATGAACCTATGATTTAAAAGGGTAATATAGAAAATTACCTTAAATTATTGAAAATTTTTGAAATGTATAAATTAACTATTTTTAAAGAGGAATGTTAAATTCAGAAATTATCACTAAAAAACAGTTCAAATGTTAAGTGTATATGTAATTAAGGAAAAAAAAGGATTTATGACCATTTGAAATTTATTATAATTATATTAATGACACTTAAAATGGCAGTAAAAGTATAGAAGGGCGGAAACAGTGTTTTTGGGCCTAGATTTCCAAAAAGAAAGAAATTTGATAATTTTAACAAAAATCTCAACAAATATGGACTATGACATATTAAATTAAATAGAATGAGATAAATAAACCAATTATATGGTTAATAATTTATAAGAATTTTTCTTTATATTGGGAGTTTTTGATAATAGTAATAAATTAATAATTAAAATTATTTACTGCCAAAATGTTTTAAATTCCCGGGCGCCACCTCATATCTACAAGGATGTGGATATAAAGGATTCATTTGCCAAACACACAACAACAATATTATGTCTAATGCTTATTTAATTAATCAAGTTGTAGCAAATTACAAATATAACATTCTGGATGGATATTTCCTTAAGTAGAATCACTTCTCTTATCTTAACAATGAGTATCTCTGAAATCGCGATGAATTAACATTTAATAATTTTATAACACTTATAATTGTAAATTATAATCTACAATTGTATTTGGCAAATTTATATTATTGTTCAGATATGGTTTTTTAAGAATTTACTAGTTGACGTTTTATTTCGCTTCAGTCGAATGCAGAGCTCTGAGAGGCAGTTCTCAAGGTTAATTAATTATTAGTGTGAGTTCTTTGACTTGAATGAATTGAGTTTGTTGACTTAACTCTAAAGTACCATTAGTTTGAGAACGTTGATTATTCGTAGTTCATACTCTCGGTGACATCATGTGGTCCTCTGTGTTTAGTAGTTACAGATCACCGTAGTCGTTGTAGATTACGTATCCTTTCGCGGTCACTGCACCTCACAATCACTGTTTAATTATTGACGCATTCTCGACCTGTTCACTTTTCACGGCACACCTATTGTGTTGAATATGAGTGTCCTTAATTGATGTGGGTAAAGTTCATGTGTAATGTTTGTTTTAAATAGTTCTTAGATTGCTGATTTTATGTCTAATGTCTCTGTTGTAGAATATGCACTGAGTCTCTATGTTGATGTGTTCTGTATTATAGAAAAACTGCTGTGTTTCTTGTGAATTATTTGTAATTGTAGAATGTCTGTTAATTGAATTTGTCTTCACTTAGTATTGTACTGTGTATCCGTATTCTCCGACACTTTGTTTAAATTATGGTGAAGTTCAACTCTCTTGCGAGTTAAGATGATTTGTGGTGATCACTTTGTAAATGATGAGTACTAGACTAGACTAATGATGAGTACTGGACTAATGATGAGTACTAGACTGATGATGAATACTAGACTGCCGTTTTTCTGTTCTAAGATCTACCAAGTAAACTCTCATCCCGCCTACCTCGGCTGAATCTTCCATCTGCTTGGATACTCTTATTGGTTCCTTAGCCAGTGTGACAAATTGTATATTCGTAATTGGTTTTCGAGTATATCTGCTTTATACGTGATTCTCTTGTCGAACTCCCATTGGTCCTGATTGTTCCTACAGCCGTTTTCTCTATTTACTAGGAATCTCATTCAAGCACTCCAGAATTCGTGAGTTTCACTTTCCCCTTGTAAATCAGGCGACATTTCTTTGTCTCTCGTGGCCGTCTCCTAGTGTCCACTTTCTGTTACACTTTGACGTAGATACAATACTGGTATTGTTCGATCTGCTGCACCATTGTTTATTTTCAAGTTGCACTCTAGCTTTGTTTTGAGTCTGGAACGAATCTTCCTTTGTAATCACGACTTTCGTCAAATTTCTACGTTGCAATTGTTCTGGCCTCTAATGTTGTACCGTATCGAATTGACAAACTCTTTGCTTTCAGTCTGTGTCAAAGTTTTAAAAAGGGTAAATTGGTTTATTGGGGGTTATGCCTTTCTTACTCAGACCAGCTGCCTGATGCGAAATACAACGTCACACATACATTTAGTAAGTGTCACTCTTTTTGTCAAACAATTAACTTTACAGCCGTAACACATCAAGCTGTCTGTAGGTTACAATGCCAAGAGGACAGTCTTACAAACTTTCCCTTCACACCCTCACATACTTCTTTGTCAAATATAACTGCTAGTACACATTATAAATTTGTGCTTTTTTTTTTTTTTTTTTTTTTAAATTATGTAAATTTAAATTAATTATGTAAATTTTAATTAATTAAGTATAAATATCTAATGAGTTACATTTATTGCTAATGATGTAATCCCTTTAACGGGTTAGAGGACGTTCAACTTGGTTTGTTTACGTTCGAAACTGTCTACTGTGTACCCTTGTGTCTGGGTTAAGATTTACGACTTCATCCCCCTGTCACTCGACACTTTCACACCTTGTTGCTTGGCAAAGGGTCCTACTAAAGGTTTAAATTTTTCTGTTTTCTATGCTAACCTATACAATTGTTTACAATCCTACGCACTACCATCCATTCAGACCACTTATCTTCCTAACATATCATAATATAGAATTAACAACTATCTAATTCATTATGTACATCTGTTTCCATATAATTATTCACCTAGATACTATTACTGTTCTTTCTTACTTCCTATTAGTTAAATATCCACTTATATATATTTTTCATTTGTCAATAATTTTCTACTTGCAATTGCATACAACAACAAAAATTCATAATATCCTATTAATTATCACTTAGTTCTTATCATTACTTTCATTGTTAGTCATTGTTCAATGTCTTTGTTTTGTTTTTCTTAGATATACTTTTATTCTTCTACATAATATACAAAATATAAATCTTTAATCTGTTATACATCGTCAGTTGATAATCTTACTTCGATTATTACTTTAAACTTTTACAATTATTATACATAACTTTATTATATCATATTTATTTTATGAGTGCTACAATTTGCTTACACACGTAGCCGATCGTTACTAACGCATTATTTCCTTTTACTGCTCTTCTTGTCAGGTAATATATTGCTTTAGCTGTCGGACATTGAAATTTCCTCTTGTTCCTTTCTTCTCGTCCAAATATTCTAACATATAAGTAGCTTTACTTATTTGCTTCGCAACCCTATATGGTCCTTCGTACAGGTCGCAAAATTTCGCTATTATCTTATTCATTGCATCGGATATTGGACATGTTTTAACTAATACCAGGTCACCGATGGCGAATGTTGTTAGTTCTCTTTGGTTCATCTTATTTGCATGTCGCTCTCTCTTTTCTTTAATCCTTAAGTAAATGTCTTCCGGCTTATAAGTAGTTGGTTCGGAAATCACACTTCTGTCAATAAATTTGGTCCACCCTCTGGTTGGTTTCTTTCCAAAGTGTGCCTCGATTGGACTCATCTCAATGGTACTATGGTATGTCTCATTTAAACAAATTTCAATGGCTTGGATATACTTGGCCCAATTTGAGTGTTTCTCTTTGACAAATACTCGAAATAAGTTGCCTAGTTGTCTGTTAGTTCTCTCGGCTATATTTGTACACGGGTTCCGAATAGCGGTAAACTTCGGTTTAATTCCTAGTTCTCGTAAACTCCTTGTCCAAATATGAGTAGTGAATTGTGTTCCATTATCAGTGACAATTGATAACGGTTTTCCCCATGACGCTATATATTGTTTGAGTCTATTTATGGTAGCACGAGTTGTAGCTCTTTTCAACGCATAAAGTTTGACGTACTTTGTGAAATTATCGATGATAACAAGAATGTATTTAACACCTCCAGTCGATGTAATTAGGGGTCCATAGTAGTCCATGCTGATTAACTCCCCTTTCTTCTTTGGCAGCATCGGGATGGTTTCTCCTACATTATTCTTATGATGATCCTTACATCGCTGACATGTATCGCACTTAGTAATGATTTAATGTATCGTTTTGTTTATTCTGTCTCCAGTAAAGTACTCTCGAAAAAGTCTTTCGGTTTTTTGTATGCCGCAGTGTCCGTATACAACGTGTAATTCTTGAATTAAATTTTCTTTCATGTTGTTCGGTACATATATTTTCCATGACTTCTTGTCTTGTCGGTATAGGATTTTTTTAACATATTGATATTTATTACTTAATTTAGAGTTTTCCTTACTTTCTAATTCACAAATAATTTTGTTCAATTTAGGATCTTGGCGCTGCAATTTCTCAATATTTTTTATATCCTTCATTATTTTCTTATCCAATTTCAAGGTAATACGATTAATTTCCATCTCTTCACTAAAATTGACATCACTGCTGTCCATAGAGTCCTCTGGGTTTCGGCTTAGTATGTCGGCTACAATATTTTCTTTGCCTTTACAATGCACAATGTCGAAATCGTATTCTTGGATGCACAGTATCCAGCGGGTAATTCTAGCATTTGATAGGTGGCATTTGTGTAGGAATATGAGAGCTTTATTATCTGTTATGATTGTGAATTTATGTCCTAATAAGTATATCCGAAATTTCTTCAAACAATGTATGATACTCAGCAGTTCCTTCTCGGTTGTATGATAGTTTAATTCAGCACCTTTGAAAGTTCTGCTAGTAAAAGCTACGACGGCGATGTGTCCTTCGTCATCATATTGAAACAATTGCCCTCCTAGTGCGTAGTTGCTGGCATCCGTTTGTAAATAATATTGCTTCTTGAGATCTGGGTGTTTTAAAATTACAGTATCTATAAATAATTCTTTGACTAATTTAAATTGTCGGTCGTGCTGCTCCGTCCACTTGAAGTAGCGCTCCTTCTTTAACAATTGTATTAATAAAGATGTTGTTTCAGCATATCGACTGGTAAATCTGTTATAAAAATTTGTAAGTCCTAAAAACCCTTTTAGTTGCTTTTGATTTCTTGGACGTGGAAAATTTTGGATTGCCTTTACCTTGTCTGGCATAGGACTAAGGCCTTCTACTGATAAACAGTAACCAAGATAATTAATTTCTCTACGGAAAAACTGTGATTTTTTGAAGTTCACTGTGATGTTTGCTTCGTATAAATTGGTCAATAATAGATCTAAATATGTGAGGTGTTCCTCCAGACTGTTAGATAGACATAGGCAGTCGTCTACATATATTATCGTAAATTTCTTGACTGCATCTGACAACACAGTATCCAATCCTCTCGTCAGGCTGGCCAGACTTGTCTTTAATCCAAACGGTGTGACTGTGAAGCGGTAGGTCTTTCCTTTATATAGAAACCCGGTGAAGTCCCTGCATTCTCGCTTAAGTGGTACCTGCCAGAAGCTGGAGCGTAGGTCGATCGATGACATATATTTTACTCCTCCGCAATTAGCAATGAGCTCGTTGATTGGTTGTGCCCCTTCGAAGTCAGGTATCATCACCTTGTTTAACTTCCTGGCGTCCAAACACAATCTTACGCTCTGGTCCTTCTTTATAACTGTCACCATGGGATTGATATATTGGCTGCTCGCTCGCTCGATCACTCCGTATCTTAACATTTTCTGGATCTCCTCTTCGACTTTGTCTTGATAGGCAATTGGTATAGGCCATCCCTTTTGGAAGAAGGGGGTGTTGTCCGTGATACGTAGTTCATGTTCATACCCATGAATTCGGCCTGGTTCTTCTCGGAATAGATTTCTATTTTTCATTAATATTTTAGTTAATTTTTTCTTCGTTTCTGTATTTATATTAGTTAGCTCTTCGACAGCTTCTTGAAAGTTAATAGATTCCTCATCGGCCGTTTCTTTATCCAAAGCGATCTGATGTATATGTACAATTTCATTAGAATCCTCTACATTTTTCTTATAATTTCTATTTTTAATATGCATTACATTTTGCTGGAAATCTATAGTACACTCACCTTCCTTCAACATATTTATTCCTAGTATACAGTCTTTATTCAGTCCAGGGATGATAAAAAATACTAAGTCAAATTTATAATTATCAACCTCAGCTTCTAAAAGTACTTGTTTTCGTATTAATTTTGATTTATGTCCGAATGCACCTTTTATATTGGTATTCGATAAGTTTAATAACTCGATCCTACCTAATTTATCTTTATTCTGGTTGAACCACGTTTCGGCAATTCCGTTTAATTGACTGCCCGAATCAATAAGTGCAATTACTTCTACATTATTTAATTTTATTTTTATTTCCGGACATTTATTGTACGGGAAATTAGTGGTTTCTTCTTCTTCATCCATTTTATCCAATTCTTCACGAATATCAATATAATCTAATTCTACGTCTAACTGGTTATTTATTTTTCTACTAGCTAAGTATTGTTGCCGCGATAATGGGTTGGCTGGTCGTTTTTTGTACGTGATTCTTGTGAAGGGCCAGGTTGTTGACGCTCAATTGTTACTGTGTTGACAATGGGCTGTTCTGTTCCCCTATCCTCTGTACCAAACGTTTGTTTATTGCGCCACCCAGGTCTGTGACCCTCGTGTTCAGTCTCCATTTTCATACCCTTCGTTTTATGATAGCTATTGTTAATATGTCTTCCACCGTTGTCAGCCGTTGTTTGTTGTGGCGGCCGATACGATCCTCTCATTTCTCGTTGTTGAATGGTAGCAAACTCATTTAATAAGCTTTCAAATTGATCTACTTGTTGGACGCCTCTAGTTATGATGGCAACTTCTATTTCCTTACTATAGTGGCGTGCAAGTTTGCGAATTAAATGCTGATCCGAGATTGGTGGGATCAGTTGTCTGCACTGTAGAATTTTATTCTCGAGGTATTGCACCATAGTGAGTTTACCATTCGGATAATAACATCCGTACTCCAAGCTGTCCCGGATGTTTTCTTGAATTTGTTGACTCCAGAATTTCTTGGTAAACGCCTCCTCGAATTGTTCAAACGTATGTATTTGGGATTGTACGATTCTCCACCATACTGTTGCTTCACCCTCTAGATGCCTGTTAATCCACTTAATACCTCCGCTGGGGTAATATATTTCTTTAACCTCTTTTAATTCTTTTAGAAATTCCATGGGGTAGGCGTCTCGTCCGTTGTACCGTACCTCCTTTAACTGTTCTTGGTTAGCCACAATAGTATTTTGGTTGTTTACCATTGGTCTTGACTCCAACTCTGTTAATTTTCGTTTTAATTGCTCTTGATCTTCTTTCATCTCGTCGATGCGTCGACCCTTTTCTTCAGCTAATTTTCTTAATTGTTCTTCCATTTCTTCTTTGTTTACGGTAGAAATATTTCTGACTTCTTCTCGGACGACCTCTTTCGTTGTTTTTATTTCTCTTCTCACTTCCTGATTGATTCGATTTAAATTTTCACTTAAGTTTTGAGTAGTTTTTTGTATTTCACACTTAAATTTTTCACTTTGTTGCTGTACCACCTCGCCAAAATTATGCTCAGTCTTATTCAATTCTTCACGCCATGTTTTATTCACTATTTGAATATCACCAACTAATTTGTCATGCAACGTGTTCATATCGTTTTTTATCTCCTCTCTTAACTTAGTGTGCTTTCCTGTAATATCCTTAATAGCTACTTCTAATTTATTCTGATTTGCTTCAACTTTTTCTTCTAATTTCTTCTGATTTACTTTAATATCTTGAATGTCTTCATGTAATTTATTCAGACTTATTTCTAATTTATTCTGATTTGCTTCAACTTTTTCTTCTAATTTCTTCTGTAATTTCTTGTTATCTACTTTCATCAATTCGTATAGCATTTGCAGCTCACTTTTTGACTGTGGTCCTTCTGCCCTTATTTGTTCCTTCTCCGTCTGTGGTACTGTTGCACTTACTTGTTCAACTTCTGCGTGTGGTCCTTCTGCCCTTATATTTTCAATATCCGTTCTTATTTCTTCCTCCATCATTGCTATGACTTGAGGATTTCCCATTTGGTTATATATCTCCATCTCTTCGCTCTCTTCAGCTCTCCTTGGTACTTGTGTTTCTTCTTCACTGGCCATTGTCGTATAAGGTGTTTCTTTTTCCATTTTGCGTGCCTTACTTCGCGTCAACATATACCGTATATATTCGAACCGTGACTAAGCGACTGTAGTTACAATTACTAGCCCTATGTTCTTAATGTCTACTCTATTTATTAATACTTCTATTTTATTTCTAATTCTCAGTTTAGTTTACTTATTTAACTCAATTCATTCATCTGCCTTTTTGACAAATCTAAATGTAGATTTTGCCACGCGAGTTGGGCGACAAATATAAGAATTTTTTTTATATTGGGAGTTTTTGATAATTGTAATAAATTAATAATTAAAATTATTTACTGCCAAAATGTTTCAAATTCCCGGGCGCCACCTCATATCTACAAGGATGTGGATATAAAGGATTCATTTGCCAAACACACAACAACAATATTATGTCTAATGCTTATTTAATTAATCAAGTTGTAGCAAATTACAAATATAACATTCTGGATGGATATTTCCTTAAGTAGAATCACTTCTCTTATCTTAACAATGAGTATCTCTGAAATCGCGATGAATTAACATTTAATAATTTTATAACACTTATAATTGTAAATTATAATCTACAATTGTATTTGGCAAATTTATATTATTGTTTAGATATGGTTTTTTAAGAATTTACTAGTTGACGTTTTATTTCGCTTCAGTCGAATGCAGAGCTCTGAGAGGCAGT
Source organism: Magicicada septendecula (assembly GCA_034769895.1). Lineage (NCBI taxonomy): Eukaryota > Metazoa > Arthropoda > Insecta > Hemiptera > Cicadidae > Magicicada > Magicicada septendecula. The sequence goes on from CM068375.1 coordinate 107,339,122, forward strand.
TCTCAAGGTTAATTAATTATTAGTGTGAGTTCTTTGACTTGAATGAATTGAGTTTGTTGACTTAACTCTAAAGTACCATTAGTTTGAGAACGTTGATTATTCGTAGTTCATACTCTCGGTGACATCATGTGGTCCTCTGTGTTTAGTAGTTGCAGATCACCGTAGTCGTTGTAGATTACGTATCCTTTCGCGGTCACTGCACCTCACAATCACTGTTTAATTATTGACGCATTCTCGACCTGTTCACTTTTCACGGCACACCTATTGTGTTGAATATGAGTGTCCTTAATTGATGTGGGTAAAGTTCATGTGTAATGTTTGTTTTAAATAGTTCTTAGATTGCTGATTTTATGTCTAATGTCTCTGTTGTAGAATATGCACTGAGTCTCTATGTTGATGTGTTCTGTATTATAGAAAAACTGCTGTGTTTCTTGTGAATTATTTGTAATTGTAGAAATACAACGTCACACATACATTTAGTAAGTGTCACTCTTTTTGTCAAACAATTAACTTTACAGCCGTAACACATCAAGCTGTCTGTAGGTTACAATGCCAAGAGGACAGTCTTACAAACTTTCCCTTCACACCCTCACATACTTCTTTGTCAAATATAACTGCTAGTACACATTATTTTTTAGCTATTCTTTACTACTTGTACAATTTTATAAATATTTTTCAAAAATAAACGTTACAAATTCATGAAAGCGAATAATAAACTAAAATTATTCCATATATAATGTATTTTGGAATCATGTATATGGGAAGTCGTAATTATTTTAACAATACTTTTCCAATATTAACTTGGCAAGATTTTTACTAAAGTGGAGGAAGTTAGTTAGTTCTTTGTTAACGTTCAACCTGAACAGTCTATGTGGAATTGCGTTCTTTAAAACCGTATAATGAAGTGCTAAGGTTACAGAGAAAAATTCTGTGAGAAACGAGAGTTACTTAAATAAACACTTTTCCAGTCAAAACATTTAAAAATTTCAAAGACAACAGTGAAAACGAACACCACACTACATAATACTAGTGAATTAAAACATTAAAACTACATATTAGTAATAATTCAAGATACCACAGAATAACCAATTTTTGCGTAACGAACAGACATAAGTGAACACCTCTAATATCAAACAATTAACACCAGTGGACACTGAACACTCATCTAGACTACCCCAAACAACATACTAGACAGTTTACACAAGTTCGGGGATCTTTAAAACAATTATAAAGTTGATTTTATTGTAAGATTTTCTCGCGACGAATATTGCGAATAACCTCTTCATTTTTAGTGAGCGGCCACGATGGAAAAACAATGCACGGGCACCACCTTCGACTGACGTCATAGTCTACGATTGGTTTGCAACTCAGCTCTATTAAACATTTTATATATATTATTAAAAAATTGTTAGATACTAATTATTTAACGTTATTTATTGTAAATGTTATACTTTCTCGTCCTGCCCTTCTCTGACTATTATTAAATAATCGCTCCAAGAACCTTTTTATAATAATTATATGAATTTTTAACCTGTATTAACAAATCGATTTATCCCTGAGACGGGGTCGACCATTGCTCTAAATCGATTTAACATCGATTATTATTTATAAAGGCTAATAAATCAATAAATCAATTCATTTCAATTGTATGGATTAGTAAATTATTTCACACTGTAATTTAAGGTTTTTAATTAAGCACGAGACTTCCTGAAAGAAGAAAATGTTAACGAAAGGTGAGATACTGGAGCAACACGGAAAGTCGTTAATCGATTGCTGACAGGAGTTAATCTGTTTAACTCCGGATTTTGTTAATATCTTCCAGAAGTGCGAATTAAACAAAATTACCTTTCAATATTTTAGAAATTTGTTTAAAACAATAAAACAGAAATAATTACAAATTATATACACCATAAACAAACATAAAAATTTTTTTCAGAAAAAATTTTTTTTAATAAAATTTTTTCTTTCTTTCTCTTTATTTGTAACTACAGCTTACAGGTCTTGTTACAAATTGGCGCTCGCAACAGTGGGGCTTAAAAGAGTCGAACAGCGGCTTGTTACCGATCGACACTACCCACAGCGGAGCGAAAAGTTGAAGAGCGTTAAGGTTTTAAACGAACCTCTTATTTTTATTTGTACGACAGTTACAATCAGTAACTAAATTTATGAATATTTTAAAATAAAAGGCTATAATTTCAGTTGTAAAAATTATCATGTTTTTTTAACAGGAAGCCTTCTTGAATAGGAATGTTAGTTATTTGTAGAAAAATCATAAGCCGGTGTGGTTCATGACGATCGGTCTGCTAGTCTTGAATAACGCAAATTAAAAATTTCCTTAAATTACTGCTAGTAATATTCTAAGTGCTATTCCGCAAAAGTTCAAAATATCCGATTAGAGTATAAACACTTTAAGACTACTGGATAAAAAACGTTTAAGCATAATACACTAATTTAGCAGTAACAACGTCTGTTCGCTGTGAAAGTATAGTCTATAACCGTGCTCGTGAGAACCATCTACACGCACGCCCCAGTGCGACCCTGAGGCCGGACAGAGTATATCAACCCTCGTGCTCACCCAGATCAAGGATCATCCAGAATCAATCCGTCGTCTAAAGGATCTGAAGTCGGCATTAAAGGAAAGCAAACCTATATTTAACTACAATAAAACAAAAAATGATTTAAAAGAAAGACTCAATCACATCAGCAAAGACTTTATGGTAAATAAGACAAAACTTTCTTTTAATTATTAATTTCTTTCAATGTATAGAAAAATATTTTAGTTGTGTTACAAAGGTCAACAAAAACAGATGAATTATTTTTAATAAACTCTATTTAAAGCTCAGTAGATTGTTATAAAATAATAGCATCGTTAATAAATCCACTTCATTCCAGTACAGTACAGCTCGACTACTTAGTCTATGCGACATCCATACATCGCAATATATATAATTTATACTGGGATATAAAGGTACGCAAATCTACATAAATTCACAACTGTAATGTGGAGCCAGTGAATTTGATCCCAACTTCAGAGGAAGGTCAAGGACATGTTTCGGCGAAAATACCAAGACTACGTGATACAGCGACGATTCCCGTTATTGCTGCTACATGACAGCACAATATGTGACAGACGTGAGTAGACTTTATATTACTTTAATCCCACACAATCGTTACACCGTGACCACAAGTAATTCTGTGTGACAAAATAGGGTTTTATCGTCAACGAAACGTCTTGCATACGCAATGAACTACTCCTCGCCTGTTTAATGAACTTTTAGTAACATTATAGAAAAACACGACAAATCACTTAAAGGATTACAAAACATTAGAGTCGTATAATACCAACAATAAGGGATTTGTATTTTTTATAAGTGAAACATATTCTTTTGACAAACCGTTCATCATTTCTGTTGTGCGAAATAAGCCCCGAGATATAACTATAAATCAAAGAAGAACTCGGATGAATTGAATCGTTTTGAGATCAATTGTTTGTTGCGAAACTGTTAGATTAAAAGATCGCAAATCAAGACGAAAATAGAGAAAGAGTGAAGTTGAAATACGTGTAACTGAAGTAATTATGCAAAGCAGGTGCATTCGTATGAACTCATGATAAGAACGTAGGTACAATGGTTGCCGTTAACTTATGGAATTTTGTAAACTTCTCCCATTTTCCTTTGAAATAAAAAGGGAAAGGAAAGAACTGAAATTTCCCAGAGAGGAGGAGTGGAAAAAGCCATAATTTGTTACAAATTAGAAGAAATGTAAGAAGCAGGCAGAAATGGAAGTTATGTTAGAAGAGGTGTTGTTCAATACTCGTGTATGAACTATAATGAAATTCAGTTTTGTTTACCTAAAATTACACCAGTATCATTGTGCTGCTTAATATAAGATCAAGTTGAAAACATAGAAGTTAGCTGTACGGAAGAATCCGTTTTTTCGTCAATGTTCAAATATTAATTCAGTTGACGCAAAATACAGGACCAAATTTCTCATTCGTAGACAATAATCCTAAAACACTACGGTAGACTGAAAGTGTAACATTTATCACTGTGTGGTTATGAGAGTTATTGGGTCCTTCAGTCTTTCGACTGGTTTGTACCCTCCCCGCATATAATACCTGTGGTGCGTGTTACGGAGTCTCTCACAGGTATATGGGACCTACAGTTTAACGGCGGATCCGAACGGCATAGTTGGGGAGGGTTTATACTAGGCAGGATACCTCTGCTGGTTTGCCATCGCCTTGCGAGGGGAAACAGTCGTATCTAAATCAGATGGCATCGGCGGGAATCGAACCCGCGCCGACACAGCGTAGCAGCGCCACACGCTAGCCACTACGCCACTACCGCTCCGGTTATAAGAGTAGATGCGTTAAAATGAACGGGATTATTGTCTCATTGAGGTTGGGATTACAGTCCCACTCAGAACGTCAACAAAATTTTAGTTATTTCTTTTTTTTACTATTATTACAATTCATAAACGATTGTTGATTTTCAACTACTTATGACTTTTCTTCAATCGTTCACTAGGGAGTTTCACATTCGGTTTTGCTACAATTCCGTTTCTTCGTTTCTTAGTATCTTGTTTTTCCTATGAGTTACATGGCTTGTTTCATAAAATGCCTTTGAATATTCGTAATACTTGTTTCCATACTTAATATTTGTATCGCAAAATTTATGTGCTTAACTGTAATCTGTCTGCTAGTGACGTCTGCCCCTGGTTGCAGTAGTAACCATCATAGTCTATAATAGTATCACTTTATTTTATACTTTTCCTACATCCTCCGTCTCTCTCTCTCTCTCTCTCTCTCTCTCTCTCTCTCTTAGACACACCCATGAAAAGATACATATATATTATAACGAGAAAAGGTGTATGGTGTGTTTTTAGAATAATAATAACACTTCTTATTTCATATCGACTTTGTAAAAATCATTCAAAATTTTATTAAATAAAATTTTCAAAAATTACGAATTAAAATTTCGTCATTATTATTCGCATTATATTTTTCTTCTGTGTGTGCTCTTCATACACACAATTATTGTCACTATACAAATAACATTACACACATATTCATAAATATAATACACAAGATATAAATTGACATGTATAAATAGAAATTTTTGTAACATATAATGTGCTCTCGACTTGCTCAGATTGTATTTCTTTTTAAATTCCATATTTTTTATATTATTACTACTTTGCTTTGTGTGCCTACACATGAACATCGTATTCATGAAATATCAATCAATTTTAGAATTACTTAAACATTTATGCTACGTTATAATTTCAAAAATAATTTCGTAAATGTTAGATATTATTAAAAATTACTACAATTTAAAGAATTAAATTTTACAAATATTATTTACACTATTAAAGTTTATCATTGCCTTTTTACTCTTTCGTTTTTAATGTCTTTTATGACTCGTTGGTTGACGAGTAAAAATGGTTTCATGTCACCTTATTGCTGTGCGGTGATACTCAGTGATTCCTCGTCATGATCCTGAGTCCTGTGTCGATCCTCCGTTGTCGTCTGATCCTCCTGGAGTCCGTCGTCTGGTCCTCCTGGTCCACTCAGCGTTCAGATGACTGGTACGTTGCTATCTCCATACTGCTGGGATATCGACCTTAGATGCTCCACCGTCGGGCATAGCCTTCGGCTGCAGATGTGTTCCAATGAATGAAGGTCGAGGCTGGTGCTGCTCGCTTATTTATACTGTCGGGGGCAAAAATCATGTTTCAACTTTGCACGATTTATATTGTTATAGTTTGTCGAGCGTCCCTTTTTATTTTTCGTACTTCTTTTAATTTTATTCGCAACATGCGAAGCCTTTTGTTTATTACTCGATGTTCATATGATCGGTAATTTTTTATATATAATTGTAAGTTAACAGTTTTTCTATACTTTAATTGTTTTTGGTTCTGTTTACTTTTATTTACACTGCAATAATATGTATTATTTGTTACGCACTAGATTTTGCACATGTGCGCGTCTTTATATTATTAATAACGTAGCGTAATTTGTTTTGTCATATCTTACGCGAACTTACCAAAATTTAAATAAATTACTTATTTAATTCACATTTATTCAGGGGTGACGCTATGCCGGTTTCTACTGGCTCACACACATCAGTTACACTGTACACAGTCATAGGTTGAGTGTGGCGTGATATGCCAGTACCGTCCTGCACATTCGGTGTTCCCCTTCGCTGGTTACTTACAGCTTTCAATACTCATTTTTTTTATATTGACGATATTAATTATTTATTCTAATTTAACAGTTTTTTTTTAACTAACTGCGACAATGCACATTAACGTACACAGACGTACTGTTGCAATATATTGTAACACTACAATTTACATATTTAATGTAATTTAATTTGTGTACCCCCTCGTTTTTGGGAGACAATTATTTGTAACAACACAAATTGCAAATATAAATTTAATTTAAATTTTCGAGTGCTTAAATTTATATAACATTACTGGTAAAGTGTACCAATTAATGGAGTTTGGGTGTAATGGTAATAAGAGTATTCATTGATTGAATTGTAACGAGTTTTCATAATTTTATTTAAAAAACACAATCATGTTTTAAAATCTAAACTACTTCGCCATAAATATTCAGTATTGTTCGCTTAAAACGTTAAAATGTTGCAATACATCTATTATTAAATAAATCTTATATTCTACAGTAACAAAGTTATATTCTAAATACTCATTTGTTAATATTAAAATTCGACTGCTCAGTCTGACAGTGTGCTTTACTGCAGTTTTGTTTTTTTCCTTATTGGTTTTATATTTTTCTATAACTTTTAACTACGTTAATTTATGTATTGCATACATAGTAAGCATTGATTGCTTTACAAACAAATAAAATTGAAATTGACTAAATTAATCGGTAAACATCAAAGAAAATATTTTATTAAATTTAAATCAGAATCTATGAACCTCTTTATCTACATTTTACATAAACTATTATTCATGTTTAAATTTCTAAATGTCTTTTAAATGTATTTAGTCTCTCGTTTAAAATTTATAAATGGATTATCTGTCACCTCGATTTTGTAGCTCATACTCATGTCTTCCGTTGATCCGTAGGTCCTCTTCTGATGGAGTTCCCTGCACGTCCCCAGGTTCCACTTGTCGTCCTCCAGTTACTCGTCTGGTATGGTCCCATCTGGTTGATGTAGTATAGTGTGAGCGGTTGCTGTGCACCTGCTGCTGTAGTTCTAGCAGACGCCTCTATTGTTCAACACAACGTTCCTCTGCATGATGTAACATCGTAGCTTGTCTTGACTGACGGACGTTTGTGTGTGTAGACATCGTAAAGTATGTTCTATATTCGTATTCGGAAACAGATTAAGAGTTACCGTTTGGCGCTTATGACGAACATAGCGTCCGTCCGCATTTACTGTTCAATTAACGAAATTTAAAAACTGGCGTCGTCCACGAACATAGCGTCCCGCCACTACTGAAGACTGATTGAGAAGTAGGCTGGCTTCTTTCGTGCCCTATTTATATTCGAGCATCGTACCGCACCTGTTGGGACAGAATTCTGCCTGTTTGAAATTGTTCAGTAACGTCAGTTCTCCCACTCTCGTCCAATTTCATATTGTCCCACATTTCTGCCAATGGCAAAGTCTAATGTGAACTACAGGGTGCTCTAACGATGGATGATTTAATTATATATGTCCAACGTAATTACCATCGTAATAGAATAATCCGTGTAATTACAACGCACTTAAAATCGCACTGAATTCGCACTGCGCGTCCTTTTCACGCCGTTTTTTCACTACACATGCGTATTAATTTTATACATATTTAGGAGTTTTTGAAATTTTTCTACCATTTATGGTTTTCCTATAATTAAATAAAAACTGTAATTTGACAATTCTTCAGGGTGAGATTGCAAACTTTCATGCTCGAAGTGGCCTCACTCACACACATCACTTACTACTGTACACACTCTCAGCGACAGTCGCGTGAGTGTTCAGGTCAGTTCCTGTCTGTCTACATTCCGTATTTTTAACATAAACTCAGCTTTCAATCTCGTACCTGCTTATTTATTACATATTTATCAATTTAATTTAATTATTTATTTTATCTATTAAATGCACAGTACGGCATATGTTTGTACTTTCGCAATAGATATATGTGTGTGTGTGTGTGTGTGTGTGTGTTGGTATGTTTAGGTGTCGCATAGAATATGGAGACTAGTTATATGTTATTGGAAAGTTAGAATAAAGTGGATTTATTAATTATGCTATTATTTTCTGGTAATCTACTGTGCCTTGAATCCAGATTATATAAAATTATTAATCTGTCTCTGTTGACCTTTTTAAAACAAAGTAAAATTTGATTTTTGTACAATGAAATAAATTAATATTAAAAAGTTCTTTATTTTTCAGGCATCGACTGATAGTTCCGCAAATACGGTTAAAAGTACAAATTTTTGGTTAATATCTTTACTATAATCGAAGAAAATATCACAAACTAGGTATTTAAAATATTTTATTTCATCCAGTGTTTTATGATTAAAATGATTTTGGCTCTTATTGGCTCTTTTTCTGCGAATGCCATTATTTTTGTTTTAGGAATTGAAATTTTTAAATTTTGCTTCCCTAATTTGCTGCAGTTTGTATAATCCCTTTTGTAATTCTTCCTCTTTTTTCCCAATTAGTGTGAGGTTGTCGGCATATAAAATTACATTATAAGAAATGAAACGATTAGACAAGAACTTCAGGTATTCTACTTAAATGAAAAGATAAAATTTAATAGAAACAAGTGGCAAAAATATTTAGAAAGAATGCAACAATACAGGATTCCAGTAAAAGCTAGAAAGTACAAAGCCAGAAGAAGAAGAAATTTAGGTAGTTATAATATACAATTTCACACCGTGAACCGATACTGTTACGGTTTCTAGTGTAATGGGCATACACCTCTAACTTGAAGCGTCTATATAACCTGAACGGAATACTGTATCTTACACTATCGCAGATAGCAATCAGTTATAATATTTAGTAAAGTAAATAAACAGGAATTTTCAGCTTGCGTCAGCTGCGATAGCCAGACATCAATAATAAATGTCACCTTGTTATACAATGGTTACTTCATCACAATACCTTGATCTGCACTTGAATATCACCAGGTCTGTACTAAAACTGGGCCGCTTCGAAATCCAGTACTTACACCTCCTCCGCCTTACATTGTAATCAGATAGCCAGCCTGAATAGTAGTAGAGTAATCGAGTAAACTTCGACCTCTCGCGTGACCTAGAGCAGTCCAAGCGTTCTGTAATTCTGCCGCATAGAATGATCTGTAAAACTGTAGAACAGTATCGCGCCCAGTGTGGCGAGAATCACGTACGCACTCAGCGATTTGTACAATTTATTTCATTAACGTAACATTGTAAATTATGAATTCAAAACATCAGTTTTTAACTTGAAAAGTGAATCAAAAGTAGACAAACATCAAATAAATAATACAAAATATATATGAGACAGCATAGAATCAAGACAAACGCTTATTACTAACAGTACAAAAATATGTTTTTATTTTTTTACTATAACGTTGGAATGTGCATAGAGAAGAAATAAGTTCGATAAACTTAGACATGTCAACACTGTACATATAGACCTATATATGTGTGTATATAGTGACGGCATCGAGGTAAAAACATCTGCTCCCCGGTACCAGGCGCGAACACCTGGCGGCGCGTGACACCTGACGAATACACAGCGAGCCAATCAGGGATCAGCAGCCGAGACGTGACACCTGCCGTGTTCGGAGCGAGTCAAACAGCGATCCCGGTCAGGGCATATAAAGAGCGCCGCTAGAACGCAACCGATGCCGAACAAGTTGCGTCGTGACATGCTGGCGTTCCGCAGACGCAACTGGGAGCTACCTGTAGCACAGATGGATGGCCCTGCCGAGAACCGTAATGTCTGGCGGATTCCCAGTGCCCTAACGGGAAAGCGTAAACACGCGCCTCTCCCCGCACTGGAAGGACCCGATGGTCAACCTCTTGGACGCCCCCCTCGAGAAGGCAGAGTTCTTGGCTGACAGTTTCGAGCGTCAGTTCGCTCCCAACCTATCCAAGAACCCGGCCTTCACTGAGCGAATCTGCCGCGAGGTAGAGCGCTTTCTATCGGCCGGTATCACATTCCAGCCGGAGCCCATCTCGCCGGAGGAGGTCTCTGACAAGATAGTTCAGCTCAAGCCCCGGAAGGCACCTGGCCCTGACGGAGTCATAAATTCCGCACTCCACCGCCTTCCGGAGCGAGGAATATGGTTCCTCTCTGAACTGTTCAATGTCTGTCTCAGGCTGGCCTACTTAGCGGCGAAATGGAAAACGTCTACAGTTATAGTGATACCCAAGTCGGGAAAGAATTCTTCTCGCGCGGAAAACCTCAGACCCATCTTCCTCTTGTCCGCGACGTCTAAGGTTTTCGAGCGTTTGAACCAGCGTAGGATCCGCGACCATCTAGAAAGGCTAGACGTGCTGATCCCTGAACAGTTCGGCTTTCTTGAGCTGCACTCCTCGACTCATCAGCTGATGAGACTCGTGGAATGCATTACCGAGACTAGCTGCCAGGGCAAACAGACGACCGCGATCTTCCTAGACGTAGAGAAAGCCTTCGACCGCGTGTGGCACGAGGGTGTCTTTTACAAACTAACGGAAGTCCTTCTCCCAGATTGCTACGTTCACTTGATCGGCAGCTTTCTGCGAGACCGTAGCTTCCGAGTGAGAATAGAACACGTTCTCTCTTCGGAGAGGCGTATTACCTCCGGTGTCCCTTAGGAAAGTGTACTTGGGCCTCGCTGTTTGTCAACGACACGCCCCGAGTTCCTGGAGTAAGATTGTCGCTGTTCGCGGACGACTCTGCGGCTTTTGCCTCAGAGCCGAACGCAAGTTATGCGGCAATCAAGCTCCAGCGCCAACTCGACGCGTATGTTGGGTGGGCCGATGACTGGAGATTTGCCGTCACGCTTCCAAGAGCGCCGCGCTAATATTCTCGCGCAAACGCAAGCGGCCTCGGCCGCTTAAAGTAGGCCCCGTCGAGGTACCCTGGACCAACAGCGTCAAGTACCTCGGGCTCCACGTGGACTCCCGTCTCACCTGGCGAACCCATACTCAATACATCCGTCAACGCGCTTCGGTGCAACTCAGTAGACTCTGGCCCGTGCTATCTAATCCGGCAATAACCCCCCGGCTAGGTAAGCTCATAGTCAACTCGTACGTGTTGCCCGTGATTACCTTCGCCTGTCCTGTTTGTGGATACCTGGCTCGTGGTCATAGAACAACGCTCCAGCGCGTACTCGACTGGAGACTGAAGCTTGCGTGTAAAGTCCCCTGGAGGTACTCTTCTCGTCTTTTGAGGAGAGGACTCGGTGTCCGCTCTTTCGATGACACCGTGAGATGCCTGGCGCGTAGATTCTATGTTCGATCAGCACGTGTGACCCACAATTCCCTCATTGCCGGACTTGGTAACTACACTCCGAGACCAGGTGAGTCTTGGAAGCGACCCCGTATACTAGCCCCGGTGGTATAATCCACCATCGAGGGTCGCTTCAGGCCCTCCATTAAATAGAAAATAATATATAAATAACTCTAAACGACCCAGTGGAAGGAGTCCTAATTGAGACTCTGGACACTGCACAACTCGCGACTCGCGCCGCGCAACCCCCAGTCGTGTGTCAACCGATGCCGAAAGAATAGGAGGAGTGCAGTACGCCACGAACAGCGAGCGCAGCCGCCGAACATCTCAGCACGGCTCCTGTGCAACAAACGGCACAGCGTTTTCGCCAACGGCCCTTTTTAGGGTCACCAAAATAACTACACGATTGGCGCCGTTTGTCATGCGAAAAGCCTTTTGTCCGGTGACTATATATTGCAACAGTACAATTATGTTGTGTACTGTGCATTGCACTGAGTACTTAAATAAGCAATTAAAAGAAGTAAATAACGTATTTGAATAATAATAGTCATTCTGACTGCAATATAAATAGTAATGGAAACACCTGCCTTGCGTGTTTCAGGGAGCATAAGCAGCTGCTCTCTGCATGTGTGTGCACAAGTAAATGTGTGTTTGTGTGAGTGATCACCAGTTCATTCATGAAAGGCGACACCCTTTCAGTAACGATATAAATTAATTGTATTTAATTGATTACTAGACTTGAGTGCATAGTAGAGAAAAACGGAGGACACCACAATGTGTGTTAAAATAACGCAAACACTTAGCTAAAAAATAGTGCGAAAGAACAAAAAGAAAATTGATAAGAAGTTAAAATTAAACAGTAAATAGTGTGATTTAAATAAAGAAAAACGGTTTGGTGCATGATGACCACCTAAAAATTAACGAGTGAAGGAATATCATAAAGTGTGTTAAAGACTTCGCAATTCGCGAAGATGAGCAAATGAAGTGTCAGTAATAAGCGGGATGGAAAGTGACGCGCTCGACAATTGCAAACAGGCACAATATTGTCGAGACATGATTTCGGCGCCTCGGGTATAAATACGGAGACACGCAATCATCGCTCTCTTACTTGTCAGACCATCAATGACGCCGTAGGCTATGCCGGACAACAGCTCTCTTACTTGTTCGACCACTAAAGACCCCGGAGGCTCTGCCGGACAACAGATCTAACTGGTTTCAATCACCAGGACTGCCGGAGGCGATGTCCAACTGCTAGAGCATGCAGCAGAGCCAGAACAGCTAGTGCAGCAGAGCCGAGCAGCTAATGCAGCAGAGACAGAGCAGCTAAGGCAGCACCGTACGAGCATCCAGGATCCAGAAGAATAGAATCCAGGACGAGTGACGACCAGACTCCAGGACTACCAGACCAGAAGAGTCATTCGTATCCAGGACGAGGGATGACCTCAGATCCATCACACAAATTAACAAGGTGACAAATAGCCATGTATTAATAAGAAAAAGAGACCAAGTCAAAAAGACTTTTAATCTCTAAGAAAGAGAAAGAAAATAGACAATTAGGTTGTAAGATGATTATAATATTTGTATGATTATAAATGTGTTGTGTCTGTACATTAAGTACCATTATATGAGAAGACTGTTAAGCGATAAAATTAGCACTAAAGGTAAATTCAAAATCAATAATTAATAACAATAAATGTCAACCTCGTTAGAGGAACTAACAGTAAATTAACGCATATGCAGTATAAAGAGAATTGAATAATTATAAAGAGAAAAAGCAGAATTAGATAATCAAAAGATTAAATAAAATAATAATTGAGCTAGCTGAGAGCAGTAGAAAGATTGATCATAAATATTAGGTTAGAACAATAGTTAATATATTCGTATATAAGATAATATTAAGAATTAGGCGTAATAAGCACATAAACATTGTGGTAATTTGGAATTGTAAATTAGAGAAGAGAATTATTTGTAATATAAAAGTCCAAAGAGCACATAATAAGCAAGTAAAAATAATAATGCGTTTAAAACCGAAAACCAAATAAGTAATTGTTAATAAAATTTACATGAATATTAATAAAATTCTCTAGTGTTAATTACTATGATTACACGCTCATTAAACTACAACGTTAGAACGTTAAAAGAGGGTTTTGTGTGTATCCATAAACCCCTTCCAGAAGCCATTTTTATGGCTTCCATAAACGTGAGCTAAAACATAGGTAAACGTCGTTACGTTGTTTTATATATATATATATATATATATATATATATATATATATATTGTTACGACGGTCTACTCGATCGTCGTAGGTTCAGTGGAAACAAAATAAGTACAAGACACCAATTAAGTCACTAATCACACCTTTAATTGTTATAGTAAAACAGTTCGTAATTAACAACACAGTGTCTACAACAAATCAAATGAAATTGTTCGTACGCAATAAAATGTCCACTAATATTGAAACTCAACTGTATTACAATTATACCGTCCGAATACAAAACGCAACACTTCACTAATAACTACTTGAACGTACACCGTAATAACCCGAACCGCTCTGTAAAATATCGCACTAATACTCTCGAACCGCACAGTCAAAAATCTCGCATTGAACTGAAAAACTAAGGCCGCGACGCGATGTATTTATAGTTACGCTACACACACCAGAAGCTTCCAAACTGCGTTTTATCTCTCGCGAACTACGTAATTGCTGCGGCCTTGACACAGTCCGAGCGCCCGAGCGAAGGCTGGCAAAGTGCGAGAAAATTCTCGCAACATGCGTTTAGTAGCACGTACACCACACGCTTACGTCGAGATCTTTCTGGGACATTCGATAAACGCCTAGATTGTTCTACGCTGTCGTAGCACTACCCCCTCCTTAAGCCTGTTCGTCCCGAACTGGCAAAGCGTCTCTAAATTTGTATTTAGCCAGGCGATCTAGGTGGACGACCTTGAACTTTCGCTGTCCTTCCTGTTGAATCCGATAAACAACATCGTTAATCCTTTTTTTTACAGTGTAGTGTCCTTCCCAGTTAGACTGAAGCTTAGGTGAGCGACCACGACGGCGCTTTGGATTGAACAACCAGACCTGATCTCCTTCTTGGAAACCCACACTATTGCTGCGAATGTCATACCGAGTTTTCATTTTATCACTGGCAATCTTGAGCCGTCCTCTTACCAAGCGATTCATTTCTCGCAGTTGGTTTTCTAATTGCGAGGAATAGTTCTTTGGCTCTTGGGACTGAGTCTCAGGTGATCCAAACATCAGGTCCCCAGGAAGACGAATCTCCCGCCCAAACACCAATTTTGCTGGAGTCATGCCGGTTGTGTCATGTACTGATGATCTATACGCCATAAGGAATAGTGGTATACGTTGGTCCCAGTCTGTTTGGTTCTCGTCAACAACTTTCGAAAGATGCTGCTCAAGTGTCCTGTTGAATCTCTCAACCATCCCGTCCGACTGAGGATGCAGAGGCGTTGTCCTGGTCTTTCGAATTCCAAGTAGCCGGCATAATTCTTTAAACACTCCTGATTCGAAATTTCTCCGTTGATCCGTATGGATTTCCATAGGGGCTCCATAACGGCAACAGAAGTTGTGAACTAACTGCTTTGCCACAGTGGTAACCTCCTGATTTGGAATTGCGTAGGCTTCCACCCACTTAGTAAAGTAGTCACCTACAACCATGATGTACCGGTTTCCATGGTCAGTAACTGGGAATGGTCCAGCAATGTCTATGGCAATTCTCGCGAAAGGTTGTCCAACGTTATACTGTCTCATTTTTCCCCTGCTTCTGGTTTGTGGGCCCTTGCTTGCAGCACATATTTCACACGTCCGAACCCATTCCTCTACGTCGTGGCGAAGATGAAGCCAATAGAATCGCTTCCGTATTTTGTCAAGGGTTTTGTTAACGCCAAGATGGCCTCCAGATGTTCCATCATGCATCTCCTTCAAAACAGACTGCACTTTACTTCGGGGAACTATCAACTGCATGACCACGTCTCGTCCATCTGCACTTTCCCAAGCCCTTTTCAGCAATCTGTTTTCTAAGGTGAGAGATTCCCATTGTGCCCAGTAGCCCTTCAGCACTTCGGAACCATGGCAGATATCTTGCCAATCCGGGCGGCGACCTTCCTCTTTTGCTGTCAAGATCGGTCCAATGTCTTCATCAGTCATCTGTTCTTGTCGACAGTCTTGTGTTGTCCAGCCATCAGCCAGGAAATCTACAGTGATGGCTCGAACATGTTCACTTGAGTTTTGTTCTTCCTTTCTGTGGCAATGTCGGCAGTCTTCCGGGCATGGTCTTCGTGATAAGCCATCTGCATTACCGTGCAGGCGCCCCCGCCGATGTTGTACCTTGAAGTTGTACTCTTGCAGACGTTCGAGCCACCTTGCCAACTGTCCTTCCGGATTTTTAAATCTCAAGAGCCATGCAAGTGCAGCATGGTCGGTACGTAGTGAAAACTCTCTCCCATAGAGGTATTTATGGAAGTGCTCCAAAGCTCTGACAATTGCCAACAACTCTCTTCTTGTAACACAATAATTTCTCTCTGGTTTAGAAAGCGTCTTGCTGTAATACGCTATTACTCGTTCTTCACCGTTCTGCACTTGAGACAAAACTGCTCCTAGACCAGTATTACTTGCGTCTGTGTCTACGATGTACTTCCCTTCGGAAGCTGGAAAAGCGAGAATTGGCTGCGAACATAATGCAATCTTCAACGTTCTAAATGCTTGTTCACACTCTCTCGACCATTGGAAGTTTCGTTTATTTTCCGTTAGCTCATGTAGTGGTTTAGCAATAGTAGCGAAGCCTTTCACAAAACGTCGGTAATATGAGCATAACCCCAGGAAACTCCGAACTTCGTGTTTATTCTTCGGAACTGGCCAGTCTCTTACGGTGTCTACTTTATTAGGATCCATGCTAACGCCCGCTGCCGAAACCAGATGGCCCAAATACTGTACTTCCTTCTGGAATAGAGAACACTTCTTCGGGCTCAGCTTCAGTTGTGCACCGTGAATTCTAGTTAGAACTTCCTTAAGGTTTTCCAAATGATCTTCGAAAGTCTTCCCGATCACTATGACATCGTCTAAGTAAACAAGGCAAGTTTTCCACGTCAGGCCTCGGAGTATCAGGTCCATCAATCTCTCAAATGTTGCCGGTGCATTACAGAGTCCAAATGGCATGACGTTAAATTGGAATAAGCCACTTGGGGTCGAGAAAGCGGTCTTTTCCTTGTCTTCTTGATGAAGACCCACTTGCCAATATCCACTCTTCAGGTCCAATGTGGAAAACCACTGTGCTCCGGACAACGTGTCGAGTGTATCGTCAACGCGAGGTAATGGATAGCAGTCTTTCTTTGTAACATCATTTAACCTCCGGTAGTCTACGCAGAAACGCAATCCACCATCCTTCTTCGCTACCAGCACTACAGGGGAAGACCAAGCACTTGACGAAGGTTCAATTACTCCCTCTGTCAACATGTCCTGTACTAACCGAGACATCTCCTCTTGTTTAGATAATGGAGGCCTTCGAGGAGGTTGGCGTATCGGTGTTGTGTCCCCAGTATTGATGCGATGTTGCACAAGAGAGGTTCTTCCCAGTGACTGTCCCCGAACTGCAAAACAATCTTTGAATTCGTGTAAAAACTGTCCGAGTTCTTTTACCTCACCACTTGAGAGGTCGTTAGAAGATCTGTTCAATAATTCTTGCAGTTCCTCTGGTAATTTAGAAGTATCCGAAGAACTGGGTCTTCGTTGCGTTATTCCGGCTACCCAGGCCACAGGAGTCAATTTGCCTAGGAGCGTATTGCTTTGTAAAGTGATAGCTTGATCCAAAATATTCGCCACTCTAATAGGTACATTTCCGGTTTCGTCAGGTTTTACTAAACTTCTGGCAATTAGTATGCCCGGTGTGCTGACTACCTGGGGTTCGAATATAGAGCACTGATTGCCCCTAGTATCTACCGCAGTTCTAACCATGATGATCTTTTCGGAGTTTGGCGGAACAGTTACGGCCACTTGGTTTATGACGTCCATCGATTTTTCTGCTGTCGTCATTGTTGATAGCATTACCTCTTCGCCTCCGATTCTCAAGACATTGTTTTTGAAGTCGACTATAAATCCGTATGCGTTCATAACGTCCACACCAAGAATTGCTTCATCCACAATGTCTGCAACAAGTACTTGATGATTAAACTCAAGTCTACCAAGGCGTAGGTGTATCTCCACTTTTCCATACACTTTTACAGGCCGTCCAGTAGCTGTTCGCAAGCTGCAAGAGCACCAGATTGGCTTGAGATCTTTCACCACGTCGGGGCGCACAATAGAAACTGTTGCGCCTGTGTCAACTGTAATCGAGGTTGGCCTTTCTTGAACAAATCCGGTAACTACCAAGCTCCCGGTGTTTTTCTGAAGCGTAGAAATTGCGTATTCTCTAGGGGCTTCGTTCCTCCAGTTAGTCAGCACACGCCCCGTTGCACCGACTATTGCTCGTTTCCCTGCTGCTGAATTCTAACCCGACAATCTCGTTGTAGATGTCCAGGTTTCCCACATCGATAACACTTCGGTCTTCCATCCTTTCTTATTTTAATCTGTGGCGCCGACCGTCGAGTCTCTGTTCCTTGTTCTTCCTCCTCATCGTCTGTGCCGTCGCGATCTTTTAGCTCGCGCACTTTATGACTTGTCCAACCAGACGCTGATTTGGCGGCCTCAAATTGCAAAGCATGTACCAGGGCGTCCGCACTGTTCTGGTGTCTTGCCATTCGTAGCACTTGCTGTAGTTCGTTATCTCGGACACCGGCAGTAAATGTCTGCATCGCAAAACGCGTTCGAAAATCTTCTGGCGCTTCAGGATAGGCCAGTCTAATTAGTCTGTCGATACTTGCTTCAAACTCTTGAAGACTCTCCCCGGAATGCTGTCGCCTTGCTCTCAACTGGGTGCAGTACACATCTCGCAAATGTTTATCACCATACCGTAATTCTAGAGCTTTTATCAACTCGGCATAGGTGTTCTGGCTGTCAGGTGGCACTTTCTGTAGTAGTTCTGCCGCGGGTCCTTTTAATGCGAGAACAAGTGAAACAGCCTTGTCTTTTTCTGTCCAATTATTTGCGCATGCAGCAGCTTAAATTTGGAGGAGGTACGTTGCCCAGTGAGTGCTTCCGTCAAAGGTTGGAGCTTTGACATGAACTGTCCCTACTGCAGGCAAAGTGACTTTCTCTGTTAACTTATTTTCTGTGTATTTTTCTGTCTTGATCTCTGGTACAGTCTGTTCAGAAATTTGTTTTGGTTGAATCTTCATGCACTGTTCAACTTCAATTTTAATTTGTTCTCTTATGTTTGTAATCGAGTCTTCTACTGCAGATATTTTATTTGACACAGATTCTTCTATAACAGATATTTTTGTAGACATCGATTCTTCAACAATCAAGACAGATTTCTCTACTTCAGCTATTTTTAATGTCATTGACTCTTGTACCTCCGATATTTTAGTAACTTGTTTATTAAGCTCACCTCGTAGGATACCCAATTCTGCGGCACTGTGTTCTTGCAACTGTTTCTGCATAGTTTCAAAGAGAGCTTCCGTTTTATCTTTTTGTCTTTCTTCTGTTTCTAGCATTAGTGCTTTCTGACGTTCCTCAGCTTCTTCTCTTTCCTGCCTGCGTTTTTCATCCTGTCGTTTTTCTGCTTCTTCCGCTTTCTCATCCTGTCGTTTCTCTGCTTCTTCCTATGTCTGCCGCAGCAGTGTTTGTAAAGCTTCCATCATCTGACTGGGATCCATGTTTACTGATTAATTACGAATCACACTCGTCTTGTACAACGCGTCCACTGTTTCCACTGTTAACCGTTCTATCCCAGTTCTGACACCACTGTTACGACGGTCTACTCGATCGTCGTAGGTTCAGTGGAAACAAAATAAGTACAAGACACCAATTAAGTCACTAATCACACCTTTAATTGTTATAGTAAAACAGTTCGTAATTAACAACACAGTGTCTACAACAAATCAAATGAAATTGTTCGTACGCAATAAAATGTCCACTAATATTGAAACTTAACTGTATTACAATTATACCGTCCGAATACAAAACGCAACACTTCACTAATAACTACTTGAACGTACACCGTAATAACCCGAACCGCTCTGTAAAATATCGCACTAATACTCTCGAACCGCACAGTCAAAAATCTCGCATTGAACTGAAAAACTAAGGCCGCGACGCGATGTATTTATAGTTACGCTACACACACCAGAAGCTTCCAAACTGCGTTTTATCTCTCGCGAACTACGTAATTGCTGCGGCCTTGACACAGTCCGAGCGCCCGAGCGAAGGCTGGCAAAGTGCGAGAAAATTCTCGCAACATGCGTTTAGTAGCACGTACACCACACGCTTACGTCGAGATCTTTCTGGGACATTCGATAAACGCCTAGATTGTTCTACGCTGTCGTAGCAATATATATATATATATATATATATTGTTACGACACAAATAGCCAACCCAGTACCAGAGATAAAAAATATATTTATAAATGTAAAAGTACTTCTTATCAAATAAACTGATTGATTTTAATTAAAATATAAGGAATATGACTCGACAAACAACGACTTTGACCTAACCCAAGTGATTGACCCAACAACAAGAAACAAATAAAGAAGGGAACCACACAAAGAAACAACGAGAATAAGAAAGTAATAAACCCAAACCAAAAGGAAACAAGTTCATGGGTTTAAACGACCCCAAAATACCCAAAGAAACGGATGAAAAAAACACAATGTATTAATCAAATGATGAAAATGAAAAGGAGGGAGACAAGCAGAAGTGAAAACCAATAGTGGTTCACCAAAACAAGTAATAAAGGACTCAACAAGAATATTGAAACCAAAACCATGGTTATCCGGAGAAAGGAGAGATAACGGTTACTACCCATTAAAAAGGCAACCTAAACCACAGATAAAAAATTGTTATTAGTTAGTAAGTATTAATTATTAAGTATTAATTGTCATTAGTATTAAGGAGATGAAAGAGAAATAAGCATAGGAATCACCCACTATAAAACAAATAATATAAACAGTGATACAGTGCAATAGTGTAGGTGTAAAAACCCCAAAGTGAAGTGTGACACTAGTGAAGTTATAATTAACAATAAATAATTTACAAGTGAAGGTAAGATAAAGGTTGGAAATTAACAGTGAATAAATAGCTGATGAAAAATAGTATTAAGTGTGAATTATAGAATAAGGTATAGTAAACACTAGAAGTGATGATGACTTTATTATTTAAGGAGGATGTTCAATAGAGTTAAGTTTAATTATAGCTGGTAGTAAGTAAAAAGGGAGGATTCCAGAATAGAATAAATTGAAGGTGTTACCATGGAGGGAATATAAAAATTGTTTAGAGATTAAGAAATCAAAAACTAACAAAGACACTTAAGTTATAAGGGACTGTTATTAATTTAATAGAAAGTGATGTTGTTTATCACAACAAAAATAATATGTGTTATAAAAAAAAAAATTAGCAAATAAGGATAAGTTAGAAGGGAGTGATGATATTTCTTAATCAAAATAATTACTCTAATAACTTATAAAAAATTGTTCATGTTAATGTTATGAATGGGATATAGCTGAATGAAATGTGCAGTCCATAAGCCTAATGTTATGTTGTAAAGATTGAAATAGAGAAAGCAATATTGAACAGTAAACAACACACCTACTGACTCAAAACACAACACAACTAATAAAAATAACAAAGTAAAGCCCAATAGACTGATACAAAATGTGATTTGAACGAAATAAGTAAATTACTATAATGGTTACTCAGGCCTAGAAAAAACATAACTGTCAGAACCAACCAACCAAAAATTATAACAAATTGAATAAGAATTTAGAAAATCTGAGGTGAAGGAATCAACAAGAATAAATTGTAAATCATTTATAATGCAAAATATTGTAATAGGCGTTATCATACAAAAAGAAATGTAATTAACAAGCATTAACACAATTGTAAAAACTTAAAATCTGAAATTACCCAAGCTTGTGGGGTATCAAAATAATCTATGAACGAGAATAAATACTATAGTGACAATATTTAATATCCAGGAAGGAAGATGGAGGAATAACAGTAATCAGAAGATATACGAAGAATTCGAATTTTGATAACAATACATCATCTCAAAATCAACCAATCAGAATAACACCGTTACTATGGAAACGGCGGTTGAAGACGAGAATACCGTTGGAAACTAACAAGAAGTGAAGCGTCATTAAGCCAATGCAGATGCAAAAATTTGGAAGAGCGTTTTTTCAGTGTAAATCATGCAAATAATTATTCAAAGTGACTGAACTTGATCATTGAAGAAGCAGATGACCGTTGTAGCAGATATTTCAAGACCAAAGACCAATTAAATAGAAATTATCCTTGAAAAGAATGTCAAAACCCATGACGAAAAAGACGCCACATTTAGTGAAGCCCAAAATCCATGAAAATTGAATTTATGCAGCCAAATCCTACCTCGAATAAACTACGAAGGCACCTAGACACGTTGAGGTGTTAAGTACCATCCAATTATTTATTTCCACCAACCCTAATCACTTTAAATAATTTTGAAAGGTAAAATTACCGCACTATGGAAACAATATTTCTCTTTCATAGAATATTTGAGCAAATTAAAACTTAATAGAACTTTGTTAACATTGAATAACCTATGAATTAAACACGAACTTACAGAACACTTTTACGACACAACACAACAGATTGTAACAGCACACTTTATTCTTTATGTACACTTAGATTAAGGTAATTTATATTTTTATTGTAACCATTGGAGTTCTTTAACTCATAGCCAAAAGGATCCACAATTTGTGAAACCAATAATAACTGTAATACGCTTCACGTAAGCAGCAAAGCGAGGTTAAATGGTTCCTAAATTACTTCGCCAAACCTGAAGGCAAGATCTCATGTAATCAGTCGGTGCGAATTGACAATTATTTTGTTGTAAATGTAAATGTTTTCAGTTATCGCCCATTAAAAAATATTTATTACAGGGAGTAACCAGCGTTATCATTTCATAGGGAGTGCTATATATTAATTACTTGTGTTTAAGAATAAATCGTAGCAGTAAGCAAGGTGTCAGTCACATAGCCAGAAGCGACGATTGGGACGGCCGTGCGAGCGGGAACTATTTGAATGCACCAACCCGCAACACTGATAACTTGTTTAAACATAATTTTAGTTGTTTTGTAAAACGACTTGGCGCCACCCGGGATTATCACACCCCTATAAATAACAGGTAAGGTTACTGCCGTAGTATACAGGTGATCATATCTACGCTACGAACATCGCTAGCCACAACATTACTGTAACGACCCAGTGCGAGGCGAACGCACTAATTATACATAACATATACAAATTGTACACATTTTGCAGGTCAGATCGCCTCTATTCGTTACAGATTGACGAATACCAGGTGAGGATTGAAAGAAGACGATCGGGACGACCGCCATAATTACGTTACAGATTGGCGACCAACCGGTGAGGCCGTAAAAGAAGGCCAACGGCGGCTATGAAGAGACACTCAATGGTTACCAGGAAGGACACACAGAAAGGAATTGAAGGTGAAGGCCAGCCAGAAGAGATGGAAGAAATTGAAGAAATAATCGGGGAGCTAGTCGAAGAGGACGTTCAGGAAAACCAACCAGGAAATCCAACTCAACCAGAACCGGAAGTGGAAGTAATATTCGACAACCCACTTGAGAAACCAGTCCAGGACGATGAGAGGGAACAACGGGCTGGAGATCATGAAACAGCAAAGGGAGGTCCGAGCATGCAAGACCTGATGAATTTCATAGCAGAACTTTCAAGGAAAGACAAGGAAGAATTGAATAAAAAATTAGAGTCAGACAAAGAAGAATTGAATAAAAAATTAGAGTCAAACAATACAAAATTAGAATCACTGCAAGAAGGAAGGAAACAAGACAGAGAATTATTGAATAAAAAATTGGAATCAGACAAGGAAGAATTGAATAACAAACTGGACCAAAATAAGGAAGAATTGAAGAAACAGTTCAAGGAGGACTTAGAGATCCTGAATAACAAAATGGAAAACAACCGAGAGGCGTTAGAAAAGAAGAGTGAGGAGTTGAAGAGACAAATAAAAAAGGATCTTGAAGTGTTAAATGACAAGATTGAAAACAACTGTGAAACACTCCAAAAACAATTGAAGGAAGAAGGTGAGAAATCAAAAGATGTATGGAGGCAACAGTTGGCGGAGTGCAAAAATGAAATCAAACAGACGATAACTAAGACGAACGAAACAGTAATACACGTCCAGGAAGAGTTGACTGAAAAAATAAACCAAGTCCAGGAGGAAGGAATTCTCAGGATCCAAGAACTACAGAAGACCACCACCGAAGAGTGTAACAAAAATAAACAGGAGGTGCTTCAGGAGCTGAAGGAGAGGCACAAGGAAATCCAGGCTGATGTCAGCGAACGCGTTGAAAGGGTATATACCACTATCAACAAGATTGACGAGAAAACGAAAGAAAATAAAGAAAAAATTAGAGAAATCAGTCAGAAGGAGAAACAGATGCAAGAGGAACTAGACGCTTTGAGGGAGAAGCCTTGCAGTAGCACTCACATATTTACGAATGAAAATAGGGAAGTGATCAACTTCAAGAGTTACCGAAGAAACCCCATAGAATTTCTGAAAAGGATGGAGGAGCTCATAGAGAGGAACAGAGATACCAGATGGACAACGGTGAGAAGTCTCATCGATGAGATGTTTCGAGACACGAATGACAATTGGTGGACAGCCACACGACCAGAGATCAGCTGTACGCAAGAGTTCAAAACATTATTCCGTGAAAAATACTGGTCAGAATCGACCCAAAATGTGGTAAGGAACGACATAAGCAACGGAAGTTATGAGCCACAGGCTGGGCATACACTAACATCTTACTTCTTGGGCAAGGTCTGTCTAGCTCGAAATCTCGAACCAAAAATACCCGAAGAGTCCCTAGTCATTCAACGGGATATCACTACGAAGATGCCATACAGAGGGCCAGGAGACAGGGACAAATAAAGACTATACAGGGAATGGCCAACTTGCTGGAAGACCATGAAAACGACAGCCAGTATAAGAAGAATCGTATGATCAACCAAAAGTACAACCGGGGGAATGGAAATGATAATATAATAAATCCACAACTGTGAGAAATGAATTGATACCAAAATATGTGAGCTTCATCCAGAATAAGTGTGAATATCAAACACTTGAAGGAGAAGAGGTGAAGAATAACGAAGTGTCGAACAAAAAGGAGAAGGCTATAATATGGAATGGAAATGATAATATAATAAATCCACAACCGTGAGAATTGAATTGATACCAAAATAAACTTAGATATAATAAAATGTACGGCCATATGTCATCACAAAGGACAAGTAACTGTAAAAAAAAATACAGATGTCAAAATTCAAAAATTATGTGAGCACAACTTGCAACAACATTTCGATGACTTATGAGGCCTAAAATAAAAAATATCAAAACAAAGGAATGAGTTACATAAATTCCTACTAAGTGAAATCAACTTACAATTTATTAAAAAGTTGATGTGTGAAGTATATGAAATTATTAAACAAAATGTACCAAAATAGGAATACGCTACAAAAATTCCTATGATGTAAGAAAATTAACTTACAAAGAATTATCAAGAATGACTTGTAATACAAACTGAAATATACAAAAATAAAATCAAACCAAAAAACTGATAAGATAAATACCTGGAATTATAATAAATCAAAGGTATTCAAAAAAATAAAAAATCTAAACTGGTACAAAGAGAAAGAGGGAGATTATGTATAAAACCAATATACAGATATGGCTAAAGCAGAATCCTGCTAAATGACTAAGAAAAAAAAATGTCTGAGATAATTAAAATGATCACAACGAGAATTGAAAACCGAATAATGAAAAGTTAATGATGAAATTAACATATAAATAAATAAAAAACAATCAATTGTATGAGCAAATGATAGTATATAGTTAAGGTACAGCGGAAGGAAGATTGAGTAAAAGGCCAAAGTGATCTAAAAACAAACCACAAGGTGGACAATCCCAAAGTATATTAATTCAAGTCACAAGTTGACAAAAAAGGTATTTATGATTGACTGTTGAAAAGTCCAGCAATCAAATAAACTGAGCAGAGATGATGTGCCTCTGGTCTCAGAAAAATAAGTAGTAATGGGAGAAACCAGCTACTAAAGTTAGGGAAAAAATTGTGTATAAGGGAGAACACACCAATGGAAATAAAATGAAAAACAGATCAAAATAAAATGGAATGAATTCAATAAGAAAAGAAATAAAGAATGGAGAAACAACCAAGAAAGAAAAGGAAAAAGATTATGTATAACTGATAATTTCATAAAAAACTATGCTAGTGTTTTATCAAAATGATCAATTTTAAAGGAGAGGCATTATGTTACGACACAAATAGCCAACCCAGTACCAGAGATAAAAAATATATTTATAAATGTAAAAGTACTTCTTATCAAATAAACTGATTGATTTTAATTAAAATATAAGGAATATGACTCGACAAACGACGACTTTGACCTAACCCAAGTGATTGACCCAACAACAAGAAACAAATAAAGAAGGGAACCACACAAAGAAACAACGAGAATAAGAAAGTAATAAACCCAAACCAAAAGGAAACAAGTTCATGGGTTTAAACGACCCCAAAATACCCAAAGAAACGGATGAAAAAACACAATGTATTAATCAAATGATGAAAATGAAAAGGAGGGAGACAAGCAGAAGTGAAAACCAATAGTGGTTCACCAAAACAAGTAATATAGCACTCAACAAGAATATTGAAACCAAAACCATGGTTATCCGGAGAAAGGAGAGATAACGGTTACTACCCATTAAAAAGGCAACCTAAACCACAGATAAAAAATTGTTATTAGTTAGTAAGTATTAATTATTAAGTATTAATTGTCATTAGTATTAAGGAGATGAAAGAGAAATAAGTATAGGAATCACCCACTATAAAACAAATAATATAAACAGTGATACAGTGCAATAGTGTAGGTGTAAAAACCCCAAAGTGAAGTGTGACACTAGTGAAGTTATAATTAACAATAAATAATTTACAAGTGAAGGTAAGATAAAGGTTGGAAATTAACAGTGAATAAATAGCTGATGAAAAATAGTATTAAGTGTGAATTATAGAATAAGGTATAGTAAACACTAGAAGTGATGATGACTTTATTATTTAAGGAGGATGTTCAATAGAGTTAAGTTTAATTATAGCTGGTAGTAAGTAAAAAGGGAGGATTCCAGAATAGAATAAATTGAAGGTGTTACCATGGAGGGAATATAAAAATTGTTTTGAGATTAAGAAATCAAAAACTAACGAAGACACCTAAGTTATAAGGGACTGTTATTAATTTAATAGAAATTGATGTTGTTTATCACAACAAAAATAATATGTGTTATAAACAAAAAAATTAGCAAATAAGGATAAGTTAGAAGGGAGTGATGATATTTCTTAATCAAAATAATAACTCTAATAACTTATAAAAAATTGTTCATGTTAATGTTATGAATGGGATATAGCTGAATGAAATGTGCAGTCCATAAGCCTAATGTTATGTTGTAAAGATTGAAATAGAGAAAGCAATATTGAACAGTAAACAACACACCTACTGACTCAAAACACAACACAACTAATAAAAATAACAAAGTAAAGTCCAATAGGCTGAAACAAAATGTGATTTGAACGAAATAAGTAAATTACTATAATGGCTACTCAGGCCTAGAAAAAACATAACTGTCAGAACCAAACAACCAAAAATTATAACAAATTGAATAAGAATTTAGAAAATCTGAGGTGAAGGAATCACCAAGAATAAATTGTAAATCATTTATAATGCAAAATATTGTAATAGGCGTTATCATACAAAAAGAAATGTAATTAACAAGCATTAACACAATTGTAAAAACTTAAAATCTGAAATAACCCAAGCTTTTGGGGTATCAAAATAATCTATGAACGAGAATAAATACTATAGTGACAATATTTAATAACCAGGAAGGAAGATGGAGGAATAACAGTAATCAGAAGATATACGAAGAATTTGAATTTTGATAACAATACATCATCTCAAAATCAACCAATCAGAATAACACCGTTACTATGGAAACGGCGGTTGAAGACGAGAATACCGTTGGAAACTAACAAGAAGTGAAGCGTCATTAAGCCAATGCAGATGCAAAAATTTGGAAGAGCGTTTTTTCAGTGTAAATCATGCAAATAATTATTCAAAGTGACTGAACTTGATCATTGAAGAAGCAGATGACCGTTGTAGCAGATATTTCAAGACCCAAGACCAATTAAATAGAAATTATCCTTGAAAAGAATGTCAAAACCCATGACGAAAAAGACGCCACATTTAGTGAAGCCCAAAATCCATGAAAACTGAATTTATGCAGCCAAATCCTACCTCGAATAAACTACGAAGGCACCTAGACACGTTGAGGTGTTAAGTACCATCCAATTATTTATTTCCACCAACCCTAATCACTTTAAATAATTTTGAAAGGTAAAATTACCGCACTATAGAAACAATATTTCTCTTTCATAGAATATTTGAGCAAATTAAAACTTAATAGAACTTTGTTAACATTGAATAACCTATGAATTAAACACGAACTTACAGAACACTTTTACGACACAACACAACAGATTGTAACAGCACACTTTATTCTTTATGTACACTTAGATTAAGGTAATTTATATTTTTATTGTAACCATTGGAGTTCTTTAACTCATAGCCAAAAGGATCCACAATTTGTGAAACCAATAATAACTGTAATACGCTTCACGTAAGCAGCAAAGCGAGGTTAAATGGTTCCTAAATTACTTCGCCAAACCTGAAGGCAAGATCTCATGTAATCAGTCGGTGCGAATTGACAATTATTTTGTTGTAAATGTAAATGTTTTCAGTTATCGCCCATTAAAAAATATTTATTACAGGGAGTAACCAGCGTTATCATTTCATAGGGAGTGCTATATATTAATTACTTGTGTTTAAGAATAAATCGTAGCAGTAAGCAAGGTGTCAGTCACATAGCCAGAAGCGACGATTGGGACGGCCGTGCGAGCGGGAACTATTTGAATGCACCAACCCGCAACACTGATAACTTGTTTAAACATAATTTTAGTTGTTTTGTAAAACGACTTGGCGCCACCCGGGATTATCACACCCCTATAAATAACAGGTAAGGTTACTGCCGTAGTATACAGGTGATCATATCTACGCTACGAACATCGCTAGCCACAACATTACTGTAACGACCCAGTGCGAGGCGAACGCACTAATTATACATAACATATACAAATTGTACACATTTTGCAGGTCAGATCGCCTCTATTCGTTACAGATTGACGAATACCAGGTGAGGATTGAAAGAAGACGATCGGGACGACCGCCATAATTACGTTACAGATTGGCGACCAACCGGTGAGGCCGTAAAAGAAGGCCAACGGCGGCTATGAAGAGACACTCAATGGTTACCAGGAAGGACACACAGAAAGGAATTGAAGGTGAAGGCCAGCCAGAAGAGATGGAAGAAATTGAAGAAATAATCGGGGAGCTAGTCGAAGAGGTCGTTCAGGAAAACCAACCAGGAAATCCAACTCAACCAGAACCGGAAGTGGAAGTAATATTCGACAACCCACTTGAGAAACCAGTCCAGGACGATGAGAGGGAACAACGGGCTGGAGATTATGAAACAGCAAAGGGAGGTCCGAGCATGCAAGACCTGATGAATTTCATAGCAGAACTTTCATGGGAAGACAAGGAAGAATTGAATAAAAAATTAGAGTCAGACAAAGAAGAATTGAATAAAAAATTAGAGTCAAACAATACAAAATTAGAATCACTGCAAGAAGGAAGGAAACAAGACAGAGAATTCTTGAATAAAAAATTGGAATCAGACAAGGAAGAATTGAATAACAAACTGGACCAAAATAAGGAAGAATTGAAGAAACAGTTCAAGGAGGACTTAGAGATCCTGAATAACAAAATGGTAAACAACCGAGAGGCGTTAGAAAAGAAGAGTGAGGAGTTGAAGAGACAAATAAAAAAGGATCTTGAAGTGTTAAATGACAAGATTGAAAACAACTGTGAAACACTCCAAAAACAATTGAAGGAAGAAGGTGAGAAATCAAAAGATGTATGGAGGCAACAGTTGGCGGAGTGCAAAAATGAAATCAAACAGACTATAACTAAGACGAACGAAACAGTAATACACGTCCAGGAAGAGTTGACTGAAAAAATAAACCAAGTCCAGGAGGAAGGAATTCTCAGGATCCAAGAACTACAGAAGACCACCACCGAAGAGTGTAACAAAAATAAACAGGAGGTGCTTCAGGAGCTGAAGGAGAGGCACAAGGAAATCCAGGCTGATGTCAGCGAACGCGTTGAAAGGGTATATACCACTATCAACAAGATTGACGAGAAAACGAAAGAAAATAAAGAAAAAATTAGAGAAATCAGTCAGAAGGAGAAACAGATGCAAGAGGAACTAGACGCTTTGAGGGAGAAGCCTTGCAGTAGCACTCACATATTTACGAATGAAAATAGGGAAGTGATCAACTTCAAGAGTTACCGAAGAAACCCCATAGAATTTCTGAAAAGGATGGAGGAGCTCATAGAGAGGAACAGAGATACCAGATGGACAACGGTGAGAAGTCTCATCGATGAGATGTTTCGAGACACGAATGACAATTGGTGGACAGCCACACGACCAGAGATCAGCTGTACGCAAGAGTTCAAAACATTATTCCGTGAAAAATACTGGTCAGAATCGACCCAAAATGTGGTAAGGAACGACATAAGCAACGGAAGTTATGAGCCACAGGCTGGGCATACACTAACATCTTACTTCTTGGGCAAGGTCTGTCTAGCTCGAAATCTCGAACCAAAAATACCCGAAGAGTCCCTAGTCATTCAACGGGATATCACTACGAAGATGCCATACAGAGGGCCAGGAGACAGGGACAAATAAAGACTATACAGGGAATGGCCAACTTGCTGGAAGACCATGAAAACGACAGCCAGTATAAGAAGAATCGTATGATCAACCAAAAGTACAACCGGGGGAATGGAAATGATAATATAATAAATCCACAACTGTGAGAAATGAATTGATACCAAAATATGTGAGCTTCATCCAGAATAAGTGTGAATATCAAACACTTGAAGGAGAAGAGGTGAAGAATAACGAAGTGTCGAACAAAAAGGAGAAGGCTATAATATGGAATGGAAATGATAATATAATAAATCCACAACCGTGAGAATTGAATTGATACCAAAATAAACTTAGATATAATAAAATGTACGGCCATATGTCATCACAAAGGACAAGTAACTGTAAAAAAAAATACAGATGTCAAAATTCAAAAATTATGTGAGCACAACTTGCAACAACATTTCGATGACTTATGAGGCCTAAAATAAAAAATATCAAAACAAAGGAATGAGTTACATAAATTCCTACTAAGTGAAATCAACTTACAATTTATTAAAAAGTTGATGTGTGAAGTATATGAAATTATTAAACAAAATGTACCAAAATAGGAATACGCTACAAAAATTCCTATGATGTAAGAAAATTAACTTACAAAGAATTATCAAGAATGACTTGTAATACAAACTGAAATATACAAAAATAAAATCAAACCAAAAAACTGATAAGATAAATACCTGGAATTATAATAAATCAAAGGTATTCAAAAAAATAAAAAATCTAAACTGGTACAAAGAGAAAGAGGGAGATTATGTATAAAACCAATATACAGATATGGCTAAAGCAGAATCCTGCTAAATGACTAACAAAAAAAAATGTCTGAGATAATTAAAATGATCACAACGAGAATTGAAAACCGAATAATGAAAAGTTAATGATGAAATTAACATATAAATAAATAAAAAACAATCAATTGTATGAGCAAATGATAGTATATAGTTAAGGTACAGCGGAAGGAAGATTGAGTAAAAGGCCAAAGTGATCTAAAAACAAACCACAAGGTGGACAATCCCAAAGTATATTAATTCAAGTCACAAGTTGACAAAAAAGGTATTTATGATTGACTGTTGAAAAGTCCAGCAATCAAATAAACTGAGCAGAGATGATGTGCCTCTGGTCTCAGAAAAATAAGTAGTAATGGGAGAAACCAGCTACTAAAGTTAGGGAAAAAATTGTGTATAAGGGAGAACACACCAATGGAAATAAAATGAAAAACAGATCAAAATAAAATGGAATGAATTCAGTAAGAAAAGAAATAAAGAATGGAGAAACAACCAAGAAAGAAAAGGAAAAAGATTATGTATAACTGATAATTTCATAAAAAACTATGCTAGTGTTTTATCAAAATGATCAATTTTAAAGGAGAGGCATTATGTTACGACACAAATAGCCAACCCAGTACCAGAGATAAAAAATATATTTATAAATGTAAAAGTACTTCTTATCAAATAAACTGATTGATTTTAATTAAAATATAAGGAATATGACTCGACAAACGACGACTTTGACCTAACCCAAGTGATTGACCCAACAACAAGAAACAAATAAAGAAGGGAACCACACAAAGAAACAACGAGAATAAGAAAGTAATAAACCCAAACCAAAAGGAAACAAGTTCATGGGTTTAAACGACCCCAAAATACCCAAAGAAACGGATGAAAAAAACACAATGTATTAATCAAATGATGAAAATGAAAAGGAGGGAGACAAGCAGAAGTGAAAACCAATAGTGGTTCACCAAAACAAGTAATAAAGCTCTCCACAAGAATATTGAAACCAAAACCATGGTTATCCGGAGAAAGGAGAGATAACGGTTACTACCCATTAAAAAGGCAACCTAAACCACAGATAAAAAATTGTTATTAGTTAGTAAGTATTAATTATTAAGTATTAATTGTCATTAGTATTAAGGAGATGAAAGAGAAATAAGTATAGGAATCACCCACTATAAAACAAATAATATAAACAGTGATACAGTGCAATAGTGTAGGTGTAAAAACCCCAAAGTGAAGTGTGACACTAGTGAAGTTATAATTAACAATAAATAATTTACAAGTGAAGGTAAGATAAAGGTTGGAAATTAACAGTGAATAAATAGCTGATGAAAAATAGTATTAAGTGTGAATTATAGAATAAGGTATAGTAAACACTAGAAGTGATGACGACTTTATTATTTAAGGAGGATGTTCAATAGAGTTAAGTTTAATTATAGCTGGTAGTAAGTAAAAAGGGAGGATTCCAGAATAGAATAAATTGAAGGTGTTACCATGGAGGGAATATAAAAAATGTTTAGAGATTAAGAAATCAAAAACTAACGAAGACACCTAAGTTATAAGGGACTGTTATTAATTTAATAGAAATTGATGTTGTTTATCACAACAAAAATAATATGTGTTATAAACAAAAAAATTAGCAAATAAGGATAAGTTAGAAGGGAGTGATGATATTTCTTAATCAAAATAATAACTCTAATAACTTATAAAAAATTGTTCATGTTAATGTTATGAATGGGATATAGCTGAATGAAATGTGCAGTCCATAAGCCTAATGTTATGTTGTAAAGATTGAAATAGAGAAAGCAATATTGAACAGTAAACAACACACCTACTGACTCAAAACACAACACAACTAATAAAAATAACAAAGTAAAGCCCAATAGGCTGAAACAAAATGTGATTTGAACGAAATAAGTAAATTACTATAATGGCTACTCAGGCCTAGAAAAAACATAACTGTCAGAACCAAACAACCAAAAATTATAACAAATTGAATAAGAATTTAGAAAATCTGAGGTGAAGGAATCACCAAGAATAAATTGTAAATCATTTATAATGCAAAATATTGTAATAGGCGTTATCATACAAAAAGAAATGTAATTAACAAGCATTAACACAATTGTAAAAACTTAAAATCTGAAATTACCCAAGCTTGTGGGGTATCAAAATAATCTATGAACGAGAATAAATACTATAGTGACAATATTTAATAACCAGGAAGGAAGATGGAGGAATAACAGTAATCAGAAGATATACGAAGAATTCGAATTTTGATAACAATACATCATCTCAAAATCAACCAATCAGAATAATACCGTTACTATGGAAACGGCGGGTGAAGACGAGAATACCGTTGGAAATTAACAAGAAGTGAAGCGTCATTAAGCCAATGCAGATGCAAAAATTTGGAAGAGCGTTTTTTCAGTGTAAATCATGCAAATAATTATTCAAAGTGACTGAACTTGATCATTGAAGAAGCAGATGACCGTTGTAGCAGATATTTCAAGACCCAAGACCAATTAAATAGAAATTATCCTTGAAAAGAATGTCAAAACCCATGACGAAAAAGACGCCACATTTAGTGGAGCCCAAAATCCATGAAAATTGAATTTATGCAGCCAAATCCTACCTCGAATAAACTACGAAGGCACCTAGACACGTTGAGGTGTTAAGTACCATCCAATTATTTATTTTCCACCAACCATAATCACTTTAAATAATTTTGAAAGGTAAAATTACCGCACTATAGAAACAATATTTCTCTTTCATAGAATTTTTGAGCAAATTAAAACTTAATAGAACTTTGTTAACATAGAATAACCTAAGAATTAAACACGAACTTACAGAACACTTTTACGACACAACACAACAGATTGTAACAGCACACTTTATTCTTTATGTACACTTAGATTAAGGTAATTTATATTTTTATTGTAACCATTGGAGTTCTTTAACTCATAGCCAAAAGGATCCACAATTTTATGAACCAATAATAACTGTAATACGCTTCACGTAAGCAGCAAAGCGAGGTTAAATGGTTCCTAAATTACTTCGCCAAACCTGAAGGCAAGATCTCATGTAATCAGTCGGTGCGAATTGATAATTATTTTGTTGTAAATGTAAATGTTTTCAGTTATCACCCATTAAAAAATATTTATTACAGGGAGTAACCAGCGTTATCATTTCATAGGGAGTGCTATATATTAATTACTTGTGTTTAAGAATAAATCGTAGCAGTAAGCAAGTTGTCAGTCACACAGCCAGAAGCGACGATTGGGACGGCCGTGCGAGCGGGAACTATTTGAATGCACCAACCCGCAACGCTGATAACTTGTTTACACATAATTTTTAGTTGTTTTGTAAAACGACTTGGCGCCACCCGGGATTATCACACCCATATAAATAACAGGTAAGGTTACTGCCGTAGTATACAGGTGATCATATCTACGCTACGAACATCGCTAGCCACAACATTACTGTAACGACCCAGTGCGAGGCGAATGCACTAATTATACATAACATATACAAATTAAGTCTCCTGGGCTTCTATTTATATTCACCAAGAAAATTGCAGCTGTCGATTCAGGAATCAGCCTGTCGACAGTTGAACCATGGCATGGTAGCCCCCACTCTCGTCTCATTTCATATAATTGCAATTTTTCGCCAATCGCACTGTTTAACGCAGATTTCACGGCGATAAAATATTGTCTAATTTAATGACCTATGTGATGTGCAATTATCATGATGCTCGCACCACTAATGTAAGTATAATGCTTTAAAAATCGCACTGGATTCGCACTGATTGTCCGAATTACGTAAAATTCGCACTGCACTTGTGTCTGATTTTTACATATTTTTAGAAGTTTTTACCTTCTCGCTAACATTTATGGTTTGCTTAATATTAACTATATTCTTAATTTAGCATTGACTTGGGGTGGGGTTGCAAACTTTCAGGATCAAACAGGCTTCACGCACACACACTATTTATTTGTATACACACATGCAGTGGTAATCGCGTGATGTTTACCTGTTGGTTCCTGCTTGAAAGCCAGCTTCCAATCTCACACCTGCTCGTCTATTATATATTATTGAAATTAACTTAAATATTTATAATATATTATATATGCGCATTACAGCCTATGCTTGTATTGTTGCAATATATATATTTTTTTTGTAACAATACAGTTTTAAGAAGTCTAACTGTTATTATTAGTTTGTTGTTTAGTTATTGTTTTATAAGTTCGAGTAAAAAAATTATTTAACCTTGTGTTTCGTTTAATCACTTTTATCTAAGTCGACGATAAATCCGCACTTCACTGACGAGGTACACCAGTGGACTATCTTGCAGGCGTTGATAATCACTGGGGTCGGTTAACAGGGGACCTGTAGCTGTAAAATGTAGCAAGTTAGGTGATACACTTACTGCTGCATTCAGTCTCTTCGACTAACTGGAATGTCAACCGGTTCTTTAATAACTTAGGTTATTAGTTTAGAGTTAGTCGGTGCCACCTGTAGAATGCTTAATAAGTACCTGTAATATTCCTCTAGTCTACTAATAGATGCTCGCCATCTCGATTATGGTTTGTAACAAACAATGGTTTATTCACAATTTAGTTTAGTTGAAATATTCACAACTTAATTTGATTATTTGGCTGATGGCCTTTCTTTACAAATTTTCATTTAAAATTAATGAGTTGTTTTAATCTCAGGGTATTTCAGACAGTTTAGTTTCATAAAACAATTTAACATAACATAATTAGTCATTTAACAATTCATATATTCAGGGTCCTTGTAGACTGGAAGATACAAAACAAATACATATGACAGGGCTACAAATTATACACAACACATTGTGATTCCTTAATAAGATAATAAACACTTAATGAATCATTAGAAAAAACTCGGGTTAAACAATATTAACCTTTAGTTAACCTGAAATATTTAATTCACGTTGAATAAAAATGGTTTAATGTTTGGTTAAAGAAGTGCATTTATCTAGCATTGGGAATTTCATCCCTTATAAATCAAAAATAATTACTGTATTAATTAATTCGGACAATGTCCACAAACAAAAGATTTCTCATTTAAGAAAATTAAAATATATTATTGGTCCTACTAAATTGATGGGACAGTTAACTAAGTTTTATAAACTTTGAGATCATAAAATAAATTGATTACGATTCCTTAAAAAAATATTTGAGGTATTGTAATTTCGGTTAATGCCGAAATAAACTATCTCCTTTTTAATCACTGAGAAAAAAACTTTCATTTAATTACATTCGCTTGATCAGTTAAATTTATTAAAGTCAAGGTACTATGTCCCTTGCTATTCTTGTTTTGTGTTGTTAATCAACATTGATAAGCGTATTCGCCTTATTACACAAGTAGTTACACATTTGAATAAAAATCTTAATAATATTTACAAAAGTAATATTCAATAATAGTTGCGAGGTTCGTTGCCTCTATTGTTTTTTGTTCATTTTGTGTTATGGCCACACATGGCAATATTATGTATCATTGTCTCATGCTTTACAATAATAACAAACACCATACTTCCCTTTGTTCACTTTCAATTAATTCAAAAAAATAACTTCCCGAGATTATATAGGATTGTACACTATATAATCTGGTTCGCACTGGTGTATCACTGTTTATCCTTTGGATATAACGAACAATTCGCACTTAGAAACATTTGAGGGTCACTTAACCTCAACTTATTGTTATCGCGAACAGCTGATGTCGCGAGTTCGATGTACTCCGCACACGCCTCGTCCGTAGTTATATCTCTCGCGGTCCAGACAATAATAATGAATTCCGCTCTGGCTTGGCTGTTCCTTTTTTCTCGAGCGATCTGCCTCCCCAATGGTTTGTGCATATCTGATTGGATAAAAATTACGTCGCCGATCTATGTCGTGTGGTTACTCCCTTCCGTAATCAATTAATTTCTTAAAATCCGATCGAATATGGGTTCGAGAGTAGCGTTATGACGCGCTGGCTTTGTGCACAAAATGAATAGAATTCCTTAAATATAGTTTTACAACCTTATGCTACTATTTACAGTAAATATAAATATACTATGCGCTTGCATTTGCTTTGCTTGTAATTTTAAGTCCTTGCAAGGCATGTCTAGCTATTATAATTAACGAAGTTAGAAATTTCGTTAACATTTTTATATAATTCTGTCATAATAAGTATTTAAATATTGTTCTTTGACAATTACGAGTTGTATATTAACTGTATGTTTTGACACTTTAAATACTTTTATCTCAGTTACAATCGTTATTATTTATCTAAAACAACAAATTACCAAGTTTAGGCCTAGGCTGGCTATGGCCTGGAATAGGGATTGTTTAATTTACATCATTTTTATACAATTCTCCCTGTCTGGGTATTTCTTTTGTTAGATAGTTCTTTTGAGATG
Source organism: Magicicada septendecula (assembly GCA_034769895.1). Taxonomy (NCBI): domain Eukaryota; kingdom Metazoa; phylum Arthropoda; class Insecta; order Hemiptera; family Cicadidae; genus Magicicada; species Magicicada septendecula. The sequence continues at coordinate 107,376,835 of CM068375.1, forward strand.
TTCATTACAAGTTTTGTACACCTTAGATTTCGTGTACACTCAATTTATTTCCTGTTTTAAGCATTTTTAGCTCAGTACGTCATTGACCTAATATGGGTCATTGACATAATTTCAAATAATTAATTTAATATCGACTTTTATTGAATTATACTTGATAGGTATCACTAATGATTGAGACTGAATGTTGTATCAAGCTTAGAGTTTTCCTAATTACATGCTTCACCTTGATTTATGTGTCTACACTTGTTATATCTAGTGTAGTTAGACACTTGCATTCATTTATGTTTATTTTGCCTTAATTGTTAGCTTATACTTCTAGTGTTATACAGTAATAGTAGTAACAGGAGTTGTATTACCCCTTTATGCAATAGTTTTATCATGGTTTATAAAATTAAAGTGTTTTTGTAGTGTGTGAAGTGTGTACACTTTTGCTGTCTCTGTCAGTTCCATGTATTTACATTTAATACTCACTTATATCACTTTTAATCTGCTCACACTTAGTATTAGTATTTATCATTATGGTAAGTTATATACTAATTTACGAGTACATGCGTTTACTACTAATTAAATGTATTTATTTATGGTTTTGTACCATTTGTCAGGTTAGATGATGCCCATGTTGTTTGACAACAATGCTTCCATGTAAAATTGTTTTTTATGTCAATTTTGCCTCTAACCTTCACGTTTTACTAACAATTATCTGCACATCAGTCTTACTTTAGTATTATTTACCATATTATTCACTCTTTATCTGTTTATACATGTAATTATCAGGTATTAATCCTGGTTTATTCAGCATGTCTATTGGTATTAATAAATGGGTTTATTCTGATTTCATCAGTTTGCTAATAATTATATTCTATGTAATAACTAGTTCCTTCAATATTTTTATTATCACTTAACATTTTTGTATATCGAGTGGTCAATGTCAAGTCTTTTGTCATACTCTGGTTTATGTATGTCATTACTTTAGGTACTCATTTGCTGGCACATTTCCTAACTTGTATTCTCTTCTTATTCTGGTACTATTAGTTCCTGTTTCTTCATATTCTTCTGTCTTCTTCTTCCTTGTTGTGGTTATAATTATTGGTGGGTTTGTGTCCTCTCACTTACCATCTATTGGGTTATTTGTGTTAAATCGTATCGTACTGTTGTTTTCCAAGTTTCGCTCTGTTGATTGCTACTTTTCTTCTTTCATATGTCACTTTTATTATTACATTTAGTTGTTTGACCGGATAATCATATTAAATACACATTTCTGTATACATTATTCATCCCTTCTAATTTACAGTGTTAATTATTTAGTATCCTATCATTCTTATGTTGCTTCTTAAATGCATGTTGAAGATATCTACCCTTATAATATATATATATATATATATATATATATATATATATATATATATATATAATTGAGATATTTAGGCTGCTGCTCAGTTGCTGACATTTTGTCACTTTAAAAACTCACCTCTCGATAAAGTGTGCATAAATTTAACGAATATTTCCTACAAATTAATGTGTAATAAATTTAGTAAAAGTCCTATTCAATAAATCGACTATTATAGTAAACATTGTAAACGTATAGCGTCAAGGTAAACGAATTAAAATAACCCAATGGGACGTTATTATGCAATTTGAAAGAATGAAAAATAACAACAAAGCTTATGAGTTTGAAAATTGTTTTTCTTTATAAGAGTGATGTTAGGAACTAAATATTGCATAAAACTCAATTTAATAGAGACCGGTTTAATATCACAACCAGAACCTCCTTCCCAACTTTTAACCGTCAGATTCAAATTACCTGCAGTATTTTTTATATCTCCTACTAGCATAATATTTATTCTTTGAGATAGTAAAGAAATATAGTTTATCTGTTAGTTTTATGACGCTTTACTTATTTTACGCTGACCAGTCTTTTCTAACTAGTGTGACGCGACGGTTTTTATTCTAAACACAGGAAGTTATTTATTGTTTTCTCACATTCTCTTTCTATCATAGGCAACTGATATTTAAGTCGTATAGATTATAAATTTAGCTCTAACTAAAATTCAAATAAAATTTGTTTTCTTTTTTATATAACTGATAAAGCTACCTTTATTTGATACTTCAGAAATAAATCCGTGTAGAATTAAATTCATTATTGTTTTATTCAGAACAACTAATATACCATTTGTAGGGTTTGTGCCGGTGTAAACCCGGCTGTCGAAGGTTTTAGAAAATTTGATTTTAAAATAACGCGAACGCAAGGGTCAGTTAAAGCGACGAGAATTGTACGGCTCTGTTAAAGCTGCGCGCGCAACCTGTAGGGAGGTTTGGCTTTGTTAGATAGTGGCCGTTTAATTCAGTCACCGACCGGCACTCAAGAAAGCACCGACTCCCCTGATCCGAACAGATTGTACTACGCAGTTTTTTCTTCTACTCTGATGGCTGGCTAAATTTACGAGACTTCCCGGTAAGTGATCATAGCTCTTATTGTGTGAGTCAAAAATAATAATAAAGGATTAAATTTAATTAACGAAATGTATGCAGCAGTATGAGAAAGACGAATGCATGTGGTGCGATCCGGCAGTTTGTATATTAAAAAGATTACTTAATGTTCAGTATATAGCTCATGTTCTTTTTATGATTATTGTATTGTAAGAGTCACTGTAATCGTTTCATAGAATGTTATATAAATTATAAGCTAAAGTCAGTGCGTAGGCATGGAATTGAATTGTGCACGTACAGGCACCAAATTGCTCGCGTGTTCTCTTTAATTAACTATTGCAGTAAAAATAACTTGTGAGACCACCCTTAGAGGAAATATTATTAATGTTGAAACATTATTAATACTGTGAGTGCCTTGAAGTTAATCATTTTTGGCAAATTGCAATAATTGTGCCGCCACGTGGCAATCTAACCTGTTGGATTCTGTCGCAGCGTGTTAAGAGCTCGTGCAAATGACTTTACTCTACGCCTTTTAATAAAATCTTTTTATTTTTGAATTAATCATCCCATGGTAGACTTTATTACTCTTTAAGTAATTTGCAAAGAAATTATAACCGAAACTTTGTGCATTTATCTTGAGTTGGTTGAAGGCCCGTTCTGAGGTTATTAACCTGGGAACTCGGGTGGACTATTTTTATGAACAGCATTTCTAATTTTTATGAATTACCAGGGTTCTCGCCTAAGCCGGAGATGCTGGTCTTGCTGATAGAACTCCATCTTCATCAGCCATGAACCATCAGAAACGCACCTGTTCGGAAAAGGAGTCGGGTGACTAACTCAAGATGTATCGCATGCTCAGCATAATTAAGGTGATATGAACTCTTTTATTTTTTTTTTTTTGGTGGCCGGGCCTACCGTGCTCCTGATTCACAGTGTAAATTTCTTTTGAAACCATGTGCCCACGTGGCCAGACAGTCTGCTATAGGGTGTGTCAGCTGAACATTCATTCTGAACATTATGTGACTGTAGTAATTTAACTTCATAACACTAAGTACAATGTTTGTAATTGTGTGCTGCACTGGGGGAGCGTGCTAGAGATTTTTTTACACTTAAACATTTTCACATATTGCCAATAGTCATTACTATGCTTACTACAAAATTTATGTCACATGTTAGGGGTTCTGTTCCGGCTGGTTCAGAACGGGGGTTATATTTTAATTTCATTCTGGGTTAACATGTAAGGGCTGGGGAGTTTTCGTTTTCTTTTTTTTGGCTGTTCTCGGGGAATAAAAGGGGGACATAGTTTTCGCCAGGCACATGTTCATGCAGTTTAAGGCAGGTTTGATTCCTGTAACACATGGTTAAGTACAGGCTGGCGCGCTCCCACAGCTGCTAGGGCACAACAGTCAGTTATTATAAATTCATTTATATACAGCCATTCGGCTTTAACAGAAAAGAACGTTCATATTTTTCTGGGCATATACTGATTATAATTTTTCACTTTATAAAGGTCCATACTGATTAATTTTTTTTCACTTGTAAAAGCCTATACTAATTCATGTATCCATCTGGATTTGTAAAGCAAAAATCAACGTTATAAACTCATCCCAATTCTTTAAAATCAGGGGATGAGGATTTTCTCATTTATGTGATGTCTCAGAAACTTAAAGAATTTCATATGCTCATGGTGGGGCAATTACCAGATGCTATCTATACATATGGGCGGTCCGGTCTCTCTTATGGTTTATGAGTGATTATCATCCTTTCGGGGGTTTTCTTATTTATTGTAATTAATGGAAATTGATGAATGATGGTGACTGAAGGGCGAATATTTATGATTGCCGGTTTTAGGGCTTGGTAGAAACACTGCCTGTTGAGCATGCGTATTCCAAGGGTATTAGGTGTTTATAATATGTGTCCATAATTATGGGTATATGTGTCTTTGTGTTTCTGTACGTGTCTTTATGTTTCTGTACATGTTAAGCGTTAGTCACCAAAAAGGGGGAAAATTATATAATTACTGAATGTTATCTAATATACATATATATATATATATATATATATAATCATTACTGATATACAGACCTTGTCTTGTGACACTATTAAGAATATGAGACTTATTTATTTATTATGTATTTTGTGGGTTATTCCTGATATTATGTGACAATTATGTGATAATATTGTGATTTGCACGTAACGAATCAGGGGGTACAAAAAAGTTGTTATTGTTAGATTACAGCCGAGTTTCATTGCAAGTCCCGTCATACTGGACCCAGCGCATTTTTGGCTTCTCTAGGCTCGGGCCTAGTTTTAAATAACTTGTAGCTTCTCTTTCAAAAAAAAAATATAAATACAAAAAAAAGAAATAAAATACAAAACAAATTTTATATACAACATAAAAAGGAAAGAGGGGTTACAAATGGTAGCAGAGAGCGTGGTTAGTTCTAGGGTTGAACCTTGGGTCCTTGGGTGTGACGGGGCTTGCAAACTCGGAACTATTAGGCTATTGTTATGAAATTGTTTTTCTTAGGTATATGCCCGTGTAGGCTAGTTTAGGTCATATAATTTGTGAGTCTGGTCGCACCACTGGGGCGGGTATTTGTGTTCGGAAAATGTGATAGCTTGAACTGCCGGGGAGTCTCAAGCGTAGCCTGGGTGGTAGAATGTTGCTGATTCAGGGTCGGAGTTTAGCGTGTGACATTAGCGGGATGCGGTATGGCCCGATCGGAAGTCGGTACCTTCACCGACTTAATTCCTGTTAACTTTTGATTACTAGATCCCGAATTCTGAATTCTGATTGCTAGTTGGTTTCTGTGAGTTATGTGTTGGTGAGACGTGTGTGTCGAATTGATGTTTTATGTTATGTGTGTTCAGTATTGTTGGTTTTTGCTTGTCTCCTTCTGTGGTGAGTAGATGGTTCCGAAGTAGGCCAGGTCTCCGCAGCGCTAGAGAACCCGGGGGTCGCTCAAAGGAAGGACAGTACTTGGGTTTTTTCTGATTCTTGTGAATATGTTTTTGTAGGTTATGTTTGTGTTAGGTGTTTCGTGGGGATTTGTTTTATGATTGTTTGTTTTGAATTGTGCAATTCTGGCGGCGGTATGCTATCAGAAATTGCCCCACCCTCTTTCAGGAGTTCTCCAGAAATTTTCAGTGTTAGATGGAATAGATGAGGAGCAGTTGCTGGTTTTCTTAGATCTTGTTCTGCAGTTGGCAGATTTCCCGGGGGTGTCCGATGGGGAGGTCTTGTCCCTTATATACCCGTATTTCCGGGGTTCATTGGCAGGGTTGGTCACCAACACTCTGCGTCGGGGTGACAGTGTGGATGCTTTCCATGAGGAGGTGTTGAACTTCTTCCTACCCATTCGACGACGTGCCCAGCTTATGCTTGAAAGATTCTATCGCCTACAGGCCAACGGAGAGGCGTTAGGGGACTTCGTGCACGATATATGGAAAGCTGCCCGGGTGTTAAGGTTGGGGTTGCCCGAGACAGAAGTGATACAAGCGATTCTGGAAGGACTGACTCCCCAAGAGAGATCTCGTTTGGTATTCGCGGACCGTCCACGTTGTTTTGCGGACCTTGAACGGCTGTGTGTGGTTTCAGTCCAGGAGGTTGACGAGTCCCGGGGAAGAGATGCTACAGATGTCCAACACTCCAGTGGTTCATCAGGAAGAGCCAAAAAGGACAAACATGGTGGTTGGAGGAGAACGCAAGAGACGCTTAGAAAGCCTGAATATTCCGGAAGTAATGGAGGCTACAAGGGGGTGGCAAGTGAGAAGGCGGTGACAACAGCTACAGCACAGAAAACGAAGAAATACGAAATTAACAGGGGCAGAAGAAATTATGTTAGGGAACAAACATCGGCAAGTAGGGAGCCTGTACCAAGGCGTTATCCCTATTCGGAGAAAAAGGAAACTTTAAAGGTCCCAGAGGAAGTACAAGTGCCTAAGAGAGTAGTAGATGAAGAAGGTGAAGCAGAAAAAGAAAAGCGGAATAACTTCTGTGGATCAATACAAGAGGCTAAGAAAACATCTGCTGACACTGAATTGCAGGACTCGAAGAGGACGTCCTGGTTGAATCCAGAGGCCGCAGAATTTGTTCCGGTATCTCCATCTCGGTTCGTGAGGGATCTAGATCCTGTGATATCGTCACCGCCTACGCAGGGATATGAGAAGTCACTTGATGGTGTAGCTTCACCATCGCCAGTAGAAATTAGTTTAGTCATTGCACAGGAACCTGGACAGCTGGATTCCAGGGTGGAAAATGTTGATGATGTTGTAGTTGCTGAGAGTGGTAAAGGAGTGGAATCGACAGAAGAGGCAGAAGAGTGGTCTGCGGATGCTGCACAGGAAGGTATAGTTGTAGGTGTTAGGGAGACTGAAGAGTCTGAAGTTGCAGATGGACACAGGGATGTCTGGGCTGCAAGTGTTTCTGAGGTTGTGGATGGACAAGGGGATGTTCATGCCGCAAGTGTGGTAGAAGTAGATGAGGTAGAAGTTGAGGAGAAATTTTGTGGCAGCGTTGTAGAGTTTGTGGGTGAGAATGATGTAGTGTGTGAAGATGTGCAGACGCCTTCTGTAAGTAGTGTTGAGGATTCCGAAGAACGAAAAGAATTTTCAGGTGGACCAGGTGAGCAACTAGAGGAGGATGAAGATGTGCGGTGTTCTGATGGTGGAAGTGGATGTGATGGCGATGATGGTTATGATAAATGTGTTGGGGAAAACGAGATCGGAGAAGAGGTTAGTCAAGAAGTTCGTGAAGGAGCTGGCGATGAGTGTGATGAAGAAATTGGTGAGGAGCTGAGGGAAGATGCGGTTGAAGATGGATCAGAGGAGCAACTGGAAGATGCTGAGGAGGTGCAGTGTCATGATGTTGATTTGGATTATGTGGACGAAGAAGGGGAAATTGTAAAAGAGGAAGAAGTAGAAAAGGAAGAAATTGTAGCAGAGGAGTTAGACGACAAGCATAATCCAAGGCGGAGTGAAAGTAGTGAGGGAAGTTGCCTTGATTCTGATTCAGAGGAAACAAGTCAGTACAGCTCAACGCGAGATAGTTCCTCCGAGAGTGGGGTGCGAGAGCAACGAATACCCAAAGTCCGTCACAGAAAGGTAAGAAGAAGAGGTTAACGGGTAGCGGGTAGATGTTCCCCACAGTCCCAGTGGTGTTCGTCTACTTCAGGGATGCGCCCCTGCCCACGCGAGCCTTGGTTTTCTCAGTCATCTCCTTTTCGGAGGGAACCATGTCCTTACCCTTAGTCCTAACTATTGACCCTTTAATGATCCTTGCCCCGTTTCATCTTCCCAATTTTCCTACCCCTCCCATTAGTAAAAAAAAAAAAAAAAAAAAAAAACCTATCAATAAGGAGTTAGAGAGACTTGCCGGAAGTGTTTAGATTGTGGTCCTCGAGATTGTCAGTTTCCCCAGTTTTACAAGTTAGATAGAGTGATGGTGTGCTGTTGTTGGTTGTTAATAGTTGTTGATGTTGATGTTGTTCATTGTAGGGTCCAAGCCATGCCGCATTCCCCGGTTGTTTACCAGGGTGTTTATTTTGAGGTAAAACTAGGTGGTGTGTGTGTATATATATATATGGTGTATCGATGGTGCTGTGGAGAAGTAAACCCCCCATATAGTTGTGGCTTTTGGTGAAGTAAGAGTTGAGAGTTAGGATTAATGTTCGCGTGCCCTTGGTGCGGTCCTCTCTGTCTGGCTAAGCGGGGCCGTCCGCCCTTGTGTGGGGATGTGGGCCAGCCATATGGCAAGGATGGAGATGCCTTGTGGGTGCATGTGGCTGGTCGGTCCAAGAGATGGACGAGAAGTAGTGCGGTCACTCACATACCAAGGTGGGAGATACCTTGTTTGGTGTTAGGACGTGTATGTGAGTGGGACCGGTGGAAGTAGGTGATGGTCACCGGAGAGGGTGACGTGTTGGGGCGGTCCCGTGGGGTTGGCACGGCGGAGAGGGGCGCATGGGGAATGGACGCAGTTGTGAGGTCTCTGTTCTCCTGAGAGCAAGTGCTGCTGGGCCACTATAACCACGAAGTCCACGAGCTGGTTTTGGGAAGGGGTACACTGCAGGGTACCCTCCCGGCATTTACCTGTGGGCCAACCGGGTTGCCCTTTCGGGGTGGGGGTGAGCCGGTGTAAACCCGGCTGTCGAAGGTTTTAGAAAATTTGATTTTAAAATAACGCGAACGCAAGGGTCAGTTAAAGCGACGAGAATTGTACGGCTCTGTTAAAGCTGCGCGCGCAACCTGTAGGGAGGTTTGGCTTTGTTAGATAGTGGCCGTTTAATTCAGTCACCGACCGGCACTCAAGAAAGCACCGACTCCCCTGATCCGAACAGATTGTACTACGCAGTTTTTTCTTCTACTCTGATGGCTGGCTAAATTTACGAGACTTCCCGGTAAGTGATCATAGCTCTTATTGTGTGAGTCAAAAATAATAATAAAGGATTAAATTTAATTAACGAAATGTATGCAGCAGTATGAGAAAGACGAATGCATGTGGTGCGATCCGGCAGTTTGTATATTAAAAAGATTACTTAATGTTCAGTATATAGCTCATGTTCTTTTTATGATTATTGTATTGTAAGAGTCACTGTAATCGTTTCATAGAATGTTATATAAATTATAAGCTAAAGTCAGTGCGTAGGCATGGAATTGAATTGTGCACGTACAGGCACCAAATTGCTCGCGTGTTCTCTTTAATTAACTATTGCAGTAAAAATAACTTGTGAGACCACCCTTAGAGGAAATATTATTAATGTTGAAACATTATTAATACTGTGAGTGCCTTGAAGTTAATCATTTTTGGCAAATTGCAATAATTGTGCCGCCACGTGGCAATCTAACCTGTTGGATTCTGTCGGAGCGTGTTAAGAGCTCGTGCAAATGACTTTACTCTACGCCTTTTAATAAAATCTTTTTATTTTTGAATTAATCATCCCATGGTAGACTTTATTACTCTTTAAGTAATTTGCAAAGAAATTATAACCGAAACTTTGTGCATTTATCTTGAGTTGGTTGAAGGCCCGTTCTGAGGTTATTAACCTGGGAACTCGGGTGGACTATTTTTATGAACAGCATTTCTAATTTTTATGAATTACCAGGGTTCTCGCCTAAGCCGGAGATGCTGGTCTTGCTGATAGAACTCCATCTTCATCAGCCATGAACCATCAGAAACGCACCTGTTCGGAAAAGGAGTCGGGTGACTAACTCAAGATGTATCGCATGCTCAGCATAATTAAGGTGATATGAACTCTTTTATTTTTTTTTTTTTTGGTGGCCGGGCCTACCGTGCTCCTGATTCACAGTGTAAATTTCTTTTGAAACCATGTGCCCACGTGGCCAGACAGTCTGCTATAGGGTGTGTCAGCTGAACATTCATTCTGAACATTATGTGACTGTAGTAATTTAACTTCATAACACTAAGTACAATGTTTGTAATTGTGTGCTGCACTGGGGGAGCGTGCTAGAGATTTTTTTACACTTAAACATTTTCACATATTGCCAATAGTCATTACTATGCTTACTACAAAATTTATGTCACATGTTAGGGGTTCTGTTCCGGCTGGTTCAGAACGGGGGTTATATTTTAATTTCATTCTGGGTTAACATGTAAGGGCTGGGGAGTTTTCGTTTTCTTTTTTTTGGCTGTTCTCGGGGAATAAAAGGGGGACATAGTTTTCGCCAGGCACATGTTCATGCAGTTTAAGGCAGGTTTGATTCCTGTAACACATGGTTAAGTACAGGCTGGCGCGCTCCCACAGCTGCTAGGGCACAACAGTCAGTTATTATAAATTCATTTATATACAGCCATTCGGCTTTAACAGAAAAGAACGTTCATATTTTTCTGGGCATATACTGATTATAATTTTTCACTTTATAAAGGTCCATACTGATTAATTTTTTTTCACTTGTAAAAGCCTATACTAATTCATGTATCCATCTGGATTTGTAAAGCAAAAATCAACGTTATAAACTCATCCCAATTCTTTAAAATCAGGTGATGAGGATTTTCTCATCTATGTGATGTCTCAGAAACTTAAAGAATTTCATATGCTCATGGTGGGGCAATTACCAGATGCTATCTATACATATGGGCGGTCCGGTCTCTCTTATGGTTTATGAGTGATTATCATCCTTTCGGGGGTTTTTCTTATTTATTGTAATTAATGGAAATTGATGAATGATGGTGACTGAAGGGCGAATATTTATGATTGCCGGTTTTAGGGCTTGGTAGAAACACTGCCTGTTGAGCATGCGTATTCCAAGGGTATTAGGTGTTTATAATATGTGTCCATAATTATGGGTATATGTGTCTTTGTGTTTCTGTACGTGTCTTTATGTTTCTGTCCATGTTAAGCGTTAGTCACCAAAAAGGGGGAAAATTATATAATTACTGAATGTTATCTAATATACATATATATATATATATATATATATAATCATTACTGATTTACAGACCTTGTCTTGTGACAATATTAAGAATATGAGACTTATTTATTTATTATGTATTTTGTGGGTTATTCCTGATATTATGTGACAATTATGTGATAATATTGTGATTTGCACGTAACGAATCAGGGGGTACAAAAAAGTTGTTATTGTTAGATTACAGCCGAGTTTCATTGCAAGTCCCGTCATACTGGACCCAGCGCATTTTTGGCTTCTCTAGGCTCGGGCCTAGTTTTAAATAACTTGTGGCTTCTCTTTCAAAAAAAAATATAAATACAAAAAAAAGAAATAAAATACAAAAAAAATTTTATATACAACATAAAAAGGAAAGAGGGGTCGCAGGTTTCTAAATTTAAACTTATTTTTGTGTTTAACATTCATTTTTGTTCGTGTTGGTATCCAAGTCACTTTACAATTATAGTAAAATATTACCTTATATTCGGTCCGCCGTGTGACTTCTCAATTTGAATTTACGTAACGCGTTTCAAGGCATATGCCTCATCATCAGACGTAAAATTTAAAATCTTAAAAACACACACATCACACGAGAGTACTATTGAGTAGCGGACAATACCTGAATGGGTGCGCACCCAATAACAAGTGCACATAATATGTTAATAGCTGCAATTTTATTATTTTTGACAAACACGTTTCTCGTGTGATGTGTGTGTTTTTAAGTTTTTAAATTTTACGTCTGATGATGAGGCATATGCCTTGAAACGCGTTACGTAAATTCAAATTGATAAGTCACACGGCGGACCGAATATAAGGTAATATTTTACTATTATTTTTGTGTCGGATTGTGCAATTTAATGTCTTATTTTCATAAAATTTACTCTTTCTCGCCATTTATTTATATAATGTTTTTGTAAGTTATGATATAGGTATAAGTGTTCAATCAGTAGTTTATATAATCAAAATCTAGTAAAAAGGCGTACTACAGTTTCGTGTTACTTATAACTTACTGCTACTTTAGTTTCCTCCAGGAGTGTATTATTAGATTATAATTGCACATTATCAAATGAATATTGGTCTTTAGAGAGTGTGCAGATTTGCTCTACTTTGACAATTACCACTCCGTACTTTATATCTTCACACTAAATCGAAGAGGTTTAAGCTTTGTATGTTTGCGCTAAGTGTTAGATGACATCAATTAGTTTTCATAGTGCTTCAAATTTTGTCATGCTTTCACGGAGACTTTAGGTCAAGAAAGTTATTTCACATCTCTCTTGTGTAGTTGCTGCTGAACGTGCTGACAAAATAATCATCAAAAACTTTTATTAGTACTTTGCATTTAATGCGGAGGCTGGTTCGATAAATGTTGGATATCTTGTTCTTTGGTTGATTGTCTAATAAAGATATTATATTGTTTAATGTTGGACAAGGACAGCCGGAAAGTCCAAGAAAGAAAATGTAAATTATAGTCGAGTAAGAGAATTGGTGGGGTGAAAATAAGGTAGAATGAGAAAAAACAAAAGTGACAGATAGTAGCAAAACAAAGCAATCAAAAAATTGTACAGGGAGAAAGAAAGAGAGATGAAAGAGATAGACAGACAGAGTAAGACAGTTGACTAAAGAAACATAGAATAATTGTTGCTTCTTTAGTCTCCTGTGTAAACATACATATATTTTCCTACATTCTCAATAAAATAAAATAATATTGCAGTTATTAAAATAATATTGTAATTACAAAATGATAAACCTATTCAAGACTTTGTATATGTCACAGATTTCTGTCAATTTTGTAATTTCTTGTATTTTTATAATGTCAATGTTGTTTTTGTGCTGACAGAATCGTGCCAGCTGTATCTTGCGATTTACTTTGTACACTTCTAGCTTCATCTATAAATCAGTGCTTTATTCGATGCACCAGAAAGGTAAATATTTACTGTGTGTTGTATGTCAATATCTTCGGTTGGAGAAACAATTATTTAGACTATATACGAATATATAATGTAATACTAGACACATTTTTCCTTATTGCCAGAACCACCTACGTTTACAAAAAAAAAAATAAATAAATATATGTTTCTAGTTCAACTTGATTTTCCCACATATTACACTCATGAATACAAAAAACATAAATTTTTAAAGTACATATAGTAACGAACATTACTTTTGATGGGAAAATATTACTACCATGTAGTAATTTAAAATTAATTTTAAAAAATTAGTAATTTCTCTTCAAGGTCGCCCAAGGAGGTTAGGTCTCATAATTCTCAGAACTATAAGTAAAGCAAGACAAAATACGTGGTCACAGGGCAGGACCCTAGAGAAGGAGAGAACGTCCAAATTAGCATCTATTCCTTCGAAAAAGTCAACAACTTTGATTATTTAGGATGCCAAGTTAACTCCAATTGGGAAACGACAGAAGAAATAAAGCGAAGGAGAATCATCTTAGCTAATAGGCCTACGTACCTCTTTAGTCTCAGACCCCTGTTCCAGAGCAGAACAATTGCCAGGAGCATCAAGCTGCTTCTGTATAAAACACTGATCCGTCCAGTTCTCACCTGTGGTTCTGAGACCTGGACCATTTATAAAAGTCTGAGTCAAGCCTGCTGGTTCATGAACGCAAAATCCTCCGCAGTATTTTTGGTCCAATGTGTGTGGGAGGGAGGTGAATGGAGGAGAAGGACCAACCACGAACTGAACACCCTTCTGAACGAACCAGATGTTGTGAAACTTGGTAGACTCAGAAGGGCTGGACATGTGATTATAATGGGGGGAGATGAAATATCCAAAAAAACATTCACAGTAGAGATCTATGGCACCAGGAGAGTTGGTAGACCCAAACTATGCTGGGAAGACGGTGTGAATTATGATGTGCGCCATATCCTTGGAACTGGAACTGGAGAGCAGCTGCACTTGACCGGGACAACTGGCGGAGTCTGTTAAAGGAGTCCTTGACTCAGTAAGTAAGAAATTTAAAATAATAGAGCAACTTCAGTTTAAAATATCATTAACAATTTTAATACTCCAATTGGTACTTTAGTGAATAATGTTTATGCTTCTCAGAATACACTGGTACTTAATTTTAAACTAAAACTTAAAAATGCTTGACGTAAAATCAAAAAAATTTGTTTGTTCTGTAAAAACCCGATATCTCTATGTCATTATTATGCTGTAAAACTGCTTCGGTTCATGATCTGGGATTGTATATTCTAAATTCTAAAATTTGTGAAAAACAAATTGTGTGAAGCGAACATTGAGTACTGAATAAATGGACGGTTCAGTCAAGGCAGATTCTATTTTAGAAGCTGGACTGTCCTTATCACAGTACGGGCAAAGAGATTTTTTGTTTAAAAACAAGGCTTTTGTTGAGCCTAAGAACTAATGTTCTTAATGATCCTAGTGTTCTCACTAGTTTCTGAGTCTGTTATCTTTTATATCTTTTAGATATAATCAAGGATGCTTTATTTGTCTGTTTCCACTTTACAGTTATAAATGTTTAATAATCATATTACGATTATCAGTTGTAATTATGATTATAATAATTATTGTAATAGTTGTGTCTAGGTAAGTCTACCAAGCAGGGACGTTTCCTTCTGATAAATATTTCCATGAATTTTTCTCGTGTATAATGCGGAGGTATTGATAGATCTATCTTTCTAAAACATTCTATGTAGGCTGCTGCAATACGTACAACTGTGTCAAAAGCTTGAACCCGCTTCTTGCCCCCTTTCCAATTCGCTTATTTTTTGGAGCCACACGTAGTCACGATACACACAGAAGACTTTATGAGATTTTATTCTGTAAAGTCTGAAGGCCCACTACGTAATGGAAATTCATATATAGGCAATTGCTTAGTACCATATTAATTTTAAAATGTAAAACATCGGTTAATAAATAAACTTCATTTTTTCATTTTTCACAGACCTAAGGCCTATCTCACTCATCTGTTTTACAGCTCAGACAAATTCACATTCCACCGTCAAAATTTAACAGAAGATTTAACTGCGAGAAAATGGCCAACTCGATTCTGAAGACAGATATCTTGCATTTGTATTACTTTCTCATGTCAATCACCTAATCAAATCCATCGAGACTAAATGGGGAGAGGGACAGGGTTGAACCGAACCCACAACCGCAATTCGATGAATTATGTAGACGTCGTCCATGAGCATTCATAGCTATCGTATTACGGCATGTTAACATCTGTGGCTCTGTGTCACGTTTCCCTTAAAAATTGTTGCCTTAACGTAAAATAGAAACATAAAAATTAAGTTAGGTTGTATTTAAAACATCTTAATAAAACTAGGAGAAAATAGCGTATATAAGAACCAGTGTAAAATAAACCTATATAACACGGAAATTTTAAAAGTGGCAAACAGATTTAATAATAAAACAGACTATAATAATATGTCATGTTTTGAAAATACATACAGGCTATGTCTCTAAGGACAAAATATGTCTAGAAAAACTCTAAATAAACCATTTAGCCTATACGCTTATCTACAGAGTTGACATACTACATAAACCACTATAGTGAGTATTTACTACAATATTTACATAACAGTATAATACATAGAACAAGAATATGGATAGTAAAAGAGAACGCAAACAAAATTAAGACAACGTGATTTAAATTCTACTGTCAAAAATACATCCGGTGTATAGCGTAAATAAAGTGGAACATGCAGGGGTTCACACGGACTGTTTTTCTACGTGATTCGCAAGAACAGGAAGCTTACGCGTGGTACAAGGACGGACGCTAAAGACAGCGTTGGACAGGAAAAAGAGGACATTCCACTGGAGCAACAGGGACAGAAAGAACTTTACAGTAATAAAAAAAACCTGCAAAATATACCTACTCCGAATACAAAACAGTAACAAATCTCAGGACATTAGAGTGGCATACACCACATAAAATTTTGTACAATTTAAACTTACACAAATTTTACAATTCTGCGGTTTTTATAATAAGTAATTTTTAAATTGTTATAAACAAATAAATTTACAGTCAACTAATAGCAACAAATATAAAAGAACTGCAGACCAAGAGAAATATAAGGCGGCATAACGAATTGGAGTCCCACAAGGACAAGAAGTAGAGGAAACTGGAGACGCTTTTGTAGACAGGAAGTACGTACTTTAGGATATACAGAAAGAAGGTGACTTAAAGATGAAGTCGAGACGAACAGAAACGAGAAGGCCAAGTGATTGAATTATGTAAGGACTATATAGTTTCACACCATAAATAAACTTCTTATACACACACACGCGCGCGCGTAAAGGCAGGTTCCTAAGGGATGATGCCAACGCAGTTATTCGCTAGACGGCGCTGGAATTTGGACTTAATTTGTTAGCACTGCCCTTGCTACATCTGAGACACAGTATTTAAAGGCCTTAAGCGTTTGTCGTGGCAGAGAGCCTCCGTGGGAATGACGAAGGTAAACAGCACCAAACACGGAGGACGGTGCCCAAATCGGTGATGGAGGTTCTGTTTTCCTGATGGTCTTAGTTAAGGGAAGAAAGTAATCGCAGATGTAGCAGTTTTTCAGCTGGTGGCCGGATGTCAGCAATATTAGGAACTCGGAGACCTCTTCGAATTATGTAGATTCCGTCAAGAAACGAAAGGTTTTGAATTGAAATAGTTCCAGCTGACACATGTTGGAAGTAGACGGAAGCGACCACTGAGCTGAAGCCGCACACCCAGGTATAGACCTAAGAAACAGAAGATAAATAATCAGTTTTGTGTCCAAAGTCAGGCGGTTACAACAGAAGAACATGAAAAACAGTTTGGCTTCTACACTGAGAGCCTTGTTGAGAATTTTGAGAATTTCAGTCACGTGGGCATTGAAACATGGACGCCGGTCTAGCCGTACGCTTAAATACTACACCATCTCTTTTCAGGCAATGAGCCTCCCTTGTAGGTAAAGATACTAGACTTATAAGTGAAACAAATCGCATCAGATTTCTCTGTGTTTACCTCTATCCGACCTTGGCCAGTCGGAAAGCAAGTCCAAATGACGCTCCAGCTTTGTGCTTGCAAATGGTGGAAGTAGGGAGCAACAATGATACATAGCAAAGCGTCGCCAGCAAAGCGTGACTCAGGGCAGAACTGGCAGGTCCATCGTGTACACAAAGTACAGAACGGGGCCGAGGGCGGACCCTGCTGGATGCCGGCGGCGAGAGGATCAAGAACGGTGAAAACGATTATCCAATCTAAACCGATTATCCAAATACCTGAACCGAAATAAGTCTTTAACAGATCTGTCACTAAGATAGCCCATTTTATTACGCACAGATTAAAAGATAATAGTGTATCTTTGTCTGCCTCTGTTGCGTGCTGAGTTGCGTTACGGCCATTTATGTGATCTTTGCTAGAAAAATTATCTGATTGTTTGTTTTATCAGTAACTGATAGACCTTATCAATTAGTTCGTTACTTCTGAGAATTGCAAGTAGTGCTGAATAGAGTTCAGGCAAAGACTTCAACTATGTAACGAATTTGTCACGATAATAAGTTGAAGTGCAAATTGTGTAACTTTAATAGACGACATGTGGATAAAGCAAATTATAAAAAGGACATTTCACCGGGACGCGTTGAAACAGATCTGAAGTGCATGGTCAGAACTAAGGGAGGCCTATGTGAAACGGCAGAGTGATGTTAACGGTAATGGTCTATTTCGGGCATGAGTTCGATCCAGTAGGAAATCATACTCACGTTTTCAATACGGTGGTGTATAAAGTATTTTTCCATTTGAACGACATAACACAATATAATATTCGTCTTTATAAAAGAATTCGAGAAATAAATATTACATTCCTTACAATGTATTCTGTGACGCAAGTTGTGTCCAGCAAGATTTTAAATAAATATCGTTGCTAAGCAACAAAAGCGACATCGGTTCTTATGTCGCCACGATGGGATGGTTATTTTAGTATCTGCTACATCAAAAGTTGACCACACAAAACGTAAATAAAATAAAACTTAGTCTCTTCCTGCAACGTTCCATTAGATCTGAAGGCATATTTTTTCTTTCCTTTCCACTCATTATTACAAAATCAATATTCGTTTCACTCGCTCAACTTTTCATATTTATATTTTAGTGCTTTGATGTACATTTGAAATATATACTTCTTCTCTTTTCCTCACTGTCTTGAGCCATGTAACATTGCCTTATCTCGTTACCTTAGGCATTAAGCATTATCTCGTTCCCTTTCAGCTTTATTATATTATTGGTAACTCATTTTCTTCATAATATAATATCTCTACTTTTCTTTCAGTTTAGCCAACAACCTTGAATCTTCCTAAAGAACAATGAGCTGAGGATCGTAGCCACACTGATAAGGTTAATTTCGAAGTAGGACTAGAGGAGAACGTTGTTCTTATAGTTTCTATGTATGTAGAAAACACGTGAGATGTATGCGTTACGAAATATTGATAGACTTTACCTCTCTACATTGATTGACTAACCGTAGAACACTGGTTAGACAACCTTATATAGGTACTTTGACTAATTTATGTATGAAACATTGTTACAATGTTACGGAACATTGACTGGAGACGTAAAGTGATTACGAACAAATACAGAAAATTTACATTCATGTTAGTAAATTTAAAAAAATATAATTTTCTAATTAGGCTTCGGTTTAAACTCATTAAACTCATCGTACACGTTTACCCTATAGTGACTGTTTTTTTTTTTTTTTTTTCTGATGTAGGCCTATACACATAGAGTACTGTCACGAAATTGAAAATCTTTCTTTTTTTGTTCAAATTATTGTTACTGACTCAGACTTATTCCTTCGAAAATCTACTTTATTTGTATACTGACCCCCAAGGACGCACTTATCAGCTTACCACTTATTGGATACCATCCTCTTGATTAACACAGCTTACAACCAAGCACATGACAGTGAGTTAGAATTATGTAACATTGTTTAACATAAAGCTTCAGAGCTATTATTACAAATAAACATAAGAATAAAGTAAGTCTAAATTTAAAAATTAATATGATATATGTATTCAATAAATACACACAGTAAAACGAAATACACGACAAATAAAATAAATCTACAAAAAGAAAAACGGTAAAGAAAACAAATTTAAATAACAGAAAGGAAAAATTGAAAACAAACAAAATAAAATAAAACGAGGATAAAAGTACAACAAAGTCACAATAAAATTAAAATTCCGAAGTTCTAAATACGTAACTTCAATTATTTCTGTAATGAACAAACTGAAAAGCGTTGGCCATACCTATAGGAATAAGCACTGAATAAGCATCTAAGGAGAGAAGTTAAATACCTTTATACGGCTAGGCCTACTGGCATATACTATTTCCGTTCTTAGTTTAAACCTGACTTAAGCAATCCCAGGTGGCAAATCTGAAACACTATTGGTCAGGGGTGTTGACACTGTTTAATGTATTACACACATGTGTAGAGTGTCTGTATAGTCATGTGAGTGTTATCTTACCACTTATATTGGGCCATGTTGTTTTAAGACTTCGCCCTGATCGCTGTCTTCCCAATCCTAATGAATTAACATGAAGCCGGTTGAAAGGATATGTTGCCCGTCACAATACAACATATATAAACTGCATCGTTGCATCGTATAAATCAACTGATAGAGAAGGCGATAAATGAAAACTGCGAACAAGTAATGTCATTGTGTCGAACGTATAATCAAGGAAGAATAAGGCTTGGGAATTAGCCCAAATTACCGACGTCGTTGTGGACAATCTTATTAATAATAACGTTGACTCAAATGATGATACAAGTTCAGACACAGATATGGAAGGGATTGAATTACATTCTGACTGCAACTGATAATGTACAGTACATTGGTAATTAACAAAGCTTCTATTTTCGTTTTAAATTTACTTTTTTGTTTTGTTGAAATTTCTAAACGGTTAATTAAAAAAAAAAAAAAGGCATTAACTGGCGTTATAAATATTTCTTTGTCGGACTGACAACAATCACACAAATTTTACTTTGGTCAGGACAAATTATTACAATTTACGTGTGTTTATACAGTATTAATATTATACTCTGTACTCCTTATGACAAAGTGACACGCCTGTAATTCAAGCAGCAAATAGCGTTTCAGATGTGCCACGGCTGTTTGTTTACATCAGGATTGAATTAAGGACGGAAATATTATACGCCAGTGGTTCCCAAACTTTTCAGTCCGCGGATCCCCCCAAAATAATTTAAAAATTCACGGACCCCGCCTGAAATAAAACGAACAGTAAATATCATAGAAACTATTGTATTTTAGTTAGAATGTATTGAAATCAAAACTCTCTTAACTTGTCAAATTATAATATTAATGACATCAAACATAGTTTAATGTGAACAACGAAGCTGCTTTTGAACAATTAGCTCTGCCATATTGGGTTTAATGTCTGATAATTTCAATATTCAGTCACTCTAGACAACAAGCTTATTTCTTAACTTTGGCTTCAAGTGCGTGAGCAGGGAGAATGCCGTTTCACACAAATAAGTAGAGAGAAACAACAGTTAAACGCTTCAAAGCTTTTTTTTGCGAGTTCAGAGTAGTCAGTCAGTACATATAGTCATTAGTCAGCTAGCTGTCATTGCGAAAACTGTAATTTTAATGAACTGTCAGTTGAAAGTTCTGCCAATGAATCTTCTTTTTGTACTAAGAGAGAGGTCTAGTCAGTTCGGCTGACAAACAGATCTGCCACACGACATGATTTAAAAACATTATTAAAGCCATTAGTTTGAAATTACTTTTACAATTACAATTAGTTTGAACCCAAAACAAAAATACTGGCATATTCTACTACGGTAATTGTTTTAAGATTCTAAAATTTAGATTTTAGAGCATAAAAAATCGGAGAAAATTACTTTATATTCTAGTTTTTCTTAATTGTCTGCGGACCCCCTGAACCATTGTTGCAGACCCCCAGCGGTCCGCGGACTCCACTTTGGGAACCACTGGTATTCACAGTTTAGCCAACACATGAAGTTAAAAGGACAAATTATCGAAATTATAAATAATGCGAGTGCGTGCGTGCGTGCGTGCGTGCGTGCGTGCGTGCGTGCGTGCGTGCGTGTGTGTGTGTGTGTGTGTGTGTGTGTGTGTGTGTGTGTGTGTGTGTGTGTGTGTGTGTGTGTGTGTGTGTGTGTGTGTGTGTGTGTGTGTGTGTGTGTGTGTGTGTGTGTGTGTGTGTGTGTGTGTGTGTGTGTGTGTGTGTGTTGTCACAGGTGTAATGCGTAGCCAATGTAATCCCTGCAGTAGAGGATGGGGTCGGTCACAGTTCGGCGCAAATATCACAACTACGTGTCATAGCAACGATTCCCGTCATTGCTTCTGTATGGCAGCACAATATGTGACGGACGTGATGAGAATTTATATTACTTTAATCTCTCATTGTCGTTATATAGCGACCAAAATTAATTCAGTGTGGCGAAATACGTTTTTATTGCCGACTAAATGTCGCGCATACGAAATGAACTACCCCGTCGGATGTTTAATAAACTTGTGGAGTGACTGTGTAAACACGTTTACTACTCGACACATCACTAAACGTAATAGATGACAAAACTTTGGAGCCGCATCACAACTATTAGACGTGGGCTTTTACGTTGAATTTGCGAAACTCTTCGCGTCACCATCTGGGAATCCGTGTATTCGAATCCGGAGAAATAAATATTGTTACGACATTACAGAACAATCTTCGTGTTTATCGAATGTTCAAGAGGAATCCGGCTGAATGTTGTGGCGTACGTGATTTCGACATGCGCTCGTGAGACTTTTCTGGACGTCGCGTCGCCAGCCCCGCGCACTGTTTCAAGGCCCCAGTCAATTGCGTCGTAGTGTAGAGCTGATGGGTAATGTTTTATAGTCAACGCCTATTAGCGAATATTCTGGAACTTCGGCGGGGTATAAATACAAGTACTCGGCGAGGTTCAGTTTCAGTTTGAGTTGCGAATTATTGGAGTGCGGTTTGTAGTAGTGCGGCGAAGTGTTATGTGTTTTATAATTGTGCGGGACGATTGTAATACAATTGTGTTTTATATTAGTAGACATTTTTATTGCGTGTGAACAATTTTTAATTGATTTGTTGTAAGAGACTGTCTTGTTAATTACAAACCGTTTAATCGTGATAATTAAGGCTGATGATTAGTGACTTAATCGGTGCCTTGTATTTATTTTTCCCTGAAGCAGGGACAACTGTGACTCACGAGTCCGAATAAAAAAACTTCAATCTATGGTGGTAGTAAAGACTTTTAATCATCTTCCTGGACTTGCTGTTTGTAACATCATTATTTAATTCTTGTCTGATGAACCGTCAAGCCGTCGCATTCAACACCGTGATCGACCCTACTAGTTGTTGTATCGCGTCCTGCGCGCCGCTATGACGTGATTAATGCAATTTTCTCTTGTGCCTAGTTAAGGTTTCTCTCTTTTATAAATTAACAAATTAATCTGGTAATCGCAATTCATTAATGAGCAGAAGGTATGTTTTAACCTCAGTACGTACGTCTCTATGCCGTTGTATTATTCAAAGGAATTGATTAAATAATTCACGAGCACTTTGAATTAATGTGCCGGGGTTTGAATTTTCCCGGCGTGGTTTGAACGTTCAGTGCCGCCAACGCGCGTGGCAGCTGTGCTCGCCACAGCTAACTAGATTATTAAGTAGTGATTGCCAAGGCCGTGGTAGCTGCGCTACGGCGAAGCAATCTAGTCAACTGTATCAGCTGTTCCTTGTTAAGGAAGTTACCAAAGGTTATGATCGGCAAATCGGAACAGGTTGCTTTTATGCAGCATCGTGGGATGAATCCAAGCTTCATTCTCATTCCTTCGCCAACCTTCAGGGAGCGTGTTTCAACGGTTTGACGGCTCAGGGCTAAGTAAACCTTTCCATGAGGGCTTTCAGGTTAGACTCAATTATATTATTCTATGTTATTTAATGATACATTATGTGTTATGTTTGTGTATGTGTGTGTGTGGCCTCGACATGTATAAAGTCTATTTCATTGTAAAATCTTTGTATAGTAAAATTAACTTACACGTTACTTCCGGTCTAGAAACACATGGGGACATTGTATTTAATTGTATATTTAATTTAATCAAATTGTAAATTTAATAAAAAGTAATGTCTATAACTAGGTAAAATAAACCATGCTAAATTAATAAGAGCAGATAGAATGTTGATAGAAATTGTGACTGTGAGTGTAGTGTCTGTGTTCCGAGGCGAGAGAGTGTAGGGGTGGGTGTATTGTCTGACGGCTAATCTACAAATAAAAATGTTATAGGGTTCCCGTAACAGCCGGGAGAAAGGGAAAGCAGAGGTGGGAGAGTTCTAATTATTACCATTCAGTCAACATCTACTCAATAAACTGGCCCCCGGGTGTTCACGTTGAACATCTTGTTGAGAACTCATAATAACTTAGATCAAAAACTCCAGGTGTTTAAAAGACTTGTAACTAAATATTTTGTGATAACTTAAATTAATTTTCTTAAAGAAAATGGTACTAGAATCCAGCTGTTTAACAAAGAAACTTGTAACTGAATATTTTCTGATAACTTAAATTAATGACCATAACAGGGTGTCACATGTTACCATTAATAAAAAATTGTTACTGGTTACAAGAGTGTTGATTGCAAATCCTGTCAATCTGGGCTCCAGCACACTTTTCGATTCCTCTAGGCCAAGTAGTCTAGTTTTTAAATTTTGCGTAACGGCTTAAGTGGCCGTTACAGTATCGCGTCCTGCGCGCCGCTATGACGTGATTAATGCAATTTACTCTTGTGCCTAGTTAAGGTTTCTCTCTTTTCTAAATTTCCAAATTAATCTGGTAATCGCAATTCATTAATGAGCAGAAGGTATGTTTTAACTTCAGTAAGTACGTCTCTATGCCGTTGTATTCTTCAAAGGAATTGATTAAATAATTCACGAGCACTTTGGTTTATAACAGTTGCAACACCAACATCGAGGTCCAACACCATGAATCAAATATTCTTCTGTAGTATATAGTTTTTCTTTTCCTGAATATAAGTTTGGAAATCTCATAAGACGCAATTTAAGTTATATAAAAATTAACTCTTTATCACTTAAATTAGCTTCTTCCTGAGCAAACTTTATCATAATATTTTTCTTGAAAAATAAAAAGTAAAGTGTGATTACGACATCTTTGCGAATAAAGCAACTGAACACAGTAATCTCAAAAATAATTGCAAAAACAATTCTTTATTCAAGGCAATTAATGATAAATATAATTATATATTTTTATTCCTTCGTGAAGGTTTAACAAAAATTGGAGGCGAAAAAATGGTCACCGTCTCTTAACAACAGTTTTGTATATGCATATAGGTAATTAATTGCTATTAGTTTTATTTAGTTCTGAGTTATGCTTAACTTCATGCAGAAAACGCAAGACACTGCAATGGTAAAACCACCGTAGGGGTTGGTAAATCTATAGCGGAAAAGAGGACGGAGGAGAGCCCAGATGAAGGGGTTGCCATATCGATAAATGAAGCGATTAGCCCAGGATAGGAAATCAAGAAAAGAGCTTGCCTTGTAAGACCTGCCCTTGGATAGAAATCACATGGTTAGTAAGACAGAAAAAATACAATACTACGGATTTTTGCTGAATGAGAATTTTCAGGTGGTTTCAACACCCACGACCTTTTCTCTTCCTACCCACATGCATAACACACTCTGATGCACTTTACATAACTATGTGGCGTACTAGTCTCATGTCTTGGTTCTGTCTTGTACGATTTCCATATGTGCTTCCTTTGAAATATCTTAGGCCTCACAGGAGCATTAACCCGCGTTGAAATCGTTGCTTAAAACTATATTTATTAATCTCCTGTTAACAAATCCTTATTAAATAATATTACTAAAGGAAATTTGCAAGCACAAATAGTCCCATTGTTTGTTTAGAAACAGCGTATAAGAAAGTTTTAAAAATGGGAAGAGAAATATGCAAATTATAAACGTTAAGTTAACGGCGGATAATTACAGTGTGTCAGTGCTGATAGTCTAACACTTTTTTACAACCTCACGTATGCTATTGACTTTCTGTTAAAGCAAAGCGTTTTATTGGAATTTACTGGTGTACCTCTGTAGCATACTAATTACCGGTATCAAGGTTTTGCTCTGTACCTAAGTTTAAACGTAGTATTTCTGCTCTAACCAATTTTTTTCTTACAAGTTATGAATTTATTGATATTGTGTTTTTACTGTAAACACTTTATCGTCACTAGTTAATATTTAGCTGATTGTGTATAACCGCGTACTCTCATACGCGGTCCTCGCTACATGACTATTAACTTGTACTATACCTCTACTGTAACGCGTTTGTTTTGTTCCTAGTTCTTATTATTGCATTTTTAACATTTCTGAAGTACCGTAGTTAGAATTATTGATTTAATCTTTGGTTTTGAAAGTTGCATTTCACTCTGTCATTTTCTTGATACACTTTAGTTGTAAACCATTAACGTTTTTTAAACTTAAGGAAGAAACGTTTTGCCTAACAAGCAGTCGCTAATTTTCATCAAAATAAACAAGTACTGAAAACTAGTAAATCAACAGAATCCATTTATGCCTCAGGTTTCCAATCTGTACTTTGAGCGTATCCATGCACAAAATGCAGCTGTGAATAATCTTATTCATTCGCGGTACAGAACGTTTGTGTGATAAAACCTAGTAATCAGTATTTATGCATAGTGTTATGCCGTTGCGATAGGCAAAATGTGTAGTAGTGTTGTAATAATAGGCACGTATCCCGAGAATGGCCGGATGACGCAACTTACAATGTTCCCGAGGTTTCTGATTGTCGTTATGTCTTCCGTTGGCCGCCTGTTGTTTTAGAGAGGTACAAAATCGTAGAACTCTCTCGCAAACGATTTTCAGATTATGCTCTCCAACTGCCTTCAACTGCTATATACGAAATAACAATAACTGACCGCCCCATAGTTTAGTTGAGTGTATTTGTGAAAATGTTAATTGTTAATTATTATAAGTCAGTATAGAAACTATTGTAATTTGCTGACATGTTTATGTATAGTGAGACTATGTATTAAACAACTGTACATTTATAGAAATATTTTAATACTACTGTTCTATTTAATGAAATTTTATTAAGGGTTTAGACTATTGATTACTCTGCGTAAATAATATAGTCACGTTTTGAAGGTAACGCTACGTGCGATCGTCGTACCAATTAATGAGTTTGTAGAGATTCAGGACCGTACTAGTTAATTTTAAAATACATTAGACGTGACCTGCCGGCGTATATACAAAACCTCACGCTTGACGGTATCCAAGTGTCGCCCCGAAACAATTTGAAAAATATTTTATTTTACAACGTGTCCGTTTGTACCAACTGCCATTGTAAATTATTGTTCCAGCATTCGTTTTTTTTTTTTTTTATTTCACGCACTCAGATGTAGGGACAGAATTTATCGCATCCTATAATATCCATCTTGTGTCTCGATTTTTACAACTGATGTATGGAAGTTTTGGATTAAGATATCTGCATTTTGCAATGTATTTAATACACATAAACTCTAATTTGATTAGAGTTTACGTTCAAAACAAAATGTTCATTAATTTTAATACATTCTGTTGTAGGTAGTTTTATTCATCAGTTCATTACTATAAATACTTAGAATCAATTATAGCTGTACAATACATTTCGTATATTCCTCTGGTGCTATAGCCCACGATGAGACTTAGTCTCCCCGACTTGGCCTTCAAACACCTCGGTCTTCGAGCCTCCGCCTCCAACCCCGGAAACCCATCCTCCTGAGGTCATGTTCTACGTCCTGTAGCTACCTTCTTCTAGGTCTTCCTTTCCTTCTTTGCCCATCTATTGCCCCTCTAAGGATTGCTTTGTGCATTCTGTCATCCTCCACGCGCATCACATGTCCTAATCAGCTGATCCTCAAAGACTTGATGAAATCCCTATGTCCTTGCCATTTATCAATTCTTCAAATTCCTTATTGTTCTGTATGCACTATTCTTCACCTTCCTTCACTGGTCCAAAATTTGTTATAGGATTCTTTTTTAAAGACTCTTCAATGATGTATGTCACTATTAAGTAGTGTCCAGGCATCCGCACCATACGTCACAACTGGTCTTATTAAGTTTTGTATAATCTAAGTGTGGTTCTTTTGCTGACTAAACTGGATCTGAAAATTTTCTGGTGGGCGTAAAAACGCTATTACCCTTTTTATGCGATTTGCAATCTCATTGCTGATATTGTTTCCATCGTTTATGGAGGCATTCAAATATTTGAATTCCCGGACCCCTTAGAAATTACGCCATCCTACATTGAGATTTTCAATTCTACTTCTTCTCTCTGCACTTGATACTTTCATATATTTTGTCTTTTCTTCGCTGGCATAGAGTCCTACTTTCTAGACATCCCTTTCCAGTTCTGAAAGGTTCCTTTTAAGATGTTTACAGTTCTGGCCACCAGCACCACATTATCTGCACATGCACCCATCTAACTTATTCGCTGAAAAATATGTCCCCTCAGTCACAACTTTACTACTGCATACTGGAAAGCTAAATTAAATAATGTTGTCAACAATGCGTCACCTTGTTTAACCCAGATGTTATTGTGAATTTCTTACACTTTTTTCTTTCTTGAGATAATTTTCCTTTGGTTTCGTCTACTGTAATCTCAACTAGTTTTAGAATTTTCTGAGGAATTCCAAGTGCTTTAAGGATCTTTAATAGTCTGGATCTGTTTACGCAGTTGAAAGCTTGTTTATAGTAAATAAAAAGGATAAGTAGATTGACTCTAAGCTCGTAGCATCTCTCAAGTGGTTGCATGATAATGAATATTTGATCTACTGTACTCCACCTTTTTCTAAAACCACTCTGACACTCATTCAAAATCTCTTCAGCATATGAATTCAGTCTTTTAAGGAGGGACAGTAGAGAAGACTCTATATAAACAACTTAGCGGAGTTATACATCTGTAGTTACCCCAATTGGCTTTATCGTTTTTCTTGAATATTGGACATATTAATCCAATACGTAAAACCAGTCTTTTTGCAATTCTTCCTCCAATCATATATTGTATATTGGTTCATATATTTTGTTTGTCAGCGCTTCTCCCCCATATTTAAGCACCTCTGCAGTTATGGCGTCTTCTCCTGGAGCTTTGTTGCTTTTTAGTTGGTTTACAGCCTCCCTTATTTCTTCTATCGCTGGCTTCTCTATCAAAGGTTCTGGGCCGTAGTTCTCTTCTTCATTGTTTCTATCACCATCATCTTACATTATATTTAGAATTTCTTCAAAAAAAAACTCAGCCTAACGTTTCATTGTCTTCACTTTTTCAGCTATTAAATTACCATCATTGTCCTTGCGAACATTCATTTTTGGCTGAAAACATCTTCATACACTCCTTACTTTTTGACAAAGGCTTCTAATGTGTTTTGTTCCTGAATATTCTTAATATTTTGGACTTTCTCTTTATCTATTCCCTCTTCTTTCTTCGACAAACATGGTTTGCTTCCCTCCTACTTTCTCTATAGCTCTCACATTTTCTTAGGCCTATAATTCATACACGTTTTGTTCATGTTTTATATGTTCAACTGAATTAGTTGCCTAAATGTATTATGGGTAGTCCTTATATAGACTCTCCCGCCCTATAATGTCAGATTTTTAAATAATCGCAGTACATGATTGTGACAACTTTAAATGATCACAGATTAAAACTGTCAAACTTTTATAAATAACTACACTATTTCCTTTCTTAGTTTAATCCTGATGTAAACAAACAGGCGTGGCACACCTGAAACACTATTTGCTGCTTGAATCAGAGACATATCACTCTGACAGAAGGAGTACAGGGAGGACAAATATAATATTTATACTGTGTAAATACATGTAAATTGTAATAATTTGTCGTGACCAAAGTACAATTTGTGTGACTGTTGTCGGACCGACAGAGAAATATTTTATAACACCAGTTAGTTAGTAGCTTTTTTTATTAACTGTTTAAAAATCGCAACAAATCAAGAAAGTAAAGTTTTACTTAAAACGAAAATAGAAGCTGCGATAATTACCAGTGTACTGTACTGTATACTATCTGTTACTGTCAGAAAGTAATTAAATCCCTTTCATACATGCATGTGTCGCAACTTATATCATCATTTGAGTCAGCGTTATTATTGACACAACAACATCCACAACAACGTCGGTAATGTCGGACCTAGTCCCAGAGCTTATGTTCTTCCTTGCTTATATGCTCGATACAATGACGCCGCTTGTCCCCGTTGTTTCATTTTCCTCCTTCTCTGTCAACTGTTTTATATCAGGCAGCATATTATGCTATGTTCTGACGGGCAACATATTTTTTCAATTGGCTTCAAATTAATTGAATAGGATTCAGAATACAGCGATAAGGACAAAGTCTTAAAACGAAGTTTTAAAACGACGTTTCCCGATTTAAGTGGTAAAATAACTCTCACTCACTATACAGTCATTCTGCGTATGCGCGTACCACATTACTGTGTAAACAGTGTCAACGCCCCTGACCAATAGCGTTTCAAATTTGCCACGTGGGTTTGTTTACGTGAGGATTGAACTAAGAACGGAAACATTATAGTTAAATAAGAGGTGTATTATTGTAGCATGACAGATTATCCACATTATAATGAACGAAATAATGATCATAAATAAAATAAAATTAAAATTGAATCAAAGAAAATACAATTAAAACAATTAAGAACCACCGTAAAGTGCCATTCATAGTCTGAAGAAAGTATCTCAATTAAAAACAATTATGCAACATATGATGAGTGATAAATAATAATACAAAAACTAAGATAAAGTAAAGAAAGTACCCAGGTAGGATAGGAGCAAGTAAGGCAATACCCAGAACAAACCGACATCCCTAATAACAGGACTGAAATTGGAAGAAACCACGTAGTAGAATAAAATAAAGTAGGGAAATACCCCAAAGCAAACCCAGTAATAAGAAAAAACGAAACCCCAAAAGAGAGTATATATAACAAATGAAAGTATAACACCAAAAAATAATGTAAAGTAGATATAAACAAAAGTGTCTGAAGGTAGTACTAAAAGTGAACCAGTGGATATTATTAATATAATGGAAAAAACAAATCTTCATAATCCTCTATTATGTTAAATAGACTTCATGTGTCAATGTTTAAATTCATAAACTAAGTGAATTAGTGAATTTATACAACTTTAAAGTTTTTGTATGTAATACAGAAATAATATTTGCAGAATGTTATTAAGAAAATAAACTAGAAATGTTTCTAAGTGAATGCCACTCTTTATCTAACAACATTTATTAAAATGACAATGATAAAATAAGCGCAGGCAATAAATAAGTGAATTGACAAAGGGTACATCCCCAAAATAAAATAAAAACAGCCAAGACTGCAAAAAATTTAGTATTAAGTAATACTTTAAATAATGAGGGGACAGATGGGTTTTGTTTATATTAAAGTCAATGAACTCTATACTTAAATGTTGGAAATAGAGTATAATGTTTTTTGTTATTCTAAAATATTTATTAAGTTTAATAGTATTAATCAAGACTGAAATGTCTGAGTTTGAGTACAGCTCTTTTGTTTTCAAATATTTGTTATGTATTAATAGTATGGATTCAATACTAAATGTTAATTTAGTTAAGTATAGGAATTTTAATTAAGATGGTATAAGAACAAAAAGTCAGAAGGGGTAGAAGCAAGCTGTATTAGTCATAAAACATTATATGTGAACAAAAATAAAATCTGGACAAATGTTAAATCTCAACAACCTTATAATTGATAAATAAGTACAGTAAATTAAGTAAATTGATGAAATTTGTATAATGTAAATTCAACACAATGTATTCTAACACTACCAATACTTTATAAGGATATTGAAGAAATGTATAAAGGAATATTAGAAAAAATGCAAGTGTAATAACACTATAACCTAAGGGGAAGATTTAAATTAAAGATATAATTTAAAAAAGATAACTAATTCATAAAATTACATGGAATTAAGGAAAAATAAACATTTTATTTCAATAAGGGATCTTGTTCAATAATAAATAACTTCATAAAGATTGTAAACCATTTAATGTGACAGGAAGTAACATTTTAGGCCTACATGTAAAAATACTGTAAATAAGGCATTTTGAGATGAAAAACATTGTTAAAGTATCATATTTGGTACTAAATCACGTAGAATTAACTAAAGAAAGAGAATATGTGTTAGGTATTCAATAAAATTAAATAATAGTAAAAATGTATTCATTCATATAATGTAAAAGGCAACCATGCAACCATGTAAGCGGAAATGATAGAGATTTAAAACAACGTCTTTTTAATATTAAATTGGCTAAGACGTTTCGGATGAAGAAGAAAGTAAAACAGTTGATTATTAGACGTTGAGTAGTTCACATCAGAACGAGAGCTCGCGAAATTGTTCACTTAAAGCCAAGGAATAAGAAAGATGGCGAAAATCAGCCAAGCCTATTCTTTGTAAAATCGCGAATTTTAACAAAACCTTAAATAACTATTAAATTCAGTGAATTAAACCAGTATAATTATGAAAGTGAACTAATATTGAAGAGTAAAAGGTGCAATAACCGAATTAACACACATAAACGATAATTCCGAATATCAAGACAAAACTTGCCATTATCGACATTATTGTATGAAGTGAAATAAAAACATTATTCAACACAATTTACCGAAACGAATCACTGAACACTGATCCAGGACAACTACACTATCACCAGAGGAATTAATCACTATTGCTGGGACGAGGAAATCGGGGAAAAACAACATTTATTTGCAGAGAATTCTTTGAGGTGTAGCAGCTGTCGACATCTGCGATACGAAGCAGCCATCTTTGAAATCCCATGATCCTCTGCAGTCCACCGCTAGCTTCGCCTACAAGCGAATGTGGTTCGAAAACATTACTTTACTAACCATTATATATTAAATAATATCTTTGTATTTTTAGATCATTAAGCTTGTAATTGTAAGTGTTATACTTTCTAGACTTTGCCCTTTCTCTGACTATTCTAACATAACAGTTTAAATAACCTGAGAATTAATATTAATAATTTGTATAGTAATTTTTCTCGCCCTGAGAGAGTCGATTCATCAATCGATATAAAATCGATTATTTTATACTTTGTCAATAAAAACCATTGAATGTTATAATTTTGAATTATATTTATTTCTAAACTTACAAATAGAATAATATAAAACAATATTTGATACCTAACTACCAGAACAGCTGAATTTAACAACCTTAAATGAGGACACACTTCGAATAAAGAAAGATCACAAATCGATTGTTCCTGGAGACAATCCATTTAACGCAGAATCATAATTCCAATTACACAAAGTGATATAAATTGATAAAAAATTAAATAAACCAATTAAAATTTACACGAATACAATACAAAAATGAATTAATAAATAATAAATAAGAAAAAAATATAATAATATTTTTTTTATAAATTAAACAAAATTTTTATTTTTTTTACAAAATTGACGCTCACAACAGAGGGGCGTAAAACACGAATTTTTACATTATTAAGACGCGATACAATAATTTTGTACACATGAGTAAAAAAATGTTTGTGTATAATGACTAGGTGTGGTCAGGACATATTCTGACAGAAAAGATGGTAACAGTAATACATTTAATTGTCACTGTGGTATTTACAGCTCTACTCTAATACATTTTAAGGAAAGTCTTTTTTTAGTCTACTCTACTCTGATATTTGAGAAAACATATGTATGTTGTATGTACATATAGTTGTGTCAGACACCGCAATGTGGTATTAGCGGAAAACGGTTCTGGACATAACCTATAACCAGATCCTGCTTTTGTCTTTTAGCCTTCAGCTTAGTTTTAAGTTGAGGAATCTAACCTTATCTAACTTGTTAATTTTGTAGATAAAGTATTAACTACGGGACTCCAAGTTCTGTAAGTGTAATTTGACGGGAATTTGTAGGAGAGTAATGTATTATGCTCACTACCCGGGATAGCTGTTTGAACATTATGCACATATACAAATTACAATTAAGATATAAAAAATACTTGTTAATTTAGATACATTAATTGATTGTAGATACATTAAGTATCCTGTAATTTTGAATCTAAAAATAAGACTGTAAACCAAGATCCAAATAGTTCATCAAACTTTTTCAATTACGGACCTAGCTTAACGTAACGACCCAATGATACAGATAAATGAGATGAAGCAGAGCACGCAAAATAATGGTGACACTTTTGGTTTGTGACCTACATAATCAGTTTTCTGTGGAGAAATTTTATAGGATTGATTTTAAAGGAAGTCGTCGATGAACGTCAAGAACCTCTCTGCCCCTGTCGAATTTTATTTTCGTATTTCATTTTATCTTGTAATGGACAAAATTGGCTGTCAATTTTGAGATTTTTAAAAGAAGTAACCACTGCAATACTTAGGTTTCTTTGAAATATTCCGTTATGTTTTAAACGACTATTGAAGAACGTTTAAGAAATCAAAGAAGTTGCGCAGCACAATGTATCTTTTCTGAGGTTGATGGCGTGTAAGTTACTGCTAGTTATCTTACTTAATTCTACTACCGCCAAACTAGCTCATAGTTGACTACTAATGTGTAGAAGTAGTAGGTCTAGTAGTTGTATGAGTCAAGTCGGATTGTAAAAATGAGTAGGCCTATTTAGGTGTTACCTTAGGTATTCTTATTATCATTCTTCTCCTTCTTCTTCTTCTTCTTCTTCTTCTTCTTCTTCTTCTTCTTCTTCTTCTTCTTCTTCTTCTTCTTCTTCTTCTTCTTATTATTATTATTATTATTATTATTATTATTATTATTATTATTATTATTATTATTATTATTACTATTAGGTGGCTGGAGGATACAGTATACAGTACTGTGCTTCTTTGTATTCCGCAGGATTTAAGCTGGCTTTCTATTCTGCTTCTTCTAAAACGTTTATTGCCACAAAATGTATTTGTT
Source organism: Magicicada septendecula (assembly GCA_034769895.1). Lineage (NCBI taxonomy): Eukaryota > Metazoa > Arthropoda > Insecta > Hemiptera > Cicadidae > Magicicada > Magicicada septendecula. The sequence continues at coordinate 107,410,666 of CM068375.1, forward strand.
TATTTAATTTAAGTGATGTTTGTTTCCAACTTCTTTTGTCATTTCTGTGATAACCTATTATTTACCATATATTATGGCTTTATTAGTACGTATAGTAAATACTTAATAATTTTGTAAGTATGCGTGCATGGTAAATCAGTGTATTTACGCGTATATCTATGTAGACGCTATATGTATCAGTTAATCTTGAAGATGGTTAGAAATTCATTTTATAGAAATTCTGTTTAGGTTAGAACGGAAGCCTAAGCCTTCCTTTCTAATAATATTCAGTAAACGTTTAACAGATGTAACTTTAATTTGATATTTTGGGATTTCTGTATTCAACTTTACAATTTTTACGACGCTTATTTTGTTTTTCAAAAGGTTTTCTACCTTATCATGGTACTATTTGATATAGTTGAGACAAAGTGATTTCTTACAATATTTATTAACATTTTGCAGAGTGCAATCATTTTTGGGTTATACGTATTGTCTGGGACTTCAGAATCTTATTATTTGAGTAAAGTCATAAGATCTTAATCTCGTTTCTCCAGTTCGTTTCTTACTACCTGAATGATCCTATTAGTATTATTCGTTTAATCCTTATGCACACATAGCTTTTAACAACCTGGATGGGATGCGCTCATTTCTAGCCATTAAGTTTTGTTGAGTTTTATCTGAAACAAATAAACATTTGCCAATTGACACCAATTGATTAATTAACTTTTACTTAATTTACTTACCAATATACTTAATGGAAACCTAAAAACAAACCAAAATTTACTTGATTGAAAGCAATAAAGAAATATGTTTGAGCAGCTTGATAATATACATAATACAACCGATAATGAAATGGAAAATAATTCAAAATCTTAAAGGCGATGAATAGAGCTGTAAAACAGTAAATAAATTTAAAAACAAGGTATGAGATATATCTTTAAACGTCACCGCCATATTAAAGAAATAAGAAACCAAAAAATTTGAAGACAGAAAATACTCAAATAAAAGCTTAGAATGTACAGCCATTTCGTTGATTGCAGTTTGTGACTCAGAACATAAAACGAAATGGAACTGACGACCGGAGTGTTCGGTGACACGATACGCCAACAACAACTGTCTCTGTCGGCAGTGTTTTTATTTCTGAAACTGTAAATACTGTATTTTGGTCACGTCCAAGTCACAATTGCTTTCTGTTGCAGACGGTATTTCTAAATTGTGAAAAAATAAATGCAACTAATGAACGAAAAAATGTTCTTGTGGGTGGCGGTGTCTAATCTTGTAGAATTAAACCGATGCCGGGTTGTAATTAACCCATAACGTTGTAATTAAAACAGTTAAAATAATATTGAATACATTCGTTTATTGATAAAAATTGCTCTCAATTTAAGAATCATCATTGACGCTATTTCCAGTAACAACAACAATTACTTACATCATTTAATGAGATAAAGAGCTATAAATAAAGGGATGTTATTTTCCGTAAACAGTATTACTACAAAAGCCTGCCAACTTAATGCTTAGTTCGTGATTATTTCTTTTGTTAAAGTTTAGTAACCTTGTTTCTTTCTACGTCGCGTGACACAAATCTTCCAGTACACGTTTATTTATTTAGTCTTACGGAATAAACAGGTTAAGATAGGAATTATTAATTTCAATATTTCTTGATTTAAACAAGTGCCTAACGCATAGCTAGCTATGCGTTGTAGATTAGTCATGAGTTTAGTAGTCATAACAATTCGATTTTGACTCTTGTATCTCAAGTGTTGAACACTGTAATATGAGTTAATTTAATGCGTGTATTTCTGTTGTACCTTGTTATTTCCAACTTCTTGACCTTTCCATCCATTTAGGGCTACCACCTCCACACCTCATTTTCAAAACTCATCCCTAACTATCGTTTACTTTGTAACAAAATGTAGATTTGTAATAAAATAAAAATTTTGTTTAATTTATAAAAAAAAAATATTATATATTTTTTATTTTTTTATTTATTAATTAATTTTTGTATTATGTTCGCGTAAATTTTAATTCGTTTATTTAATTTTTTATCCACTTATGTCACTTGGTGTAATTAGAATTATGTTCTGCGTTAATAGGATTGTCTCCGGTACTAATCGATTTGCGGTTCTTCTTCTTCTGAGAAGTACTTTGGTAATCGCTGTTTTTCGTGTAGTCCGTGATTTAAATATTATCTTATTTTATTCTATTTATATGGTTTAGAAATAAATAGAAATCAATTTTGCAGAATTCCAAATTTTATTGACAAATTAATTAAGGATCGATTGTAAATCGATTATTCAATCAGTTAAAATATCGACTCGTTCTCTCAGGGCGAACGATTACTTTATATAAATTATTAAAATTAATTACAGGTTCTTTGAGCTGTTATATTATATAGTCAGAGAAAGGGCAAAGTCTGGAAAGTATAACACTTACAATTACAAGCTTAATTATCTAAAATATCGGTATGGAGAACCATACATGACTTCCATATTCTAAGATTTATATTTAAAATCATTTTCAGCCAAACAGTCAGGGAAGGAATTTTAACAAAAAAATACTTCTTTGTTGCCAATAACGTAGTACACATATAAAAAAAAATTATCCCCTCCCCCTTCAACTATAATTTTGATTTATAGAAAATTACTCCCAGCCCGTTCAACTAGCCTCTTCATTTATAGATATTTCATCTACGTTTCTACAGTGGATTATTAAGATCTTATCAGGATACTTTATCAAAATTAAGTACTTTACTCATGTTACAACAAAAAATGTTTCAGGTAAACTGCCCTTTCCCCGTAACCGATCTTCACCAAAATCAACAGACATTGAGATCTCTATAGCTCAGGTACATATGTAAAAAATTATTTGATTCTGTTTGAATTTACGGCAGTTATGGTTCGTCATATAAAAAATTACCCATGTTAAAACATAAAACATAAGATTTATAAAACATATCTAAGATTTATATTTAAAATCATTTTTGAAATAAAATATTTTCATAGAACCTACTAACGCTGGGGAAATCTGAGGAGCCAATCAGAGTTGGGCCTACCTGTCACTCTGCTGAATTTGGTGGAAAGCCCTGTCACTGTCGTCAAAGTATCAGCCTTGACAGGGTCCTCTTTTTCTGCAAAATGGGAGAGGCTTGAGATGGAGTGAGTGACATGGTCCCCACCTCAATGAAGAACCCATTGTTTTATAAAAATATATTTAAATTTTGAAAACTGAAAATTCTTTTCTTGTTGTAAATATTTATATTTTATAATCAAAATGACTTTATTTTTGTTACCTGGCAACAAAATTATTTTATTTTCAACAATTACCATTGTTTCAAAAGTTTAAATAAATTTTCAAGTACTTCACTCTTGTTAAAACGTAAAAGGTTGCCGGTAAACTACCCCTTCCCCTCAACCGATCTTCACCAAAAACAAAAGGTCTTGATTACTCTACAAATCAGGGCTGTATGCAGAAAATTATTTGATTCTGTTTGAATTTGCCGTTGTTATCGTTTGCCATAGAAAATACCCTTGTTAAAAAAACGTTGTAGGTAAACTACCCCTTTCCCTTAACTGATCTTCACCAAAAACAATAGGTCTTGAGAACTCTACAATTTAGGGCTGTATGCAAATAATCATTTGATTCTGTTTGAATTTGCGGCTGTTATCGTTTGCCATAGGAAATACCCTTGTTAAAACATAAAACGTTACAGGTAAACTACCCCTTCCCCTCAACCGATCTTCACCAAAAACAATAGGTCTTGAGAACTCTACAATTCAGGGCTGTATGCGAAACATTATTTGATTCTGTTTGAATTTGCGGCTGTTATCGTTTGCCAAAAAAAAAATTTCCCTTGATAAAAAAAAACCGTTGCTGGTAAACTACCCCTTTCCCTCAACCGATCTTCACCAAAAACAATAGGTCGCGAGTACTCTACAAATCAGGGCTGTATACAAAAAATTATTTGATTCTGTTTGAATTTGCGGCAGTTATCGTTTGCCATAAAAAAATCTACAGACACACACACAGACACTTTTCGGAAAACGACTTTTTTTCATGTTTTGAGTGTAGTAGAATCAGAATCTGCAATAATCTCGAACACGATTTTTTTTGCCATCACCATACTTCCATTCCTTAAGGAATATGGAAGTAAAATACAAAGATATGATTTAATTTATAATGTTCATTAAAGTATTTGTTCGAACCAAACCTTGTGATGTGAAGCTAGCGGACCAGCAGAGGATCATGGGATTCCAAAATGGCTGCTTCGTACTGCATATGTGAAATGACGACGGCTCGGCTGAATTCTCTGCAAATAAATATCGCCTTTCCGTGTTTTCCTCGTCTCAGCAATGGTGATTAATCCCTCTGGTGATAGTGTAGTTGTCCTGGATCAGTGTTCAGTGATTCGCCTCGTTAAATTGTATTGGATAATGTTTTTAATTCACTTTATGCCATAAGGTCGATAATGGCACGTTCCGTCTCGCTATTCAGGATTATCGTTTTTATGTGTTTTAATAGTTAATTCACTTTTTTCTGTTCAGTATTAGTTTAATTCACTTGTTGTGCTGGTTTATTTCACTGAATTTAGTGGTTGTTTAAGTTTTTTCCAAAATTCGCGAATTCAAAATTATTCGACTTGGTTAGACCTTCGCCATGTTTTACTCCTTCGCTATATGTAAATATTTTGCGAGAGCTGGCTTAGGTGTGTTCTGTTCAACGTATAACAATCAACTGTCCTATTTTCTTCTTCATCCGAAATGTCTTAGCCAATTTAATATTAAAAAGACATTGTTTAAAGTTTCTAGCATTTCCGCTACATAACTGATTTTTACATTATATGATTGAATACATTTTTACTATTATTTAATTTTATTAAATACCTAATACATACTCTCTTTCTGTAGTTAATTCTATGTGATTTAATACCAAATATGATACTTTTACAATGTTTTCCATCTCTAAATGCACTATTTACTGTATTTTTAACAGGTAGGCCTAATATTTTACTTCCTGTCATTTTAAATGGTTTACAATTTTTATGAAGTTATTTATTATTGAACAAGATCCCTGATTGAAATAAAATGTTTATCTTTCCTCAATTCCTTGTAATTTTATGAATTAGTTATCTTTTTTAAATATAATTCTTTAATTTCGGACTCGCCCCTTTGATTTTTCTGTTATTACATTTGCATTTTTTCCAATAATCTTTCATACCTTTTTCCAATATCTTTCTAAAGTATAGTCTCAGTTATAATACACTGTGTCTAATTTACATTATACAAAATTTCATCAGTTTAATTAATTTACTTGACCTATTCATTAATTATAATGTTGTTGAGATTTACCATTTGTCCAGATTTTAGATTTGTTCACATATAATGTTTTATGACTAATACAGCTTGCTTATACCCCTTCTGACTTTCTATTATTATATAATCTTGATTAAAATTCTCTTACTTAACTACAATAACATTTAGTATTGAATCCATACTATTAATACATAACAAATATTTGAAAACAAAAGTTGTACTCTAACTCAGACATTTCAGTCTTGATTAATACTGGTAAACATATAATGAATATCTTGTAATAAAAGAATTGTATTCCATCTCATACACCTAGCCATGATGGATACTATTCAATATAGTAAATATTTAAGAATAACAAAAAACATAATGCTCTATTTCCAACATTTAAGTATAGAGTTCTTTGACCTTAAAATAAATAACACATCTGTCCCTTCATTATTTAAAGTAATTCTTAAAATTAAATTTATGCAGTCTTGGCTGTTTTTATTTTATTTTGGGGATGTACCCTTTGTCACTTCACTGATTTTGCCTGCTCTTATTTTCATTTTAATAAATGTTATTAGATAAAGAGTGGCCCTCACTTAGAAACATTTTTATACTCTGTTTTCATAATAATATCCTACCATTAGTCACTTTTGTTTATATCTTCTTTACATATATTTTTATTTTTTGGTGTTATACTTTCACTAGTTAATTATACTTTCTTTTGGGGTTTGGTTTTTTCTTATTACTGGGTTTGCTTTGGGTATTTCCCTACTTGATTTTATTCTACTCCGTGGTTTCTTCCATTTTCAGTCCTGTTATTAGGGATGTCGGTTTGTTCTTGGTTTTTCCTTATTTACTCCTATCCTACATTGTTTCTTCAAAAATGGTCCTTATATTAGGGGTGTCGGTTTGTTCTGGGTTTTTTCCTTACTTACTCCTATCCTACCTGGGTATTTCCTTACTTTATTTTAGTTTTTGGTGTATTTTTCATTACTCATAGGTATTGCTTAGTTGTTTTTAATTTATTTTTATTTCCTTAAATTATGATTGCATTTTACTGTGGTACTTATTTGTTTGTATTTGGATTTTCCTTGATTTCATTTTATTTTCAATTTATTTATGATCATTTTTCATTCATTATAATGTGGATAATCTGTCATGCTACAGATTGCTCTCCTCCAGAAGTGATTAGTTCAGACCATACCTTGAGTATGTATGAAATAATTGCTTATGATATATTTTAGTTATTATATTTCTAGTCTTCCTTTCCATTTCTATCTTTGCTTCTTCATACTTGAGCTTAGGTTTTTTTTTCTTAAATTGATTTTTCCTTGATAGTTATTGTTATCTGAGGTTTATTATTATTTACCTTTATTTTTTCCTTAACTTGGTGTTTTATCCTTGGGATATTCATTCCCTAACATTCCCTAACACGTGAGCTGGGGCAGTTCAGAGAGGCACTTGTGGCTACATATACTCTGCTGGCCATACTACACTACTCATTGAGATCAGAGGAAATTCATCTCTGCTCAAAACATAATAACACTGCTGGAATTATCTGCAGACAGTCATTAATAAAAATTATACAAGAATAGTCTATTTTTTGACTATTAAAAAACATCCTTGGATACCTCACTTCGTATTTGCTCAGATTTGTTAATATTTCTTAGAAATATTTCTGATATATTTATTCTTATCATAGTTGAAAGCTCTTTTAATATATTTATTTTTCTCATGGTTGGAAAGTCTGTTGATATAATTGTCACTAGTTATTGTATAAACTTTTCCATCTGAATTCTCTTTAATTCTTTTATTGTTCGTACCATCTTCTTCTGGTTTTTGGTAGCATATATATTATTATCTTTTTTTTCTTAGTTCTTATGAATTGTTCCACTGGATTTATGTTATTACAATTATTCTTCGAATTGTCTTTATTATTATTGAAATTCTAATTATGATCATAGTTATATTATATATTTATTCTTTTCAAAAAATTATTTCACTCTTGTTTTCATCCAAATTAATTCCTTAATTATATTATTTTGTGGTCATTACTTCTATTTGTATTTTGTAAAGGTTTTATTATTTTCATTCCAAAACAAATTTATTCATTTTATTTGTATCAGTTGTCCTTATAGTTTTTTTAGAGTTTGGGAATTCAATAATTACTTAATATTAAATGCGGTTAATAATTGTGATAAGTTGATATTACTTTTTAGTGGTCATTCTAAATTCAAATTCTTCCATTCCAAATTAATTCTCATAAATAATCGGTTGTAAGTGGTTCTTACTTCCTTTTAGGTTTTGTGGTTTTATTATTCCATTCAAAATCATTTCTATAAATACTTGTTGTAAGTTGATCTTAACTCCTTTTAAAATTTTGTAAATTTTTCAAAATTCCTTTTCTTCATTTCCAAAATTAGAGTTCATAAATAATTATTTGTAAGTTGTTCTTACTTTTTTTTAGAATTTTTTATATTAATTCTAAATTCACTCCTCGTAATATCTTTTTAAGGAAGCCTGGTTATACACGCCTTTGATTTTTCCTGAAACCATCTCCTTTATTTCATATGTGTTATTGTTATTTATTTTGGATACTATATATGGTCCTGTATACAGTAGCAATAACTTCTTCATTATTCCTTCTAGCGTGCTGGGTAGTTCACGATTTTTCAGCAGTACCTTTTCTCTTAGTTTATACGTTATTATCTTCCCAATCGCCTTCTGATACTTGGTTTGCCGCTTCTCCTGGTCTTCGGCCACCTTGTTATAGAATTTTACCTTGTCGAATTTATAACCGTGATTCATGTGGAACGTTATGATTTATGTGATCTCTCGTGGTGGTGGTTTCTCATACATGATGTCTCATACATATTAAAGGCCAATCCTGTCGCAATTAAAAATATAATGCCCTTCATCTATTTCGATGTTTATAGTTGTTGCAGTTTTGTTAGTTTGTAAGTTATGTTTATAATTTTGTCCTTTCAGTTTTTTAATCAAATTTTCTTAAAACTTCATTCTATAAATTCGGTTCATTTCTTTTGGTTTCTTTGTATAGTTTGTCTCTACTTGTGTTTGTGAAATTAAAGGTTATTATAAGTTTAACCACTATATTTGCACTCGTTTTTCGGGAATGGAACTCCTTTAGATGAACGAGTGTTTAATAGTATTTAAGTCTTCTTCCTGCCAAATACTATAAAGAAATACTGCATAAACTTGATTTGTACATATTGTCTTATTGAATAGTGAACGGAACATGATAATACATAATTACACAAAATTCACAAAAATGTATGGTGTTACATGATAAAAGTCTTGTCCCCGTTTTGTACGCATACGCAATTTTCACGAGTTAGTGCAAATAGAGTCGCTAATCCAGTACAAATCATTTCAAGTATTTCAACCCTTTGTTGTATATTTCTAGTCCACCAACTTATAGGACGGGTTACGTTTCATTTACTATCATACCCACAACTGGCGATATAAAGGGTATTATATGACTTAATGCCTGAATCTTTCATGACGTCGTGATTAAGCTCAGGTCGGACTTCACAGAATTACCAATGGCACAATAAAAGAATATTTTCAACAAATTTTAAAAGAAAGACTTGTTTAGCACTTAAGTCATCTATGTATAACTGTTTTTAGCTGAAAATCTGACCTTAAGAAATTGTCAAATTAACCTTTAATAGCCGCCAAAGGACGAGTTACTTTGGCTGGTTTGTTTTTTCCCTTTATCTTCTTTCTTACATTTTCATCATAATGATAGATAGTTGGCAGTATTTTAAACAACTCAGGTTGTTCTACTGATCACCCTTGATTTGAAACCCTTGTAACTTCTCAACGAACTAAAATTTCCAAATGCTCTGCTACGGCAGTATGACAAGAATTCGTCTTGCTTGGAGAATATTACAAAATTCATGATAAAATTCGTTTATTACAAACACTTCAGTAAAAATGTTAAATTTTGTATGATAGATATTTAAGAAAAAGCTGTTACTGAGAAAATAAACATCAACGCTAATAGAAACGAATAAATACCCCTGTGCCAGACCTCACAAAACACTTATTATCTGGATATATAAAGGAAGGGTAAAACATTGACACGATTGTTTTCCACAATCCCCTTAACAGTTATTAAGAATTTTATTAAGGAGTCTCACAAGGAACACAGAGAAGGTGATTCTTTCAAATAATTTGTGCAGCCACTTATAAAAAAAAAAGTTTCTTGTAGTATTTATCCACGTTTTTTTATTCAGATCTACTTTAAACCCATTAATGAATAAGGAGGGGAGTTAAGAGAGAATAATATGACCTTGAGTCACATATTTGTTAAAAAAGTCTCTTTTTAAGTCCAACATGAATTCAGGCTATGATCCATTTGAATGTCCTAAATACTGTCACCACTAGTTGAAACGATATTCTGTTTGCTGACGTCAGCGCTTTGAATGGTTGACAACAGAAAGTCAACAGCTGAATTCACCCCTGTGTGTCGTACGGATAAGCTATTGTAAACTGCAGTCATTTTCATCCCCTTTTCTGTGTTCCACAACACAATAAATGTGTCATCTTCTTGCTACCCTTATCGTTATGTGTTGTGTTTATTATATGCTAACTCGCAAATGAATAGTCTACTTCTGCAAGAAACTTTATAATTACTTGCTCGACCGAGTCACTACGTAATCTTATTACTGGGTAGTAGCAGACGTAGGATTTTTTTATATCGAATGAGTTTATAACATCAAGTAACAATAATGTGGAAATAAAACTGAATAAAGAAATAAAACTTAAGCATTATAGTTATTAATCATAAATGTATACTTATAATATCGTACATTGTACCGTTCAATACCACTGAAGACGCGCGCGCATTCACACAAACACACATACACACATTTAGCTATGCAGAACACCAATTAAACCAACTGATAAAGGGCGATGTAGGTTGATTACGCGATTTAACATAGCGATATATGAAGTAATAATTTGATATTCATTACGTTTTGAGTAATACATCATAAAAGTATCGAGAAAAGTCTGTGGTATCAAGATTACGTCACACGTCATTGCAACATAAACTGCTGTTTAGACAAACGTTGATAGTTCCAACTTGTTTTTCTAGCTATTAATTTGTGTTCATGATTTGCATGCAGTCATGTTTTGAAAAAGTTTAAGAAAAAACTTTGCAACGAAATTCATGGAATTGCCTAGACACTATATATAATTGACATTTTGTATGTCTTAACGCAAAACGCGGTTGAACTCAATTCCCTTGATTTTGTTTCCTTTTCATAAACTAAACAACTTGAGCACAAATAATTTCAAAATCTCCGGAAGTCATCATGGGAAAGTGAACGAAAGGCTGAAGAAGTGAACGATTCAGTGAATGGACGAGCAATTAGCAATTTTTGTCGCTTTATATTTTTGACTCAGGAAAGCAGAGGCAAAAAGCAGCGCAATTATTTTGTTCTCAGTGCGCGTTAGGTCTGTTTATAGCTGGAAGTAGAGTTACAAAGGAATAACGTTATGAAACATGGAATAACATTATGCATTAATCGAGACCCCCCAAAGAGAAGATGAGTAATGCCTTGGTAAACGACGTAGGATGTGGGAGAAACCACCACATTAAAGATTCTACTGGATATCTCAACAGCGAAAACTGGTCTCTTTAGTCTGGTAAGACAGCCAGTTTATGGAAGAACACCCAGACAGAAAATCCGGCAACACGTTAATCCCCACCATACGTCTTACTCTGCAATATGCTAGTAACATATCCAGTAACATATTCACTACTAAATTGTCTCAAATAAGGACAATCCGGACAGATATTGCTCGACAGGATTGCTCAGTATCGGCTGAATTGGTAGGGACATCTTTGTCGAATGGATGACTGTCGCAATCCCACCCAAATATGGAACCACACCCCGAAGGGATGGAGAGGCGTGGGATGTCCGAGGAAGCGCTGGAGTTACCAGCTCCACTCTTTGCCTCTTTGAGACCGTAACAAATCATCTTTGGTCTAATCCTTGCAGATGATGATGATGATGATAAATCAATCGGGTTAATGAAGTAGCGCAAAAGTTCCAGAAACCGCGATAACATTTTACGTTGTGACGCCAAGCCTTATAGATGCAAATCGTATCGTCAGTCGCCTGTTTCGTCGGCGTATGCAGACACGCCCACTAAGGACAGAGAAATACAAGCTTACGGGGTGTGTTGTACCCGAAGTGCTACTGCTTTGTCTGGGTCTCAGCCAGATGAGTGGCAAGGCCTTCAAGTGTTTTCTGCTTACAATTACGTACAGTAAGAGCTTCTAGATAATTACATTGCAGGAGCAGAAACGCGCACATTTTATGCTTCACGCGGAATCCCCTGTTACGTCTCAGGTACGACTATGTGGCTGTTACAGAGTTTATCGAGGGGAGTCAAGAATTCAACCAAAACATAAATAATTCACCACGCAACGGATCGAGTTATCTCATGATCTTCACATTGGATAATGCAGATAGCGTGTCTAAACACATCACACACACACACGCACTTGACAATGCAATGTATAATGTAAAACATTATTAATTCGAATTCTTTGGAATTCTGCTAGGAGTTTTAATACACGTCAGTTAATAATTTGTTTAATTATTACACTGTCTGCATGAATAAATTAAGAACAGCCTGTTTGGTTAAATATATTTTTCCTGGTTGCAGCCCGTCGCCTCATACAATTGCACACGTCTGTGTTATTTAAAAAAAATAGGACAGCCACTTTCTCTTAAAGTAACGAAAAATATAATACTTACCACGGAAAGCAGAAGTATACAAATAGCTTCTTTCAAAGTATACAAAGATCCATCGTATAGTTAAAATAAACGATTGTTAAGTATTCTATTTAAATATAATTATAAATCATAACCATTTAGATTATAAAAATTTACGGTAAAAGTAAATATTTTATAACAGTCGCTCTCTTAACACATTCCATAATAATTATAATCTCCATTATTTTCGTGTACGACGTATTGCCAAATTATATTACTTGAATCTTATAGCTGCTACATTTATATCTCTGTAGATAAGCTGTGATTAATTTTTAGACATTTATCAGATGTAGAGAACACGCACAAAGCAGACAGTCGATTTATCCTCCGGCTTTACAGCTTAAGCTGTGTATGTTGTTGAAAGCTTAACAACTTTGTCCAAAGTAGTCCAATATATTACTAACTGGTTAAAACCTTATATACACAGTGAAACTAGTACAGATTTGCTTTGAACGTACAAACGCATAGAAAGAACGAGTATAGGCAAGATTATGCTATATATTACGTTTCAAAAGGTAACTTCGTCCTGGTAACGCTAATTTTAGTACGAATGCTGATCTCTATTGTAAAATTCTAAAATAAAAGCGATTATATCAAACAAAACCAAAGAGTATAAAAACAGTGTAAGTTTAATTTATTTCTGTGGTGATGTAGATTGTTGTCCTGTTGAATTTACAGCGATGCTGATCTACGAATGTCAGTATTGTAGCGATGTTACGTAGAATTTTCAAAATAAGGGTTAAGAAAGACTTGGGATGGGGAGCTGTGTCTGACCAGCACGACAGAATGCTTTCTGAAACAAGGTGCTTATTCTCTGCTGAGCTGTAAAGTTGGTGCCAACACTAAGTATGGAATTTCAGCTGTTCATTAGAGAAACAAAGGAATTCGCCGACAATTGTACGGCTCAAGTTATTGACAATAGGATATTGTCAAGAATGGTGTGCGCCAAAGTCGTATATTATTGCCTGTATGACTTAGTAACAAATATGACTCAGAATAAAGGCGAAATTAAATTTAATGCTTTTCGTCAATTAGTGGGCCTGTAATTGGCGTGTGATACATGCTTAGTATTAAAAATGCATCAGCGTATAGAGACGACCAATAGGTAATGAATAAAGCGAAGAAAAAGACACTTGTGAATTTGTAAAATGACAAAATAGTTAAATATAATACAGAAAGAGACATGGACATATTCTTATAAGGCAAAATAACACAAAATGTACGAATTTTGATGCTACTTGGTGAACATATTCCTACCTTTCCGCAAATCTGTCATCAACTGCCGCAGACTTTCTGCTGCTAGCCCAGTTTTGTTGTACTCTTTACCACTACCCTTGGATAACAGGGCGTACGGTTGTGAGATATTCTGATTACGCGTATACTGCCAGAGCAATGGTTACTCTCTTCTCTTTACTTAAAGCACGCTGCCTCAATTTTATACTCAGACAGCTCCAGTCCGATTGTCAAAATCCTCCGCTGGATAATTCAGGTAGACTGAACACGACAGTTATTAATTCAACACAAAATCACCGAATAAAGGGTAGGCTACAGGTATGTCAGAATTTTACAACCTTTTTCTTCAGCTTCTAGTACTTGCTGATAATTATTAAAAACAAATCGTAAATGGTAAAAGTACCGTAAAGTTCGAAAAACATTCTAAACTCGTTTCGCCGTTTGTAAAACATTATGGATGTTATAATTGTAGATTACTGTATTATTACATTATAAGATATTGTAGAGCTAGGACATATTTTATTTTTTACTGAAGGTAAAAGTGAATTAAAACATTAAAACAAAAAGAAATGAAAAACAAAAAAAATGTAGGCGTTTGAATTAAATATCGACATCATTGAAGCACTACGAAACACTATGAAACAGTAAGTGTACATTTTAGTAATAAACTTTAAACTAAATATCTTTCTTCTTCGCTTTATGTTAACTAGTTCTAAAAGCGTATTAAGGTTTAATAATATTTCTCAAGTCACTTAATACACGACAAAACTACAATTTCGTTAAATGTAAAGTTGTCGTTTATGTATACATAGAAACTTTTAACATTCAACTTTAACAATAACAAAGCAGACAATTATAACTTTTACACTATTTGTAATCTTACCTCCAAAGTAATGAGTTAATGCAATAGCTAGTGTCTCCGGAGTAATGCCAGTGGTTTTGTATACACCATTGTGCTTACGCTACTCTAAGTACAAGCGTTTTTTTCCTTTTCGCCGTCGTCTGCCGTTCAGGATTAAGCTATTCTGCCTGTTCAGGTTTTACCATGGAGGTTTCAGTCTTTTCGCACTCCTATATATCGGTTGATGTAACACGACTTGGTCTAGAATTGTTCCGTTACAAATTTTCGATATTTGTTCTTTCCAACTTTCTGTATACGTATTCCTGGGTGTTGAGTATGAACGTTTAATTCCTGTCTAACGGTCACATTTGGTATTCTGTCTTCTTTATCACAGTCTTCAACTGATCTCAGAAATTTTTCTCCTGATGATTTCAATTGACTGAGATTTCTTGTCACTGATACCAAGATCCGAGCCACAAAATAGTGTGGTTACTGCTATCGCTTTATATAATTTTAGTGGTCTTTCTTTTAACGTTGTATTATTAAGAGTTTCTACTAGAACATATCCGTTTAATTCATTTATTTTGTTATTAGTGTCTTTATCTTCTTTGTAAGATACGTTGCAGCATAAATACTGAAAATGTAATACCTATTTTAAAATAGAATCGTTTTGATCTTGTGGGATAGTTACCAGAAAGTGCCATGGTTTCACTTTTCGAGAAGGATATTTTCATGCTCTAAATGAAATTCATTTAATATTGTTTATATACAAACAACTGTAATATATTCTCAGTACCTTTTATTATAACTTCGCCATTGTGTTTAAGTATGAGTTACGGTTGACCTCTAGGATTGAATTTATTATCAATTTTCCCATTCTTCTTACTTTAATAACTCTTAGTTTATATCACATTATCTATTTTTGTCCGGTTCTTGATTTTCTGTAATGTTTTTTGCAGAATTCATATGCCAGTCTTTTACTGTTGTCGAGAATTATTCCACTACATGTTAATGATCCTTTGTCTACCTCTGCTTTTTCGCGGTTGGCCAAGTGTATTACATAGGAAAATGCATATGTATGTATAGTACATAAAGAATAAAAAGTACAGGTTTTGAGGATTATTTAATTATTTACAGAATAAATCTGTTTAAGTGTCACCCTACTCGTAGGTCTTTTAACGGGTTGGCATATTTGAATTTGTTTTTGGTCTTACATCGTCATACTTTCGTTAAAAATATTAATTTATTAAGTCATCTCTTGTTAGTATCAACTGTTTAATTGAAACCATGTCACTGAAGAATTGTAACCAATTACGTTACGAGTCACACTTCATTCTCATAGAATTTGTTTGTTTCATAAGCAAACACTGCTTGTACGCTTCCAGCATATACTGTCTCGTGTAACTTGTTGTACAATATGTACCGTTTTACATATTATTGTAACAAACGTACACAAATAATATAATTGTAACAAACATATTATTCCAAATGAAAGAACGTTTTCGTTTTAGTTGCAAACATATGCCCATTGTCGTCAATGCTTACACAGACCGTATCAAACAATAACGCCCTAAGCTGAGCGTAATGCATCAATTGCATCAGTTGTTAGACACTGTCGTGCTATAGCTCTGTACTAATCAAATACACGAACCAATTTGTGTTAGTATCCATATGTACTGATATTTCAGAAAACGTGGCAAAATTAATAAAAATGTTATGTCCTAGTTTATGACAGTAATACAGTGCGTAACAACAATATTTGCGATTGAAACGGTAACTAAAATCATAATAGTGTGTCTATTAGAACCAAATGTAATGTAATTAATCGAATTAATAATTAATAAGGAAATAAATAAAAAACTACCTTTAATTATTAAGCGTTTTGCATTAAAAACCATTTTAATTGCAAGTTTAAAGAATAACGATTCAAAATTAGCTATATATAATATATATATATATATATATATATATATATTGCAACGATACGTTTAGCATAAGTATATGTATCAACCCCTGACTGAGGTATGATAACATACGAAAGCACGTACGGAATATATAAAATGTATTTAATAAAAATAATATAATAAATTTACGTTAGGTATAAGAAATAATGTAAGAAATAAAGGTAGTATTTAATTTTAAATAAATCAAATATTGTAAGTAAGCATGCACATGGAATCATATAGCTTAGTTGGTTTTTAAACGTAACGAAGGGGAGAAAATGACACACGCTGACCGGCAGAGGCGACGTCAGAACGACATGCGGCCGCCTGTGTATCAGTCTGCGAGTGTGTGTATGTGTACATGTGTAAACGACAGACAGGTTGAATTATGCAAACGAGGATGGAAGATTTTACACAGTTTTTTAAGTACTGAACGTGAACCAGAAGTCACACGAATCAGCGACATATGTAAAAACATAGCTGACGCCTGGCGCTTCAGTTTGGCGTTAAGTGGTCATTAATCGTGGGAACCGTTCAGACACCGTGTGAAATTTAGCCATACACAGCGTAACTTTCATAATTTGCATAAATGAAGTTTAATATTATACCGAACGATTGGGGAAATAATATTTATAAAAAAGTGTGCGCTTCATAGAAAGACGCGTAGGTTGAAAGTAACGATTAAACCGATGCGCCGACCTGTTCAATGTTGTCAAAACAGTTTCCAACAGGAATTTGAACGACGGCAGCAGTATAAAACCCCAGCGAGCGACATACTCTTTCTCAGATGATACTTAGATCAAGCTCAGATAGTACGCGGAATCCACGCATCTCGATACCGTAAATTTTACAAAGTTTTAGTAATGTTTTAAACAGTATTCAATAACGTGAAGTGCGATGGAACCGGCACTACGTAGGTGCAAGTATTAATGAACACGAGTGATTTTAAAAAGACTATACTAATGAATCTACGAGAGTTGTAACTACGATGAAATTCGAGAATTCTACATAGAACTTCTAGACATCTACGAGGGACAAGATAAGGAGAGGAGAGGAACTACACAAGAAGACGAGAGGACACAGGGACAGCACATGCAGCTACATCCAGCCGTACATCATCACGACCAGAGGTCCACGTCAGAAATCAGCATCCAGGAGACGAAGCGAGGAATTCAACGACGCAGAGACAGAGAAGGTGATAACGAAGAGGATCAACAAACTCGAGAGTCCAGATGACGGTAACGACAAAGTTAGATGGTTGTAGAAACATGCAGGTGAAGTCAGACATTTATTTAATATTATAAATGAACCTGAGGTCTATCGAGAAAAGCTGTAGTTTTCATATACAAGTTTACAAAGAAATTAATATATTTTTAAATTTGCATAATGAGTAAATAATTGTTCAAAATATAATTGAGAATAGAGAATATAACTGTAGTAATCTCATAAATAAATGGTCAAGGAAGAACCATATTTTTATTGTATTTTGTAATTGATTAGATGAGTAATTTCAAATATGAGAGTTACATAATTAGAAGATTGTTAATTAATTGAGACATTAAATAATAGAATAAATTAAAGTAATAAATGTTCTCTATTAATATTTTAATAAATGTTTAATTAATTAAAAGTTTTTATTAAGTGGTATATATTGAAAACCACACTTACGAAGACAAGATGAATATGGAATTTTATACGCATTAATCACGTTTTTATAATAATTATATGTGTTATATGTTATATGTCTGTGTAATATTTCAGGTCATATATGATTTATGAATGTGTACACTGTGTCTTAGAAATATAAGAAATGAGATTTAAACACGTTATAAGTGCATTACATTCAGATTGATAATATTAATTAATAATAATATGCTTTTATAATAATAATTAACCCACACTAAAAATTAATAACATGATAATTTGAATTTTTAAAGAATAAATCAAATGAATATGATTTTATTAAAACAGTCGTACTAATTTCACAACTAGTACTAAATCCTCTGTACTCTTTACTTGTATTAAAACTTATAACGATATTCACGTGCTTATCCACACTCAATCAACGACTAAAGCCTGCGACCCAGCCGGGGAACATCAAGGTAAATACTACAGAAGAAGAGTATACCTCCGAGACGTGGGTAAGTGCGCACAAATGAGTAAGAGCATATGTGTAAAGGTAAGTGTCTAAAACTAACGTTGTAAAGTAATTGGCGTGCCCAACGGTGTGGGCCGACACGTAGAAAAAATAGCGTGTTGCAAAATAAATGTTAATTATCATTACAAGTAAATGGCGCCCTGGTAATAAAGAAAAATAATTAGCACAAATATTGTAGAAAAAATTAATAGTCAATTTCTGTAATAA
The DNA here is from genome assembly GCA_034769895.1 of Magicicada septendecula. Taxonomy (NCBI): domain Eukaryota; kingdom Metazoa; phylum Arthropoda; class Insecta; order Hemiptera; family Cicadidae; genus Magicicada; species Magicicada septendecula. The sequence continues at coordinate 107,429,139 of CM068375.1, forward strand.
ATAATATTATAAATTGTTATATTGAGTACAGAGAGAAAAAGAGTTGTGAAATTAATACTGATAAATAAATATTAATTTAAATAAAGAAATGTAGAGTCACGGTGGACCAATAATTAAAAAAATAATTCATATAACGAATCAGTTAGGACACCGTAGTCTACAACAATGGCGAAGCAACCAACAATGGACTTCGAAACGAGTTTAAACGACTTCAAGAAGAGTTGAAAACGAATAGTGCAGAACTAAGTGAAAAATTAGAAAGTAAATTAGAAAGTAATAATGAAGAGTTAAAAAATAAGATTGATAGTAGTAATACGAGATTAGAAACTCAAATAGAAGATAGTCGTCATCGATTAGAAATTACTATTGAAGAAGTGAAAACTCAGTTAGACAGTAATATAGATAGTAATAATACTAGGTTAGAAGAGAAAATAGAACTCGTCAGTAATACTTTGAAAACAGAGCTTACTGCACGCGTTGAAGCGGTCGAACAGCGAGTTCAACAGTCACTTAATGAACAAGCTGTAAAAATTGATAGTAAATTTAAAGAACAGCGTGAATATACAACACGTGAAACTAAAGAACACATTCGACAACTGGCTGAACAGTGGAATGAAAAATTAAAAATTACAAACCAGAAGCAAGACCTCAGGCACAAAGACGTAAATGAGCGCATCCTGGACAACATTAATAGAACAAAGGAACTCACTGTGAGGACCGAGACAGTAGAAATAGCTGTGGAGGAGGTCAAGAGAAAAACTACGCACCACTCCATGGAAATTAACAACATGAAAGATGGACTACAAGAGGAGGTAGAAAAACTACGAGCGGAAGTCAAGAGACGACCCAGTGCTTTAATGATGTGTGCTGCAAAGGTAAACGATCGAGAGAAGATCAGTTTTAAAGGTAATAAATGGGAGAACCCCATAGAATTTTTACATAAGTGTGAACGAGAAATGGCAACAATAGGAAGCAACCTAAACGACAGAGACCGTATAGAATTTGTAAGTCGACATTTCCAGGAAACAGCTTCCAAATGGTATACGATTGTTCGGGACCAAACAGAAACTTATGAACAGTTCAAGGCATCTTTCGAAAATCGATACTGGAATATACATACCCAGAGAGAGGTATTACGTCAACAGCAAACGTTCCGTGGAAGACTACATCATACAACTCGTCGAACGGTGTAAGCATCTTATACCAAGTTTCACGGAGCACGAATTAGTATTAAAATTAAGCTACCATTTTGACAGACACATTAGACTTGCCGTATATACCCAAGGAGTTAAAACCATTGAGGAACTTCACATTCTTGTGACGCAATCATCACAATTTGTTAATAAAGAATACGAAAGAAGAGATAACCAGCCGCAGCAATTAAATAATAAATAATAGAATCAAATAAAGTAATAAATTTTCTCTATTAATATTTTTATAAATGTATAAGTAATTAAAAGTTTTTATTAAGTGGAATATATTGAAAACCACACTTGCGAAGACAAGATGAATATGGAATTTTATACGTATTAATCACGTTTTTATAATAATTATATGTGTTATATGTTATATGTCTGTGTAATATTTCAGGTCATATATGATTTATGTATGTGTATACTATGTCTTAGAAATATAAGAAAAGAGATTTAAACACGTTATAAGTGCAATAAATATTCAGATTGAATATAAGGGTTCAAATAATAATTAACCCACACTAAAAATTAATAACATGATAATTTGAATTTTTAAAGAATAAATCAAATGAATATGATTTTATTAAAACAATCGTACTAATTTCACAACCAGTACTAAATCCTCTGTACTCTTTACTTGTATTAAAACTTATAACGTTATTCACGTGCTTATCCACACTCAATCAACGACTAAAGCCTGCGACCCAGCCGGGGAACATCAAGGTAAATACTGCAGAAGAAGAGTATACCTCCGAGACGTGGGTAAGTGCGCACAAATGAGTAAGAGCATATGTGTAAAAGTAAGTGTCTAAAAATAACATTGTAATATATATATATATATATATATATATATATATATATATAGCTAATTTTGAATCGTTATTCTTGAATAGTTACTCCCAATATATTATATTGGGATTACTAAACATCAGACAGGCCTAAATATATTTTCTCATAACGTAGTGTTATTACTCAATAAGGTGGAAAATTGGGCCAACGAATTTAATTAAGAAAGGAAAAATTAACTGGAATAATTATCGAGTTTACAGTAAACATGGGATTGATGTAGCAGGAGCTGACAGGAACAGTGCCAACCTTGTTTGATCAATTTTACAATAGGTCCATATAATACTTCATGATAGCGGATTCACTGAGCGATTGCTTACAAGATTTATCTATTTTTTCAAGCAACGAAGAGCAAATAACTTAAGAATATCATAATTATTAGCACTAGAAACGTAAATAGAATGATTTTATTAGGCAGTATATAAACAGCCAATTTACGTAACCTAAACCGCCAATTTAATCCAATTTACTCCGAAGTCCAAATTTCTCACATGTCCAGCTAAATCACATTAGATTCTTCTTCTGCGTAGAAGTCCAGCAATGTGCGTGTTGTAAAATTCATCAAGCTTCCGGTTGTGTCGAATTCGCTATTCGCCTGTTATCGCATCTCGTACTGGGCCGAAAGTTTTCCTCAAGTGTTTCTGCTCAAAACAAGTTTTCCTGTTTCCCTGACACTTCACGTCTCACATCCGTACAATATAACCGGTCGGATTACAGTTTTGTATAGCCGGATTTTGAAGTGTTTAGATCGACTTTAAGACTAAAGGAGTTGCTGATTGGATTCTTGCGTTAATACTTGCCGCCTGTATTCGTGCATTGATCTCCACTCCACACATTACGCCCTCTGTGAATATTGCTCCAACGTTCTTAAACTCACGGACTCTCTTACACCGTCTATCATTACTCTCTTGGTTGCGACTCAACCAAAGATATTCGATCTGCACCGCATTCTCTAATAGGGCAATATTTCTCTGCATGATCTTTAATGCATTGCACATCTGTTCCAATTCGTCTTTAGAAGAGGGCAGTGAGAACACATTATTAGCATAGGCCAGATGTGTGATGTTGTCACCTTTGACGTTTGTACCAACGGATAACCACATCGTGGATTTCACCAACTTCATTTCAGATCGTCAACCGTACTGTACGGCCTACAGCCAAAAGTGTATGATTCGTCACATTTATTGTAGAATTTAGTTCTCAAACTCCATAGTGCCTATATCTTCCCAACGAACTACCTGCTGCGCAGTTACTTCTAAATGCAGTTAATAGTAAACGCCCGCATTAAGAAATTCGTCACACTACTATTAGGAAAAATGTTACCACAAATAATCGTATATTAAAAAATTAAAGCTGATTATATTGAAAGTAAAATCAATAAATAAATTACAAAGTCTTTGATTAGCCAGATTGCATAATAAAGCAACTGAGCATTCAGTTTTTTAACCGTTGCTTACCGAAACCGTTCCAAGCATTTGAAAAGTTACTTTTTGCTTTTACTTAGTAGTGTAGTGCATGTGAGCCGCAAACAGAAAGGCGGAGGTGTCAGATAATGTGAGTATGCCACATGCAGTCACAGACGGCTCTCATAAACTAACCCTAGTTTAGTGAAAAATTTAAACGATTTTTATAAATTCCATCAGCACATAGTTACAATGTTAAAGTTTATCCCATCCACGTAGACGTATTAATAGTTATGCGTTCTGTTACGTTGACAGCGATATTTTAATAAGGTTAAATAAGGTATATTGCAATTTATAACATCAAGATAGTTAAAAATACTATAACACTAACAACAATATTGAACCGTTTTATACAAATTTTATTTAATTCACCAACTCTTGTAACATGTATTCGTTACGCACTATTCACAATAAGCAAAACAGTAACTAAAATGCATACTTAAATTCATTTTGGTACCGAAATATTGAAAGGACATTTGGATAACCGTCAGTTGTCATTAAAATAAGTGTGCAGTGTGTAAACATTGAATGTAGTACAGATAGGCAAGACTTTATTACAAAATTAAGAAACAACTTACTCAACTGTTTGCAATTGTAAGTTCCACAACCTTATTTATGAATGAATTTTCAAACCGGAGACTATTAGAATATTCATAAGTTTGAGTAGTAGGATCTCGCCTATTCCCAAGTGAGAGTTTCGTCCAAAGTCGATTTATGTGTTCTAGACAAATTCGCCTAGGGTAGTCCATCCTGGGTAATTAGTCTCTAACTATTCATACAATAATTACATTGTCACGTAACTTGACAACTCGTGATGCCACTAGTGTTGCGTAATGTTAATGCGGCTATAGTTACAGTCCGCGACATGCTGGCTACCTGTTGGATCTTACTTAGAGGTTTCAATTAATGGCTCTGATTGACGGAATTTTCAAAAATTCGGAAATACGCACATTAGAGTTTGGTTTAGAGGGACGAGGCCTCCTGCTGAGGCTCGTTAAACGACACCATTATGAAATCAGTTTCACGCTTCCATATCCAATGAAACTTGAATCAACAGGTGCAACCGTCCAACAGGTTCATTCGTTGGGTCCAAGAAACAGCCTTGCTAATGGAAGTTAATGTTATATGTTCCAAAGAAGGATCATAGCACAGGAACAATGATCCATGAGTTTGATGTTGCGAGGGATGTTGTACAACTGTAGAAGAAAAAATATATGAACTACAGATTGAAGACCATAACTTTATGTATCATGATTCTAAAGGACAGGATCTAAAATCTTAGATTACTTGCGTCTTCATAGCCACGCATGGAAATTTAGGGTCTTCTTGTTTACCAAACATCTCACTTTTATTTTAAAAACAAATAATATTCAATGATCATTTTATTTATTTGAAAAAATTAAGACGTCAAACAACCTGTCAGATAACTATAATCTAGTTTAAATCTCTTTGTATTAATAGTTATAAGTGAATTTTCTCAAGAATCTAAAGTACTAGTGGTAAATACCTTTTAGGTAAATGTGCCTAGAATGTTCTCGTTACAAATGCGTCAATCCGTTTCAGGAAGGTAACAATCTACTGCTAATTTAATAACAATTTAAAACTTTTTAACAATCTCATTTCCCTAATATTATAATTAATGTCACACACTTTTGCTCATTCTATGACGTGATATCGTAAGTGATAAGGTTTTTATGCTGCATCACAGAATGGCGGAAACGCTCAGTGTTTTTGAAACGTTGGTGGCCAACCGAAAGAAGTGTTATTATTGAAACTTTCATCGTGTGAGTTTAAAATGAAAATAGCTAAATTTGTTTAGAGCCCAATAAATGACATTAGTTGTTTAATTAATACAAACCATTACTATAAAATACTGTTACGCAGGTCTACTGATCTTCGTATGGTACAGTGGAAAACAAAATACAAGACACTAATGAAGTCACTAAAAATCAGCTTTAATTGTCACAAATAACAGTTTATAATCAACTCGTACAATAATTCTAGTTAGATTGTGTCTACACGCCATAAGAATGTCAAATATAAAGAATTCCGCGCTATAATCACTTTTCACAAAAAACACCTCTTGCGACGCACTGTGTAAATCACCCAACATAACACTGAGCTGTAAGCGGCAGGTATATATAGGCTGCAGGGTTCCATAACACGAGTCTTTAACAAACACGCGAAAATTTAAGGGAATACTTCAGCGCGGCCACGGCAGAAACACACACCGTTTGGCTAGTCAAGAAGCTTCTAGAACGACACCATCGAACGCACGAGACGTTCCGCATTACGTAGTACTGCCTAGCATGTCAAGCGTCACGTACGCGTTACAGCTGCGGAAAAGAGTAGAACAACATTCTCTAATGGACCAGAACGTTCCGTAATGACGTAACACTTTTTCCGCGTTACGTAACAGTAACAACACACAACTCAACTTGCCACTGTGTTTCTGTGCATTAGTTACAATAATTATCGGTAACTCAATTTTCTATTCTTCTTCACTGTACGTGTTAAGCAGATTGTCAGTTACGGCATAGGCCAAAACACTTCCTTGGGTGCCTAAACGTTTGCAATCCTCTAATGATAAATTTGAGTTTACCAAGACACTTATTCCCATTTTATTTATATTTGTTAATAATACACGGAGTGGATTTCTGGAATTCGTTAATTTGTTTCGGATTATAAATAGCGCAAACACACCATTACAATAATTAAAAAGATCTACTTACTAATTTTCTTGTTGTTTCACCAATGTTTAGTATTGACTGATATCTTTCCTACAACTATAATGTACTAAGTTAACTGTTTTTGCTTATTGCTATTCTTTGATTGTACAAGGTCTGGTGTGTTTAATAAAACTTGTAATATTTTTACTCTTTCCGGTTTTAGTTTAATGCCATTTGCATTTAATATCGTTTCCCACCTATAAAACCTAATCTTTTTTAATAATAGTAATTGAATGTAAAAATGTCAGATACCAATAACGTATTCTTACATTTGAAGTATGCATGAATTTAGGTAACAGGCTTAACCATAGCTATCGTGGATTATATAGTTTTCAATCATAAATACTTGGTAAACTGGTAACTGCAGTAACGTCACCTGTTTGCGTTGTTAACGTTATTATTTCTACGATGTCTTCATTTACTATTCAAAACAAAATTATTACGTTTTACGATATAATAATTTTATATATATGTTGTAACGTACCAAAATAACAGTTACATAAAAAAAAAAAAGTCTAATACGTCAAATAGAAGAATAACATGAAAATATTTCATCAAGAATAGAAGAAGGAACAGGAGAATAAAAATAAAATGTGTATCTACGAATAAATAATATTGAAACAACCCAACGAAGAAGAAGGAAGAGTAATAAGAATATCATCGAGTATAACAAAGAAAGAGAAAATACCATGAGTCAATATAATACGTTAGCATCCAGGCCCAATAGATCAAAATAGTGAGGAGATATGCCGAAAATGATTATCATCGTAAGAAGGAGACGAATCAAATACAATCACCATAGTGAAAAAACAAACTAATTTGTTATAAGAGTGAAATAAATATAGGACAATGACTATCATAATAATGAATGAAAATATGGAAGAATATGACTATATTCAGTGAACATGAATTATTAAAAATAATGTGTAACCAAGGAAAGCACCAAAAGTGACAAACAACTAACCAGAAGAAGAAGAAAAAGAAGAAGAGGAAAAAATGTACCATGAAGAATGAAGACTATGTATGACCAGTACAAGACCCCAATATTCACAAGATATGGAAAGCATCAAAATCAATGTAGTGACCAGAACAAGTGTAATGATTATTGGACTATCAATAATAAAGAAACCAAGTGTTGAGCATCAATAAGTGATCACAAACAATGACAGTGAATACCTAATATAAGTGTAACAACATATGATATAATAACATTTTACCCCAAGTAAACAGCACAAACAATATCAGTGAAAGTGTTTATAACGGAGGGAAGTGATTAACCATTTGTAAGTGAAAGAATCAACGATTAACAAATGAAATGCACAGACAATTGGTGTACCAAGTTTAATCCAAGATTGTAAAACCACAGATATAATCAATAAGACCACCAAATATATGATACAGAAAAGTGAATTAATTGTTCATAGAGATCAATAATAAAAGCTTTATAATCCTTGATATGAAATGTGCCTGAATGTCATAGCAACACAGGACAAAATGTAGATGAATGTCAAGACAAATAGTAGTGAATAAACTAATTTGTTGAGTATAAACAAGTCAATGTACCAAAGCCTAGATACAATCCACCAAAATATGTAACATAATTAGACTAAGAAACCCAGTATTATTGTTTCAACAGATAGTGTAAAAATGTGTACAAAATGTGTAAAACATAATAATAAACCATTGTAGTAACATGTCATAATGAGATGACAATAGTTGAGATGAATACTGTAAAAAACTATGAAGCACATTGTTGTCAAACAAATGACACATAACCTCACATGAATTTGACCTACAACATAAAATCATATACATTAATTAAACAAAGTAATTATCCATAATTGTTTCAAATAGAGACTAAATAAGAATAAAAATACAAAATAATGAATACCATATGAACTGAAGGACACAACAAATGAGTCAGATTAAGTACAATAACAATAAACCAAATAGACAGAACCCCAATGTGACAAAAGAGTTAGTCAAAAAACATTATCAAAACTTATAAGAAGAATGTAAAAAATGTTACCAGTAGTTAGAGTAATGTTCAATGCTACTATGAGAACACATCACAAATATTATACTAGTAATTTAATAATTGAAATTTAATAAACTAACTAACTGCAATCATAGAACTAGGTGTAAATAACCACCATACAATAACTTAGAGAGATTTCAGATAACAAAAAGTTAGTGAATACACTAAACTAACCATGTACAACAATTGTACACAATTTTAATTGTTAACAATATATCCAATGTGTAGTAAAATAACTAAATAAGTGTGACAAAATGGCGAGATGAGAGCATAATGTATTTTGAATCATACTATATATGTACACAAAATAACATTTTACCAAAATAAAATATGAACAAATGTAAATAGATATACCTATTAATGTTATAATACAAAAAATATGTAGTAGAATAAGGAATAATAGCGATATAAGTAAATGTAAACAATCGGACATAGTTGGCTTATACGCCATTAGCAAATTTTGTTTAAACTATAAATATGGCAATATTATGTATTAGCATGAAGGAGAAATGGACTCAAAATGTTTAGTAATAGGTATTAAGATGTAATTACAACAAAATATAGTGAAAAGGACTTATTTGTGTTAAGAACCGCTATATGAGTTTTGAAGAAGATCAAGTGAATTATTAATGGACGGAATTATTGCTTGTTTGGACTTAAAATAAAGACGCAAGTGTCCGCAATTTAATGCCACTATCCAAATGACGATATGACAAAAAATAAGAAACTTATAGCCATTATAAGTTTTTCGATCATTTTCGAATGTCCATGTACACGTCAGAGATAGTCTCTAACCCGAAGTCAGTAACGCTAAAAATTAAAATACTTATTTAACAAAGGCGTTTGGGGTTGAGAGTATGGATTTCTAAACCAATTGAATGACTCAATTTCACCAGACGAAAAGAGACGCTTTAGCGAAATGAATTAATTGTTTTCCAACACTCGAGGCGAGAGGAGCGTGTCACAGTCGTCAAGACATATTTTAAAATGTGCGCGTCACCCCAGTAACGTGGTCAAACATTAACCTATACTGAACACTCCATTATCGAGTGACAGTGTAATAAGTGAATAGTGAACAAAAGACATGACCAGTGTGTAATAAGGGTCATGTCAAGTGAAAGGAAACAGGGAGTATAATAGTTTAACAATTTTAAAAAATATTAATGAAATAATTCTCGTTGGTTGAACGAAAATTATTGTTTGACTGCACTAGTCAAGTAAACACGCTTGAGTGCATTCACCGATAACGATGAATAATTATCAGAATTTGATGAACAAAGTTATCATCCAATGTGATGGCGATATTTAATTAAAAGATGTTGTATTTTATATTTAAAGAATAATTAATAAACGCGGAATCAATTTTAAATACCGCACACAATTACTAGTAAATATAGTCGCTTAATTGACTATGAATTTAGTCTTGATAAATAATAACTTTCTTTTGTGGATACTATCATTACTGATAATTCTACATCATATTAATAATAAATAAAGTGTTTGTAAAAATAGTATTAAGAGTTTTATATGATATTACTTATTATACGTAATAACTTACTATCATCTAGGTAAACTAACCTAGAACCAAAACGTATATTTTGTCACAGAGAAACACTTCTGTCCTAAAATGATTTTTATAAGTGAAATCGATAATAAGAGTTTTTTCAATTTTTTTCTCTTTCCAGTTCATAGTAGTGATAACTAATAAATTAATAATAATATTTTAATAGTGCAATGTTACAAGCACGTGTTTACAATCTTAGCTTCACTAGACATCAGAATACCGTACGATAGTACGATAGTATTGACTATCGTATTGAGATTAATAATTTTAAATTTTGTTCTTTTTAATCACAATAAATAAGTAAACATTGTTATTTATTAACACATCTTTATATCTTGTATCATGTATCTTAAAAGAATTCACGAAAATTGGTAATACGAATGACCAAAGTGAACATGACCTAGTTCACCATATTATCGTACATTGTAACAGTGTTACCAGCCTTGAGCTGAAGAAGTCTCAATATTTATTTAATTTGTTGTTGTTTTTAAAGAAATCAATATTAATTGTTTTAAAGGAGTTTTGCTAAATTTCACTACTGTCAATAAAATCCTCAATTTATTACCAGTGGATATAGTCTTCATTTCTGTAAAATAGAAGTAAATAGCTTTTTTTTTTTGAAACAATTATTTCACAAGGTGGCGGCAATATTCAAATTATTGATATTGTATTATTCAATTTACAATTGAATATCTGAATTGTTTTATTTCATGTGCATTTAGCGATATTCAAACGGAATATCTGTGTGTTACAAATGTATTTACAGTGAGACAGAGTCGCCCATCGAGAAGATTGAAGATATTCACGGATGGTAAGTGGGGAGGTGAATACAGCGAATTATTAGTGACTTTAATACTCTTTTAAACATAAACTTTAACTTCTAATTACCCATTGCTAATTAGTTATATTAAATATTAAACAAACCATATGACGACCTGAGAGTCAACTACAACTACAACAAAAACTTTTCAATTTAAAGCTAAAACATTCTAATAAAGACATTAAAACCAACCATCGTAGTAAAGATTTATTACTATATATATATATCCCACTGTTGGTGGGAATAAACGTCTGGGTTTTAACAAATCTTAATATTAGACTACGGACTAATCGTCCTTCATGATCACGTTTGATCACCATGACAACTTCGTTCCTTAGAGTTTGCGGTCATTATACGTTGGTTGGGTTTGAAGGAAGTAAAATGTATATTTCCAAAGCAAACAGTACAGTCTTACAAAATACAATTTTTGATATATATTAAAATAAAGACTATAAAATTGTCCAAATTAACTAAAAGCTGAAAACTGTATTCATGCTAGCGTTCAAAACCATATATTTTTTAATTTACACGATTTCAATTTAGTTTAATGATGAAACAACTTTAAATATAATTAAAATTAATGAAACGAATGTTTCAGAGATTTTTTTACTGGAACCCATTTGTTCATCACTCTCCAGCATTAACTGATGTGCATTGTATATTTCAAGAGTTTTCTTATTGACTATTATTGTTTAAAATATAGTCAAATAAAAACAACATAAACTAGATTTTTCATTTGTTACAGAAAAGGAATTTTGTTTAGTAAACGTCTGCCTTAAACAACAGAAAATAAAAGAGAGGAGATTGGATACCGGTGCTAATAACGTATTACATTACATTCGGAATGTGAGAGAATTCAACCATTAACCACAGGTGACGTGCGGTCTGTATCGCTTTCAGTCGGAAACTCTCAGCACGCTACTAATCGAATTAAACACAATCAAGTGTGCTAACGCTACCTGTTGTTCCTCTGAGAAATTTACTTTCTTGTCTCTATGTGGCCTTCACTATTCGTTTTTGAAAAGGCGTATTGTTTCTTTCATTTTATTTACTTATAAGTAATGAAAATAATAATATCGGTATGGAGAATCATACATGACTTCCATGTTCTAAGATTTATATTTAAAATCATTTTCGATATGAAAAATTTCCATAGAAACTACTTCTTTCTTCAGCCTCAACCACAGCACTGTGTTCACTAACGAATATCACCTCATGTTAGCGCACTCGATTTTCACTGATGATGGCAGTCGATGGCACTCCCAAAACGTATGGTTTTGCAGAAAACATTAGACCACGGGCAAACACCACGGGAAGAAATTTTAACAACAAACTACTTCTTTGCTGCCAATAACGTAGTACATATATAAAAAATTATCCCCTCCCCTTCAACTACATTTTCATTTATAGAAATCTACCTCTCTCCCTTCAACTACCCTTTTAATTTATAGTTATTTCATCTACTATTCTACAGTGGATTATTATGACCTTCTTTTCAGGATACTTTATTTATCAAAATTAAGTACTTTACTCTTGTTAAAACATAAAACGTTGCAGGTAAAATACCCCTTCAACTTAACCGATTTCACCAAAATCAATAGGCGTTGAGTCCTCTACAAATCAGGTACGTATGCACAAAATTATTTGATATTGTTTGAATTTCCGGCAGTTATTGTTTGCCATAGAAAAATTATACACAGAGACACACAGACACACTCACAGACACTTTTCGGAAAATGGCTTTTCTTCATGTTTTGAGGGTAGTACAATCAGAATCACCCCTTATCTCGAACACGATTTTTTTCGCCAACACCATACCGTACTTCCATTTTCTTATGGAACATGGAGGTAAAAATGATACAGTTGAAAGAACTGTAAACAATCTATACAATAATATTTTTTGGTTTAATATATTTTAATTGTTAATACACTCGAATCATTGTTGATCGGCTTATGAGTACAGATTACAAAACTGTTTCAAAATGTTATTCTTTTATTAAATACCAGTTGATACTGACGTATACATAAATCTTGAATCTTGGCTAGGTTATTAGTATAGAGTTATAAGATTCTGCTAAACAGAGAAAGAATTCAGGTCTTCTAAAATGGCTTTCACTTATCGTATTCTCTTACACGAAACTTGATGAAAGAATACAACAATTATAAGAACAATAAGCACTTGGTAACTCTTTCACAATATTGTTTTTTGAGGAAGTTAAAAGTATACACTTGTAGAAATACCATATATTTACTATTATTCATAACAATTATAAAATAAATTTTTATGGAATGCGGTCAAATTCATGGTCAACTAAATATAAAGTTTTGCTATCAAGCACAGCACTCCCTTGTGTTAAAAAATCAAGGAAATCTTTGACGAAGGAAATCTAATCAGACGATTTAAGAGATCAAAGCACTTAGCACCAATGCGATTTTTGACCAAATGACAAAACACCGATAAAGTACATCCTCTGGTATATTAAGTGAAACTGATACTTAATAAATCCATGGCTTAAAAACGTATTTTAATAACAAATAAATGATAAGACTTAGTGATTAGTTTTAGTGTGAAATTAAAAAACATCATTTAACTTGAAAGGCAACGCAAACACGTTTAATAAATACAAACGTCAAGAAAAATATTGTCACACAACTAAATAATGTTTAACTCCAATTTATATTATGACCGTGTGACAACACATCAAAGAATATTCTTACAGGTAAAGTTAAAACTAATGAGTTCAGTATAGGCCTATATATTTGTGAGTAGTTGTGAATACAAGCTGTTAGCCGTTTGTGCACTTACTATGTTCCTAGACAAATTACTGGATATGTTATTACTTATTCAAATGCGTCTAGAATATACATGAGTGCTGTGTCCTTACAGCAACTATAAACAAACAGAAAATCCTTGAGGAAGACAGCGGATGAGTAAAAATTATATTTACCGGTGAACAGAGCTGCGGAAGTTCATCTTCCCCATTTATCTTGGGAGATGTCCTTGTGGAATTTCGCTGTACTACTGTGCCGGGACTTTGAATTTTCCCGGCGCGTGTAGAATTGATCAGGGCTACCAACACAGTTGACAGCACTGCCGGGCTGTGCATTGTCGAAGCTGCGGCGACGCGATTTAGTGACCAGTCGTGGTCAGCTGTTCGCTGTGTTTCGGTTTTCAGGATGACTGTCTAGTTAGGTTAGCCAAAGGCTTTATTTTTGACAAACTGGGACAGGTTTGTTTTATCCAGGCAGGTACCACCTACACACCATTGTTTCCGTCTCATTTCTCAGCAAGCTTTCAACCAGGACATTCCCTTTGGTCTGACGGCCTAAGTTATGTGTGTCGGTATTGTTTTCATGCGTCTGTAGTTTCCTCAAGACGTTCAGGGTCCCTGCCTCAGACAGGAAAAAGGGGGAAGATCGTTGGTCATGCGAACATCTGTGACCACCAACAGAGCGATTCTACATTAAGGCGCTCCCCGAAGCCGTCAGACCAAGAAATGCGGAAGAACCAAATACACCGAAAGATCCAGAAAGCCCAGGAACGACTTCCAGTAAGCATTTATCATAGTCCATGGACAATTGTTGGAACCTCTGCTCGTCCACACAGTTCATCCTGTTTCAACTTGAGTTCGTCGCTACACACTTACAGGTGGGAGCGTTTCATTTATGCCTCTTCTAACTGCATCAACTCCATAGACTGGCTACCCTTGTTTTCTACATTAAATATCTGTCAACTCAATCCGTGTAACAAACTTATTAAGAACTGAAAATACCTCAAGGTCATAAGAACTTAAGTTTGTAAAAGTTGTAACTGGTTCCATTGTAACTTGTCTAACATACACCATGAGGGGGTGGTTAAACTGTTCTATTAAAGTATGGTTGCCTTGATTAAGCTATGTGGAGTAAATTATCTTTATTACCATTATTTTTATTATAATCATTCTTCAAAGTTTATTAGTGTTTTCTTTAATTAAGTGGTTAGGTTGACGTTGGTATAGTCCGTCATTTTTACTGGATTAATGTTCGCGTTGTTCTCCCTCATGGAAATATATGCTAGTCTGGAAATATATATATGTATATCTTTATGTATATTTTCTAAATACTATAAATTAATAACTATCAATTCTTGTCAGCACTTAAGTTGTGTCGGCAACGTAAAATCTAATAAATCTTGTTAAAAAAAACTGTTGATTGTTCGTTGGTCTTCCAGATAATCACAGAAAATAGGGCCTTGAAAGTCCCAAAAGATCGTCAACATGACTTTACCTGCTGGTGGCTGCGTCTTGAATTTTTTCGAGTGGGAGAGCTGGTGTACTTCCATTCAAGGCTTTGTCTTTTCGATTCCGGCTGAAAATGGTGGATCCAGTTTTCATCGCACGTAAAAATTCTTTCATAAAATGATTCTTTTTCAGTTAAACCACGTGCTTTCAACTGTCTACAGATTTGAAGCCGGGTTTCTTTGTGGGCATCCGTAAGTTGTCTTGGCACCCATCTCTCGCAGGTTTTCTTGTATTGCAGCTTATTCTAAATAATTTTATGGACATTACCAACACTTACTGAGACTTCTTCAGCAATCATTTCAACAGTTATACGCCTGTTAGCCCGAATAAGAGCGTCAATGCGGGTTTCAAGCGAAGGAGTTGAAACTTTGACCGGTCGGCCACGCCGCTGCTCATCGCTGACATTTGCACGACCACTTTTAAACTGTTCTACCTATTTGTAAATGTTCGAACGGTGCAAACAATGATTTCCGTGCACTTTTAACATCCTTTCATGAATTTCAAAAGGTTTGACACCTTCTGCGACTAAAAATCTAATCACTGAACGTTGTTCTTCCGCGGTGCAATTATCAAGCGGACTTGCCATTGTTGACTGAGTAAATTAGAGGTTATGTTTACAAAATTTTATAAAACTGCTGATCAGAAGTTATTACAATGATGCCAACTTGCACTCCTGAAAGTATCGTATTGATTTATGTTTATAGTTTTTGAGCTAGAGCAATTTGTCTCGTTATTTATTGAATGACCCTCGTATATGATTTATAACTAAAAATGCGCGAACGCGTTTATAAATTTATATTAATTTGATATTATATTTCATATCTAAAATATTTTAGCTGTTTCAAATCCTTAAGTTGCATCTGGTAAGATTTAAGATTGTAATTTAACATTGTTTTATTTGTTTGGTTGTTTAGTAAACATAGTGGATTTTGCCAATTTGGTTAATTACGTTATTGACACTTCTATCCTCCTCCTCTTACCTGTTGTTCTTCTTAATTTCTTCTTCCCAAATCCAAGTGCTCGAAACGTGGTCTCCTTGGTGGACAACTAGGATTTGACTTAAACGTGTGTCAGGTTTAACAAGCCATGCTAACCGCATTGTGGTGTGGGTACTGTTGTATTCACAATCATCAGGGATTATTTGAGGCCGCTGAGTTAAAAACTTGCAATGCTGGATCAAAAGTTTTTTAAAGTAGGTCTGCGTTTCTTCTCTCGAGGATGCGACAATAAATCACAAGTAGTTTGGGATCGACTGATTTATTCGTATTTATGAAAGAAACAATGGAGACAAATACAGTGAGGGTTTGCTAAGAAAATACTTATGTAATTTTATTTGCCAGTATTTGACGCTAAATTTAGAAATGTTGTCTAATTAAACTTTAATTAATAATTTCATTTAATATTGTTATATAGCCTGTAGGTACTATATCAGTACAGTCCCCCCCTCCACATTTAATCCATTTTACAGTCTTTGTTTTCGACGAAAAGGGTTTAATTTACTATCAAACGATTACACAATAATATAAACATTAATAAAAGTCACATTTACTGTATTAAGTGCCCATTCAAACATGCCTTAGTTCTTTTTTTTACAAGAACGTTAATGCAATATATTCTCCTGTTCATATTTTCACGCATAAGTTTTTACTTTCCCTAAATGAAAGTATAAAAATACATATCTACTAATTTATAAATTCATAAAATTACATCAAAAAGAATATCGCAATACATTTTATATTACATTACAGGAATTGTTCGAACCATAATAAAAAAATGAAAAAACACATAGTACTGATGCGGAGACAAGAATGTTCTGATGGAGTTCTCTAAATAAACAAATTTGTACCCTTTGCTTCCGACAAGTGATCTAAAAAAACTGTTGTTGTTTCCTCATACTTCGTCGCTGAATCACTGACCAAATTAAATTGACAAAAAGTCTAAAGTAAAGGGTAACAGGGTTGGTACACATAAAAAATTAAAGGGACAATTTTGGTTGAGGAAGAACGTATACGTGAGTAAACGTATACTCGGGGATTTGGTCTGTTACAATTCAAGTTAATTCGGAAGAGTAAGTAATAAAAACTTGCGTGAAAGCTAACAACTAAAACGAGTTACTCTCCTGTGTCACTATTTACACGACATGATACTACAATAGTTATGTTAAAGTATTGTTATCGACTGGGGCAAATTAATCGCTTTAATCACTTTCGTAACATTATAAATATAACAGAAGGAGATATTGTTAGTAAATAGATAAATATCAAATGAAATGTAGGGCAGTCGTAGAACACTTAAGAATAAAGTGCGATTACACAATTTTAAAACGGTTGCTGCCCTTAAGCGTTTTATCCTAGTCACTACGTATGATTTATCTCAATAATACTCAATTTAGATTAGTAATATTTTTATTGGCAGTACATAATCAACAGCAACTGTACATTCTTCATAAATAGCATAATCTAAGAACACGTTATAACAACGCCAAGAATTCATTTTAACAGAACGAACATGACTACCTGGGGCTCCAGTTGTTTACAGTTTTTATCGATTCTGCATAGTACCTTAAACATGTGGAATATAACTAAGCTTACAGACGTGCATAAAGCTCACAACTTTTCAACATACGTAGAAAATATATTAAGGCTTTGTGTGTTGTTTAGTTCATATAAAACAACATGGAATGTATACAAAAATACGATGGTATGGTGTTGTTACGACGGTCGACTTGATCGTCGTAGGTACAGTGCAAAACAAAATACAAGACACCAATTAAGTCACTAATCATCAGCTTTAATTTTCACGCGGTTTCATATTGGTATGCGCAAAAGAAGTTGAGTAACGAGAGCGATTGAAGTCGAGTACAGGCTTAAGAAATTAAATTTTTGCAGAGTGAAAGGAGATTAAGAGATAAAAGTATAAGGAAGGTCTTAAAAACATTGTCGTTATGAATATATTCGAGACAATGATGGATGAGCACATAGAATGGTTGACAAACATTCAGTTCTCGCTGAAAACAGTAAGACTTCAAGACAACAAAAAGATAAATATTGTAACAGACTTCAAGGCTAATAAATGAAATGTACACGATAATCATTAAAATTTTATTATTGTGTCTTGTTTATGTTAAAGTCTCATTGAAAAGTAATACTTCACGTTGCCCACCTATTTTATAGACAGTTGTAGACGGGGCTTCTGTAACTCGGACACACATCCATTAAACAAATATTGCAGTTTAAAATTGGATGCAAAAAGATCATGTTTGTACTTGCACCACTCGTAAAACGATAAGACTGAGTAGAGAATGTCACTAAAGATAGAAACGGCATTATCACTCTACCTAGATAACAGAGATATAAAAATATAAGAGCATTTATTTCTGCTAAGTGGCCTTGTAACTACCGTAAACTAATTATCTCACACACAAAATTAAAATGTATTATCAAAAAATCGTAGTGTAGCAGCGCTAGCATACCAACATTCGATCCATACCAACAATAGGCGTATGGATCGGATATGGAACCATAAAATTGAAAATAGGCTAATAAACAATGTAGATATATATGGGCGAACGTGGAAATGAAATAGTACAAAAATAATGCTGAATGCATTTAACAAGAAACCATTATAAAACTAATAAAAAATATATTTACCTAGTGATAAATGACTGATGATTTGAATTCTTGGATTTCGTTGTCCATGACGTGCCCGTTACTTAACTAAATACAACTATTTCATTAACGACTCGGAACACAAAGTTTTTTATTAGTAAAAACAGCAACCTCTGAAGAAGCTTTTTAAAAGTGAAAACCGGTTCAGGTTGTAAGGTAAAACTGTATGTTTTTACTCATAAAAACTTTGGGTTCCGAGTCGTTAATGAAATAGTTGTATTCAGTGATGATTTGACTAGTGAGTAATGAGATGTCTCAAACACAGATGAACATGAAATGGTATTGTAAAAAGAGATTACAAAAATAAATGCTCTTATATTTTTATACCTCTGTTATCTAGGTGAGTGATAATGCCGTTTCTATCTTTAGTGACATTCTCTACTCAGTCTTATCGTTTTACGAGTGGTGCAAGTTCAAACATGATCTTTTTGCATACAATTTTAAACTGCAACCTCTGAAGAAACTTTTTAAAAGTGAAAACCGGTTCAGGTTGTAAGGCAAAACTTTATGTTTTTACTCATAAAAAACTTTGTGTTCCGAGTCGTTAATGAAATAGTTGTATTTAGTGATGATTTGATGATTTGTCTAGTGAATAATGGGATGTCTCAAACACAGATTAACATGAAATGGTATTGTAAAAAGAGATTACAAACGCTGAAATCATAAAGGCTTGGCTTAAGACGTATATTAGAAAGTAAATGAAACCCGCAGAACAAAAAACGGTATAGTGATGTTAAGAACACAAAAATTCAGTATGGCACGATTAAGAAAAATCCTTACAGATTAGTTTAATGGCAGTCACCTGTACACGAATACATAGTTTTTAACAAGATTCTTAGTATAATCAATTAAAAAGAGTACTTTACGCTCTGCAGTCATTTGAGCAAACAGGATATAAAAGCCAGTAGACAAAAACTGGCAATGATATAGCAAGAAATATCATATATTGCCATAATATGATATGGCATCATATAGCAATGATGTAAGCAAGAAACAAACTTTATCTACTCTGAGTGGAATTTATTTATTGACCACGAAAAAAACTTTTTGATTTATTCTAAAATCTATTTTGAATACTTACAAAATGTAGGAGTTGGAAGCGAATATTTTTGGTTTTATCCGAATCAGAAAAATTTACACACGTCATCAAATGTAGAAATACCAATAACAACTGGAGTTCTCCTGGAAACGTATGTTTAACTAAACAGAAAGTATGTTCAATATGTCATTACATGTCAACTGTGGTGATACCGCAGTTGAGGTCGCAAATGTAGAGCAGTGATACGGAAGTGACCACGTAGTCGCAGTTGCCTAGCAACCGTGCAAGAGTGATACAGAACAACAGAGTCATGTTTTGTGGAATCTATATAATGAACATCAACAGTAAAAATTTTATTCTGTCGATCATTTGAAAATATTTAATATTTAGTATTTTCGCTCACAACTATGTATCACATTACATAAGTCGACTTAGTGTTTCACAGTAAATAAAACCAATGGATGTTATAAATTTTAGAAGCTTAAATTACTGCCCTGTTAAATAACGAAACTCTTTGCCATATCGTATCAATTATAATTATACTGAATTAGATGAATACAGATTAATACCATGTGCTGTATGACAGCAGCTGATGTTTATTTGTACTGTTTGTATTTTCCTCCTTCCCTTTTCCTTTTTTGCATTTTGCGCTCGTGAGAGCTATGTAGTGCTAATAAGCCTAGAAATCTATTTGTTCCTTCTATAACTGTTTGTCCTGTCATAACTTTAATGCTTTGTAAACAGAGCATCCTTTTTCTACAGAGGATGCACAACCAGATGCCTAAATTCTCAACTTTATAGGACGCTCGTCTCACTCGCTTACCGACTGAATAAGCAAGGGATCGATTATCACAAACGGGTTACTCGGTAACAGAGTCCATCATGTTGAAGGTGATACTGGATTTTTGGGAAAGCTAAACGACATCTTCTTCAAATTCTTCAAAGGAAGCCTGTAATCGTACATCCCCATTCAACCCATACAGTTTTATACCAAAAAGTTTTATTTAATTAAAATATAATTAATTATTTTATTGTGCACGATAAAAACAAATAGTCAATTATCGCTTGTACTTTATTATTAGTAAAAAATTATTAGTTTTACTTAATTACAACGAGATTAATTGGATTTGCTTTTATATATAGTCTATGTTTCAGTTCATTGGTGGAAGCATTGAGCATAATCGTTCCTCCTATTTCAAAAATTGCCTCTTTAACAATTGAAATTGCAATTTTAAAGCAAAGTAAGTAACATAATTTTCTGCGATATTTGAGATGAAATTGACAGCTACAGAAGCAAGGTTGTGATATTTGTGTACCATACTAAGTAACGGATTCCTACGATATTGCACTACTCCAGTTATTTTTATTTCCCCATTTAATTGTGTTTGGGTTTTGTGCTACCATCGCTTATTCAATTCCTTTCCTCCAGGTATGTCTCAAGTATATCTGCTTCTTTATCTCTAGGGTTCCATTATTAAACAATCATAAATACCTAATAAAAACATAGATGGTTTTTTATACTATCTGTCGTTCCTCATTCAATCATATGTTTCCAAATCACAAGACTTACGATGTCGCGTGTTACGTCTTTATCAAAGTCTCTTTACCATCTCAATGTAAAGGATTGTATTGTATTTTACTATGCACGGAGAAGCAGCCAATAAAATTGACGACAGTATAGACATTGCCATTGTTCTTCTGGTCATTGGGACAAACACATAAGGAAATTAACCTTCTGCAAATTAGTCATATTTTTAGGCATGAAAAAGCCACAACGCATGTACTTTGATTTACAACGTTTGTTGAAGATATCCAAAAATAACTAATGGAAGGTTAATAAGCTTGGCTCGGAGCTTAGTCTCGATGTTTTCCTGAGGCTATAATAATGTTTGATTGTATATTACGTTATATTATAATTACATAATATTTTGTTATTTGTCGTAATATTGTTACATTTTGTCGGAAAAATTTAATAATATTAGAACGAAAATTCACATTATTAAATTGTAAAACTTAATACCACTGAGACAAAAGCGTCCTATCTAATCAAAATTAATAATACATAGCAGTCATTTGATGAAAATGGCATTTAAAAAATTAATATTAAAAATTATTTCTAATATTTTTCTAAACATTTACTTAACTTCTTCATTATTCGTTTACGTAAAGTATAAAAATATAATATGCCTTCATTTAATTTAAAAAATAGTTTTTGTTTCATATAATTACTCAGGGACATTTACATAGTTCGTAAATTGAACCCTGAGGCCAACATAACTGTAACATATGATACGAATATAAACCATCATCCTAAAGACTTACAACACAGAGATTTGCATTAATATCCGTTTACAGAACCAAGTGAGACGTCCGCTGTGGCAACAGAGTACAGCTGGAAATGACAAATTATTCTCGGCCCTTGGGTATACGTGCCCTCGATATTTCAAACCTGAATAGTAACAATGACATGCTTATCCCGACTGTCTCACTAGCTGCTCACCTTCATGAAGATTAATTACCTCTGTACCAGACAATGGTTTGTTCATTATGAGTTCCTTTTCTAATTATGATTGGAATGTATTAAATGTTTCTTACATTAATCTAGTTTTATATATACAAACATTTTTATTTAATACGCACTCAAATATTTATTGGACTATTTTGGTATGTAGTTTGTTTTAGTTATCTGACCATTAATGCTGACAGTAACATTGATCTATATCAGCCTCTCATTTTGACAACTGCAGTAACCCATTTCCAATGGTTTTCTTGACCCTGACAGCGACAGTGTGGACATCGCTGGCTAAGTGTACAATATAGACCAATGGTTGAGAGTCCAGCGGTATTTTTGGGGCTTAGTCAATAACTTACGTCGGATAGCGTTTGTTAGCATATGTTGTGTTACTCCGAAGTATCCAACTACGTATTATGCCGACCCATGTTATGCTAATCCTATTGAAATATTCACATTATTATAATTTACAGAGTTTAACATCCACATTGCTTTGTTTTCTGGATGTCAAGTTTGGGATGTATTGTTGTCTGCTGTTTGTTGAGCTAGACTTTTCATGAGCTACAGTTCTACTCACTATAAACGTTTGCTTGATATTTTCAGCGACGGTGGTAAACCATATTGACCGAAAGCCACGAAAAGTTCTAGTCATATTTATAATATTATTTGTTTAGACAGTATCGTTATACAGTTGAAAAACTTTTAAAATGGATTGAATTTTGAATGACTGTAGTTCTGAGGCCAGCGCGTTAGGTTGTGCAAGGAATGTGATGAATATATCAACTGGGTTGTGAACATTAACAAGTAAAAGTATACATATACAAGCTGGTGAGATTACAAATATCGAGAGAAAATCTTACGAAATGTTATGTTAAATAGTTTGCAATTGGCACTCAAAATCGTCAATTAGGAATTGAATAGGGTGACAAAATTTTCCCTTGCCTTCCGAAGCAGCTACGATTAGATTACATTATTAGAGTCCGTTATAACTGCATTTGACATCCCTGAGATAACCAGACATGCGAGCCTTATGAGCAGTTTAAAGGGAATTGTTCGCACTAACAATAAAGAAACAGTAAATGTATGCTACTTAGTTTCTTATAAGCAAAGACTAATCTTATCTTTCTAATTCGTTTGGTTTGGTTTGGTTTGGTACATTGTTGGTTACTTCTTCAGCAACACTTTTCGGTTACTGCGGTAATCAGTCTTCCTGCTGGCTGAAACCAATTCTGACTAGCAAAGTATCTAATACTCCACGCATAAAAGAAAAAAATAGAGTCGATTCAAGATTATAAATAGCCAGTTACAGTCAGCGACTTACCACTGTCGTGGGAATGTTAAGACAACCACTGATGAATGGTGAAAACGTCTGGCAACTGAAGAATCAAACAAAGCCTCATTGCTTTAAAACAGAGGAAACCATGAGTTGTAAAGAAAAGTGGGGAATAGAGAATTGTTTAATACTTGCGCTTCTACATATAAATTTACTTAGAATCAATTTAGAAACTAAGCACCTATAGTAGAATAAAATTAATTTAGAAATCAAACTTTAAAAATATTTCATTAAATCGAACAGAGAGAAGAGTCGCACAAAATTTGTAAATAATTACGCGATCTCTGTTAAAGTCAGAATAAAATGTTAATTGAAGTGGTTAAGACTAGCTAGGCACCCAGTTGTTTGTTAATACCTAGCTCACGATTGCACTGAAGTCGTGGCCTATCTGGACTCAGTAGTCTTGTGGTACAGTCGTTATTGCATACGTTTGTAAAGGGTTATACATAATAAGCTTACAATTGGAAATCATACAGAAGTAAAGACGGCACACATCACTACGAAAAGACGAAAGTTTACTAATGAAGAGATATCCTACATAGTTTCCATTTACTTTATTCACGATTAACTGACTTTTTTCGGGTTAAACTTACCTTCAACTTAAGGCATTTGCAAAGAGAAGGAAAGTATTTCCTTAACTATTTACACTATCTGACTGCTACAAACGAACGCTTTCTTCACTTAACTCTTTGTTAGTATAATTCTCTTTAAATAAAGAATGTTTCGGTTGGTTTCCTTGCTTCATTTACGTTGTAACGAAACAAAATGTTACAAAAAGAATAGTAAATAATAGTGGAATCCGATCCAGAGAGGAAACAAGAAATAATAATTGAAAGCAAATTTAAGGAAACCTAGTTGGTTTGACTTATTTAATATTATCAAGAAACCCAGAAATAACCCAGTAGAATAGGGCAGTAAACAGACAAAATTAAATAAATAAACCTAGTAGGCCTAAATAATCAAATTACCCTGAACCACAACTAAACCCAATAAAGAGTACCTAATCATAAATTAAAATTGTATTAACAAAATTGTATAGGCATATAATTAAGGATAAAAAAAAGGGACACAAACCTTTACAGTGAGGAGTGATATAATATAAATAGTGACACAGGCTACCGTTAAACAGTGTTATTTATTATTTATAAAAAGTGATTTTATTATTATCATACAGACAATAGTTTAAAAGTATGAAATAATTAAAGTTGTTAAAAACAATTATTACTATTAAGAGTTTTGTTGTATAAGATTTTATGTCACCAGTTAATTTATGTAAATATATTTATCTCAGGCAGTCAAAGTAGAAATTACAATCAACCATAACAAATTGTTCCACCACATATCATAGAAATTCAAATTAATAAGGTTTTACAGTTATAAACTGAGGCATGTTTAGTATCAAATTGTTTATAATTATATAATTAATCATCATGTAAACATTGCATGTATCATTAGAGTATAATAATAAAATTATCTATTAAAGGTAATTTAGAAAAATGTAAAGTAATTAATGGGTGTTGATCCTATAACACTTAACCTGTACATAAGTGGCCAGTCAAAATTTAAGAAGTTTGTATGAGTTCAGTGACTAAAAAGGAAGAAATAACACTTAATTGTTAATTGTGATGGAAAACAGTTGAATAGTGCGTGTCTAGATGTAACTAAAATAAAAATATAAAAATAGATAACCCGTTTGTGAACGAAGATCTGAATGACCATCATCGAAGATAATAATCCCTCCACTACAATTTTCATGAACAAATAACACACACAAGCAAGAAATTATCTAGAATAAACCAGAAAACCTTCAGCAATATCGTCTAGATGTGTAAAGTATAATTTGACAATATTTTTATCCAACAAGGAACAACCACTAGACAATATAACAATTTACACTAACACTAATCACTAGTAAACATTTTAAGTGAAAACAAATTCAATATCTAAGCGAACAGTGATTACAAGGAAACATTTATTTGGACACATTAATAAACTTCATTATTTTCTGAGACGGACAATATAGTAGCCATGATGTTAACGTCACTCTAACCTACATGCTTTTACGAAGCGTATTGAATATCGTCAAACTTTGTATGGTACTTAATATATAATTTTTGTAAATTTTTAGATTATAAGTAATATATTGTTTGTAAAGGTACTCTCTATTATTAATTATCATGTAAAGGAACTTTTCGTAGCAGCCACAAGAATTCCCACGAAATATATTAAAATTATTTAATTATTAATCCTGAGATAAATATCGATTGTGACAACCGTATGTATCGAATGGAATTTTCCAATAATTTGAATTTATGTTACAGAGATTAAACCATTATGTTATTAAATCATATCCATGTGTTATTATTTCAGGAACGTAATATAATATCAGCATTTATTTTATAATTAACAAGGATAAGAAGAATTCGGGGAGTCATTGGAAGTACGCAAACTGCAAAACCAAGATTAACCTCAAATAATAGGTTAAAGCCTAATATGGAAGGTGACTTGAAAATTTTGGGATGACTCGACCGCTATTTTTTGAATTGATTTTGGAGTTCTAACTACTGAACTGGAATAATTATAATTCTGATTCAGCAACCAAGGCAGAATAATTCGATTCTTTTACTTATATATTTAAATCATATTCGTAAACACACAACATAAATATTCCACGATCAGCTGATACACTATCTACAATTATTTATTACAATTTAACATATACAAGGAATAACACGGGCAAATCATAATACCATTAAGATACTACGGAAAAGAGAGACGTATTATAACGTGTGTAAACATAAAAGTTCAAAACCGTAATTCATCTATATATTAAATGTTTATTTAAATAATTATGTAATACTATAATTTTATCAACTCAAAAAAGTTAATGCATAAATATATCACTACTCGCTCGGATCACTAATTTTTTATTGGTAAAAATATTAAACTTTTTTTAACATTTTTTTTTTTAGAAATGTTAAACATTTTTTACCTGAGTCAGCAGTGATATATTTATAATTAGTTTTAATCAACAGACACGTCATGGACAACAAAATCCAGGAACTTAAAATAATTCTGTACGTCGGTAACATGTACGTCGAATGTTGGAACAAAAAATTCAATAACAATTTCTTATGCGGACTACAAATATTGATGGAATAATTGTAAGCTAGAAAAACTATAGATTAATAAAATCCCAAGAGCCGTCGGAAGGGGTTCGGAGACTGACAAAACAGAAACGAAAGCGAAGGACTCTGAAAGAGCAAGTTTGATGAAGAATAAACTAAAATTTCTAACCAGACGTCTACCTACCATTTCTTATTACTAAAGTCACAACTGATCGACGTCTCAATGTGAGCTGTACGTAGAGATAATAACTTAGCTCAGTACTTCAAGTGAAATCGTGCCGCATTACATAAAGTGCATATTCTAAGGTAGACATTGCCAAAAAGCAAGGATATTTAGTCATGAACTTAAAGTTTTTTTAAACGTGCTCTTGTAAGAATGTCTGTTAAGCTTTCTTGTTGCACGTCAACTCCGGATAATAGCGTATAGTCGGCGGATGTCCGTTCTATCCCTTGAAATTATATATTTTCTTCTATCATGACTGAAGTCTTAGTATACAAATTATGGCATTTCCATTTTACATACCAAATGCGTAGACCTTAATTTGATCGATGATAACAGTTTAAAGTTAATCTCTGTTATTACAGTTATTATGCTTTTCTAATTTTTACCTCAAAATTCAATAAAAGCTTAGAAAGAATATTTCATAATGTTTTTTGTTAATTATACGAGGCCGCAAATATGCAATTGAAAGAGTTACTTACTTTGATGCAAAAATATTTATTATCTTTTATTATCTTGATCAAAATAT
Organism: Magicicada septendecula; assembly: GCA_034769895.1. NCBI lineage: Eukaryota > Metazoa > Arthropoda > Insecta > Hemiptera > Cicadidae > Magicicada > Magicicada septendecula. The sequence continues at coordinate 107,456,501 of CM068375.1, forward strand.
TGTTTTATTTTGGATAATAATAAACAATATTCAGTTTGTCCAAAGATAGTAATTACATTGTCAAATAAAACGAAGTCGCAATCAAGTTTATGTTGTAGTGGTAACTTCATTATAATTTTAATTAACTTGTTTAACTACACGTTTCATCGTTACAACAAACATTACTACCATTTCCTTAACACAAGACAATGTTTCAAATTGATCTCTTCTTCTGATAGTTCCTATCCGTTTCGGATGTTGTCTATTATACAGGCTATTTTAACTTTCTGCACTACTGTACGGAATAAGTCAGTTGTATTCATTCCAAACCAGGTCCTTAAATTTCTCAGCCATTATATTCTCGGTCGCCCATCTCCTCTCTTTCCAAGTAATTTTCCCTGTAGTATGGACTGGAATAAGTAAAATCTCTGTTCATTTGTCATGAGATGTCCCAGATACTGAAGCTTTCTTATCTTCACTTTGTTAATAACTTCCCTATCTTTCTTCATCTTTCTAAGAACTTCAAAATTAGTTATATGTGCTGTCCATTAAATGCTCAGTATTCTACGGTAGAGCCACATTACGAAAGATTCCAATTTCTTATTTGTGACTTCAGTCAAAGTCCAAGAGTCTACACCGTAGGAGAGGACCGAGAATAGGTATCAGCGTAGAAGTCTCATCTTTGTGTTTATTGTTAAACAAAATTGATATAATGCCGATAATTTCGGCTAAAGCGCACGCGGCATATTGCCACTGAATGAAACTAGTTTGTACAAAAATTAATAAGTAATTAACATTTTGTAATTAACATCTGATCAAACCCTAATAACTTCCACTTTGTAATGAAATTGTGGTGCAGCAATGACAAACAACAGTTATATAGCTAACAATACACTTTGATATGCCATGTATGCATTAGGGGGCAGTTGTCTACTGTTTACTTTGTTGCAGGCAAACAACAGAGCAAAGTCTGTAAACAACTCAAACGAAACCATTAATTAATTTATGTAATTACATGTAAGTACTTTCAGATAAAGAGAAAAAGATGATAGAAACTGTGGAAATGGACTTCTTAAGAAGAGCGTGTAATATTTCTATAATTCTAGAATTTCTAGAACATGTTAGAAACGAAGATATAAGAAGGAAAACAGGGCGCGTATTTACAACAGCAGAAAGAATAGAATCCAGACAGTTGCTATGGTATGGTCAGGTGATGAGGATGGAGGAGAAGCGGTGGCCAAAGAAAGCATTGACTTACACACCACAAAACAGGAGAAAAAAAAAGGAAGACTGACAACACAATGGAGAACAGGAATTGGGAAAAGCATGAGAGATCGACCTATTGAAGATGATGACTACTGGAAGTATAGGGAGAAATGGCGATCGAAATGCGGGATGCGGCATAGACTGTAGGACCCCCCGCTAAAAGAATTCCATGTTAGTCTATTACGGAAACGTAACGTTACAACGTTACACGCTGGAAGCGAACAGGGAACGAAAGTTGACGGTCACGAGACTTTCTTGCCTTTCATCCATTATGTTAAATGTCAACTTCACTTTTCGTTATATCTCGGACGAGTCGATAGTTCTCTGCCTAACGTTAGGAACGCAGACGCCGCTGCCATCAAACAGACTTCGTGTTACATTCTGTACCTAACGTTTTCACGACCAGAGTCAACAGTGCTGGAAACAAACTGACAAATCTCCGGGCTATTAGGCCGTAGTTCACTCCTGTTGTTGTTAACAAACGTTTCGGCCTCTCCTCAGGATGCCATCTTCAGTGTGTAAACGATTTCCTAACTCACACGGTCTTCGTCAGTTAACCACAGTACCTACTGTTAAAACAGACGAACTGACAGTTAACACAATCTAATACCTGACATTTAAAGCCTCGTACGTTGCATCTTAATATCGCCAGCAGTCCTAAACCAAAAATTTCCTAGTATCCCATTCGTTACGTCAGCTTTTACTGTTAATAACAGGCAGTAAAATAAGGCCAATCATAAAACAATGTTCGATATTTGCAATACCCAATGTATAATTTGCCTTTCACAACACTTTATTTAAATGTATGTCAAAAGCAAAGAAAGATGTTACACTTCATGTGAGTATAAGCCAAGGTTTAAAAGAGTTATACAAAAAAAAATATCCACTACATTTAACTTACAAAAATTAATTGAGATATCGGCGACTGCTCGCAGAGTACAGCGCGAAAATGACAAATTGTTCTCGACACTTGCATACACGTGCCCTCGATATTTCAAAGCTGTATAGTAGCAATGACATGTTTATCCCGTTGTCTAGAGTCCCGTTGTTTACTATACCAAACATTTGTTTGTTCATTATGCGTTTGTCATTGACTGTAGAATATATTAAATATTTCATACAGTCCTAATTTTACAAAAGCACACATTTTGTATTCAATAAATATTTAAATTACTGTTTGATACATAGCTTTGCTCTTGTTTTCAGGCAATTATGGTCATGACCTATTTCTATGTTCTTCAACCAGGCCTTTTGTCTACAATTACAGTAATCCATACTCATTGGTTTTCTCGGTTCTGTTAACGACAATATGAAACTCGCTAGCTACTAGTGACTTACAAAGGTTGAGTGGCTAGCGATGCATTCGATTTTCGTAGACTTATCCAATAATGTGGTAGATATATTGACACAAGAGACAAACTGTAGTAGAAGACGAACAGCATCTTTCTAAATCAATCCTAACCAGTAGCCTATATTCTACGTACAGTTTGTATACTACCACGTATAGTAGGCCTATATTCGAGTCTGGCACACTTGACATGTGATTCGCACTAACATCAAACACTTTCATTTAAAAAAATAAACAAAATTTACGTAAACTACCGTCGGTATTGAAATGATGCGAGAAAATCAGAGAGAAAATATTTGTTTGATGAAGTGGCAGATTGCTGAATATTGTTTGTGTGACGTAGCCCATTAAAAAGCTCGATTATGTTTATATTAGTAAGTTGATTACATTTACTTCAATCGTGTAATAATCAAATTTTATAAAATGATTTAATACTTAATAATATTTTATATTTCATTTGTATATTTTATTTTAATATTTGAAATTCGAAAATAAAACGTGATCGAGGAATAAAAAATTATCTTATTAAACCCATGTCATTAACAAATTGTACATCTTTGCTTGTTCGTTAATTTTAGTAGCCGTAGAAGGGCAGAAAGCCTTTATGTCACTGAAAATAGAATAACATACGTTGTCCCCGGTCGATTTAGTAGAATGACAAAATAAAAAAAAGTAAAGTAAGACTCGTTTCTTTTTTACTACATGGATTTCCATGTCATACTGTTGCCCGTGTACATTGCCAAGTATTCTACATACATAACAATTATTCTACCATAATTAAATATTTTGCAAAACAGACGGCAATGATAGATCGTGTACTTAAAAAGAACATATTCAAACCACCATCAAAACAGTCACTGAATCGGATTCTAAGCAAATCCCGAATATATACAAAATTTTCTACTCTACCGTAATTTGTTATTTCACAATAATTTGCTTATCTGTAAGGCAGTTGAGTCTTTAAACAAAGAAACATGAGTATAATAATTTCTGAAACATTAGTATAAACACTGAAAACATAGACACTGCATCATTTTTGAATTCACTAAAAGTCTATGTAGGACGTTTCAATAAACAAAGATAAAATCTTGTTAAACAGTTTTAGTTTAATAGGTTAGACGTAAATTTTTTAATTTTAACAGCGTAGCAGAATCTATTTGTAATTACTTTTTTATTTCTTGCTAGTGTGCAATATAAATAGTACAGATTACGGTAAGCTCGTATTGCTTATTTATACACAAAACCTAATCCATGAAAACAAAATAATATCAAATCGCTTCCAAAAGTATACGTTATTTGCAAATTAAATTTTCTTGGAGACGTAGTAAAATATTATTGAGTTTATATGACGTTATATTACAAGAAAATATATTAATATTATCGTAAAAAACATCGGTAAATGATTAGTGATTGGTAAACGTAAATAATAAGTATTCAGGTTTCTGTTATAATTAAATATTCAAAACACGTAACAAATTATAAAAAATTTGAACCAAATTATTAAATTTTAAAGTTAACATCACCTTTAGGCCTCTTCAAAACGGGGCTGCCTGAATTGTCGGTTCTGAGGAGGCGATATATTTGCTACTGAGTTACAGAACAATTTGGGGTTTCTTCGCCCAACACAAGGCAGACAATTATATCGCTAATAAATGGTAATTATTCTTTAAAAAAATGGTACGTTTAAGTAATCAACATCTGTCTATATTACGTAAAGGAAAACTGCATAAGAAAGCTAAACGTTATTGTTAATTGTCGGGGCATTTAGCCAACTGTGAAACGTAAGAAACACTTGGACTTCGTTGGTAAGAAACACATCAAATATTTGCCAGTTGGGATTAAGAACACGTAGTCCGTAAGCAGGAAGTTAAGCAGTGGCATAAGTAATGTGCAGACAGTTAGCAGTTAGGGAAGTACAACACCTTTCCTTGCTCACGTCGTATTTCAGTTAATTATACATGTTGTTACACAGCAAACAGTAGCAGTAGCAGTATTCAGAGGCGTTGCTGTTGAGCCGAGTTTGAATATGTACTAACTTTTGCAAAGTTGAAATTGTAGCGCCGACAACAGAAATATGAAAACAATAGAAATGGAGTAGTATACAACTTGGCTCTGTAGATTGTCAAACGTTCTATTGAAAAGTTCACGGAAATTTCGTTAGATTGTGTTTTTCTTGAAAAGTAGGCGCTGAATACATAGAGACATACAGGGAAGAAATATGGCGTCTCAATTTGTGAAGGGAGAAAGCAGTAAACAATTATTGACAAAATTCAGATTGTGTGAAACTTGAGAAGATCCAAGCAAAATGCCAAGACGATGAAATGGAAACAAGTAAAGTAGGAAGGACAAAAATGTTGAGTGCCTTTATTATAGAAATTACATATCGTCCAAGGATTTGTGAAAGACGTTTAATACAAAGCGATTGGCTAGACCACGATTTTTGGAATGAAATAATTACACTCTAAGAGGAAAGAGAAAAACGGAGGACAAACATACATGAATAACTGGTGACGAATAAGTTAAATACATTTTTTCGAAACCGAAAGAATTTTAATTCACCAGAATACGCAGACTAGAGGAACAGTGTAGCGACCTGATAATGTAGGAAAACTTATGCGGGAATAAACGAACTCCGGGCGGAGTGCATCTTAGTAGATACAGTTCTAAGAGACTTACAGAGCAACACTAGTTTACTCGACCTCGGATGCTCAGTGTCAGTGTCAGTAACATACAAATACAGCGACCAAGAGGAAGATTAGGATGGAGATGAAATACCTTTTAATATACGGTACGCTTGTCCAACTTAATATTATATTACAGTGTCAGCAGTGTTAAATGTTTCAGTATATGCTAGTAATTCTTAGTTGCATTCTTAAATACTTTTGTGTACATATAAACTAAAGTAGGTTGTTGTTGTTGTTGTTCTTCTTGTCCTTCTTCTTCTTATTATTATTATTAGTATTATTACAAACTCTGTCACAGTTAACGCCTTGCTGCTGATCCAATCTACAATATTTCCTATTACATGAAGTGGCCTTCTGTCTGATGTAGGCAATTTATACGATCCTGGCCTTTATGACAAAGGTAAGGTGATTGTGCTACGTCTCATTGCACGTAACTTCAAAAGATGAAAAGGCTGGGTCCCAAAACAATTGTTTTTGGAAATGTGCAACATAAATATGTTTTATATACAGCCTACACGTGAGGCAGGTAAGCACTACTAGTAGCTTGTAAGTTACTACGACTCTGCAACTTCATTATTAATTAGGATTTAACACGTAAACAATAATTTTTTTTGTCTCCTGAAAATGTAGCATATGGTTTACATTGTCTTTTAATTTTTCTTTTTAATTCAGATTAATTCATGTTGAACTTTAGCGACATTTTTCCATTGCTTCTCTGTTCTCAGTATCAGTGTATCTGTTCCAATAACTAAGATCAAACATTAAAATTTGCCACTTTTTTGTCGTATTATTTTTTAAACTATATCACTTTTTACTTTCAGTTTTCACGTTTTTATTATTTTCTAAAATTAGTTTTTCGTATAATTTTACGCATATATGCTGTATTACCTTCTAATACGCAACATTTACCCCCTTATTGTTAACAGTTACAACCATGTTAAAAGCTACAATAGTAAATATAATGTTATAATGATTCCATTTAAGAAAATGTACTACAAACTATAGACAGAAATCTTTCTTTACCTGTGTTTATGACTAAATGTTCTATTTATTTACTAAGGAAGAATTAGAAATTATATTTTTAACATTTTCATTTCAAATTAGTAATGTATATCTTACCGTCTGTGACTTACAGCAAAATGTTCACATTAAAATTGACATGTTTCGGGACCTTGTCCCATCATCAGAATTTAAAGTTGTCTTCCTATCCCATCGCGCGATGGCATAGTCGTCGAATATTTCCAAATATATTAAAACACATTATAAATAAAACAAAAAGAAATAACTATACAAATAGCGCGCACAACGGTTTCAAGGTGTACACCGTACGGCGACAGACGCGCACATTACTTATTTATATTTCCAACGTTAAATAATATTTCAAAAATGTCTTCTTTAATTCAGTATCTTACAATATATTAATTAAAGCCGTAGAGTTTAGAATTAAATGTATATTTTCGTTGAAATAATTGAGTTTGAATTTTGCTCTGTTACTGTTAAATTCATTTACTCCAGTTGCCATGGCAACTGCAAAGTAACTAATAAAATTCCAAGGTTTTCATTAAGCTGAAACAGAGAACAGATGGTGACAAGAAGAGATAAATAGAAGAGCTAGATAGAAGAGCTAAGGGTGAAATTGGAGGAAAACACCTCTTTAAATTTACAACAATCTCCCCCTGATAGACCTGTGTATACATTACTTGTAATTCTTACAGTGAACTCGGTGCTATACAATGTTCCATTCAGAAGATATTTATTTTAGAATCTACCCACTTGTTGTTATTACATACCTACCTAACGTATGAACGTAACTTGGTTACTTGTAAGAGATCTAATGTTCTATAGTTTTCTGTGACTACATCTGTGAAGACATTTAACATACCAAAGCTCTTAAAAATTAATGAAAATTATGAGGAATGAGTTAATCATCATATACAAATTTTGTTAAATCGTATAGAATATTATTTGTGCTTAATATAATTTATTTAATTATATTTTAGCAAAGAATATATATATTTTTACAACCCTCGTTTCCTCTGTTGTTATTCGTATTAAGCCCCAAGTTGTTGGCGTCAATATATAACAACAAGCTTCCTTCGTGTGTGTGTTTTAATCTAGTCACACGTTGGTTGCGTCAATTTATAACAAGCTGCTTGAGTCCTACTCTATTTTATTCGACTCCGATCGTGTTATTTTTTACGATGTCTGAAACCTCGTAGCTTTCCCGATACTCGTCGTTCTTTTGACCTCGCCAATACCTGTTTACCGGTTTCCACGTAGATGTTATTTTCCCGATTGTAGGCGCCAAATTGTTTGATTCAAAACAATTAAAAAATGTTACTTCTTACTCTTGATGCAACCGTATCTCTCGTCGCTTGGTGTCTGCTAAATTCGAAATCCGCTGTCTCGCGACAGTCGTACCAACCTGTAATTCAGGTAGAAAATTTTTACGGTGCTATATTAATGAAATAAACACATAAATATTATTAATAGAAATAATGAACAGGTATTTCTTTTGAGTATTGGTTTATTAATTATCGGTTCTGCTTTTGATAGTTACTAAGACATGAGATTATAAAAATATATAACTTTTTTGCTCCAGCTTCAAAGAAATTACAACTCAGCGGTTGGTAATTGATCGTTGGGTCATTGACTGACCAGGCTCTAATGTCGAGTTTATAGTATACAAACGTGTAAACAGTGAAAGAGTTCTTTTGATTACGGCAAAAAGATAAAATGATTTTCGAAAGTAAATTCCTTCACATCAAGTTAATTAAATATTATGATCCTTCTTTACAACAGTTTTCTTAGTATTTAAAACAATAGTGAGTTCAGTTAAAATATAGGTTAACTTAGATATCGTCTACAAATATTTTCTTATTTTCCAAAGTGTTAATAATTAATCTGAGTAATCTTTTAATAAAGATTATTACATGTTTTAATGGTCATTCAGTGTTTTAAGTGTTTGTACCAAGTTTTGGATATTGTGCATTAATTTTGAAGTGTAGTGATCAGTCTCGTGGGTGTAGTAAATTAATTAAATATTATACATTACAACTTCATCGATGTTTGATAGATTATTTTCATAAATTCTGGTGTTCAGGTCTTCCTTCTCTATTTCAATAGTTTATATTGGTTTTATTTTCTGTAATTCTCAATTAAATTGGATGGATCTTGCTAATAGGTTCTGTTAATGTGGTTTTTCATTTCCTTTTAGTATCATTTGTTTTAATTCATCTGGTTGGTTTATTTTCTAATTTTTATGGAGCGACTATTTTGTCATCTGCTCTCTACTGATGCTAAAAATGGACTGTTAATGAGTTTGTAACGGTTTTTTAGTTCTAACTGCCAAAACCTACCTTCTCATTGGTTGAAATAATTTTGTACTCATTGTTAGATATGGGTTTTCTCCCAAAATGAATAAAAATTTTCTAATTAGGATAATTTCCTTGTATTATTATCAATATGGTTTTCATTATTATCATTGAATAGCTTTTCTGATGTAGATTAATTTGACATCAAACATGACTATGTTCTACTATCTCTGGGCTGTTTTAACATTTGGCTATTTTTGTTCTTTGTACTTATTTTGTTTATTATGTTGTTTTTTGCTATTATTTTGAGTTTTTAATGTTCCTTGGTTTGGTATTTTATGTTTACTTATCTTTTTCCTTCACTGTGTACTGTTATTTGTTTATATTTTATAATTTTTTTCACATTGCTTTAGGTCTACCTTTACCTACCCTTTTGACATTGTTTAAACTTTAATTTTGCTCTTATTACTACTTTCTTATTGCTTTCTTTTAGCTAGCTTACAATTATTACGGATTTACATCCCTTAGTATATGAATACTACCGCTTCTCCGACATATTAATGCCTTTTATATCTAAATTTATAACTTTAACATGAACTGTTTCTTAGGCTTTCATCACCACTCAACATAATACAACTTACTCTTAAGACTATTTCAACAATTATAACATTTGCACATTTCTATAATATTACTATTATCTTCTCTGCTTTTCTTTATGACATAATAACAATACTTTCAAACATTTATTACATAATTTTAGTATTGTAACATTCATATTTTTTTATGCCTACTTTTCTTTTATACCATATTATTGGTTTAAAGTTTGATCTGGCCCTTTAACTATTAACTCTAACTGTTAACAATAATACCTTGAATAATATTAATGGATTCTTATTCTGAATCCATCGCTTATCTACTACTGTTTTTGGTCCTTTTCCAAAACTAAACTCTAGTATTGTTCACTTATTACTTCCATATTCCTTAAGGAATGGAAGTATGGTGATGGCAAAAAAAATCGTGTTCGAGATTATTGCAGATTCTGATTCTACTACACTCAAAACATGAAAAAAAGTCGTTTTCCCTGTGTGTCTGTCTGTGTGCCTGTGTGTAGATTTTTTTTCTATGGCAAACGATAACTGCCGCAAATTCAAACAGAATCAAATAATTCTTTGCATACAGCCCTGATTTGTAGAGTACTAACGACCTACTGTTTTTGGTGAAGATCGGTTGAGGAAAAGGGGTAGTTTACCTGCAACGGTTTTTTTTTATCAAGGGAAATTTTTTTTTTGGCAAACTATAACAGCCGAAAATTCAAACAGAATCAAATAATGTTTCGCATACAGCCCTGAATTGCAGAGTTCTCAAGATCTTTTGTTTTTGGTGAAGATCGGTTAAGGGAAAGGGGTAGTTTACCTGTAACGTTTTATGTTTTAACAAGGGTATTTCCTATGGCAAACGATAACAGCCGCAAATTCAAACAGAATCAAAAGATTATTTGCATACAGCCCTAAATTGTAGAGTTCTCAAGACCTGTTGTTTTTGGTGAAGATCGGTTAAGGAAAAGGGGTAGTTTACCGACAACGTTTTTTTAACAAGGGTATTTTCTATGGCAAACGATAACAGCCGCAAATTCAAACAGAATCAAATAATTTTCTGCATACAGCCCTGATTTGTAGAGTGCTCAAGACCTATTGTTTTTGGTGAAGATCGGTTGAGGGGAAGGTGTAGTTTACCTGCAACGTTTTTTTATCAAGCGTATTTTCTATGGCAAACGATAACAGCCGCAAATTCAAACATAATCAAATAATTTTTTGCATACGTCAGTGAATTGTAGAGGACTCTAGGAATTTTGATTTTGGTGAAGATCGGTTAAGGGGAAGGGGTAGTTTACCTGCAACCTTTTACGTTTTAACAAGAGTAAAGTACTTGAAAATTCATTTAAACTTTTTCAAAAAATGGTAATTGTTAAAAATAAAATAATTTTGTTGCCAGGCAATAAAATTATAGTTTTTTCATTTCTGTATTTTTTTCTCAGTTATGTACTGTTTACGTTTCCATTTTATTATTATGACTACCGCAATGAAAAGGCAGGGAACACACACACACACACACACACACACACACACACACACACACAGTTCGCGTTATTTTTGGCCTCATTCATGTTTATTTTCTTACATTTGCACGGTTTTTAAATGGAAAGTGCCGAACCCATACCAACATAACGCATGCAAGCCGAAAAAGTGTCCAGCGTGGATAGCGATTTCCTTCCTGTGGATCGCTGGGCAGTGTAACTGCACGTGTTTACAGAGGAACGATTCATAGACAGACTTTTCGTCTTTAGGGAATATTTAGGTAATATTTCATTTCGAAAATGATTTTAAATATAAATCTTAGAATATGGAAGTCATGTATGGTTCTCCATACCGATATTTTAGTGTCTTTATACAGACTGTGTTTGCGTTTTATTTTTAGTTAATCACTTTCCTTCCGCACTCTCACTTTTATATGAGTTCTTGCTTATATTTGATGTTTTTTATTTATATTTTGTGTCACACCTGCACTTGTACTGCTTCACTGTACTTAGTGTCAATAGTGTTATACACTTTTAATTTGTTTCTTTATACATTGTACTGGTATTAATCACATTGGTGTTATCACCATTATCACAGAGTGTTTATTACTTAGTGTTTATTTTTAATTCACTCCCTATTCATATCATGCACTCTTGGTTCAATTTGGTCTATGACTATTTTGAGTATTAGTCTATCTCTATTATATTTCATTTCTGTTATTATACTTTTCTGTATCATTGTTTGTGTATTTTATTATTTGTTTATTTCATCATTATTCTATACTTACTTAGCTAATATTTTAACATTTTCTTTTGGTTTGTACTTTGTATATTCAATGGTACATTTAATTATATTTACTTTTCTTAGTTTTTTATTTCATGGGTTTATTTCATATAATTTGTCATTTGGCCAATCACTTGGGTTGGGTCATAGTCATTTGTCTCGTACAGTCATTCTAGTGCTATTTATTCATAAATAGTCATATTCATAACTATTTAGTCATAGTGTTAATTCTTCTTCTTTTATCAACCTTTAGCCGCATGTTTTTTACTTTATGTTCTATGGTATATCTTCTCTTGTATTGGGCAGCTTTTGGTATTGTAACATAATATATTGTAACATAACAAATTCTATGTAATTTAATTTGGGTAGCCCCACCCTTTTGGAGCGCCAAATTGTGTACCGTAATAACCCCAAATTTATTTATTTTGGGAAGCCCCAATCTTGTGGAGTGATACGTTATATAACATAACAACTTTTACTAGTTTGGTTTGGGTGTAATTGTAATAACAAGACAATGTTATAAAGTTTTTAAATGTTTACATTATTTAATTATCAACCTCTTTACTTATTTCGGTAATTGAAAAAAATATTCAATATTCCTCGCTTGTGCGATATTATGTATATGATTTATGAGAACAATTTACGTCTAAACAATTTATACACAAATCTTATTATCTATTCTTAATTATCTATTTATGCCCTCGGCTTACTCATTTAGTGTGGCCATCTTTTGCAATTGCTTATCAATTCACAATGAATTTACTTTTGTTTCAATTACTTCTTTAATTTTTTACTTGGCTTTAATTCTCTTTTAAATTTATAGCATATGCATTATTCTTTTAACAATTAAAGACTCTACTAATTATTCTACTTTACTTCACTTTAAAAATCAAGCATTGCTCTCTCATAGCATTTACGTTACTTTAATATTACTGTCTCAACATGAGACATTATTCTAAATTACAATAAGTCTTTACATTATATGTACAGTTTAAATTCTGTTAGCAACAGTTGGAATGTCTTTTATTCTAGTTTCAATATTGTCTTTCAATTGTCTATTTATTATTATGGTTTGTTATCACTTCGTTTGATGTGGCAACTTCAATGTGTCCTCTTCCGGTCCTCGGGTCCCGTCCTTCGTGTCCTTGGATCGTCTTCCCGTCCTTGCTCCAGTCTTTCATGTCCTCGCGTCCTCTGATTCGATCCGTCCAGGCTTCCACTGCTTTTCTTTCTTAGTTGTTGTTGGCTCTGCTCTCATCATGGTTTGTAGGTGTGTCCTTCGAACCTCTGTTCTGCCTCACAAGTCGTCAGGTAAAGCTTACTGTAGATTTACGATCACGTCGTTGACTGACATAGCCTCCTACGGTAACGGTTGAATATCGAAGAAGGAACTTTATTAGCGCGACCTGGTATTTATAGCCAGGTCATGCAAAGCTCAAGTCTGAACAATTTTCATCTTGTCAGAGTTTGTCGAAGCGTCTTTACCCCCACTCTGGTTCAATTCATTAATTTCGCCTATCTTCGCGAATTACGAAGTCTGTTTCACACTACACGATGCTCAATCGATAGCTAATTTTTATATGTTTACTATACGTAAATTACACTTCTTTATTGTAAATATAAAAGGAGCTATTCACTTTTTACTTATAGTAATTGCACTTTCCGTCACTTTGTCACGGTCTTTTAACCCTTTGTTCACCTTTATTTTCTACACCTTCTGGTGTCTTTCGTTTTACAATATCGTAAATATTTTTCTTATAATTAAAATAAAACATAAAATCTACCAATATTTGAAAAGGAATGGTTACTGTTCAGGAACGGACAGGCTTCACACACACAAACAAAATACACATGTACACAACGCTAGCGACAGGTGGGCCAGATATGCGTGTACGTGCCTGAACGGTGCGTTCCCTATATTTTAAACAATCCAGCTTGCAATCTGAATCATGTTTATCACTCAATATTTATTTATTTTTGTTATTTATTTAAATTATTTTGGCACTGCACAGTACCGTAAATGGTTGTACTGTCGCAATATATATATTGCAACAAAACAAATATAAGGCATAGTATTAAAAACACAATAATAATTGAGTCTTTTATCTGGAGTACGGTATATATTTTAGACAAATTTAAAATGGTCTGTGGTTGACAAAATTATTTATTCTAAATATAATAATGTCTATTAATGATTTGAAAGTTTCTTTCCCTTAATGTCTATATTACTTGGTCGTTGAATTCCTTATGCGAAACCGTTGGACCGTTGCACAGCCAGCTCTCGCGGCCTGTTGAATCTGCTACTCTCGCTTCCTGCTGGAAACTGCTGCTCTGATGACACGTGGACTCTCCGCTCACACTCACGCACACCGATACACCGATAGCGTTTATCTCTTTACCCAGGGCTCGATAATGGGTTGTAATTTAAACTAACGTAGTTTCGGTGTATTGTACGTACACCTTCCCGAGTCTTGATGTGTCCTCGCGATCACACAGATTATTCCGGTAAATACACCTGCCCTATGCGGAGAGCTTGACTCTCGCTAGAATAGCACTATTTAAATTAATAATTTTATTTTATTATTTGAGTTCTAGTACCCAATAGGATTTTAGCAAACGGGCAACTCGTTGCTAAGATTCCGTACTCGTCACCCTTATATAGCACGTATACTGATACGAAAAACTCGCACAGTGAGAACGTCTGTTAAGGTCGAGATGACAGATGGAACTGGCCGAAGCTTCCTTCGCGAAAACCCAATCTGACTGAAAATAGGGGCCTCTGACTGGTCAAAACCCCTAGCACGTGGTTGGGTTAGAAAGGTAGACAGAAATCCTGCACAATTTGGCTGAAGTCTGCAAAAGCATGTATAGATTTTATCAAAAAGTTTGATGAGATTCAGAAGATAAGGAAGCTTTAGAAAGATTAATTCTGTTAAAAAATACATATTAAAATAATATGTTTCGAGTCTTTGACATACGAAAATGTAGCGCTAATTTAGAAGCATGAGCTGTACAAGTCTCAATTCAATACGTTAATTTAAACCAGAGTTATTCATGTAAATACGAATATGTCTGTAACGTCATAAATTGGTATAAAAGCATGTAGTCCTGGCTACAAATACCCTTTCTGCGATGTTCCATTACAATATATGCACACACACGCGCGCGCGCGCGCACAGGTAATTATAATTTAAGAACATAAACGCAATCATTAAGAATTAAAAATATTAAAAAATGTTTTTAATACTTTCAAGTGCTTCAAAAATATCATAATTTCATAATTTGAAAATTTAGATCTCTCAAGACGTTGCCAACAATTTAAGAAAATAGATCAAAACTTAATAAACTATAAAAATAACTACAAAAATATATCTAAAATAAAATATCATAAATATATAAAAGAAAATATTAAATAGAGTGTAGAATAAGTACCTTATTCTCTTTTCAGAACTCTCCTTAACTAATATATTTGTAGAGTCAACCGAAATTTAAGTAAGAATCATTAAAATACATGCATATGCGCATGCTACATATGAAGTAAAAAATATTAGCATAAGCTTATTTTGCGTATGGAAATAATAAGATTGTAATTAAAAATATATGAAATAAAAAAACTGTAAAAATTATAATAAAATAACATTATGTATTTTCCTAATTTTTTCCTGGTGACTATTAGGCTATAAGCTACACGTATTTACAAATTTTTCATTCATATTCTTTAAATTAGATTTTCTAACAAGCTTTGTGTAGCTATACCGTAAAATAAATTTAAATTTATCATCTACTCATTACTACTACTTGTTAGCTTTGCAAAATTAACAAAGACTGCTAATTTACACTTCTTGTCATCATTTGCTACTGTCTTACGTAGACAAGTGCATTATACACTAAATTATAGAATTGTAAAATAAGAAATCATACGATGACAACAAGAATTAAATAAATAAAAATGATTCCTTCTCTTGAAGACCGCACAGCCCACGAGGCCCAATTCTAAAATGATAATGGCGAATCAAATATTGTTAGCCCTAGTTTATATATCCATGCGTCATTGGTTTCAAATGTGTATCGAATTAATCTGAAAAATAAGTTTAAAACAGCACCAAAATACAAGAGGAGACTACGAACAAACTTATTTGATCAAGTTGGCAGAAATTGGTTTGAAAGGAAACAGGGATTTTAAAATTAGAGGCAATCCGACGACTTCAGATTGTGATCATTCACAAATTTCCCGATTGATGTTGCAACAAAAAAGATTAATTGACGTTTTAAGTATAATTAACATAACGGACTGAGTTGCAGTTTTTAAAATTTACCATTGCGTAATTAATTTTATAATGATGTTTAATTTTTCTCTCTTTCTAATTACGATCTCTACACACTTAGAGTTGCATTTCATTGTTCCCACTTCTTTTTCATGTTATTCTTTCGTATTGAACATGCTAAGGGCAATTCATTAGACATTTGAAAAAAATAATGTTCAAAATAATTAGAATGCAAAGTACTTGACATCCGGGAACAATCGCAGAGCAAAACATAAGGAAAACTCTGCAGTTAAAGTCATAATGTAATCCTGTTAATGAAAGTAATACAATTGTTAAAATTTATATAATTTTGTAAATAGATTGATAATTCTTACTACAATATATACAGGTTATATTACATAATTGTTACTGTGGGTTTGAAAATGTGTATGTGGCTTATTACTAAGTTATCTGTCGTATACAGCTAACTCAGTAATGTTAATGAAAAACATTAACATTAACATTAACATTAACATTAACACAAAGATTACATCTTTCCAATGTAGAAAGAACATTGTCGACCATAGGTTTTGGACATACACTATTGGAAAATCGGATGTTGTGATCTACGTAAAAGATATTTAGGAAACCCAACCACCCAACACCCTTGTGCCTTTAGGAACGGAAAAGTGGTTTCATACTTTTGTTTATTAAATGCTTGAACAAATTACAAGAATTTTTATGACTAAATATGTAAACCTAATAATTATGGTGGCTTAATGTTTTCCTCTCGAGCTACAGAGAGAAAAGCTAATTACTACGTAGCAGCACAGACGGGGCCATAGCTTTTCGTGTTTGCCTCTGCGATTTCACTTCCTGAGAGATTTAATCCTTATATAGGCAGTTTTCTTGTTTTTATAACGGCTTTTCGCTAAAGCAAAAACATTTTGTTGTTATATTTTTTTCATGGGAACCATTGTGAATCAATTACATTTGAATTTAAAGTCAACGAATCGAGATTAGATTTTCTGTTTCTTGGTTAATCTCTGATTTCAAGAATCCGTAATTAGTAGAATTGTCGACTGACAACCAAATTTGCATTTTCGGTTTAACAACCATTGTTTATTAATAAAAATTTTATATTTCAGTTTTTACACATTGAGTTAGTTATGGGTTTTTCATTTACAGAACATAATATTTATCTTTATATTCATAACAGATTCCATTTGTTTCAGTAATTTCAATAATTTATAACAATTATATATAACTGATTAATTAGCACTATCTATAATTCTTACTGGAAACCCTAACATTCGTAAATTTACATAGCTCGTAGAACCTTCTCATATTAGCCGCCTATGTAATTTTTATTGATAAGTCAACTGTATTATTAAAACCCTGCTTACGCTTCTTGAGGAAATTCAAATTATCAACATAAATCTGAGAATTAGTATCAATCAATATGTTAACCGACACATTACTTCCGTACTCAACGAATGGAGTTACCTAGTAGTTAGGGACAACGCTCTTTCATGTGGGACTACGGAAGCTTAACAGACGGTCAGACAGGTCCCTGAACTTAGGTAGTGACTATATGGACAACTGTTTTCTTGTATTTTTTTTAACTTTAAGTATAGTAACATAGTTGTTATACTTATTTTTTTAAAATTTTAAGTGGTTATTTATACAAAAAACCATTTACCGTTTCTTCAAGTAAATCATTAAGCAATTTTTCTGGATCTTAGTTATCGTGATTTGTTTAAAAAAGTTTGTGATTTGTGTATATTACTACTCACAATTCAAAAAGTCTCTGAGCCATTTGATTTTAAGTAGGTTGCCAGAATTCTTTGGTCTGAATATTTTCATTATGTGGGTATATAATGCTGTGTTACCATTTCAATAAAGGTAAGATAACTAAGTATTGAGTTTTACTAAAAAAAAACAGCGATCAAAACAGTATTAAAAACGTGTGATATTACAAACAATTGACTTACATCGCATCTTTGAGGTAGAGAAAGCAAAAGAAAACCCATATATAGAAAGCATTAACCAACATGGAAAACAATAATATAAATTACGGTAATACAGTAATTCAGAAGTAAACTACTTCTTGCAAGTATATTTGTAAATAGGTTTATAACCTCTATTATTTGTCATACATATTGATATTTGTATCCAAGTCACTTTTTAGTTATAAATTAATAGAATAACCTGATTTGCGTCATGTGACTTTGTTTTCAAGTTAAATTACGGGTTTCGTAACATATGTTCCATCTTCAAATATAAGTCGCTCAGAATTAATTAATACCTCACATCACGTATTTTAAGATGGCCATAAACGATGATTTTATAGTGCTGCTCCATGTGTTTCAGAAAGGTAATTTAGTCTCACAAAGCTGCCTTAACCCAAAAAAAAATCAAAAATGGTGACTCAGTATTTAAATGTCGTCTACTAAGGAACATTTTTCTTTCTCCTTTGTTCAAGTATTAATCTTAGACTTTCCCTAGATTACTCACTTTTACGTAGTCCTTTTACACGCTTTATTCTTAGGTGTTGTAACGTCACAAAACGTTCCATAAAAAAAATAAGTGCAAAAGTAAATTATCATAAGAAGAAGGTAAATGAACAGTATCGAACACAAGTAATCCAAAAATTTAGTAATATTGTCCAATAGTTAATATCAATAATATGTAAAAACGACGAAGACTTTGACCAAGACTCAAACCCCATGTATCGTTTAAGTGAAGAATAGAATAAAACTGATATTGTATAATAAGAGAAACAAATAATCTCAGAAATGACCAAAATGAGGTTATGACACGTTAGAAATGTAAACCTATAGAGCAAAAAAACCAATTTATTGTGAAATAATAGACAAGATCTATTCCAATACTTTATAATATATATAAAATAGATGTATCAAATGATTTAAACACATCTTTAAAAAGGATATAAATTAAAATAAAGTTGAACCACAATATAAAGTAACTATACCTATAAATATGACCACCTTAAACACTTTAACAGTCAAGTTATAAAACTAGTTACCTATACCATACTAGGCTGAGCTCAAAAAACAGTCACAAAATTAGTCATATTTGACAGATTAATTGTTTAATATTAGAAAGAATATAGGAAAAAGATACAATTCTATAATGTACAATGGAAAAATACTTGCTCGATTGAAGACAAGCTTAATTCATAAAGAATTTTTGAATATAAAAGTGAAATTTGTCACACACATGAAATAGCTCATCTGTACAAAGACAGTGAGATGCTAATTGAGATTACAATAAAATTAAAATGTATTAGGAAAAACCAGGTATTCCCAAAGATAAACAATGTAACAAACTCTAAGTGAATACCCAAAAATCCCAGAAATAATACCAGAAAAGACAAATTACTATAAATAAAAGTGACAAGAAAAGTAGGCCATATGTTATGCCTACAGAAAAATGAAATTAATTATATGTTATGTGCATTAATATTTGTTTGTTTTGCTATGTACAGCTAATTATGTTATTTGTTAATGTTACAGTAAGAGCCGAGGAACTTAATAACATTTTATTAATAAGAAAACTATAATTTTTTATAAATACTACAAGGTAAGGATATGTATTTTATGTAAATTTATTAGTTTTAATTTATTTAAAACCAATTATGAATGGTATCATTTTAATCAGTTGAAAGCAGAGAATCTAAAATAATAATGACATCCAGATTGTAAGTAGTTCTGTAAAATTGTTTGACAAATACCAGAATAATTTCAGTAAAATCCTTTAGTGTGAAGAAAAAGAAGTTTTTGTTCTAAAGCTTCTACGGAAGTCGAATTTGTTCCATGATGTTCTATTTGCATATTCTCGAACGTTCCAGAAGAAAATTTTGCTAAAAAATACCGGAAGTCATGAATAAAAATTAAAACAATGCACCTTACAAAGAGTATATAAGCGAGACCAAAATCGACCTAAAGAGGACTTTATGCTTTGAAACCACGAGAGACACTTCACACACGAATTCGAACATCTAATCCAAGGCGAACTCAAAGAAGAGGAATCCAACCCGAAAACTCAAAAAAGGCTTTCCCCGTACCAGACGAAAGACATACTTAACCTGAAAAGGAGTATATCGCTAAATCGCTAAAGTGCATGTTGAATAGAGCAACAGCACGCCAATTCTAATAGAACGTACACAGCCAAATATCCAGCGGCCTTGAAAAGGACCGATTTTAATAAAGAAAAATCAAATTTTGCTGGTATTAATGTTATAAACAGACTTTGACAAAACCCCCAAACAAATTACTGAACGCAAGCCTACATTCAGTCGTAACTAGCGCTGAGGCGGCAGTATAGCGAGGTCACGGAACGCAGTCAGCTGTTTTTCGCCGGCAACGATTTAAAGCATAGAAACAGTACGAATTTTATTTAAAAATTGTGCGGAGTTTCCAAATCGTAATTTGACTTTTAAATAGTTACAAGTGAGTGAGGAAACAAAAATACGAAGAGGCGCAAGATTGGAGTCGTTCCCAAGAACAGTGTCCAGTGAAGGAAATACTTACCCACCGGAACGTGAGTTGTCCAAAATTAAAATCCTTTTACCTGGTATCTTTGTCACACAATTGTACTACATATATTAAACACTTCCAATTCACACCAACTTTGTAAAGCATCCCACTGATTTGTCTTGATAGTTCAAAGGAGTCACGTCCTGAGTATGAAGTTTCTTTCAAAGATTAAATTCGTGCAATTCAACTGAGTAATAAAATAATTATTATCCGATGAATAATAATTATGAAGACAAACAAGACAATTTTTATGAAAGAAAAGTCATTAAACATATGTTATTTGCAACTCAACTTGTCGTGTTTACATTTTTTTCTATAACTAATTTAACAAAAAAAAATCAATTTTAAATAATAATAATTTCTTGGACTAAATATCCAAGTGGCGCCCACACACACATATTAGCATAAGTTGTATTTGTAGGACTACATCTACGAAGAGAAAAGACAATTAGTAAGTATAAGTGCGCGGAGTGTAACACCCGACAAGACACAGTCTCCATTGTTATAAATTGGAGCCCAACTTGGGGCTTGAAAGGTTAGGAACAAGCCCGGCAGCTATCAACAAATCAAGATGCCACAACCAAAAGGAAAGAAGGGGAAGAAAAACATAGAACCCGAATTAAGTGTGGAAGATGGGGAGGCAGTCCAAGTTGAGGAGATAGAAATAGAGCGCCCACACCAGAAATTGAAAAACCCATGTAATCGGGAGATAAACCAGAGGAACAAGCGGGAGGAAGACCCATACAAATGGGAGACCAAACAAATAAACCCACACAAAAAAGGGATGAAACAGAGAAACCCGAACTGGAAAAAGCAACAGGGGGCGTCGACATGAACGCAATAATGATGATGTTCCAAAGAATGGAAGAAACAATGAACAAAAATACAGAATCCCTAAAGGAGGAAAATAACAAAAATATAGAATCCCTGAAAGAGGATAATAACAAAAATATACAGGAAGATAGGGAAGATAATAATAAAAATAGACAGGAAGATAGGGAAGATAATAATAAAAATAGACAGGAAGATAGGGAGGATAATAATAAAAATAGACAGGAAGATAAGGAGGATAATAATGAAAATAGACAGGAAGATAAGGAGGAATTAGATAAAAAGATAGAATCTTTAAGGAAATATATAACTAATAAAAGCAATGATCATGGAAAAAAGCTGGAGGTATTTCAGGAGGAAAATAAAAAATTATAGAGTCCCTGAAAAAGGAAATTAGTGCAAATTATGAGACGGTGAACCAAAAAAAATCGACGATAATAAAGTCGACAGTGACAGAAGGGTCGAAACAATGGCAAAACAATTAGTAAGATTGCAGGAAGGAAATGATACCCGTTTTGAAACCATGGAGGAACGAACTGAAGAAACGAAACAAAATGTTCAAACTCTTGATAATAAAGTCAGGCAAAACCAGGACGAAATTATGAAGGAGGTAAGAGAAGTCCGGAAAGACGTTAGCGAAAGGATACAAAGAACGTATGATATAGCTAATAGGTTAGACGAACAAATAAGAACCAATAAAAATAATATACAGGAAATTGATCAAAGGGAGAAAAACCTGCAGGAGAGGTTAGAACCGCTAAGGGACACACCGATCTTGAGTACCCATACGTGTCACAGCGAAAATAGGGAGGTAATTAATTTCCAAAATTATCGCCGGAACCCTATGGAATTTTTAGAAAGGATGGAAGAGTTCATAGAGAGAAATAGGGAAACAAGATGGGATAGAATACGGGAAATGTTAGACGAAACATTCCGGAATACAAGGGATAATTGGTTGATAGCAATACGACCCGAAATAACGAACCTGAGTGAGTTCAAACGCCAATTCAAGAAAAAATATTGGTCAGAAACGGCACAAAACAAGGTAAGAATGGATATATTTTACGGGAAATACGACGCATCCAAGGGACAATCCCCAACATCATATTTCCTGGGAAAAATATGTTTAGCTCGAAAATTAATACCGCCAATCCCAGAAGAATGCTTGGTAAGACAATTGGCTGGACACTATAGCTATGGTATTAAAGACGCGCAATTATACCAGCAACTTAGTAAAATCACTGATTTAGCGAAGTTATTAGAAAACTGCGAGTCTGCGGGAAAGTTACAAGATTACCAACCCCCCAGTCGTAAGGTAGACTATTATAATAGTAACAACGGGCCAAATCGGAATGGAAGCGGACCAAATCGGTAGTAGTTTCAATCCGAACAACCATAACAATAACACCCCAGTAAATAACCGCAATAACAATAATCAGAGCCCAAATAACCGTAACAATCAGGGACCCAATCGAAATAATTACCCAGAAAATAACTATTATAGAAATAGCTATCAAGGAAATAATTATCGGGGCAACAAATATAGAGGAAATAATTATAACCAAGGAAGTAATTATCGGAACGGAGGCAATCAAGGGGGAGGTGATAGAAGGAATCAGGAGTACAGACCCCAGGTAAACTATGCGGTGGCCAATAGCCAACGACCGTACCAACATAATTTACCAACTTATGTGTATTACCCACAGCAAACACAAATAGGTAATCAAAATAATGCAACAAATAGCAGACCTATTAGTGGTAACCCAGAGGTCAGACAGGTACCACAGAAAAGTCAGCAACCAAATGTTCCGGGAGACCGGGCAAATGAGACAAACACTCATTTAAACTAGACGCTGCAGTGAAAACGGAGGACAGCCCTTCACTGATCCAATATTATGGGATAACTGGACGGAAAAATAGACATGACAAAGACGGGACAGTGACATTGAGAACAAATAATTATCTCAAAGATATTAGGGAGGAATTGTTAGAAGAGAGAGATAATATAATTGACAATAATAATAACGTTAATTTACCAACTTACCCGTACTTATAGAAGGAGAGAAGGAAAGGAGGAAAAGACATAATTTACTATGTTATTCAAATTAATTAAATAAAATATTGAACAATCAAATAACAATTGATATTACTAAGGAGGAGAAATACTGTCATATAATTGATACTAAAAGGAAATGATAATTGAAAAAAAAGAGAGGGAAATAGTGTGTTACATAAGGAGGTGATGATGAATTTATAAATATAGCTATGAAAACAACAACTAATTTATTAATTTTAAAAAATAATTTTACCTGCGGAGAACAATATATTGATATAATTGAGAAATCATCAGAAGAGATTAAGAAAGAGAATTTATGTATGGAAGCCTATGATCTTTGAATATTGTATTTTATTATTATAAATACGTCTTATATATTTTCTGGACAGAGATGTGTTTCCTCTGATTTCAGTGGTTATAGTTAGGGAACGGCGGAGAATGGATTGCCAATGGGGCCCCTCTGACTCCGAACCCGCTATAAAATTTAGGGAATTGGTAGGGAGTTATAATGTATCAAAGATTAAATAATTAACAACAAGGTAAAGGAAAGGAACAGGAAACATGGTAAGGATTGAGACATGGATAATGAGATGGATTAATATTGTAAGAAGACCCTGTATGCAGTCTTTACAAATAAAGATAACAAAGAAAAAATTTTATTTAAAAAAAATTTTCAAAAAAAAAATTTTGTTTATGTTTCCATTGATGTCTGTAATTGAGAAATAATTCAGTTTTAATGTTTTGGTAAAAATTTTAATAATTAATAAGGTATTTATTAATTATTTAGCACTTCTTGAAGATCTCAACAAAGTCCGGAGTTAATCAGATTAACTCCGGTCCGCAATCGATTTATGATTTTTCGGGCTGGTCCAATATCTCACTTTAAAAAATATTTTCTTCTTCTGGAAGTCTCGTTGCATTAATAAATAACCTTAAATTAGCATGTGAAATAAGTTATTGATACAAACAATTGAAATAAATGGATTTATTAACAAAATTAAGAAAGGATCGATGTTTAATCGATTGTGAGCAATTGTCGACTCCGTCTCAGGAAATAATCGATTTGTTCATACAGTTGAAAAATTATTACAAATATTATAAAAGGTTCTTGGAGCGATTATATTGTTAATAGTCAGAGAAGGGTAAACGAGAAAGTATAACATTTACAAATAAAGTGTTTTCAATAACTATTATCTAACAAAAAGTGAATAAATTTTATAAAATAAGTAATATTGTTGATTTGTCAGACCAATACTGCAAGCGCTGAAGTCACTCAATGTAGTTGGCACTGCTCGGCATTTCTAAGATGGCCGCTCGAAAATATGATGAGGTTATCTGCGATGTCGTCGTGTTAAAATCTCACAGCAAAATTACCTTCATGAATGTTTTAAATGTCCCCGAACTGGTGTAATCTGTCTAATATGTTGTTTGGTGTATTCTGGAATAGTGTTTAGTGATCACTGGTGTTAATTATGTTATATGTTTTTGGTGTTCACTTCGCTTTGTTCGCTATGCAAAAAACAGTTATACTGTTGTAGATGGAATTGTCACAAATACGTCGATTTACTGTTTTTATGTACTGGTATTGTGTAGTGTTGATGTTGTTTTCACTATTGTGGTTAAAGTTTTCTGTAGTTTTAGTTGGAAAAGTGTTTAATTTATGTAACTCTCGTTTCACTTAATTTTATTGGGTAACCTTAGTACACCATTTTTCTCGGTTTTAAGGAACGTAATATCACATAAACTGCTCAGCTTGATCATTAACAAAGAACTAACTAACTTCCTTCACGTTAGACAAAATCTGGCCCAGTTAATCTTTGAAAAAGTATTGTTAAAATATTTCGATTTCCAATGTACATGACACAAAAATACATTATATATGGAATTTATTTAGTTTATTCATCACCTTCATGAATTATGAACCTTATCATTGGTTTAATTCTCTCATTCTCTTTAAATTGATATATTTTAGTCCATATCTGTTGACATTTTTGTGGAAATTACCAAATTTCTTTCTTTTTGGAAATCTAGGCTCAAAAACTGGTTTCCGCCTCCATATAATTTTTCTGCCATTTTAATTGTTATTAATACCATTATAATAAATTTTAAATTAGTCACAATTCTCTTCCTTTCCTTAATTACACATAAATTGAACCTTTGAACTGGTTTTTTGTGATAATCTCTGAATTTGACATTGCTCTTTAAAAATAATTAATTTATATATTTTGAAAATTTACAATAATTTAAGGTATATTTCCATATTATCATTTTAACTCATTGGTTCATTCACAGTAGTTGTTAACTGATTTACCTTACCTAAATCTTGCCAGTTTACAGGATTTATAAGTGAAATAACTGGTTTTTATTGAGTTTTGTGAATTCATTAAATGGCCTAGAGTTTAGAATTTTACATTTCTGACTTTCTCAAATAAATTTAATCCTACTCCTCCTCTGACTTTAAACAGTTATTATGACATAAAAATAAAATGGTTTATAAACTTATTGTGATGTGTAACATCTAATTAATACTACTGTTATATAAAAATAATAATGAACATTATTTAGCATTCTGTACAATTGAACATATTGCTGACATTGTTTGAAAACATACATTTAACTCTTTTTAAATTAACACAGCATACCTACTGAAACATTTTAAATGGTATTTAAGCTGTTATTTAACAAAATATAATTTATTCTAAACACATATAAATCTTATTGACTAAGAATTCTTACAAACATATTGAGTTCATGGCTGTGAACAAATAGCCATTCTAAATATTTTAAACCTATGAACATTTAAATTAATTCCAGTCCTTTCTGGTGTAACTATTATTATTTATTATCCCCTTATTGGGTAAACATGTCCACCCATACTTTAGTTATTATCATTTTTACAAATGTCTTGTAATAACAAAGTGACATTAAAATAATAAAATATTGGAAATCTTCCATTTTATTATTTTATGATGATGTGTATTATTGAATATAAAAGTTGTTATATAGCATATTGATAAGTCATAGTATCACTACAACTTTAAGTTTATTGTATTTTCAAAAACACTTGCACTAGTTCACTTTCACTGGTGGTTCTGATATATTGAGTCTTATTATCTCAGACCAGACCTTTAGTCGTCATGGACTGTTAAGACTTGTTTATTTATTTTTTTATCACACAATAACTTTAGTTGGCTCACTTCTTATAATACTATACAACAATTTTGGGTTTATTAACAATTACAATTTATAGGGTTTCGGGATGTTATACTTTCTTTAATTGTCTATGGGTTTGGGGTTCATGGTAGTTAATAATAGGTTTTATAATGGTGTTTCTTCCTTACTATTTCTTCCTGTCTTCTTGTCTTCTTTCTTGTCTTCATTCTTGTCTTTCTTCGTGTCTTCATTCTTGTCTTTCTTCTGGTCTTCCTTCTTCTTGTCTTCACTCTTGGGTAAACCAAGGTACTTCGTGTTATCTTGACTGATGTTTGGTTTGGAGTATCTAATTTATTTTCTGATACTGACTTTGCTCTTCGCTAAAGGTTTCAGGGTATTGTTTACTTCCTGATCATAAATTTTATTCTTCCTTCTTCTTGTGTTTGGGGTATTTTGTTGTTTCACCACGCCTAAACTGATTCTTTCTTCTTGATTTTGTGGTACCTAATTTGTTTACTGCTCCTAACTTCCTGGGTAAATTCCTGATTTGATAATATGAGTTACTCTTAATTACGTCTTTGATATTTTAATAGTGGTAATTCTTATAATGTAATGAGGATTTTTATTTAATTGTGGTTTATTCCTTTGAATTCATTAAATTTCATTCGATATTATATTAGTATAAGTAATGTAATTAATTTTATGATTTTAATTGAATTAATTAGTAGTGGATTTTCTGTCACGCTACAGTATATTAAAAGAGTAGTATAATATAAAAAAATTAAATAATATTGAAGCTAATAACAGGTTCATATAAAAATGATAATTTCATCAAAACTGAACAAAGGTTTTTCCCAAATTATCAATTTTAACCAGGAGGCATATGTAACGTCACAAAACGTTCCATAAAGAAAATAAGTGCAAAATAAATTATCATAAGAAGAAGGTGAAATGAACAGTATCGAACCCAAGTAATCCAAAAAATTTAGTAATATTGTCCAATAGTTAATATCAATAATATGTAAAAACGACGAAGACTTTGACCAAGACTCAAAGCCCCTTACATTGCTTAAGTGAAGAGTAGAATAAAACTGATATTGTATAATAATAAGAGAAACAAATAATCTCAGAAATGACCAAAATGAGGTCATGACATGTTAGAAATGTAACTCTGAATAGAGCATAAAAACCAATTTATTGTGAAATAATAGACAAGATCTATTCCAATACTTTATAATATATATAAAATAGATGTATCAAATGATTTAAACACATCTTTACAAAGGATATAAATTAAAATAAAAAGATGTAATTTTGTAACAGAAAATCAAAGTTTTAGAGTTGAGACCAATCACAGATGTATGTGAAAATTATTTATTATAAAATTAAAAACAAAAACGAGATGTAAATGTCAATTAGACAAAGACAAACAAAATAGTACAAATAGACAAAGCTGTAAATTGATTAGAAGTCAATGAAAATAACCAAAAACAGTGTTAAACTGAAAACATTTAGTGAACATGTAAAATTGTATAATTTATGACTTTAAAGTTATCAAAATGGACCAAACTTGTATTTTAAAGTTGAACCACAATATAAAGTAACTATACCTATAAATATGACCACCTAAAACACTTTAACAGACAAGTTATAAAACTATTTACCTATACCATACTAGGCTGAGCTCAAAAAACCGTCACAAAATTAGTCATATTTGACAGATTAATTGTTTAATATTAGAAAGAATATAGGAAAAAGATACAATTATATAATGTACAATGGAAAAATACTTGCTCGATTGAAGACAAGCTTAATTCATAAAGCATTTTTGAATATAAAAGTGAAATTTGTCACACACATGAAATAGCTCATCTGTACAAAGACAGTGAGATGCTAATTGAGATTACAATAAAATTAAAATGTATTAGGAAAAACCGGGTATTCCCAAAGATAAACAATGTAACAAACTCTAAGTGAATACCCAAAAATCCCAGAAATAATACCAGAAAAGACAAATTACTATAAATAAAAGTGACAAGAAAAGTAGGCCATATGTTATGCCTACAGAAAAATGAAATTAATTATATGTTATGTGCATTAATATTTGTTTGTTTTGTTATGTACAGCTAATTACGTTATTTGTTAATGTTACAGTAAGAGCCGAGGAACTTAATAACATTTATTAATAAGAAAACTATAATTTTTTATAAATACTACAAGGTAAGGATATGTATTTTATGTAAATTTATTAGTTTTAATTTATTTAAAACCAATTATGAATGGTATCATTTTAATCAGTTGAAAGCAGAGAATCTAAAATAATAATGACATCCAGATTGTAAGTAGTTCTGTAAAATTGTTTGACAAATACCAGAATAATTTCAGTAAAATCCTTTAGTGTGAAGAAAAAGAAGTTTTTGTTCTAAAGCTTCTGCGGAAGTCGAATTTGTTCCATGATGTTCTATTTGCATATTCTCGAACGTTCCAGAAGAAAATTTTGCTAAAAAATACCGGAAGTCATGAATAAAAATTAAAACAATGCACCTTACAAAGAGTATATAAGCGAGACCAAAATCGACCTAAAGAGGACGTTATGCTTTGAAACCACGAGAGACACTTCACACACGAATTCGAACATCTAATCCAAGGCGAACTCGAAGAAGAGGAATCCAACCCGAAAACTCAAAAAAGGCTTTCCCCGTACCAGACGAAAGACATACTTAACCTGAAAAGGAGTATATCGCTAAATCGCTAAAGTGCATGTTGAATACAGCAACAGCACGCCAATTCTAATAGAACGTACACAGCCAAATATCCAGCGGTCTTGAAAAGGACCGATTTTAATAAAGAAAAATCAAATTTTGCTGGTATTAATGATATAAACAGACTTTGACAAAACCCCCAAACAAATTACTGAACGCAAGCCTACATTGAGTCGTAACTAGCGCTGAGGCGGCAGTATAGCGAGGTCACGGAACGCAGTCAGCTGTTTTTCGCCGGCAACGATTTAAAGCATAGAAAGAGTACGATTTTTATTCAAAAATTGTGCGGAGTTTCCAAATCGTAATTTGACTTTTAAATAGTTACAAGTGAGTGAGGAAACAAAAATACGAAGAGGCGCAAGATTGGAGTCGTTCCCAAGAACAGTGTCCAGTGAAGGAAATACTTACCCACCGGAACGTGAGTTGTCCAAAATTAAAATCCTTTTACCTGGTATCTTTGTCACACAATTGTACTACATATATCAAACACTTTCAATTCACACCAATTTTGTAAAGCTCCCACTGATTTGTCTTGATAGTTCAAAGGAGTCACGTCCTGAGTATAAAGTTTCTTTCAAAGATTAAATTCATGCATTTCAACCGAGCAATAAAATAATTATTATCCGATAATTAATAAAATCTTGTCAATAATTTTTGTAACTCTGCAATTTTACATAATTTTACTGTTAGTCCTTCAGACAATTTTTATGAAAGAAAAGTCATTAAACATATGTTATTTGCAACTCAACTTGTCGTGTTTATATTTTTTCTATAACTAATTTAACAAAAAAAAATCAATTTTAAATAATAATAATTTCTTGGACTAAATATCCAAGTGGCGCCCACACACACATATTAGCATAAGTTGTCTTTGCAGGACTACATCTACAAAGAGAAAAAGACAATTAGTAAGTATAAGTGCGCGGAGTGTAACACCCGACAAGACACAGTCTCCATTGTTATAGTGTTTATAACTTTTGCTTTCAGTTTTAGTCATTCATCCTTAATTCTTTCCAAGTGGCTATTCCACGTTCTTTTGTTTAAATTAATTCTCATATTGATGTTAAATATTTATTGTTCTTTTCTCTCACTCATTTCTGTTCCGACCAATTATCGCATGGCTTTTAACTCTTCTGTTTGTGACTTTAACTCTTGGAATGAATTTTATTTTGTGGCTTTGTTTAACTATTTGTTTTTTAGTAGTGACCCAGTGTTCATCCTTGTTGACATAGCAGTATTTACTCCTGCGTCTCAATGTGTTTAATTCTTCAAATGTTTACTATTTACACAAATTCGTAAATTTAGTAATTTCTAAAATTTCTAAAATTAATGTTACTAAGTAATTTATAATTTCTAAATTATGAAGCAACAACTTACACACACACACACATGCGTATACATACCCTTTACGGGTAACATTAACACTTCGTAAATATTTAATACAGCTTTTCTGTTCGGCTTAAATAGTTTTGTGATAATGCTTTAATAATCAAACTGCGTTGTCAAAATGTACACAATGTAGAGGAAGACTGAAAGTATTTTATAAACGCTAAAAAAAATCGGCAAATTAATAAATTTATATTTCTACCATGTAATAAGTGTTTATAAAGGCTAATGTATTCCATGGATATAACAAATTGATCCAGGATTCAGAACAAACGCGATGTTATGGAACTAAAGTAATTTCCATTGAGTGCTTTCACCTGCACACCCTCTAAGTGGCGACCCTTTGTTCCCGATCGCAGGCGTTATTATTTGATTATAAGTCTCTGAGTGTTTGTCTAACGCCTCCAATAACTTACTTCCTTTACTCCCTCCACCTAAGTTGGTATTGGCTACGAGTGCGCCACTTAGTGGGAATTACATTATTGCTAAATAAGTAGTGATCATCTGCTGCTTCTTATACACTTTAATTGTTATTAAAATTGCTTGTTACTGTATGCTTTGCTTTCTTTTAGCTTTACGTTTTGCAACTGTCTGGTTTATACACATGGAATTTTACAACATACATATCAATGTATATTTTGTCCAGACGTATCCGCTTTCTATAACCTAGTTTAATTTGTCTCATTGTGTATGAACAATATATTCCACTAGTCGCAGTATCACTGCCTAGTCGTTAATATGTCATCTGAACTTGAATCCTACTATTTGTAAAGTAACGTCATCACCACAGCTTCTGTACAATCCTTGTGTCATAGGTTGAACACTCAAGATTTACTGTTACGTAATAGCCTAATCTGAACCTTGTAAAATTTAATCATAGTACTTGGAAGTGTTTACTTAAACGACTATTTATATTTATGACCCCAATTTAAGGCCATATTTTTATACTTTAAAGTATGTTTTGGGCGGCTATTTAGGAGTACAGTTTTGTATCTCTTTTCCGTAGTTTCGTTTTTTTATATAGTTTTTTAATTTTAATGATAAAAGTTCATCGCTTTTAAATCTGTCACGACAGCATCCCACTATCATCGTATGGTCCTCCTCTATCTCGTTTTGATTTTGTACGGTTCTGGATATTTTTCACTGCCCTTTAATTAGTAATTTTGTCCTCATGACATAGCCACTTTATTCTTATAGGTGAAACCATTTTTGGTTCATTGTAGAACTTTCCCGCAATTACGTTTCACTAATCCTGTTTTCGTCTTCCCAGTATCCTTCCAACTGTTTTTATTTCTACACCCTCCTGTTAATTCTTGTAGAAAGAGCTTGATTTAGAGTTATATAAGTGTGCTGCTGATATACATATTGTCTTATGAATTCTGAATTTTGTATTCCTTAACAGGTGTTTTGCTGACAGTCTATGTCTTGCCTTATTATTCACACATCCTATCACTATTATACAATCACATATTTTAAAATGAAGAACATTTTATCCTTTTTCTATTATTTGTATTAGATTATCATATTTGTTTAATCTATTAATTATATAAACATTTAGAAATATAATTCTTTAAATTCCCTGGTGTTTTTTATAATTATAAGTTATGACACATTAAAGATAATTTAACAATCCGATTGTACAATTGGCTTATTTGAAATCCTCTTTCACCAAGTTGTTTCCTTTAAACATTTTATTTTATTTTATTATTTTCTTTATTACACTCTTAGTTCTTATTAGGAGCCGTTATTATAAAAATTTAGGCTTTCACTCTTATCCTCCGTATCAACTCCATTTTCACTTGCACAAGAAACATTCTAAAAATATTATGGTAACTTATCCCTCTAGAGTAGTGAATTTATCCATCTAAGTTAACTAGTGGCGAGGTGAGGATATTCCTAGAGCAGTCTGGAGATAATCTGGTTCCTGATTTGGTAAAACAGTGACATCGATGACAGCGAGTGTGTGTTCTGAAAACATTTCCCGAATCAACTGCTACACTAACGGGCTCAGATATGTATTCTATTGCACCAAACAAAATGAAGCCAACTATCATATTAAATACCTTATCTGATTACTCTGTTTGAAAGATCAGAAGTATGCTTCATAGTGCAATATAAATATACACAATAAAAAAAAAACCAATCACAGAAATTTGCATATTCTGTAATCTAACGTGCCTCGAAAAGGTTACTTAATGCATTTGTTACACACATTTCGTTTCTAAATTTAAAAAGCAGACAGCACCAGAGATGAAACAATTACATGTTTTATTTAAATCTTTTATCACAATAACACTTAATTTAACAACTTAATTAGGTAATATTGTCGTTCCCTTTTACGCCAAACAATAACATAAAACATAAATAACCCGACAATTATTAAAAACAGTTAAAACAACTAAACACTTAATATCCCTTTTAAAAACCAACATTGTTTTTCGGTTTCATACAAGTTTCAGTTTTATTAGAAACAGACATTTTGTTTATCCCATGATGAGGCATAATCTGTAACTGGACTATATTATAAAACTTTATCTCAGCCGAAAAAAAGTGTTGTTATTAAAAGTGGTAAGAGTAGATGTTTATGAGCAAGATTACTTGATGTCAAGTTCAACAAAATACAAATAATCCCCTAAAAATAGGTCTAAGCCTCATTAAGCCTTGGTTCACTAAGCCTTGGATGTAGCCTCGGCTGCATCTCCAGTGTTGTACTACGAAGCTGAGATCATAAATTATGTGAAAATGCAATCTAAGCCGTTCCAGAATTCAGTCGATACTTCAGCAATATATCAGCATGTAAGTTTATCCTAATGAAAATGTAAACTAATTGCAACTACTTAAATTAAATTAAGCACACCTAGTTAAATTGCAACTACTTAACTACTTAGTTTATTCGTAATTACGTTGCAGTATACATCAACTTCAGGTTCAACATTATTATTATTATTATTTTTTTTTTTTTTTTTTTAGTGACAATAAGAACAGGAATGTCGAGTCTTTAAGGGTTTAAGTGAACGATTGTTAAATATATTCTTAAAAAAATTAGTTGAAAACTCTT
Organism: Magicicada septendecula; assembly: GCA_034769895.1. Taxonomy (NCBI): domain Eukaryota; kingdom Metazoa; phylum Arthropoda; class Insecta; order Hemiptera; family Cicadidae; genus Magicicada; species Magicicada septendecula. The sequence goes on from CM068375.1 coordinate 107,490,002, forward strand.
TTTATAGTTAGTTGAAAAAGTGACTGTATTTTTAATTAATTAGTATTATATCAATTAAATTATATTGATATTGTATTTTGGTATTATATTTGATATTATGAAATTGCCGATAAAATCTTTTTACTGATGGTAAGTTTCCTGTATAAATATACAATTAGTATTCAGGTGTTCTTACGATATATGCATTCATATTATTGGCAAACATATTGGAAACGCATTAAACGAAGAAAAGGTACGAGGAGAAACTAGTGTGGACAGAGACCGTTTGAAGTCTGATGCAGAAAAACATTGAAGGTTGAAATAATTCGGTTTGCTGGAGAGTAAGAGTAATAGAAACAGAATCACTCTGCTGTCGGGCGGTATCAGTAGTAATGTTTATATAGAATCTATTGTAGCTCTGCAAAAGAGTACAACAAAAACTTGAGTTGTAATTTGATCAGAACACAGGAAACGAAAGTTCAAGGACTCTACCTAAGCGTAAGTAGGTTTGTCTAATTTGTATATTGGATTCTCTGTCCCTGTCTTATCTTCGTCTGACTGTTATCGCTGGTCAGTTTCGCATTTCAATTAGATAATGTTAGGTCTTTCTCATAGTTCACTGCTTAATTTTGTTGTTGTTTATTTCAGCCATTTAGCACCTCTTGCAAAAATGTTTATACTAAATAACGTGTCAAGTAATTATAGTGACCATAATTTGGAATTTAGTGTGAAAATACACTTTATTAATTATATTTTTATTAAAATACATAACCAAAAATGTTTCTATATTTACTTTGCAAGAGTTACTTTGATTTAATTCACCTTCGTCGGTTCTCAAAGCCTTCTGTTATGCGTTCTTTCAGTATCTTTCCCTCAGTTTTTGTAAAAAAACCTTTCTGGACACATTCAATTCAAGCATTTTGTGTATATAATCTATGTATATGGTTTAGCAGTGTGTAATATGGTACATTATATTCAGAAAGAGTCAGAAACGGCAAACTATTAAAACAGTGTTTGGAAAACGTTCTTGCCTTATACCATTGCTTTAGATACCAAGGAATAGTTATTCCGCCGTTTGAATAAGGAAAAAGTACATACATATCCGGCACTACAGACTAGGATGAATCTTATCCGCCTAATGATCTGCCTCCAGATAGTCCGATCGTGTGCATTATCTTCCACGAGCCGCCACCCATGGTCTTCTTCCACGTCGTCTTGCCATCGTTTTCTTGGTCTGCCTTGGAACCGTATGTCACAACAGGCCTGATCATTGCTCTGTTTATTTTCCGTTTAGTCTCTTGGGTGAGAAGATTAGGTCTTAATAAATTTAATAGACCAAAGTAAGCTCCATTCCCCGCCATTATTCCCTTATTTATTTCATTGAATACCTTGTTTTTAATATTAACATAAGCTCCAAGGTACGTAAATTCATTTACTCCTTCAAAATTTTAATCGTTTAAAGTCATGTTTATTGGGGTTCTCCTCGCCTCCGACATGGATACTTTACATACTTTGTTTTCCTTGCATTTACTTTAAGACCCATTTTTATTCCTTTCCTATCTAGGTCTCTAAAAACTTCCTCTAGTGTACGGACATTTCTCCCAATAAGTGCAATAAGGATAAGATATCTTTTACGTAATCTAAGTTTCTCGTCTAAACATAAGGAGAGATACGGCTATCAGAGTATTTTTCCATAGGCTTTCCTTTGCAAAGTAACTACAATTTTGCCAAAGTTGTATGTACATCGTCATCAACGTCTTAGTTATATGCAAGCTTAAGTACTCTAATGAGACAACTGAACTAAATCATAATACCACAGTGTAAACTCTGATCTAAATTCAAAGGGACATCTATCTACATATTTTCTGAAATAATTTAACAATAATTAGCTAAAGTTTTGTAAGCGGAATTTATGAAATAATTTAACAATAATTAGCTAAAGGTTTGTAAGCGGAATGAACTATAAGGCACTGAACAAACAAAATTATTTTATAATTTATGCAAGGTTTGAGCACACACAATTTATGAAAATATTGTGTAGCTGCGCCTGTTTATGTTAATTTGTCTACGTTTACACTAAACACGTTATAACACTACAGCAACGTATTCAGCGGAAGCAAACATTAGCAACTGCGACAATGTGCCACAAACAGGTGGTATAGTTAACAGGGTACTTCAGTATGCATTGTTCGCATTACTTCATGGCTAAAGGCGTTATTGTTGCATGTGTAACCACTTGAAAACAATGCAGCAACACACCTGCACAACAGAAACGAAAACAAAACTCATCAAATTGTCAAACACTGTGTAAAAGCAGAGGTAATAATGTTCTGTACACCATACACCATATTTCAACTTTTGTTAGCTTCTACTTTGACAGCCATTTCTTTTAATCCTCTTTTTCTCTTCATCTTATCTCACTCTTCTTCTTCTTTTTATTTTGTTCCAAGTTCTTCACTGACGATAAATTTTACTCCAGTTCAATCTAAAATACTCTATCTGTTTTCATCTCCCTAAACTGAAACTTCTGTAACTTCTGCCCCTCACGATCATTAAATTTATCACTATCCTTTCGCTTCTTATTTTATTTCTTATATACATATATATATATATATATAAAGTTCTTTGCTTGCTCTTATATTTATTTTATCAATATAAGGAGATAAATGTTTGTTTTGTAAAGTGACCTACCTGCTATGCGTTCTTGCGACTTCTTCCGACTAAGGGCGTAGGAGTTTATGTTTTGAATTCGCAAGTAGGTTAATTCAAGTGTGCAAAGTACTGTTATAGTTATTTTGAATAGTTTTGTGATGTTGGTAGGCTTTGTAGTGCAGCAATAAAAATACGGTGGTGGATAAAATTTGAGTTTATTACTCTGATAGCACATATGTATGAAAATCTTATAACTAGAGCAATCCTTACATACTAAACATTAATTTGTATCTTGTACGATGTTTTCTGAATGGGTATTACCATTCAGAAGACGAGCTTATTATTTTCAATTTATACGAGTTATATTTTTCATTAATTTCAAGAAGTTAATTTTAAAACAATTTAATCTATGGAATTTTCAATTCTTTTGTACTTTCGTACGGATTTTATTACTTTAGATGATTTAAATACTCTGAAAAATAAGTTAGCTGTGAATCTAGTTCAACGTGCTTTCATTTACTTGTGATTGTTTCACGTATACTGCAGTATAGGTCTCTAAGTAATTCAGTGTTAGTATTTATATAGCGCTTGTTATATACGTCTAATTCTTATCTATTGATTATTACTTAAGCTTATACGTGTTATACAGATTATCACAGTATGAATGTATCTTATTAATCTAGAGTCTCTGTTTTATTGGCATCTGAATCAATTTAGTTTTACAATGATTTAAAAGAAAAAGAATAAGCTTTTGAGAAGTTTATAAAGTTATAAATTATATCTGACTTCTCTTGTTCTGAAGATCGTGATGAGGTGTTTCCGGAGTTCCTTGGTTTTCCTGGTCCAATCTGCTAGTGGCGATGATTTCCTCTGCGTCTTGGGTTCCACGGCTAAGAGTTCGGGAATCAGCAACACTCAGCTCCTTCTGCAACTGTTGATGGCTTAACGTCTGTGGTTTTAACTGCTGCAACTGCGTCAGGCCCCTCGGTCCGATATACGCTGCACTCCTGGTGTGTGTATCTCGCCTTGGGTTGCGCTCCGCTTCGTCAATTCTTCATCTTGTACCACGTACTAGACGGCCTCGTTCTGTTTTACTCTCGATGTGTCTTCACGTATTATATAACTGATCTCTTTACATGCGTAAGTCAACAGGTTAATGTTCTGAGCTGTACGCTTATTTGTTGAAAAAAGTAAGAGTATCGTAAGTATACGTCTTCACAGGTCGAGTCGTTACAGTTGACTGCATGTGTTCAGCCCGAATCTAACGGTTCGTTCAAATTTTTAAAATAATTTGATTGGCTGAGACACCCCCCTTCTCCTTGTAATTCAACTCACCTCACTTGTGTGAACGAAAATAATTCTCACAGTTTGAGAATTGTTATTAGCCTTAATATTCTGAAAAACACCGGATTTCAAATGTCGGACAGGATGTCCTGTTGCAATTTGTATTGCGATTATCTTGGCTGCAAGCCAAGTTATGCTTATTCTAGAATATACATCTGATTGGTAATTTTTATAACTATGACATATTCAAAGCTCTACCCCGTAGCTCACTCACTAGGGGATTTATTAAATAAAATTAATTATCTCTTTTAATCTTTAATTATATGAACTGAAATTTGCACAACCTATTACTAATATTTCGGCAAACATTTTGGCTATTTTGGTTTTTGCCTATATTTATCGGTTTCCGAAATATTAATAATTTAAAATTAGGGCGTGTCCCTAATTGTTATAACTGTATGTGGTTACGTAATGCCACCGGACGCTGCCGTTGGTCGCTATACAATTCATTTGTAACGGTTTAAATTTATTTTAACATTGATTTTCAAAACTCTTTACATATAACTCCAAATCTTTGAGATTCGGTTAAGTTATATACACCCCCACCCGTTTAAAAAAAAAAATGAATGTAGAATATACAGTTATTTTTTTTTCTACATATACATTCGTTATTCTTTACAAATTATACATTGTTCTATCTATTTACTAAAATATACACTGATATAAATACCCTTCATCATACAAGATTCATATACAACTTATTTCTAATTGATTAACATCTTGTGCATAACAATTATTGTGTAACAATGTTTGTAGAATGGGTAGTAGTTTATAGCAAACGTTTAAGAAAAAGAATTTCACTGACAGTGACAGATAATTTCGGGCACGCGCGCTCAGGAATGCGCTTCGGTTTTCCTAATTCTTTATCACGGTGCTGGCGCCGTTAATAGCTTGTAATTTTATGCAGCTGTGTGGAGCTAGTGGTGCGCGTGTTGTCGCATTGTGAGTGAATTTCCTGCTGTCGTTTGCGTTCTAACTCCTGTATGTGTGCGGTACGGGCGTAAGCGTTTGTCTGCGTTTGTACCAGTGCTACGAACTGATTTTCATTCATTTAAAACTTAACTAACAATTATTATTATTTACTTCTAATACATTTAATTTTATTACAATAATTATTATTAATATTTAAATTATTTTTAACCCTATAAGATTTATATTTTGTTGATAAACTGACGTGATTGAATGTTGCTCGCTGAAGATATCGCTATACTCTTCCTGAAGCGATGACAATCTTCGTTCAGTTTGGAAATCTACGGTCGGTTCCCCCTGTTCACCCCTTTCGTATTCAATTACGTGTTTTGGCGGGCGAGTAATTTTAATTGGGTCGCCGTACTCTTGTATTGGTGTGTGTGATGTGTTCAAATTGAAAGTGTAACTAGTGTCGTCAATGTTGCATTTTAACAGGCGTTCACTGATGTTGATTTCCGCGTGTATCTGTTTCAATACGTCTACTCCCAATAATACATCACATATTACATTTTTTATTTCTACTACGCACACTTCAAATTGCACGTTTTGTACCGTGAATGTTAAATAACGTTGCGTGTCAATTTTTTCTTTAGTGTCTGTAGCTGTGCGTATGTAGAATTGGTTGATTGGAAGCGACAGGGCTGTACGAAAATATTTTTTGTTCGCACGTAAAAACCTTTCGCTGACACCGGATATAACACTGCCTGTATCCAGTGGTAGTTGTGTAGGAACAGCGTTGACATGCGCCTGTAATACCGGACACGCTGTGCTAGTCACCGTGCGTTGGTTTGGATTTGAATCCAACAACGGCTGCCTTATATCCGGTGGGAATACGTTGTTAACGGGCACACAAGTTACATTACAAAAATCACATGTTTCATATATAATATTATTCTTACATCTAACATTCTTTTTTAGATATTTCTGCGGGACTTATTGCACACCCTTTTTGGATGTGCCCGGTTGCACGTTTTTTGTAGGGTGATAGTGTTTTACATTAGCGACTGTGTCTCTAACGATTTCTGCTTCGCTCGTTTGTGCGGGCGTACCGGTGTTGGATATAGCGACTGTTTGAATGGTTCTCGTTGGAGCTCCATCGTTGCCTCTGTTTTGTGGTTTCTGCCTGCTGAAATTTGGCTTACCCTTATACTCAAAGGTTTATTTGGCGGTTTTGGCGGTGTTTGTTGTGGAGCCAAACTGGTACTGGGCCTCTGATCGGTTTGGGTATTATATTGCCCCCGTCTATTTTGACCATCGTTATTTTGGTTATAATTCTGGTTATACCTCCCCCCGCCAAAATCAAAAACAATTTCGCTTTGCGATACTAAAATTAGTAATTCATCAACCGTGCGTATTCCTTGTGTAAATGCGGCTACACGTATATTATGGCTGAAGTGGTACGCCAATTTAGTGACTATGTCGACTTCGGAAAACGCTGATGTTACATGCTTAGCGCGTTCAACTTGTTGTATAATATAATTTTCGGGCGTTATACCCTGCTTCCGATCATAACGTCCGTATTCAAGTTCATTTCGCAAAAGCCTCTGCGTGTGCGAATTCCAATAACGGCTTTCGAACTTCTGTTTGAATTCCGCTTATGTGGTAATTTTATCACGTACTATATTCTACCATCTCCTCGCTGAGTCACGCATCGCGTTAAAGACCCACTGTATCCGGTCTTGGTCTTCCAATCGCGAACCTACTCTTGCTATTTCGTTTTCGCAAGTTAGCAAGAACTCGATCGGGTTTTCGTTATTTTCCCCAGTGAAATACACTCGGTTCTTTTCGTCTGCTTGCCCTTGTACTAAGATATTTGGGGCTGACGTCCGGCGTACTTCCTGCCGTACTTTAAAAATCTCGTCGTTAAGTGCTTGTAATACACTCTCTTTATTTGTGTCTATATTAGAACGCGTTTCTACTATTGACGCGTCAAGTCTAGTGACTTGGCGTTGTGTTACTGTTGCGTCTGCTTTGATTCGTACTTCGAGCGTATCAACTTTTTTAGCTACATCAGCGGTTTGTTTTTCGCACCTGCCGATGTGTTCTTTAAATCGCCCCTCCATGCGCGAAACCTGTTCAATAAACGATTTTTGCATCGTGGTCTCAAAAACCTTAAACCGTTCGTTTATTTTCGTCTCTACCGTATGAACTTTTTCGCCGACTTCGGTGACTTTAGAATCTAAGCCTTTCACGCTTTCATCGATTTTAGCAGTTAATTCGCGCTTTAACTCTAAATTAGTTCTCATGTTTTGATCAATTTTTGAGTTTATTTCTTTATTTACTTGTTCGAATTTTGCATTCATTTTTGCATCGGTTTGTCTTATTTCCGCGTTTATATCAGCGTTACTTTGTTCTAGTATATCGGTTAAACTTGTATTTTGTGCATCTATTTTGGCTGTTAATTCCGCGATATTTAGTTCAGCGTTGGCTGCACTTTGTTCAAATTTCGCGTTTATATTATCTGTTAACTCGCGTTTCATTTCCGCGGTTGTTTGTTTTATTTCTGCGTTCATTTGCTCAGATTTTGCCGCGTTTTGTTTCATTTCTTGTAACATTGTTTCAACATTTTGTCTGTATCCATTTTTACACAATATTTCTAGACACTTTATTGCTCTACTTATACCAATTCACAAAACTTTCTTTGGGATTGTTGGAGTTGGACGCCAGCTGTTTTGTTAATTAAAACAGGAACATTTGTTTTTACTAATTTGTTTTAAATTATTTTTACTGTAATTAAATTTAATTTTCGATTTAATATTTTACCAAATTTGTGAAATATCGAGCCCCCAAAGTTGGCCGCGCCATATATAAAGTTCTTTGCTTGCTTTTATATTTATTTTATCAATATAAGGAGATAAATGGTTGTTTTGTGAAGTGACCTACCTGCTATGCATTCTTGCGACTTCTACCGACTAAGGGCGTAGGAGTTTGTGTTTGAATTCGCAAGTAGGTTAATTCAAGTGTGCAAAGTACTGTTATAGTTATTTTGAATTCGGTTAAGTTATAATATATATATATATATATATATATATATATATATATATATATTTCAATCACTTTCTGCTACAGTCCGTTTCTTGATGTATATAATACTATAATACTTATAACTATTTTACCTCAAGATGTATTTTTTCCTTTAGGGACATGTTTCGGGAGATCCTGTTCTCCCATCTTCAACCTTCGCCATCTTGCTTCTGGTGCAGTATTTGTGTGTTGGCTTCTGGATGTTATTATGGTGGTTTGTTGGTCTTTGGTCCTTCAATCTTGCATTATTGTGTGTGGTTGTGGTATCTGTTTTTATATTTTGTGTATTTTCGATGTTGAGTGCTTTGAATATTGTGTCATGTTTTTTATTGATTTGTATTTGTTCTGGTATTAATTTGTTTTGTGTTTTATGTTTGTAAATCTGTAAATTTTCCCAAATGTTCATTATGGTGCCTTTGTGTGGTATATGTTTTATTAGTGTTACATTGGTTATGTCTGGGAATTCATGTCCTGTGTTTATTGCATGTGTGGCTAAATTGGATTTATATATGTTTGGTTTTTTGTATGCATTTAGGTGTTCAAAATAACGTTTTTTCAGCTGTTTTTTTGTTTGTCCTATATAACATTTATTGCAATCTTGGCATTCAATTTTGTATATACCGTTGGTTGTTGTATTATCTTTGTTGTGTGAGTTATTTAGATTTTGTAATTTATTTTTATTAGTTTTGTATGCTATTTTTATATCTGTGTTTTTAAATAGTTTTGTTAGTTTTGACATTTTATTATTTATATATGTGAATGTGGCCCATTTTTTGTTGTTGTTATTATTTATGTGTTGTTCAGTTTGATTAATTCTTAATTGTTCAGTTTTTATTTTGTATTTGATTTTATTTTCTATTTTGATCATAGTATTTTTATTGTATCCATTTGCATAACCAATTTGGTATATTATATTTCTTTCTTTGTCAGTTTCTTGTTTGTTTAGGGGTATTTTGTACATTCTGTTAAATAACGAATAAAATGCTGCCATTTTATGTTGTGGTGGGTGGTCAGAATGGTTAGGTATAATGATGTTAGTGGAAGTTGGTTTTCTATATATTGCATATTGTATGTGTTTGTTGTATCTTGTGATGGTTATGTCTAAATAGTTGATTTTGTTATGTTTTTCTTTTTCTTCTGTGAATTGTATTTTGGGATGTATGTTATTGATTTGTTTCAGTATGTTCTCTGCATTTGTGTTTTTGTTATTTGATACATATAGTCCATCATCTACATATCTTATCCATATGCCATCTGGGTCATGTGTTTTTATGATATTTTGTATTTTGGTGTCTATATGTTGTAGGAATATTTCTGCTATTATGCTTGATAATGGTGATCCCATTGCTAAACCTTCTTTCTGTTGATAAATTTTGCTATTAAATTCAAAGTAATTTTGTTTTAGTATTAGTTGGAGACTATTTTTTATTTCGGTTATATATTGTTTGTTTTCATTTTGTTCTATAAGTTTGTTTATTATTATGTCAATTGTTTCTTCTACTGGGATATTAGTGTACATGTTTGTTATGTCATATGATGTGAAAAATGTATTTTCATTTATATTTATTATTTTTAGTTTGTCTATTAATTCGTATGTATTTTTTATGTTATGATGGTTATTTGTTAGATGGTTATTTTTTAGTTTTTGTGCTATTATTCTTGCTATTTTGTATGTAGGAGCTTTTTTGAAATTGATTAATGGACGTATTGGGTTGTTTAATTTGTGTATTTTTATTAGGCTGTTCATTTTAGGTGGTTCTGGATTATTGTTTATATATATGTCTATGTTTTTATTGTTGAAAATATTTTTATTTGTTTTTATTAGTTTTATTGTTTGTTTAAGATAGTTTTCTGTTGGGTTTTTATCTAGTTGTACGCATTTATTATTGTTGATGAAGTCTTCGGTTTTTTTGATGTAGTCTGTTTTATCAATGATTACTGTTGCTTGACTTTTGTCTGCTTTAGTTATTATTAAATTATTGTTCTTTACTTTATTTTTAATTTCTTTTATTGTTTTATTGTTTTTCTTTTGTTTATCTTTGTTTTTCATTTCGCTAGTGATTATTTTTTTAATTATATGTGTTGCTTCTGTTCTTTTTTCTTCTTGTATATTGTCTTTTATTAGGTTAATGGCAAATTCTGTTTCTACTATTAAATTTTCTAGATTTTTGTTTGCATTTTGGGTTATGTTAGTTTTTGACATATTGTTTAAATATTCTGTTTCTTTTTTGTTAAATTCTGTATTGCTGAGGTTAATGGTTCGAGGGTAAAATGTGTGTTTATTTTTGTTTTTTTGTTCTTGATTTTTGTTTTGTTGTTTTATTGTGTTAAGTTTTTTGTTGATTGTATAAGTCTTTTTGTTTTTCTCAAACCTTATTTTATTTTCTATGTTATTGTATTTATTATTCCAAGTGATTGGATGTAATAAATTTGTTAGCTCTAAGTGTAGTTTGTATATGTCTAGTGTTATGCTATTTTTCCTACTGTATAATTGATTAATTTCGTTTTGTATCCATAGCCTTTGTGCTTGTTTTATAGTTTTTTGTGCAGTCATATTTTTGTTGTTTGTGTTTATGTTGATGTATTCCAATCACTTTGAATAATAAATACAATAACATAGAAAATAAAATAAGATTTGAGAAAAACAAAAAGACTTATACAATCAACAAAAAACTTGACACATTAAAACAACAAAACAAAAATCAAGAACAAAAAAACAAAAATAAACACACATTTTACCCTCGAACCATTAACCTCAGCAATACAGAATTTAACAAAAAAGAAACAGAATATTTAAACAATATGTCAAAAACTAACATAACCCAAAATGCAAACAAAAATCTAGAAAATTTAATAGTAGAAACAGAATTTGCCATTAACCTAATAAAAGACAATATACAAGAAGAAAAAAGAACAGAAGCAACACATATAATTAAAAAAATAATCACTAGCGAAATGAAAAACAAAGATAAACAAAAGAAAAACAATAAAACAATAAAAGAAATTAAAAATAAAGTAAAGAACAATAATTTAATAATAACTAAAGCAGACAAAAGTCAAGCAACAGTAATCATTGATAAAACAGACTACATCAAAAAAACCGAAGACTTCATCAACAATAATAAATGCGTACAACTAGATAAAAACCCAACAGAAAACTATCTTAAACAAACAATAAAACTAATAAAAACAAATAAAAATATTTTCAACAATAAAAACATAGACATATATATAAACAATAATCCAGAACCACCTAAAATGAACAGCCTAATAAAAATACACAAATTAAACAACCCAATACGTCCATTAATCAATTTCAAAAAAGCTCCTACATACAAAATAGCAAGAATAATAGCACAAAAACTAAAAAATAACCATCTAACAAATAACCATCATAACATAAAAAATACATACGAATTAATAGACAAACTAAAAATAATAAATATAAATGAAAATACATTTTTCACATCATATGACATAACAAACATGTACACTAATATCCCAGTAGAAGAAACAATTGACATAATAATAAACAAACTTATAGAACAAAATGAAAACAAACAATATATAACCGAAATAAAAAATAGTCTCCAACTAATACTAAAACAAAATTACTTTGAATTTAATAGCAAAATTTATCAACAGAAAGAAGGTTTAGCAATGGGATCACCATTATCAAGCATAATAGCAGAAATATTCCTACAACATATAGACACCAAAATACAAAATATCATAAAAACACATGACCCAGATGGCATATGGATAAGATATGTAGATGATGGACTATATGTATCAAATAACAAAAACACAAATGCAGAGAACATACTGAAACAAATCAATAACATACATCCCAAAATACAATTCACAGAAGAAAAAGAAAAACATAACAAAATCAACTATTTAGACATAACCATCACAAGATACAACAAACACATACAATATGCAATATATAGAAAACCAACTTCCACTAACATCATTATACCTAACCATTCTGACCACCCACCACAACATAAAATGGCAGCATTTTATTCGTTATTTAACAGAATGTACAAAATACCCCTAAACAAACAAGAAACTGACAAAGAAAGAAATATAATATACCAAATTGGTTATGCAAATGGATACAATAAAAATACTATGATCAAAATAGAAAATAAAATCAAATACAAAATAAAAACTGAACAATTAAGAATTAATCAAACTGAACAACACATAAATAATAACAACAACAAAAAATGGGCCACATTCACATATATAAATAATAAAATGTCAAAACTAACAAAACTATTTAAAAACACAGATATAAAAATAGCATACAAAACTAATAAAAATAAATTACAAAATCTAAATAACTCACACAACAAAGATAATACAACAACCAACGGTATATACAAAATTGAATGCCAAGATTGCAATAAATGTTATATAGGACAAACAAAAAAACAGCTGAAAAAACGTTATTTTGAACACCTAAATGCATACAAAAAAACCAAACATATATAAATCCAATTTAGCCACACATGCAATAAACACAGGACATGAATTCCCAGACATAACCAATGTAACACTAATAAAACATATACCACACAAAGGCACCATAATGAACATTTGGGAAAATTTACAGATTTACAAACATAAAACACAAAACAAATTAATACCAGAACAAATACAAATCAATAAAAAACATGACACAATATTCAAAGCACTCAACATCGAAAATACACAAAATATAAAAACAGATACCACAACCACACACAATAATGCAAGATTGAAGGACCAAAGACCAACAAACCACCATAATAACATCCAGAAGCCAACACACAAATACTGCACCAGAAGCAAGATGGCGAAGGTTGAAGATGGGAGAACAGGATCTCCCGAAACATGTCCCTAAAGGAAAAAATACATCTTGAGGTAAAATAGTTATAAGTATTATAGTAATATATATATATATATATATATATATATATAGTTACAATACAAAAAGCCAACCAATACCAGGGAAAAAACTATGAATCAACTATATTAAATGTTTAACTAATGAAAATAAAGTGACTAGGACACGACAAACGACTATGACCCAACCCAAGTGATTGACTCAATAAAATAAAATGAAATGAAATCAAATGAGAAAGTGAATGAAAAGGAAACAAACAAAATATAAATGAAATATAATGAAATCAAATGAGAAGGTAAATGAAAAGGAAACAAACAAAATATAAATGAAATAAAATGAAATCAAATGAGAAGATATAGAAAGACACAAACAAATCATAAAGATAAAGTAAATGATAATTATTAGAATCAACTAAATAATAAATGTAAATGATAATTATAAAATCCAATAAAGTAAAGACAAACAAAGAACATATACAAAAGAACAGGTAAGGTTCTCACTCGCGAGTACTGGTAATTCGAGAGATCGCTACGGACATCGTCAGCGTAAACATAAAGTAACGACTATAACGTGTGAGGCGAACACCCGATACACACTTTTACAAAGACGATAAGAGTTACGTCGTAACAAATTGGCGACCAACTAGTGTGGGTAAAATTGAAGACTAGCGGCGGTTACGAAAAAGTATGAAACATTCCATGATCACCAGGAGAAAATCTAAGAAGGGAACTGAGGGTACCTACGAAGAAGAAATGGAAATGATTGAAGAAATGATCGAGGAAATGATCGAAGAGGATACCCAAGGGGACCAACCAGAAAACCCAACCCAAACAACACCGGAAGTAGAAGTAATAGTCGGCAACCAACCGGAGAAACCAAATCAAGATAGTGAGAGGGAACAACAGGCGGGAGATCATGAAAAAGCAAAATGAGGTCCGAGCATGCAAGACCTGATGAATTTCATAGCCGAAAACTCAGACAAACAAAACGAAAATTTTAAGCAAATGGAGGAGAAAATAAACGAAAAATTGGACAGCAACAGTGGAGAATTGAAGAAACAACTCTAGGAGGACACAGAACTTCTGAATAATAACATGGAAAGCAACCATGAAACCTTGAAGAGAAACCAAGAGATCTTGGAAGAGAAGAGTGAGGAGTTAAAGAGACAGGATCAAGAAAGATCTGGAAATACTAAATAATAAGATCGAGAATAATAGTGTAACACTCCAACGACAATTGAAGGAAGACAGTGAGAAGAATAGAGAAGAATTAAGATACATAATAATAGGGTATCGTGAAGAAGTAAAGCAGACAAAAACGGGGATGAACAAGAAATGGGAAGAAACAAATTATCCAGCAGATCAACTTAAGGAAACATCAGATAGTGGTTTCACACAATTGAATGAAACACTAGACAGCACTTCTGAAGGTATCGAAGAAACGTTGAATAAGAACAGGGAACCGGTGAATCAGAAAATAAAAGAGAAGGAGGAGGAAATAGAGAATAAAGAAGACTCAAGTGTATTGTTTTCTGAAAATAAAAATAACAAAAACAAAGAGAAAATTAAGCACATAGACACCAACAGTAGAGGAGTAAAGAAGAACTAAATAATTAAGAAGATTAAGAAAACAAAAGGTATAGGAAAAATATGTAAAAAGAAACTAATAAAAACAAGAGAAGAAGGGAAGATGATGAAGCATGGACTATTTGATGTGTTTAATTTACCAATGACCGACCAAAGTAAATTAATGGATTATAAAGATTGTAGGAGGACTTTAAAAGAAATCATAGAAGGGATTCACAACAAACCAGTGAACAAAAACTTCAACAACTCTATATTTAAATGGAAAATACCAGAAATAGAAATGCAGCATAAAAACTCAGTGATAACATTAATGAGGGAGGTACAATTAACTTCTTTGATTACTAACCAAAATGCTAAAGTGATTGAGGTAGACATTCATACTAAGGAACATATGATATTAGAAGAATTGTGGTACAAGATAGAAGAGACCTATATCACACGGACGGAAATAGTTTTACACACCAGAGTGATCCGAACGACAAGTGCAGAGGAAATGATGGACCATGGGTAAACTAAGTGCTGATGAACACCGAGAAATGGGACTGATTTTCGGATTACTGACCAAGCCAACCAATGGAAGAGAAAAGAAAAAACAAAAAATTACAAAATTCAAAAAATATGATTACCTTACGCTAATAATTAGATAACATATGAGGTAAAATAGAAAAAAAACAAAAATTCCTAAATAGTAAGAACAACAAACTTACAATAATACTTAGAAAATATATGAGATATGACAAAATAAACAAATAAAGTGGAAACAAGAATTAATAATACAAGAGAATTAGAAGGGAGACCAATTAAAATAAACAAATATAGAACCAAGCAAGAACTGCCAAGACAAATACATAAAATTGTAAAGAATATGGAATATTCAGAAAACAAAACTGGTACAAGAAAAAAAAATATAAAGCAAATATACAGCAAGTGGCTAAAGCAAAATAAGGGTAATCAACAAAGGAGAAGAAAAGAAAAGATGTCTAAAATAATTAAAATGATCACAGGAAGAAAAGAAAAACAAACTAATTAAAAGTTTAGAACTAATGAAATTAACAACCAAATAAATAAAAACAATCAACTGTGTGAGTATATAACACAAGATATCAAAGGTACAGTGGAAGGAAGAATGAGTAGAAAAAAGTTAAAATGATCTAAAGAACCATGAAGTGGACAATCCCCAAAATATTATTATTATTAATGAAAGTCACAAGATTGCAAAAAGGTATTTAAGATTGACTGAGAATAGGTCCAACAATCAATTAACCGAGCAGAGATGATGTTCCTCTGGCCTCAGAAAAAAAGGTAGTAATGGAAGAAACCAGCTTCTAAAAGTTAGGGAAATTATATAACAGGGAGAACGCACTAATGGAAATAAGTAAAAACAGATCTAAAAGATAACTAAATAAAAAGGAGTGGAACAAGTAAGAAGAGAAACAAGAAAGAATGAATAAACAAGAAGAAAAAGGAAAAAATTATATATAACTGACAATTTCATAAAAAACTATGCTAGTGTTTTACCAAAATGATCAATTTTGATGGAGAGGCATTATGTTACAATACAAAAAGCCACACCAATACCAGGGAAAAAACTATGAATCAACTATATTAAATGTTTAACTAATGAAAATAAAGTGACTAGGACGCGACAAACGACTATGACCCAACCCAAGTGATTGACTCAATAAAATAAAATGAAATGAAATCAAATGAGAAGGTGAATGAAAAGGAAACAAACAAAATATAAATGAAATATAATGAAATCAAATGAGAAGGTAAATGCAAAGGAAACAAACAAAATATAAATGAAATAAAATGAAATCAAATGAGAAGATATAGAAAGACACAAACAAATCATAAAGATAAAGTAAATGATAATTATTAGAATCAACTAAATAATAAATGTAAATGATAATTATTAAAATCCAATAAAGTAAAGACAAAGAAAGAACACATACAAAAGAACAGGTAAGGTTCCCACTCGCGAGTACTGGTAATTCGAGAGATCGCTACGGACATCGTCAGCGTAAACATAAAGTAACGACTATAACGTGTGAGGCGATACACGATACACACCTTTACAAAGACGATAAGAGTTACGTCGTTACAATATATAAAACATCGGTTTATAGCGTCTGTCGTCGCTGTCCGAATTTCCAGACTTTCTCTCCAATATTTCTTGTCCTGACAATGTTCTTCTGTCAGATTCCTCGCACTTAGAGCTTTCTGGATACTCTCTCCCCATGATCGTCTGGGTCCTCCCGTCTTCCTCTTTTCCGGGGGTAACCATTCAATTATTTTTTTCGGCAACCTTTCTCCTCCGATCCGTTTAACATGTCCAAACCAAATTAACTGTCTGCATTCTATTTCGTCTACTACTCATGTTTCACACTTATCATTTCTCTAATCTGTTCATTTCTTACTTTCTCTCGCCTGGATATTCTGCATGATCTCCTTAGTGCATCCATCTCTACAGCTAGTATTTTCCTTTTGTCCGCTTCTGTCATTCTCCAACTCTCAGCACCATACCACAGAAGACTCTTTACGATAGTATTGTATATCTGTACTTGCCTTCCTCTAGTTATCTGGTCATGCCACCATACACTATTTAGCCTTTTCATCGCCCTCCGTCCCATGCCTACTCTCTCCTTTATTTTGTGTATCTCTGCCATCCTGCTTTATCTGTACTCCTAAATACTTATATGCCTGGCAATTTTCAATTTCTTCATTATTTTCCAATTGCAAGTTAGTTTCAGTACCTTTCACGCATAAATACTTTTCTAGATTTATTGACAGTCCCCAGCTCTCGTATTCGTCTTTGATCTTCCGAGTCATATACTCCAAGTCCTTTCTGTCTTGTGCTACTAAGACCTGGTCATCCGCGAATTGTAATGTGGAAAAATGGGTTCTATCTATTGGAATTCCCATACGTCAGCACTTTCTTTTCCACTGTCGCAATACTGTGTCTATATATATTTTGAACAATGTCGGAGAGATGCAACACCCTTGCCTTAGACCTTTCGATACTGTAAACCCTGCTGACACGTTTTTCCCTATTTTGATCTTTATTTTGGAGTCTCTATAAATTTCTTGTATTGCTTGAATGAGAGTGTGGTTCATATTAGTGTTCTGTAGAACCTCCCACAATTTAGAGACGGGGACATTATCATAAGCTTTAGACAGGTCTATGAAGAGAAGGTGAACCTCTTGAATTACAGATAGTCTTTTTCCTATTAGTTGTTTAAGACAGAAGATATTATCCATACAAGATCTCCCAGCACGAAACCCGCTCTGTTCTTCTGTTTTATTTTCTGCGTACTACTCCTCAATTAGATCTCTTAAGACTCTGGCATAAAGACAGCTAAGGGTTGGTGTGATAGTCATGCCTCTATAATTGTTGCATTGCTGTCTGTCTCATTTCTTGAACAATGAGGACATGAATCCTATTTTCCATTCCGCTGGTACCTGTTTCCTTTCAATACACTTGTTAATCATTTCTGTCATCATTCTTAGTAAAGTGTCTGTACCATTCTTTATCATTTCCGCATATATCCCTCCAGGACCAGGTGCTTTACGGTTTTTCAATTTGTTTATGGCCTCGGCGACTGTATCGATATCCACCTTTATACTTTCCCCTTCCACTTCTACTACTGAGCCGTGGCCCAAGAAATATTCTTCGAGAAAAGTTTTTCTCGATCTTCTGTTAATAATTCTTTGTAGTGATTTTTCCAGCGTTCGACTGGCATTATCTGAAGTTTTATTTGATTTCCATAAAATATAATATTGTTCCAAAACTTCCATGCTTCCGTACAGCGTCTTCCTCCGATGTAAGATTCTACTTCCCTGCATTTTTGATCCCAGTTTTTCCTCTTCTCCTCGGTTACTACTTTCTTGACTCTTCTTCGTGCTTTTCTGTATATCTCCCTGTCTTCCTCAGTCTTGGTATAAGCCACTTCAGATATACTTCCTTTTTCTTATTAACTTCTTCAGCTATTACGTCATTCCACCACCATTTTCTACTTTTTACCCTTTCGTCGACTATACCTAGGGCTTCTTTGGCTAACTCATGTACCGCTGCTTTTATGTGTTCATAGAGTTCTTCAATATCATCTTATTTTCTTTCCTCCAGTTTTTGGTCCAACCGTTGTTTATATAGATTTTTCGTACTTTCGTCAGTAAAACATTCCAGGTTATATCTTATTTCGTCTATTTGTTCCATTTCTATTTTGTTCCGGTTGTCTTCATTTTTTTTAATGTTCTGAAGTACGGAAACTGTAACTTGGCTCAAACTAGGTGGTGGTCAGATCCACAATCCACCCCTCGATAAACTCGGACGTCGTTTACTTTGATCTCTGCCTTTTGCGGTGATATTATATAATCTATTATAGATATTAATTGCCTCGTGGACTGTGTCCACGATCTCTTTATGCTGATAAAATCCGTTGTTAATTCTGATTTCATTATTTGTGCAGAATTCAATCAGGCGCTCTCCAATGTCATTAATTATCCCTCCTCCGAATTCTCCTACTACTGGATCTTGTTCTGGAGCCCGTCCTGCCATTGAAATCTCCCATCATTAATATCTGTCTATTTTGCCCTATCTCATCTATTGTTTCCTGAAGTTTACCATAGAAGTCATCCTTTGTTGAGTCTGATTCTCCGTCATTTGGCGCATATTTTCTAACAGATAACCAATCTTCTTCCAAACAGACACATATGAACTTTAATGATACGCTCATCTACCGTATTTCATTTCATTACATTAATTAAAGACGTTACGTTAACGGCCCTTTGGGAGACGCATCGAGTCTCCTTTGTTTGGTCTAATGCATCAGTGTTAGTCTGCCAAACGCTGTCCTAATTGTAATTGCCTGCTGCATGTCTTTGTAGCGTGTTTGTTTGTAAAACTTTTAATTTTCAAAGCAAGGCAGCTGCTTGCCAGTAACTAGTAAACGCAAATACAAAAGTGTTACAGGGGCAGGAAAAACAAATATTACTCTGCAGAGTTGATGATGGATGGATGGATGATGCGCGGGCGTCTTGCGCCCTAATTTGTGTGCGTTGTCCAGGCCAAGGCCTGATGAACGCCAGGTGCCAACAGGTCAGCGCGGTCGTTTGCTCTGCACAAGGGAGTTATGGCGCAGTCCGCGGGTCCATGATAAATTACATGGCCACCACGGAGGCAAGCTTAAGCTTTTGCTTCAGCCAATTGTCCCGCCGAGGCGCGACACCATGTTCTCAGGCTAGCCTTTGGAAACGTAGTGACGCACTGGCGAGGACAAGAAGCTCGAGCGCCCTAGGGCGTCGGCCGAAACGGTAAGGAATGACTCCGAGACAGCCAGCTTTCCCAAGGAAGGCACTTGCACAACCTCGCGGGAGCCCGTGTCTCAGGTCATTACCCTGTCGAATCAGCAAAGCAGGTGCTGACGGGGATCTTGGTGGTGATCATGGCTTCAGCCAATTGCAACGCCTGGTCGCGGCTCCTTGGTCTCCGAGGACATAGCCCACGGAAACTTAGAGGCACGCTGGCGAGGACAAGAGGGTCTCGACCGCCCGAAGGCGGCGGCCGAGTCGAAGGGACTCATCAGCGGGGCAGTCGGCTTTCGCAAGGAAGGCATTTGCACAACCTCGCGGGAGCCCGTGTCCCGGATCAAAGCCCTGCCGAATCGGCAAAGCCGATGTTGGCAATAAATCTATCCATTCCAATCTGCCGCAGCATGATTGACTACAGTTTCAGCAGGCGCAGGTAGTTAATGTTATTGTTTGTGATCGGTTCAGATTTCCAGAAGGTTGGGGGGTTCGTTTCTGGGGGATTCATGTGATGAACTTAGGGGGGGTCGTCTAACAGCGCCCTAGGGCGCCTGACTCGGCGAGGGGGCGGTGCATTCTCCATGCTGTTAAGCCTTTGGAGGTGCGGATAAGGGGACTCGCCGGCCTTGGCGAACAAATTCGTTGCCAAGGACCAGACGAAGACCTCTAAGGTGGGAACACGGAGGCCCCGGTGAATGGCAGAATTTCGCAAATACCACGGGGACCCCGTGAGGGAGCGTAGGGTCCAGTTCTGAAATGTAGTCAGCCTATGCCTGTTGGTGGCCGACAGGAGAGGCCACCAAGCGGGCGCCGCATAAGTGTGTACTGTTCGGAGGAACAATAGATACAATGTTAGTTTTGTACGGACAGCCAGGCGGCTGTTCCGCGAAAGCATAGGTGATAGTTTGGCTCTGACGCCACGAGCCAAGTTGAGGGTTGCGGTCACATGGGCGTTGAAGTTTAGATGCCGATCAAGCCGAACACCTAGGTACTTCACCGTCTCAGTCCAGTTGATGGGTCTCCCCTCTAAGGAGAGGGATTGGCATCGGGAAATGGACTTATGAGTAAAGCAGATCGCCTCGGATTTCTCCGTATTGATCGCTACCCGCCATTTCCTTAGCCAGTCCGGAAGCATAGCCAACTGGGGTTGTAACATTACGCTCGTCCGCCAAGGCGAAAGCGAGCTAAAATGAAACATCGCGTCATCGGCAAATAGAGATAACGTGACCCCGGGATAAACAGGAAGATCGTTCGTGTACAGTACGTACAGAACGGGGCCGAGGACAGATCCTTGTGGGACGCCGGCGGCGACAGGGCGAACCCGAGAGAACGTCCCATCTACGCTGATCCTGAAGGTGCGATCCGTCAGATAGGATCGGAGCAAGTGGACGATAGATGTCGGGAGTGGCGAGTGCGCCAGTTTGTAGAGCAGGCCTTCGCGCCAGAATTTATCGAAGCCTTTGCTCACATCCAACAGGACGGCGCCTGTTGCCTGATGATTGTTGGCAGCGTCGGCTAGACAGGTTACAACCAGTACTAGCTGAAGAGTAGTCGAGTGCCTCGGCCTAAACCCAAACTGCTCCTCGCGGATGAAACCATCCACCAGGGGCCGAACACGGGCCAGAAGAAGACGCTCGAATACCTTCGAGATTACTGGCAATAGTGATATCGGGCGGTAGCTTCCGGGTAGCGTGGGCGGCTTTTTAGATTTCTGGATCATGATGACATTAGCAGTTTTCCACAGGCGGGGGAAGTACCTCAGCCGGAGACAGGAGTTGAACAGCTCAAGAAGAACGTCAACTGCCGAAGGCGGGAGATTCTGCAACGCAGCGGCGCCGATGCGATCGGGGCCAGGGGACTTTCTCTTCTTCAGTCGGCTTAGGACAGACGCAAGGTCTTCCTCGTCGACCGAATTAGGAGGATCATTGGGGGGAGCAGAAAAGTATACAGATAGGAAATCCCTGACGACGGCCGTATGAGCCGGGTCAGAGATGCCTCTATGGACGGTGAACTGTTCCTCAATACAGTCGGCGAAGACTTCCGCCTTGCCTTCTGCAGAGTATACAGTGCCGTCCGGGGTATTCAAGGGATGACGAGTCCTCTTTTCGCCTTTTAGTCTACCAGCTGCTCTCCATACGGAGGCGTGGTCGACTTCCAAGGACTCCAAATAGGAGTCCCATCGATTCGCGTTTACGTCAAGCAGAAGCTGCGAGACGTGTTCCGACTGGGCTCGAAAACGCCGTCTAGCGGCAGGGTCACGGGTATGCTGCCATCTGCGGCGGAGCTGGCGCCGTAATCGGATGGCTTGGAGAACTTCCGCAGGAAGGTCGGAGCGTTTATTACTCACCGGAACAGTATATGTGTGCTTGTCCATTGCAGATGGACGAGGTCCTGGAGCTGATGTACCCGGAGATCCACGTCGTCACAAGAGACGAGTGGGTCCGGAGGGACAGATGGCAACTGCCTGGCCAGATCATCATGGTAGGATCGCCAATTGACTCTCCTAACAGGATGATCGGGAAGTCGGGGTGAGACTGACGGCAGCAAGACAGTTACAAGCAGGGGGTCGTGATCGGACGATAGGTCCGACACCGCGCTGACTTGTAGATGAAAGGGGATGGCCTTGACAAAAACAATATCAAGGACATCCGGCGGATAACCCGCAGTGGGAAAGTGTGTCGGTTCGGACGGGCCGATGATGAGGACACTGGGATCATCTTCGACAGCCCTACGGAGAGAATTGCCGTAGGGGTTTGACGTCCTGCTGTTCCAAGAGGGATGTTTGGCGTTAAGGTGCTCCGGCTACGATGGTTGGGAGATCGCTGTCTAGGAGGGCGCCCCACTCCTCATGCGGTGGAGCTCGATGGCCGGGCGGGTGGTACGCAGAAACAAAGCGCACCTCCAGGCCGGCAACATCCAGCGCCACAGCACATGCTTCGATGAGGGTAGTTTCAGGGGCAGGGAGTTCTCTATGAGAGTACCGCCTGTGAACTAAGATCGCCACTCCGCCAGATGCTAGGCGGCGATCAGGACCATTCCTGTCTTTCCTGTAGCAAGCATAGGCTGGCAGGGAGAATCGACGAGTAGGAACAAGATGTGTTTCGGAGAGGAGTACGACATCTGTGTCGTACTCCACAAGGAAGGCTGCCAGTTCGGCCCGACGCGCCGGAACGCCATCTGCGTTCCACGCGACGAACCGAAACTCTCTAGCCATGGTTAGATGTAGGGACAATCAGGGCGATCAGCGATGTTAGGATCGCCATGAGTATAGTCGGGACATCCCGAGCAGCAAGAATTTGCGGGACAATGCCGCTGACCCAGGCCATCAGCTGAGCCTCAGTGACCAATGGTGAACCACCGGCCACAGGGGCTTGACTAGCCGGCGCTGGGGCCGCGGAAGGTGCAGATGCCGCTCCCAGGGGAGGTTGGGCAATTGGAGCTGGCTGCTCGGGGGCTGGCGAGATTTCAATGGAAGTCGCAGGGGACTAGGCAACAGAAGCAGGCCCCTGGCCGGGTAGATACTGGGCAGCCGGAGGGGCGTTGTTAGCCTCCGGGTATAGATGTTTTGCCACTAGTGGCTGTCTAGCCTTGCGCTTAGCGCGCCGTTTCTTAGGTGGCTGGGTCTGTGAGGGGGGTACTGCGGGCGTTGCCGCTTGAGGAAATGGCACTCCGGCAGGTGCTAAGGTTCTGGGGGCCACAGGGGGCGCCGTAGCGACCGCTGCAGCGTAAATTATGGTTCCTCCAGCGGCAGGTGCCGCAGGAAGAGCCGTAGATGCCGAGGCGGGTCGTTGGACTGCCGCTCGCTTCGAGGGTCTAGGAGCAGGGTGCGGAGGTTTAACCTGACGGTTTTGCTCCCGCTGCTGTTTCTTTAGGGCCTTTTTAAAGTGGTTACAACCCCTAAAGTTAGCCGGGTGACTGCCTTCGCAGTTGCAGCACGTCGCGGTTTGAGGCTTCACAACGGGACAATTCTCGTTGTGGGCCTCTCCGCAGCGTACACAACGCGGCGGCATCTTACAAAAGGCCGATGAGTGGCCGAATCGTTGACATTGGAAGCACTGGGAAGGCCCAGGCTTACTATTAAAAGCCCTAACCTGTACCCGGAGGCACAGAATGGTTTCAAGATTATAGACGTCAGCGATGGAACCAACCTTCTGGATCCTGATGTAAAAGGAAAGGATGTAAGAGGAATTTTCCTCTTACGATCACCGGATAGGAGAGGGACGACGGAGGTAGGGAAGAACCCCTTCTCCGCCAGATCCTCCCAGATCCACAAGATCGGTGTGTCATGGGGAATCCCGGACACAACAATCTTGAGTTCCCTCTCCTCAGGGAGGAGGAAGGTATGAAAGGCGCGACCAGAGTCGGCCAGGAATTTCTGGCAAGGCCGAAAGTCCTGGATCGACTTCGGCAGCAGTCCTTGGCTTTTGGCCTCGATTCGCCCAGACGGCACAACTTGTTTAAGCTCCCGAAGGAGGGTATGCCAGTCGGTGCACTGTGGCACGACGATTGGCGGTATCCTTGGTTGTTTAGGTGTTGGTTCTGGTACTGTGTTTTCAGAGGAAGGTGATATGCGGCCTGCCGACTCTGCAGCCACGGCTCGTTTCGCCGGAACAGTCCGTTTTGGGGACGTCGGCATGCTTCCACCGCTACCTCGCCGTTTCCGGCTAGGCACGGGGTGGAAGCCGTCCTCCGTCTCCATCTCAGAGTCCGACGACAACGTAGTGCCGAGGGCTGCGGCATAAGGGATGGATAGAGGGTCCTGAGAAGGACCAACACAAGGCTGGTCCCTCACTGGAGGGTCAGATGTTTGGTGGTCCTTAGCAGGACCAGCAGAAGGCTGGACCTGCAAAAGAACAAACGATTGGCGGCCCTTAGAAGGTCCAGCAGAAGGTTCGTCCCCCACGGGATGGTCAGATGCATAGTGGCTCTCTGCAGAATCGGCAGTATGCCGGACCTGCAAAGTAGCTGTAGTTGGTTGGTGGTCCTTAGCAGGACCAACTGAAGGCTGGTCCCGCGAAGAATTTCCAGTTGCTCGGCGGGCTTTAGAAGGGCCTTCGCCGCGGACTGGGTCAGTTTCAGGTATAGCAGGACCAGCAGAAGGCTGGGCCCGCGAAGAATCGCCAGATGATTGTTGGCTTAAGGATTCAGTTTTTGGGATTGATTTGGTGGGGATGCTTACCATTGGTCCATCTGTGGAGCTTAGCGTAACGCTTCGCAGCACAGATGGCTTCAGCAAGGGGGCTGCCATCGGATCTATTATGGCCCTTATTAGGGCCACAATTTTTGGCGCCCTTGGTCTCGTCCCGACATCGCCGTTGTTAACGGGTGTCGGGTACGCTCTTGGAGCAGAGGAGAGAGCAAACTCCCGTTCTGAACTGCACTGGCACTTTTTCACTGGCACTCACCAAACTTCGGCACCGAACACCGCGCACAAAGTAGAACAATAGCCCGCACACGACTTGTCGCGAACTGGCCGAATTCTGGCCCACTCGAACTAATCCGTTTATTTTAGCCAACTGGCTAGTCAGGAGAGGATTTTTTTGAGGTTAGAATTCTGTTGTTGATCCTTTCAATCGCTGGAGCAGAATGAGATGCATTGCATTGCATTATGGATGCGGGGTGTCTTTGCACCCGTGGCTTGAGTGCAGCATCTGGAACGTGTCCAATGGCTGCCAGAAGTAAACATAGTGCTGGTACATGTCGACAGGTTACCTAAAACTGGAAAAGGAAACCGCCAACCAGTTAACTGAGAAGGCGGGGCAGTATAACTTTTATTTGTTTAATGCACTGCCGCTGGTACCGATTCGAGCAACAGATGTTGCCCGTTTCAAGTCCAGTCAGCAGACGCCCTGAGGGCGTCGGTCGCTCCCCGCGAGGCGGAGAGCCTCCGTGCCAGTGATTGATGACAGCGACAAGCATCCGGCTCAGCGTGCTAGGAGGTGGACAGGAAGGATAGAAGGACAGTTTGGTGAACTACTCTGGTCGAGGACTGATGATTACTTGTTTTGGTTAATTTAAAGAGGATGGCGTTATGGCGGGTCATCAAGAAGCGCCCGAGGGCGCTTGACCCGAATGGGCGGTGGTGGTTCTGATGCACTGATGGTTCGGAGGTACGGGAAGGTGGAGGTCGAGGCTTTAGCAAAGAGAGTTAGAGCCAGCGACCGGACAAAGGAAGTCAAGGTAGGAACACGGAGACCCCTTCGAATCACGTCGTTCCTTACAAACCAAGGGGACCCCGTCAAGGATCGGAGTGTTCGGGACTGGAAAGCTTCCAGCCTACATCTGTTGGTGGTGGATAAAAGAGACCACCAGGCGGGTGCCGCATAGGTCAATACAGACCGGAGAAATAGTAGATAGATGGTAAGTTTCGTGCGCATGGCCAGGCGGCTGCGACACGAGAGGAAAGGAGATAATTTGGCTCGGACGCCGCGAGCCTTGGCAAGGGTTTCCGTCACGTGGGCGTTGAAGCAAAGGCGACGATCTAGCCGAACGCCTAAATACTTCACCGATTCTTTGTAGGCGATGGGTCTCCCTGCTAGGGAGAGGGGCTGGCATCGGGAGATGGACTTACGGGTGAAGCAGATCGCCTCGGATTTCTCCGTGTTGATCGTCACCCGCCATTTCCGTAGCCAGTCCGGAAGCTGGATCAACTGACGCTGCAGCTTTGTACTCGCAAATCGCGGGGACAGGAAGCTGCAGTGATACATAGCATCGTCAGCGAACAAAGACAACGTGACTCCGGGCAAGACAGGCAGGTCGTTCGTGTACACAAGATACAGAACGGGGCCGAGGACAGATCCCTGAGGTACGCCGGCGGCGACGGGTCGAACTGTAGAACAGGACCCGTCGACGCTCACCCTGAAGGTTCGGTCGCTGAGATACGACCGGAGGAAAAACACTATGGTCGATGGTAGAGGGGAATTGGCAAGTTTGAAGAGAAGACCTTCGTGCCAGACTTTATCGAAGGCCTTGCTCACGTCCAACAGTACGGCGGCCGTAGCCGCTCGCCTGTTGGTGGCGTCTGACAAGTGCGTAACAACGCGGACCAATTGAAGCGTGGTCGAGTGCTCTCTGCGAAACCCGAACTGTTCGCTGCGGATGAAACCATCTAGCAGCGGCGAGATGCGAGCCAGCAGGAGACGCTCGAACACCTTCGAGATGACTGGCAAGAGAGAGATTGGACGATAGCTTTCAGGAAGCATGCGCGGCTTGCGAGGCTTCGGAATCATTACGATGTTGGCTGATTTCCACAGGCGGGGAAAGTACTGTAGCCGGAGACAGGAGTTAAACAGCTCAAGAACGAGGTCAACGCCTGAGGCCGGGAGATTTTGTAGAGCAGCGGCCCCGATCCGGTCAGGACCGGGGGCGCGACGGCGATTTAGTCGGCAGATAGATGAAACTAGTTCATCCCTGTCGAACGGGAGGGCTGGGATTTCGGGAGGGCGTGAAAAATGTCCAGATAGGAAGTCACGGACTTCTGCCGAGTGGGCAGGGTCCGAGACGCCTTGGTGAACAGTAAATTGCACCTCCATGCAGTCGGCGAAGACCTCGGCCTTGCCTTCTGATGAAGATACAACCCCGTTCGGAGTTTCAAGTGGGTTGCGAGTTCTCTTCTCGCGGGTCAGTCTACTCGCCGCTCTCCAGACGGAGGCGTGGTCGACTTCAAGAGACTCAAGGTATGAGTCCCATCGATCAGAGTTTACGTCCCGCAGTAGCTGCTGGACGTAAAGAGACTGGGCCTGAAAGCGCCTTTTGACGCCGGGATCACGGGTTCTTTGCCATCTGCGGCGGAGATTGCGCCGGAGCCAGATGGCGTGGAGTACTTCCGCAGGTAAGGCCGATTTACGATGATTCACCTCGAGAGTATATGTGTGTCGATCCATGACACCTTGGACCAACTCCTGAAGATGAGTGGCTCGGAGATCCAAATCGTCACAAGTGACGATCGGGTCCGCGGGGAGTGATGGTAACCGCCGTGAGAGCTCATCGTGGTAGGAGCGCTAGTTGACTCTCCTAACAGTCTGAGCGGGAGGTCGGGGTGAGGCTGACAGCTCACGGTCAGTTATAAAAAGGGGATTGTGATCGGATGAGAGATCCGACACTGACGAGACCTGGATGTGATGGGTCACGTCCTTGGCTATGACAATGTCAAGGACGTCCGGTCGATGACCGGAAAAGGGGAAGTGAGTAGGGTCTTCAGGGCCGATGACTTGAAGTACCGGGTCGTCGGAGACGAACCGATACAGAGATTTTCCGTAGGCGTTGGCTACTCTGCTGTTCCAGGAGGGATGCTTGGCATTTAAGTCGCCGGCTACGATGGTTGGTAGGGGATGATCGAGGAGAGCGTCCCACTCCTCGGGCGGAGGAGGTAGCCGCAGGCCGGGCCGGAGATACGCCGCAACAACGCGCAACTCCGATCCGCCAGCGTCTATCGCCACCGCACAACCTTCAACAAGAGATGTATCTAAAGGGGGTAGTGGCCTGTGGGATATCCGCCTGTGGACTAAGACGGCTGTCCCCCCCGAGGGGCGACAGCCAGGCCGTTGGGGACGATCCTGACGAAAACAGATGTAAGATGGCAGGTTGAAGATATGGTAGCGAGCCAGATGAGTCTCGCAAAGGAGGACGACATCAGCGTCGTACTCCGTTACGAAAGTCATCAGTTCAGATCGTCGAGGGACTACCCCATGGGCATTCCACGCAACGATCCTAAGACTCCTAGCCATTCAAAGGAAGAAGAGGAAAGAGGGTAGACAGTGATTGAAACACCAGGGCGAGAACCGTGGTTGTATCTGGAGCAGACCTGATGTTGTTTACCAAAGTTTCAGCCCAGGCAGTCAGGGGGTCCACCGGGGCCCGGGAAGATTCCCGAGATTCCGGAAGACGGACCTGGCTGGCCTCGGCCGGTGTTGCAGATGGCGCAGGGCTCGGGGACGGACGTGAGGTCTGCTCAGTTGGGAGCTTAGGTTGATGGCTGGGGGCGGGCGGGGCCCGCTGAGGTTTTACAGGCAAGGCCTGTGGAACTTGTCGCTGACGGCGACGAGTGCGCTTCGGTTTGGAGCTCCGAGGAGCGGAAGGCGGGACTGATGTAGCGGCGACAGCCGCGTATGAAGGGCCGGGCGCTCCGGCAGGCGCCGGGAGAGAGGGGACTGCAGGCGGCGCCGAAACGTCGACTGCAGGCGGAACTGGGGCCCTGGGAGCAGCCGGAACTGCTGCCGGGGCCTGAGATGATGCTCCGGAGAGAGGTGGGAAGGCCTCTCGGCGGTTAGGGAGGGGACCTGCAACACGGCCTGCCTGCGCGCCAGGGCGAGCAGGAGTCCGCTGCAGCTTCATGGCAGATATAAAGTCTCGACATCCTCTATAGCTAGCCGGATGGTCCCCGCCGCAGTTGCAGCAAATGGCCGTGAACCCCGTCTTGGGCTTATCACACCCACGATGAGGCTCAGTACACCGCACGCAACGCGGAGGGTGATTACAGAACAAGCTGGAGTGGCCAAACCTCTGACAGTTAAAACACTGCGAGGGGCCTGGCCGCGGGTCAAAAGTACGGACTTGCACCCGAAGGTGCAGGAAGTTTTGGAGGCCATAGACCTCCTCGAACTGGCCTACTTTGAGTAGTTTCACGAGGAAACTATTCACAGGACGGCGATCTTCCCCCTTGCCAGCATGCAGTACACTTACCGCCGTCGGCGAATAGCCTAAAGCGACAAGCTCCTGCCTGATGGTATCGGGGGCGGTCCAGGAAGGAAGTCCGGAGATAACAACTTTAAATTCGCGCTCTGAAGGAAGCGCGAAAGTATGGAAGGAGATCTTCCGATCGGTAAGAAACTGTTGGACCGATCGGAAGTCCGGGACTGTTGTAGCCGCAATTCGAAGCGAGGAGCCTTGGCACCTGGCCTCGAGTTTGGCCGAAGGAAGCAGATTCTGCAGGGAACGGATAATTTCCCTGTAGTTACGATTGTCGGGAATAACAATCGGCGGAATTTTAGGTTTGGGGACAGATTTTTTTTGCATTTTGCATTAAATAGTGGGGCGTCTTTGCACCCGTGGCTTATTGCAGCTTCCGGGACGTGCCCGATGGCTGCCAGAAGAAAACAGTGCTGGACTTTCAAAAGAAGGTGGCCTAAAATATTCGGGAGGGACACGCCAACCAGTTAACTGAGAAGGCGGTGGAAAATTTTTTTTTTTTTTTCAATTTTTGTTATATATAGGTTCCGGGTCATGGTAACACTGCCACCGGGTGCGGGGCGAACGGCAGATGCCGAACGCGCCCGGCCCGGCATGCAGGCGCCTTGTAGCGCCGGACGGTCCCCGCGAGGCAGGGATCCGCCGTGTCTTTGGCATCGGTAACAACGCCAAGCAGTCTGAAAATTAACTTACTTGGGGAAGGTATCTGACTGGGTAGGATGGTAACAAGGAGATAGAATTGCTCGGGAACCTAAATTAGAGCAAACAGAATTACGGGGGGTCGTCTAAGATCGCCCGAGGGCGTTTAACACGTATAGCGGGAGGTGGTTCAGACGTGCTGATAGATCGGAGATAAGGAAAGGAGGAGGTCGCTGCAGAAGCAAAAAGAGTTTCGGCAAGCGACCGGACAAAATCGGCAAGGGTAGGAACTCGAAGGCCTCCACGAATGACATCATTTCTCACAAACCATGGAGACCCCGACAAGGATCTGAGGGTACGGGCCTGGAAAGCTTCCAGCCTACACTTGTTAGTGGTCGACACAAGCGACCACCATGCGGGAGCAGCATAGGTCAATATTGACCGGAGAAACAAAAGATAGATAGTAACTTTAGTGCGCAAAGCCAGGCGGTTGCGGCACGAGAGCATGGGAAATATTTTGGCTCGGACGCCTCGAGCTTTGTTGAGGGTAGCAGTCACGTGGCCGTTGAAGCTAAGGCGCTGGTCTAGCCGAACGCCCAAATACTTCACCGACTTTTGCCAGGCGATAGGCCTCCCTTCGAGGGAGAGGGCCTGGCATCGGGAAGTGGACTTGCTGGTGAAACAGAGCGCCTCGGATTTCTCCGCGTTGATCAGCACCCGCCACTTCCTTAGCCAGGCCGGAAGCAGATTCAACTGACGCTGCAGCTTTGAACACGCAATTCGCGGGGACAGGGAGCTGCAGTAATACATTGCGTCGTCAGCGAATAGAGATAACGTGACTCCAGGAATAACAGGCAGGTCGTTCGTGTACACTAGGTACAGAACGGGGCCGAGGACAGATCCCTGCGGAACGCCAGCGGCGACGGGTCGAACTGATGAACAGGACCCTTCGACGCTAACCCTGAAGGTACGATCACTGAGGTATGACCGCAAGAAATGCACAATGGACGGTGGGATGGGGGAGTGAGCGAGTTTGTAGAGAAGACCTTCGTGCCAGACTTTGTCGAAGGCCTTACTCACGTCCAACAAGACAGCGCCCGTAGACTCTCTCTTGTTGGCGGCGTCGGACAATGCTGTGACAACTCGGACGAGTTGTAAAGTTGTCGAGTGCTCTCTACGGAACCCGAACTGTTCGCTCCGAATAAAATTATCCAGCAGCGGCCAGATGCGGGCGAGTAGGAGACGCTCAAACACCTTTGAGATTACTGGCAACAACGATATGGGACGATAGCTGCCTGCAAGCATTCGAGGCTTGCCGGGCTTGGGTATCATGCAGATGTTGGCATTTTTCCACAGGCGGGGGAAGTATTGCAGCCGGAGACTGGAGTTGAACAGATCCAGGACCAATTCAACGCCCGAGGCCGGGAGATGTTGCAAGGCAGCGGCCCCGATCCGATCAGGACCAGGGGCGCGACGTCGGTTCAGTCGACAGATAGACGAAACTAGTTCGTCCCTGTCGAAGAGAGCGGGAGGGTCAGGTGGAGGGCGGGAAAAATATCCAGATAGGAAGTCTCGAACCACTACCGAGAAGGCAGGGTCCGAGACGCCTCCATGAACGGTGAATTGAGTCTCCATGCAGTCGGCGAAGACCTCTGCCTTGCCTTCCGGTGAAGAAACAATGCCGTTCGGGGTATTCAGCGGGTTGCGAGTACGCTTCTCGCGAGTAAGGCGACTCGTCGCTCTCCAGACGGAGGCTGGGTCGACTTCAAGGGACTCAAGGTATGAGTCCCACTGATCAGAGTTTACGTCCCGCAAAAGTTGCTGGACGTAAAGAGACTGGGCCTGAAACCGTCGTTTGACGGCGGGATCTCGGGTTCGTTGCCATCTGCGGCGGAGCTTGCGCCGAAGCCAGATGGCGTGGATAACTTCCGGTTGAAGGGCCGATTTACGATTCACCTCTACGTTGTATGTGTGTCGATCCATGACACCTTGGACCAACTCCTGAAGATGAGTGGCACGGAGATCCAGATCGTCACGAGTGGCGATCGGGTCCGCTGGGACAGATGGTAACCTTCGAGATAGCTCGTCGTGATAGGAGCGCCAGTTGACCCTCCTAGCAGGACCAGCGGGAAGTCGGGGTGAAGCCGACACATCTCGAACAGTTATTAGAAGGGGATTGTGATCAGACGAGAGGTCTGACACTGACGAGACCTGGATGTTATGGGCCACGTTCCTGACTACAACTACATCAAGAACGTCCGGTCTGTGACCGGCATAGTGGAAGTGGGTAGGATCATCAGGGCCGATGACGTGCGTATCCGGGTCGTCTAGGACGAACCGGCGGAGTGATCTGCCGTAGGCGTTGGTAGCCCTACTGTTCCAAGAAGGATGTTTGGCGTTGAAGTCGCCGGCTGCAATTGTCGAGATTGGGTGGTCGAGGAGAGCGTTCCACTCCTCAGGCGGGGGCGGCGGGCTCAGGCCAGGCCGGAGATACGCGGAAACAATGCGCAACTCCGAGCTGCCTGCGTCCACTGCCACCGCGCAACCTTCGATGAGTCGAGTAGTTAGGGGGGGTAGTGGCCTGTGGGATATCCGCCTGTGGACCAGAATCGCCGTACCCCCTTTCGGGGGTTGGCGCGGCTGTCGGGGACGATCCTGACGATAACAAGTGTAAGAAGGAAGTGAGAATCGATGGTAGGGGGCTAGATGGGTTTCGGAGAGAAGCACGACATCAACGTCGTACTCCACGACGAAAGCCGCCAGCTCAGATCGACGAGAGGAAACGCCATCAGCGTTCCAAGCGACGATCCGCAGGGATCTAGCCATTGAGGGGGAGGAGAGGGAAGAGAGCAGAGAGGGATTGGAATACTAACATTAGCACGGTAGAGGTGTCAGGAGCAGACCTGATGCTTTCAACAAGGTGAGTGGCCCAAGCCGTCAGGGGATCCGCTGGAGCCCGAGAAAGTTCCCGGGACCCGCGCGGACGTTCCTGAGGAACTTCGGCCAGGACTACAGATGGCGCTGGGTTAGCGGACTGAACTTTGGTCTGCTCACGCGGAGGTTGGGAGATGACAGGGGCGGGAGAGTCCCGCTGAGGTTGGGCAGGACGAGCCTGCTGATGTCGTCGGCCGGGAGTCCGGCGACGAGAGCGCTTTTTGGTGCCCTTGCGGGCGGAAGTGGTTGACGATGATGTCTTAGCAGCAACCGCTGCGTAGGAAGGGCCGGGCGCTCCGGCAGGCGCCGGGAGTGGAGCCGTCACAGGCGCCGCCGGAGCGACGCCTGCAGGCGGGACTGAGACCGCGGGAGCGACAGGAGTCGCTGCCGGGGCCTTGACAGATGTACCGGAGAGAGGGGGGAAGACCTCTCGCCGATTAGGGGCCGGGCCAGCTACACGACGCTGCGCGCCAGGGCGCGCAGATCGCTGCTGTCTTTCTGCCTCGATATATTTAATACAACCCCGGTAACTAGCCGGATGGGCGCCCTTGCAGTTGCAGCAGTACGGGACAAAACCCGGCACACGAGGCTGGGGGACAGATTGAGAGGGAGACTGAGTCGGATGGCTGGCGCTGTTACCGGGACTAGATACCCGATGCGTAGCAGCGGCCGGTGGCGGGCTGGCGACCAATTTTCGCTTGCGTTTGGCAGACTTGCCCTCCACAAGCGAAAATTCACCTTCCCCCGTCTCCACACTACACATCGACGCACAATCATCACTTTCACTTTCACTTGCACTAACTGTATGGGAAGGTAACGGGGTAGAACGAGGACCAGTACCGCAGGTTTCCATTAAGGTTACCAGCGGTGCCGGCAAAGGAACGGGCGTTGCGTTCGACGCCATCTCGGGATTAACCGAAATGAACGTCGAAGACGCAAAAAGGGCTAGGATAGAGTAACTTTCACCAGCACTGAATCACTACACTGACAGACAAAGAACACGAACACCAGACGCGCACTGCACACGAATCACAAAAACACACGCGCACGACACAATACACTGATAAAATGATGCACAATGTAGTTGATGAACACAGAAGAAGATATGGTGAAGAAATCACTGTGATAGAATTACAAACAACGGTAAAAATTCACTGGCAAAATTCCCGTACAAAGTGACGCAGCCTACCCTGGCAACAGCTCTAGGTAGACTTAGAATGAGATGATACTTTTCCATTTCTTACAATTGGTAGAGTATTACTATGTTTCAATGTACGCGTGAGTGAGTGAGTGAGTGAGTGAGTGAGTGAGTGAGTGAGTGAGTGTGTGTGTGTGTGTGTGTGTGTGTGTGTGTGTGTGTGTGTGTGTGTGTGTGTGTGTGTGTGTGTGTGTGTGTGTGTGTGTGTGTGTGTGTGTGTGTGTGTGTGTGTGTGTGTGTGTGTGTGTGTGTGTGTGTGTGTGTGTGTGTGTGTGTGTGTGTGTGTGTGTGTGTGTGTGTGTGTGTGTGTGTGTGTGTGTGTGTGTGTGTGTGTGTGTGTGTGTGTGTGTGTGTGTGTGTGAAACAGGCACATATGTGGTATATATTTTTTTGTACCGGAATATTCTACTTCTCCGAAGACACAAGTGTGTTCCCACTCTTAAAATCTCAACTTTACGCTTCTGTTCGAGACAAAACCTAACAACACAGATTTTACTAGAATAGACGGAACCTTGTTACACACAGACTTTTTAATCTGTTTTTGTATCAAATGCTAAATTATTTTAACTTACCATAATTATTGACAGCAACACGTGCTATAGTTGAATTTCAGTACTTTCAATAAATTAAAGTAAATTTGTTCAGACAATTCGTTATACAAAACATGTAAACTTAACACTTTACTACATGTAGGAGAACTGTTATTTAGAGGAAAGGTTACGCTGGAAGAAAAGTTAAAGCAGAGGCACGAGCCAATTGCAGTTTTTATTAAATAATTTTATTTACATTAAATTCTACTCAACGATTTTTAATAACATGTTTTACTGTTAAAAACTATGTTTTATTTATACTTTTAGAAAACAAAAACGATTACGCGACATATTACGCCTAATAGTCAATGATATCGTTTCGGTATTTACGTATGGAGATACCACCTCTGTTGAGAAGAAGACATTTTTAGAATATGTACATGTGGGACGAAAGCTTTAGGTGCCTAAATCACTCTCAATTCAATTCTGCAACTCGCATGTAAAATAGGACTTGGAAACCATGGAGACACTGAAGGGTGTAACGAAGTAGACGACGGAAAGTGCTAATATTCAATATCTTGCCAAAAGTACTCAAAAGGAGACAATGAACATGGAACACAAATATTAGCGTAATAACACTAATGACGAAAATAAATTTAAAAAAATTTTAAATCAAAGTATCCGGCCACGAAAATATACGAATGATATACAGTTCTCCTTCATAAATACAGCAGTTTGAAACTCACTATTTGCAAGGGGTTTACACTAACAATAAACTAAACGCCAAATACCATAAGTAACGAAATACCCGGTTTCTTCTGCAAGACGATAAGCTCTGCTGTATAGTAAAAATTAAAAAAAATAAATATAGAAATAAAAGTGGTAAGAATATGTGATAAAATTTGTTACGACGGTCTACTCGATCGTCGTAGGTACTGTGGAAACAAAATAAGTACAAGACACCAATTAAGTCACTAATCACACCTTTAATTGTTACAGTAAAACAGTTCGTAATTAACAACACATTCTCTACAACAAATCAAATAAAAATGTTCACATGCAATAAAATGTCCACTAATATTAAAACAATTGTATTACAATTATACCGTCCGATTATAAAACACCACTCTTAACTAATAACCACTTGAACGCGCACAGTAATATAGCTACTATAACTCTTGAACCGCACTATCCAAAATCGCAACTGATACTGAAGACTAAGGCCGCTGCCGCCATGTATTTATAGTCCCGCTCACACACCAGAAGCTTCCAAACTGCGTCTTATATCTCGTGAGAACTACGTAATTAACTGCGGCCTTGACACAGTCTGAGCGCCCGAGCGAAGCCCGGTACAGTCGAGAAGATTCTCGCAAAATGCGTCTACAAGCACGTACGCCACACGCTTACATTCTGGATCTCTCTGGAACGTTCGATAAACACGTAGATTGTTCTGTGATGCCGTAACAATATTAAGGGAGAGAATAAATCAGGTGGACCCATACTCAGGTATCGTGCTGACCAATGAGTGAAACAGTAAACAAAAGATCAGGAGATGGTGTAGTTATAGCGCAAAAGAATTCGTTTAACAGTTAAACGAATTTTAGTAGCAGAATTATATGGAAGAAACTGATTTATCAGCTTAAGGGACAATGATTAAAAAGTGTGTCGTTATTAGTGAGTTGCTGAAAATGTGGATTTGGAGGTGAATTGGAAGCGATTAAATTAATTATGTATTTTTTATAAACAAAAGATTATAATAAAGGAATCTCAAATTGCTAATAGTGGACTCAAATAGATTTTAAAAAAACACTGTTGAATGAACGGAAGAAACGCATAATTCTTGTGACAATTAGAAATCGAGACTAGCACAGACTAAATAGTAGATTAAGTAGAAAGGTGAAAGGGTTCGCGGAGATCGTAGTGGATGCCAGGGATGACAGTGTAGGAAGTGGGGTGTGAGGTGACTAACCATAACACAACCATGTGACACACCAACCATCCAGCTGATTTTAACACAAAATAATTGGTCTGAAAACAACGCATCAAAGCTACACATGCGCAAGGAGATATTTTAAAACAGCGCAAACCGACGCTCGTTTCGTCGCTAATTATTTTAGCTATACGATACAAAACGATGAGCAGAATATCATCATCATATTAACATTACGGCATAGTCAAGGTGTTGTCTGTTGTTGCGAAGATCCTCCAGCCATCTCTTCCTGGGTATACCCACAATCCTGTGTCATATAGGTTTGTATTTCCAGATTTGATTTGCCAGTCTGGAATTTGACATCCTTCTTCCATCGCATTCTTTCCATCGTTATTGATAATCTCTTAATCTTTCATTCAAGTTGAAAACTTGTAATTCTTCTGTTATGACTTCATTCTTTATATGATGAAGATTAAAACATCTTTTATCTTCTTTTAAGAACGCCATTCCAAAGCCTGTATTTTACTTTTTTGTTTATTGGTTGTCGCCAGAGTTCACATCCTTAGGACAGTACAGGGTCCACCATAAGTTTGTAAACTTCAATTTTGTCTCTTGAGGTATCTTGTTTCTAAAACTTTGCTCGGTTGTCCCATAGATCTTCCGGAACTTGCCTATATTAACATCAATATCATAATTCTTATCATAGCAAACGTCACTTTCCAAATAGTTAAAATGGCTCACCGCTTCTATAGTAATTTGATCAGTAGTTATTATTTTTGGTTCCTTGCTTATAAATGCTTACATTTGTTTTCATAGTAAAGATTTTCATATTTTATTTGTTGCAAATCTGATGAAACTTAAAAACAGATTTTTGTCAAGTGGTTTCTTTATTTTTAATTACAAGTAAGTCGTCAGCAAAGAACAGTATATTCAAATATCTGTCTCGTGATATCTTAATACCAGATTTCACTAGTTGTTTCCATTTCCTTACTAAATCGTCCATATAAATGTAAAAAAGAGTAGGTGATAGTTTAACCCTTGCCTAACACCTATAATTATTTTTAAAGCAATTCTTGTTCCGTTATATAGGCCTTACATAGTTCTTTGTATCTCCGTTCCTCCAATACTTGCCACAGCAAATTTCTATCTACTCTATCAAAGGAATTCTTAAAGTTAATGAAATCTACATCCGTTTCTTTATGTTGAACTCACTATACTTCTCTTAAGCATTGCTGTACAATATCTGTTCTTCTTAAAACCGTTTTGTTCTTCCAAAATGAGATGCTCAGAAATATTCTGCAAACGGTGGTTTACGATTCTTGCATACATTTTATAAACAGTATCAACGAAACACATTCTCCTATATTATGCTAAACTTGCGTTGCTACCACTAATACTCATTTACACTTCCATGAGCGCTTTCAAGCCTCTTGGCTCATCTTCAGATAGGTTGTTTCCATCTGAAGATGAGCCGAGAGGCTTGAAAGCGCTCATCAAAGTGTAAGTGAGTATTAGTGGTAGCAACACAAGTTTAGCATAATTTAGACTTAACCACTAAATTGTATTTATTGTTTAACATTCTCCTATAGTTACTACAGTTATTTCGTTTCCCTTCTTAAAAATAGATACCACTAGAGCAGTGAGCCAATTTTGTGGGACCTGTTGTCTTTTACAACACATATTATAGAAATGTAATAGTAGAAGCTAAAGCAAGATACCACTTTATTTAAACAATTCTCCGTTCAGTACACTCTGCCATGTTGTTTTTCTATTTTTAGTTCTACCAATGATTTTCTCAAGCTCGTTCGTTGTTATTAAGTCTCTTCGTAGGTTAAAAAGTTGGTGCTTTCCGTATTACTAAGATCTGTTTTTGCATCATCATTATGCCAGTGGGCTTTATAATTATCTGTCCATTTATGTTCTAAAAATTGGATTCAATATTTAAATTCGCTATATCATTTTCATTTTTATTTATGCCTTTTAGGATTTTTATAAGCTAAAATTTGTCTCCGTATACATCATGTTCAATGCTTTCTATACACTGACTCCATGTTTCATCATGTACCTGTTTCACTAAACCCTTAGTTGTGTTTCTAGTTTTATAGATGCCTCTACTGCCATCTGTATTTAGTTGTATATACATGTGGAATACCCTTTTTTCTCATCTATTGCTTTAGCATTTTTCATCATTCCACACTCTCAGACCCCCTTCTTCTATGTAACTTCCTATTTTACCTATTGCATCTTTTGCATCTTCTTCTATACAACCTTTTATATTCCTCCATTTGGTTCTATGATCCAGTAGATCTCCAACTGCAGTAATTGCTGATTTAAACGATTTTCATAAAAGTTTTAATACAGTCATCCTGCAGTAGTTATATCTTAAATATTTCTTAATTCGAATTGATGGGAGGTTTTTTTCTCTTTCATAGAGCAAACATCAGAATCTTAACAATAAGGATATAATGATCTGAACATAGTACTGAATACAATATAATACACGAATAATATTATATTAGAACACAACATAAGATACAACGTAATATTGGAAGTCCTAAATGATCAATTTTTAAACTGTCTTCTTCTTCTTTTTCTTCTTCTTCTTCTTCTTCTTCTTCTTCTTCTTCTTCTTCTTCTTCTTCTTCTTCTTCTTCTTCTTCTTCTTCTTCTTCTTCTTCTCTCAAAAGTCTGTGGGTGACCTAGCATTGAGCCTTTACAAACCTTACAATGTCCTCATGCTTCAATAGCTCAACTATCTTCTGGTTATTTCTTATTTTCCATTCCTCATCTTTTTAACCGTGCCATAAACACGTCTCACGATCTTTCTTTCAAACTTTCTTAGTGTTTCTTGTTCCTTTCTTGTCAATGTCCATGCCTCGCCTTCATAAGTTTTAACTGTGTTCACATTTAGAAAATAGCGGCCTTTAATAAAGATACAATTTATCATATAGACTACAGCAAAAGGAAGAGAAGGTCGGGCGTGCCACATATTACTCTTTTGCCTGAACACTTGTTGAGAGAAAGCCTGATAGCCTATAACATTTCGAGTTACAGTGTTGAAGCAATCACGATTCACCAATCTCTGACCAGAATCAAAATCATGCACTAAATTTTATGAAAGTCTGGTGAATTAAATTAATTTCATAGATGAACAGGTTTGATAAGGTCTTTCAATTTTAAAACATTTTCATCTACTCGTAATGTCGTTGTTTGTCCAGAATAGGATTTATACTCCATATTCATACTGTAGCTATTCAAAAGTGACCAAGGCCAAGACACGGGGTTTGTGTCTGAAAGCCTCTTTTCAGTTGTTAAATGTTTCTGTTGCACTGTCTTGAAATATGCCACAAACCTTGAGTACATTCATTAAACAGCTAATTATTATCGATCTCCTTGGCTTCAGATAAAACAAACGGTTAAAAAAAAAAAGGGCATCGATAAATCTGGTAAAGTTAAGAAGTCGGACATTTTTATAAACAGAAAAACAAATTGTACAAGATGGTGAATTTTAGCCTCGCAGTTCATGAGACTTTTAGTAACTTACTTCAAGCGAAATGAATTCAGTGTCGTTACTTTCTGACAACCTTCTATGTTCCAATGTATTATTTATGACCAATAATTCGGAAGAAAATTTCATTTATATACGGAGTTTCCCTCTTACGTAAAACTGTATAGAACAAAGGGATGTGGTATGATATAAGATGCACATCTGCGCCCAGCAAAACCGAATTCAGTATATAATGGATTGGACACACGACTCTGATAAAATATGTATCATACCTTGCAAATGTTAACGTAAATTTTAAATTGTAAGTTTTATCATGTATTGTAAATTGTAGTATTTATTGATGTTTTTATATTATTGAATTGAAAACGAAATTTTATGTGTTCAAAATTATCAAATCATTTGTTGAAGCTATTAGCAGTGATTCGTTTGTGGTTCTATCAATCCAATAGTGTACTTTCTTCATTTCCAAGTAACAAGTGAAGACATACCTTTTTACTCTTGCTTTAGGTGAATAAGTAGGAGAAGGTAGCAGTATACTAAGGTAACAAGAAATATTTTGTCAGTGCTGGTAATTTAATCTAATACTATAATTGAGTTAACGATAGGAGAGAATACAATTCAAA
Source organism: Magicicada septendecula (assembly GCA_034769895.1). Taxonomy (NCBI): domain Eukaryota; kingdom Metazoa; phylum Arthropoda; class Insecta; order Hemiptera; family Cicadidae; genus Magicicada; species Magicicada septendecula. The sequence goes on from CM068375.1 coordinate 107,530,809, forward strand.
GTAGTAGGAAAGATCTCCAATTTCCCTACATTTTTTCCTTCTGAATTGTAAGAAAATTTAGAACCCGTTGGTTTCACGTTACTTCTATTCGCAATAATTATTGAACGAGCGAAACGAGTTCTCAGTTTCAACTCGACCTTTTGGCATTTGTCTGTTTATCTATCTATTTGTGGGTATATCGTACGGCAAAGTTTGGACGGATTAACCGACTTTTGTAAAACTGGGCATACGTATCCGTACAAGGCCTATTATCCTACAGAACCCTCTTGTTGTTGAGGTTGTTCCCTCGAACTAAAGGGGCGAGAGGAGAAGGAAAAAACGTGTGGGAGTCCAAATTTTGAAAATAAGTCACAAAAGCCTATATGAGCTGTCAAATTAAAACACGTTTTATGAAAAATATATAATTTAGTGTTTATTTTTAAAAATTTCAAAAATTTTGTGCTTGTCTGGGCCAAAAAAATTGGGGGGAAATTTAATAAAATCACAAAAATTCATCTGGGGCATAAAATTAAAAAGAAACTTAACGAAAATATGAATTTAGTGTTAGGTTTTAGAAATTTCAGTATTTGGGAAGTTGGACTCAAAAACCTGGGCAAAAATTTAATTAAATCGCAAATTTTAAGTTGGATATCAAAGTGAAAATAATTTTAATCAAAATCTAAATAGGCTTGTAATGTGCAGTTTAAAACATTTTTAAATCTTTTGAACTAAATTGGATCATAATTTGAAAAGAATATTAAAATTCAACCGGGGGTCAGACTAAAAAAATTTTATCACAAATCGGATTGCAAGTAATGTTTAGCGTTTATTGTATGATTTCTCTACAATTGTTACTTTACTAACTAAAAAAATAGTAGGATAACTGAGATTTTCGTAATTAAAAAATAATTTAATATCAACATTTATCCAATAATAAATGTAGTTCGTTCAGAAGGGTTCTGCAGCTCAGGGAGCACACTAGTTTTACATTCATACAAAAACAAATTATTATGAATAAAACTTTAAAATTCACCACTAGCTTTTTTTACGTGTTTTATATATATTTTCATTTGAAATTATTATCTGTGGTAGCCCTGATACTATATTCTAACATTATTACAGTATCTCGTTTTTGCTCGAAATTACGCTTATCCCATGTAGTCAGTGTTACGTGTCTTACATACGTTTCAAGTAGCTATGCTATTGTTTGTCTCATCCTATCCATTCAGTTCCTCAGATTTTATCCTGGAGCATTTGGTAATTTCCACGTTTGTTATAATCTGTTTTGTAAGAGTAAATAATTGTGTACTGGCTATTCTTATTGAGCAGATAATTGAGTAGGCTCAAAAAGAAGTAGAACCTTTTATTCAATCTCATTTGAGCTTAATTTCTGAGGTATATATTGTAGCGTGACAGAAAATCCACTACTTATTAAGTCATATAAAATCATAAAAATTAATTACACCACATATGTTAAAATAATATTGAATGAGATTTAATGAAATCAAAGGAATGAACCACGAAAAAATAAAAATCCTCATTACATTATATAAAAACCACTGTTTAAATATCAAAGAAAGTATTGAAAGCAACTCATATTATAAGATCAGTAATTTACCCAAGAAGTTAGGAGCAGTAAACAAATTAAATAACACCATATCAAGAAGAAAGAGAGTCAGTTTAAGAGTGGTGAACACCAAAATACCCCAAAAACAAGAAGAAGGAAGAATAAAATTTGTGATCAGGAAGAAAACAATACCCTGAAACCTTTAGAGAAGAGCAAGGTCCGTGTCAGTACATAAATTAGATGCTCCAAACTAAACATCAGTCGAGATAACACAAAGTACCTTGGTTTACTTCAAGAATGAAGAAGGAAGACCAGAAGACCAGAAAAATGAAGACTAGAAGAAGGACAAGAATGAAGACAAGAAAGAAGATAAGAAGAAGGACAAGAATGAAGACAAGAAAGAAGATAAGAAGAAGGACAAGAAAGAAGATAAGAAGAAAGACAAGAAAGAAGACAGGAGGAGAGGAAGAAATAGTATGAAAGAAACACCGTTGTAAAACCTATTATTATTATTAACTACCATCAACCCCAAACCCACCAAAACGATTAAAAAGAAAGTGTAACATACCAAAATCCTATAAAATGTAATTATTTAGAAACCTAAAGTGTTGTATAGTATTATAAGAAGTGAACCTACTAAAGCGATTGTGTGATAAAGAAAATAAACAAGTCTTAACAGTCCATGATTACTAAAGGTCTGGTCTGAGATAGTGAGACTCAAAATATCAGAACCACCAGTGAAAGTGAATTTGTGTAAGTGTTTTTTGGAAATGCAATAAACTTAAAGTTAGTGATACTATGACTTATCAATATGCTATATAACAACTTTAATATCCAATAATAAACAGCATAATAAAATAATAGAATGGAAGATTTCCAGTATTTTATTATTTTAATGTAACTCTTTATTTACAAGACATTTGTAAAAAATGCTAATAACTACTGTAGAGTATGGGTGGTCATGTTTACTGATGAAGGGGATCATAAATAATAATGGTTTAGACCAGAAAGGACTAGCATTAACTTAGTATTCATAGGTTTAAAATGTTTAAATAGACTGTTTGTTCACAGCCATAAAATCAATGTGTTTGTAAGAGTTATTAGAAAATAAGATTTATATTATGTGTTTAAAATGAATTATGTTTGCTAAATAACAGCATACATACCATTAATAATGTTTCAGTAGGTATGCTGTGTTAATTCAAAAGGAGTTAAATGTATATGTTCAAACCATGTCAGCAATAAGTTCAATTGTACAGATGGCTAAATCATGTCCATAATTATTTTTTTATAACAGTAATGTTAATTAACTACTACACCTCACAATAAGTTATAAACCATTTTATTTTCATGTAATAGTAAGTATGTAAAATCAGAGGAGTGGTGGGATTAAATTTATTTGAGAAAAGCAGAAATGTAAAATTCTAAACTCTAGGCCATTTGGTGAATTCACAGAAACCATATAAACCAGTATAATTCACTTATAAATCCTGTAAACTAGCAAGATTTAGATAAGGTAAATCAGTTAACCACTACTGGGAATGATCCTATGAGTTAAAATGATAATAAGGAAATATACCTTAAAATATTGTAAATTTTCAAAATATATAAATTAATTAATTTTAAAGAGCAATGTCAAATTCAGAGATTAACACAAAAAACCAGTTCAAAGGTTCAATTTATATGTATCTAAGGAAAGGGAGAGAAATATGACTAATTAAAATTTATTATAATAGTATTAACAACAATTAAAATGGAAGAAAAATTTGTATGAAGACGGAAATCAGATTTTGAGCCTATATTTCCAAAAGGGAAAGAAATTTGTTAATTTCCACGAAATGTCTACAGATATGGACTATAATATATCAATTTAAAAGGAATGAGATGATTAAACCAATGATAAGGTTCATAATTCATGAAAGTGATGAATAAAATAAATAAATTCCATATATAATGTAATTTTGTATCATGTGTATGGGTAATCGAAATATGTTAACAATACTTTTTCAAAGATTAACTGGGCCAGATTTTGACCAAGTTAATATAGTCTTTTGTTGAATATCAAGCTGAATAGTTGTGTGAAAAAACGTTCCTTATAACCGAGTCGAAAAATGGTATTACAGTTAGCCATGCATATAAGTGAATCGAGAGTTAGATGAATTAGACACTTTTTTAACTAAATCTACCAAAACGTTAACGACAATAGTGAAAACTAACTCCTAACTTCATTATACGAGTGATCTAAAACAGTAAAACAATATATTTGAACTAATTTCCGCTACAAATCATAACCACATTTTGAGAAACTTAACCCACAGAAGTGAACACATACTAAATAACATAATTAACACCAGTATACACGGAACACTTCTTCAGAACACACCAAACAACCTAATAGACAGATTACACCAGTGCGGGAACATTACAAACATTCATGAAGGTAATTTTGCTGTGATTTTTTGACACGACGACTTCGCAGTAAAATCGCCAGATCTAGTAGCGGCCATCTTTGAATTTACTAAGCCCTGCCTACCTTATCCAGTGACGTCAGTCTACATATGGTTCGACTACAACTTTCTTAAATATTGTATATCAGAATTATTTAAATACTGTTAAATAATAATTATTGAATTTATTTTAATTGTTAATGTTATACTTTCTCGTTACCCTTCTCTGACTATTAATTTAATCGCTCAAAGAACCTGTCCTTTTTATAATACTTATAATAATTTTTCTACTGTATGCACAATCGATAATTCCCTGAGACGGAGTCGATAATTGTTCTCAATCGATAAAAAATCGATTATTTATTAAATTGTTTAATAAATCCATTTATTTCAATTGTATTTATTTGTTATTATTTCACAGGCTAATTTAAGGTTATTTATTAAGGCAAAGAGACTTCAAGAAGAAGAAAATATTTTATTTGAGTGAGATATTGGACCAGCAAGAAAAATCATCGATCGATTGCTGACTGGAGTTAATCTAGTTAACTCCAGACTTGGTTCAGATCTTCCAGAAGTGCTCAATAATTAATAAAT